>VTPW01000018.1:2400000-3000000 GCA_017499575.1 Sanguinoderma rugosum | reverse complement strand
ATCCTTGACGTCGCAGAGCTCAGCGAAGGGATCAATGTATAGAGTGCGCAGTAGCTGTACATTCATAATGCATGCCAACCATCAATCATGTCGGATCCCGGTGAGCGGTACCAACATTTTGTCTAAGTTGGCGATCATCGCACAAGACGCCCAAAGCCGCAATATTGGCGCATCTCTTCTTTTCAACGCAATGACGGCATCGGATTATCTATTTACCCACAACATTGGCTATGCGACATGTGTGCAGTGTCGGTATGTACATTTTCAACACTTGTGGGTTGGTTTTTACTCTGCTTAGAGGGTTGGCTGTGTCGATGCACATGCACGCTGCATCCTTACATCTGCTGGAAGCGGGCACATTTATTCTACCTCCTTCTCTGAGGCACATCTCTCATCGATACCCACGGCGGCTCGGAAGGCAAAGGACGATAGTCGGGTGGTGCCTGCAACATTCCAGTCCTCTTATCCTGACATTCGATCATCAACTTCGTTCGAGGAACGGGGTCAAAGTTTAAGGACCAACTCCATGGGCGACGACGTCAGCGAAGATGTGCACTCGTGGAGCGAAGATATGGACTCATGGTGAGAAGGTGTGCACTCGTGGCGCCATCACTTCTCAAACCCGTAATGGTCATTCATAAGTCGTCGGCACATTCGACGCCGGCGGCTTGGAATAACACGTCCCTTGATGGCCTTGTTCGGCGAGGAAATGTACGGGAGTCGGGATTGAGCTGAAAGACCATTCACTGATCATTGACTTGCTCTAGAACCCACGATTCGGCGGTTGCACCTATTGGGTCAACGCGGTAGCGCCAGTGGTGCCGCAGATGGACGAACACACACCACAGACGACGAGAGCGAGGTAAACGGCATTGCACTTTGCACTTTGGTATGACAACTGACGAAACCCGCAGGACATTGAGACGTTGAGACACGGCTAGACGTCTAAGAGGACTGCATCACCGCCAGAATCATTTTGGCTACGCCAATTGCTGTTGCTTCCGATACTCGAGGCTTACGGCGCGCGCTCCAGTATTAAGCTTTCGATGTAGCCTCCTCCTCCAACACCAAGACCACAACGCATGATACGCCCCACCCCGAGCACGGCATGTCACTCTGAATTTGAAAGGTTGATCAACCGCTGATGCAGTTCAACAGCATATGCATATGTATATAAATGAGAACGAAATCGAACCTCTCGGTGTGCAGAAGGCAACATTACCGTCTATTATCGTCACCTGCATATTATCATCATGTTCACTCGTTCAGTGCCACTGAGTCACTCGGAACGCTCTACGCTCTTCGCCCATATCCTTCGCCTAGCACTACTAAATAGGGCTCTCCCATGCGCTGATGCACATTGGCTACCCGCATCGTCGGTCTCGGCACAGCAAGAGGCTTCCAGTTCGTCCACGCTCACGACAGGCGCTATAGTAGGAATCGTCATCGGTCAGTCTCTGTGTTGGGTATCTCCCTTTTCATACTCAACCACCATAGGCATTGCCGTATTTGTTATTATCGTTGCTGTTCTTGTCTTCCTGGCCGTCCGTCGGCGGCGGCGTAAGAGCAGAAGCTATGCATTAATGCCTGAGGCGTCCGGACCCGACGGAACTCTCGCTTCCAGCCCCCCACGGACGAATCGTATGCACGGTACTCATCATTCGGTGAGAGCCAGTATACCCTTCTTCTCATGCGAGTGATACTCACCACAATCTCTAGGAGTCCCCTGTCGCTAACGTAATTGGAGGCTTGGCCGCCATACGTCCTGTACTACTGTTAGGATCCAGCATTACTGGAGTCCCGCGGTAGTATACGCCCATACAGCCCCCGTCGCGGCCAATATTTGCGGGCATGGCCCAATGGTATTTTTACCGGCGTTCTATTTTATCTACCGGGTGAAACGCGCTTCATATCATAGTTAAATCGTACCCATTTTCTTGAGTCCTACATTATCACGAACTAGTTGTATGTATATATACGTTAATTGCATGTCTACCTTCCGTCTTGTCCTCTTAGCTCTTAATCGCATGGATGACGGAACTAGCCCTCGTTGCCTATTGTCATTCTATTCTTCATTAAAAATACCGACTCGCAGATGGACGAGTGCTCACCTCAGACAAGGCAAGCAAGGTATACTTAGCGTTTCAGTACGCGCATGACAGAGATAGTGAGCATACCTAGGACATCACCAGAGATGTCCTCACGGAGACATGCGGCCGACATCACTCCAGCTTCAACAGCAATGGGCGTTGTCTGGTCCCCATTTCGGCATGCAAGGCGTTGCACCGCAGTTGGAGAGTGTATATACAAATTGCAGACTTTGGCTCCAAGTCCACAATACAGCTCCACCACCTGAACAGCATTTCACGTTATGTGTTTCTCCTCAAACAGTGGTGCTGCCTTGGGCGGCGTACTTATAAGTGTAGCGGATTCGGCGAACCATTTAGATAATAGACCTACCATTATCATCACCATTATCATGTTCGCTCGCATTCCAACGGCGGCAAGTCACCCAGAACGTGCTGCGCTCTTCACCCGTGCTTTGTGTCTAGCGCTAGCGAACGGCGCCTTCCTCCTCGCCGATGCGCAGTCCTTTGGGTCACCGAACCGGAACAGATTCGACAGGCCTTTCAGACTCGCTGTAGGCGCAATAATAGGAATCGTCGTCGGTCAGTCCTCCACTGCCTCTCAACCGTGTCCGCTGGATAAACTAGATATGATATATAGGCGTCATTGTATTCTGGATCCTCGTCGGTGTCCTCATCTTCGTCCTCATTCGTCGGCGACGGCGTGCTCGTAGAAACGTCCCGTTGATGTCTTTCCCGGGCGGCGGGCCAGGTTTCAATTCGGGCTCGTCAATGGCGCACACGAACCATGTGCACGGCATTCATCACACGGTGAGGACCCCCTGTTTCTCGACCCTCGTATCGGTTGACGACCTTCCTGGCCTGCTGGCTTTAGACGGCGCCTCCCCCTGTAAGCTTTTCATCATTTCTGTACGAGGACCACTCACCCCGACCTCGTACAGCCTCCCGATGGGAACGTAACCGTGAGTTTTTGCCGCCATACGCCCTATACAATGCCTGAATCTATGGACAACTAATCGGGACCAATATTTACAGGGTGCCAATTTCTCCAGTGGCCCGGTATATCAGCCAACCACCTACTGAGTCTCCCAAGCGCTCGTTTCCCGGGTCCTACATTCCCATCAGCTTAGCATACGAACGAATTCTACTGGTACTCACTCCCTTGTAATCGATTGTCACGAATTTGCATTGCAGTAACTCGCGCTTCATATTTGGAAGTTTAGGTGGACGTATGATGGACTTGGCGGTAGACGCCCGCGCGCCCATCGCGTGCGCCCTGGAGCATGACGTCAACATGGGCACCTGGATCCCTGCAGCGTCCTATTCTTATCGCTCTACATATACGCCTGCGCATGCACAGTCATGGGCCATGTCAGGCTTACATATAAGCCGTCTCTCCCATGATCAGCCCCACATACGCTGTTGAGGGAGACAATCATCTTCGCTCGTACGCTGATGTTTTCTGGAAGAATAGACACAAAGCTTTCAGCGTCAGCGGCGACAAGGCCGTCGATGCCGAGACGAGCCTTGCCTGTCCTTCTGTTCCTAGCGCTCGTCGTGACCCAAAATACACTCCGAGTGGCTGCGCAAACCGTCGATAACGACGAGCGCAGCAGGTCGCATCTCAGCACGCGGGCAGCGTCTGGCATTTTTCTAGGTGAGCCTCTCCATGAGTGCCTGGCTGCTCGTGGGCGCAGAAGCCAGCTAATCGACATCTCAGCAAACCTCGGGCTATGCTTCATCCTCGGGCTCGGCATGTGCTTCGCCATCTGCCGCAAACGGCGGCAGCGACGAGCTGCTCCCTCTCCACCCGTATACGTCTCCCCGGGAGGACCACCGCGCCCGCGGGTGGTACTATCATCACAACTCTCCGCGCGACACGGCAGTGTCGAGGACGGTGTAGGTTCGCGATATTGGTACCAGGGGTTTAGGTCGCCTTCGATGGTGCGTGCATGAGTATACGATCGCTAGATGGGAGTGCGTATTCACCTCGCGATGATCAGCCGGCTGCTACGCCGCTCGCGCCTCCGCCTTATGGACACCCTTTGGTGAGTCGTCATTTTCATCGTTAATATCGCGGGACATTAACGCTCCCTCGTACCCTTCCCCGATCCAAAGATCCCTCCACCTCCTCCACCAGCGTACACAAAGGTACGAGCATGAACCTCGCGACAGGGATATCGAGAGGAGCTGATATACGCTCTTGCTTTGATTCAAGGACGGTTATTCGAAATACGATGTCTAGGTCTCTTACCCGCACGCACGCACAACGAAAGAACTTCGCGGAAGCCATTGTAGGACTCTGGGTAGATAGAGAGAGAGATGCTAAACACATCCACTGTCATTGTACCACGCAACAAAAGGGAGATAGATATGACACATACTTTAAGGAGTATACCCGCACCAGTGACTTTCATCAACTACAATCGGATACTACAATCGGATGAACCATTGGCCTTTGGACCATACCACTAGTCCTTTCAAAAGAACGGTAAACGTCTCGAGATGGGGTCGCCTCCTACCACTGCACCGCTAGAGATCCAATGCAACTTCATGCGGGGAATGGAGACATCGAACATCGGAAGCGGTCATCTGCTCTTCTACCCGGTCCTTCAACTCAGTTAAGTATCTATCTTCTCATAGAAAGCGGAAGGAGAAGCCAATACGCACGGCACGCACCATCATCATCACCCCGCTCCAAAATTTAGAGTTACCCTCGCACGCGTCACCAACTTCGGCGCACCGTCATCGCTGCGCCAACGACGAGTATAAAAACATTCTTCCATTCGCGATCCTCCAAACTCCTCCACACCAACCACCACTCATCGGTCATCAGTTATCGTTATCACCAAACCATCTAAATGACACTTTTATCGATATTTCTCCCGGTAGTCCTCGCGCTCTGTGTCGAGGCGCAGCGTCCTGTAACACGTAGCCGGGGCAGGCGGATCGCGGGTGGAGTCATCGCAGGGATCGTAGTCGGTGAGTTAGCTCCCTCTAGGATCAGGATCGATCTGTACTGCTATCGAACGACCAACCCTGACACGATCAATTCACAGCAATCGTAGTAGGCCTGCTCCTCTGCTGTCTCCTCGTATGTCTCTGCGTCCGACGGAGACGAAAAAGCCGCGCTGGGTCCACCGGTGCACCTATAGCGGGCGGCCCCATGGGAGGAGGCGGATTCTTTGGTAGGAAAGGCAGAAACGCAGGCGTGCACCAGCAACCCATGTACCAAGCCGGCCATGCCAACGGCGGTCTTGTGAGTGAACCTTCTTCGTCTTCCGGTCATATTAGGTATCGAACTACGTCGCAGCACACCAATACCAATCAGGGCTACGGAGCGGTGAGTAAACACATATGAAAGCCAGGGAGTATAAGCTTACCGTCCACTCTTCAGCCTGTTGGGCCACCGCCGCAAGCACACACGACGGTAAGCCCAATCTTTCTGAACATGCCAGCATCGGACTGAACCAACCTGCCTACCGCAGGGAAATGACCCTAATTTCGCTGGAGGATTCCGTGCTTAGTTTTCTTCGCCTTGTTCGAACTTTTTGGAACTTGACAATCAGATTTACTACATGAACATAACACGAACAGAGACATACCATATACGATGTAATATACACGCATAGCCTTCACTCCGCGCAGGCTGATTCACTCGCCGCGGGCATGGCGATGCAATTCGGAGCCAACTTCAAGCTTGGAGTCGAAGTCATCTCTAGAGCTGACAAGCGGAAACGTGACCTACGCGTGACCCGAATGATAAGCGTCACGTCGTGACGTAGGGGCTTTTCTAGCCCCACAATCGAGTATATAGACTTCGAGAGGCTGGCGGGCAATGCATCTACGATATCCTCCGTACCACTATGCCGAAAACCATAAACTCACCATTCAGCCTCGCCTTTGCCCTCGCCTTGAGCGAAACGTTCCTATCGGCGAACGCGCAGTACTACTATCCTAGACGACGAAGGACTACAGGCGGCGTGATAGCAGGGATCGTCGTCGGTGAGCACCATCTTCTCCTCTCAGCATGGGAATGAAGGATATTTATGCGTGAATGGGGTCTGTAGCTGCGATCGCTGGGATACTACTGTTCATGCTGCTGTGCATGATGACACGCCGCCGTCGACGCGGGCTCGCCGTCATGCCGTTCGGTCGGCCAGGCCGGCAGCAGAACACCCCTCTCCCGACGACGATGAACCACAACCAAGCGCCGTACCAGCCGCAGGGCCCGTACCCGCCGCCCCCAGGCGCCCCAGGCGTTGGCTCTAATTACCAGCAATATCAGCCGGTGAGTAGTTCGAGTATGTTTGTATGTGAGATGGTGCGATGGTGTTGACTGGGATATGCTTTGTAGCCTCATGGTGCGCCTGGAGCCCCCGATAAGGAGGTCGCGCCGCAGTACACTGAATTCGCACCTGTAAGCTCGCTGGTTTCTTAGTAGTGCAAGCACTGCTGACCCACGATGTAGCCACCCGGCCCACCGCCCACCGCTCCTGCTGCAGCGCATACCACCGTAAGTCTCGGCACATACATCATCAGCTCCCCTATCGCTCATGATAATCACTGTAGGGCAAAGACGAGAGCTTCATCGGTGGATTCCGTCACGGCTAAAGCGATTAATACGACATTCAAATCGAGTTATGTTGGTTTAAATGACGCTTGTATACGAGTACGCACCTGTAATACCCCCGGACTCTTCGTTCTTTCACCCTCGCCACGATCCACGATCCACATATTCCCTACCTATGAAGTAGGTAATGTTAGCATATGCCGCCATCTATATACACGGAAACGTACCTGTTCTGCACGTTCCATACTGAGTACTGAGAAGTGTTAATACATGCAGAGAGCGAGCAATAATGTGGAATAATTTAGACACTCGTCGATGCTCTCTACGCAGCTGCCTGGCGTGACTATATGCGCGTTCCACGACCTTCCGCCCCCTTGCTGCCTAACGTCACAGGAGTGTTGAGACCGGCCGCGGCAATATACCGTAGTTTATGCCCACCATTGCTCCTGTACGATACTAAGACGTCCAAGAACGTTACGAAGAAGGATAGTAGCCAGAATTAGGGGGTTCAGGAGTGCTCAGGGGTACTCTAGAACTAGTGAAGCGCGCTGAATGGCTGGTATTCTCGTCCTCGATATATTTAACTGGTAGTTGGTCTGACCGCTAAAATTGGTGCAAAGACTCGTTCGAGATGCGAGACGCTCCGCATGTCCAGTTCATGGTTTATGTATCATTCTCAGTTTGTGTGGCTGTTAGGCGTAGGTCGCTCGTGAGTTCCGTTGTACATTCCTCGGTGGTTCTCCTGCTATGGGAATGCATACCGAGTCCCTATCGGGACGGAGAAAGCATCGCAGAAGGCTGCTTCTAGTGTTTTATCGCGCAGATGTGGCGCACCGGTATGAGTGTCAACCGTCACCTGCGCCTCATCAGACCACATTTAGACGAACCAACCGCCATCCGGACGATCGAACAGCTATTGAATGGCGATGCAAGTGGCGATGAACCTCGAAGTATGCCCAAGAGGAAGGGGAGTGGAGGCATGAATATTGAATATTGAATGATCAGGTGCTTAGATCGGCTGTCTGGTATTCAGCGCTATTCAGCGAAGGTGGAATGAATGTAAATGTTAGGTTTGGGCATAAGAAGACAGGTTTACATGTCAGCGAACATTCAGCGCTCAGCGACGATGGTGTACTTACACGAACAGACTTCGCGAGCTTCGTTGACTGGCCCTGTGCTTCTGGTCCCCGGAACCGAGAGAAACTATTCGGCATACGTGATGACATGCGTATTTTAAGAAGACTGAAGTAAGCCTACCACTTTAATCGATAGTAGCGTGTTCGACAGACCCCACTTTCGCGATGTTTCCCCAACCCGATCCGATCCCCGTTGCTGTACTTGCTGCCACCACGGCAATTCTATGCCGCAGCAATTATCCCTGTCGTACTGCAAGAGCGTACAAAAGGTATGCCCACTCGTCCAATAATACCAACGGAGGCACATCATGCAACTGTCGCGTTATGGGTTGCACTTATCTATCGCCCTAGAACGAAACCCACGTCCCATGGTCTCATTCCAGAACGGCCTGTCGGCGTTGGGGGTACTGCTGTGAACTGAAATATGTAAAGATAGCAACGAAACCGCTGACGCACGTTGAAAGCGGGGGTGGTGACTTGGACTTAAACTAATTTCCGTAACAATGGGTGTTTTCGACGTTCTGATGAAGTGTTCACGTAGGTGTCTGTCAGGGCACCACGAGGAGAGAAAGATAAACGGAGAACATACAGTACCCGGAAGCAGGTAGGGACAACACGTGAGAGGGCCCGTCGTTTCTTGTACCGAACTCAAACCTTGTCCCAACTTCTAATAGCCCTGACGCCAGGGGTAACGATGCACGTACTTAAATTGATGGTGCAACTCGATACCCGGAATCCACATCCACACACCCCAGATGCCTCTTGAAGTCGAAATACCTCTCCCCACCTTAGACACGCTAGGAGCCGCCGTCCCCGATGATCTCGACGCGAGATACGTCGCTACCGAATGGTTCAAATCGTTCGCCTCATTGGTAGAGTCAGGAGACGCTGACGGCGTTGCTAATCTATTCCTGGACCATTCCGCCTGGAGGGACATCTTATCACTCACCTGGGACTTTCGCACCTTCGCGGGGAAGGAGAAGATCAGGACATTCCTCAAGGATCGTTTGTCTGTCGCGAAACCCCACAACTTCAAGCTCGACGCATCCTCTGTCGGGCTGCAGACCCCGTACCCAGATTTAGCGTGGATACAAGCTTTCTTCAGCTTCGATACCGGCGTAGGCATATGTTCCGGCATCGTTCGCTTGGTCCCCACAGCGAGTGAGGGGTGGAAGGTGCATGCGATGTTCACCAACCTCGAAGACCTGAAGGGTTTCCCCGAGAAAATAGGCCGGCTACGCGACCCGGCTCCGAACCATGGCAAATGGGAAGCCGATCGTCGGCGGGAGGTTGAGTTCGAAGATGGGGAGCCGATGGTACTGATTGTAGGAGGTGGACAAAGTGGGCTGGAGGTCGCGGCCCGACTGAAGTGCTTGGGAGTCAGTGCTCTGATCGTCGAGCGAAATCCGAGGATTGGAGACAATTGGAGGCAGAGATACGAGGCGTTGTGTCTGCATGATCCCGTCTGTGCGTGTATCTTGCGTCTCATGGATCGCGAACCTGAACATATTTGCAGGGTACGACCACATGCCATATCTGCCGTACGCTTTTGCGAGCTTTGATATACCTGAGCAACGCTAATCGAGGCCAACCTAGTTTCCCATCGACTTGGCCTGTGTACGCGCCGTCAAAGAAAGTAGGTTGTTACGCACCACTCAGTTTGTGATGTTACTCATCCTTTGTAGTTGGCCAATTGGCTTGAAGGCTACGCAGAAATCATGGAGCTGAACGTCTGGACGTCGGCTTCAGTAGAAAAGGTGG
The DNA here is from genome assembly GCA_017499575.1 of Sanguinoderma rugosum. Lineage (NCBI taxonomy): Eukaryota > Fungi > Basidiomycota > Agaricomycetes > Polyporales > Polyporaceae > Sanguinoderma > Sanguinoderma rugosum. The sequence goes on along the minus strand of VTPW01000018.1, from coordinate 2,990,443 downwards.
TTCAAGACAAGTCGTCCGGGAAGTGGATGGTGACAGTTCGGCGAGCAAACGGCGATAGAACCTTCAAGGTCAACCATGTGATCTTTGCGACAGGGATAGGAGGCGGTAAGGGCAACGTCCCGGTGTATCCTGGCATGGTACGTTACCGAGTGTCCATATGGCGAGTCCGGCTTAAAGGAAGTTCGTAGGATGTCTTCCAAGGACAAACCCTGCATTCGACGCAACATAATACAGCCACCGATCATACTGGGAAGAAGGTCGTCGTTATCGGGTCGGGCAGTTCAGGTCCGTACTCGTGTCGGGCGTTTGTTACGCCTAAAGTACATTCTCGTTGCAGCACACGATATCTGCGCTAATTACTACGAGAAAGGCGTTGGTGAGTCTGAAGGCCTCCGGAGATCTTTGAGTTTGGGCTCTTGCTGATGTGTGGCTTAGACGTTACGATGTTCCAGAGAAGTTCGACCTACATTATGAGCATCGCAAACGGTTGGAAGTATCTGATGGATGGTAAGACCACTGGTACCTCCATGAAAGAGACACCTGACTTAGTGGAAATCGTAGCATTGTACTCAGAGGACGCTCCACCTGTAGATGTCGCCGACAGATTAAACGCATCCTTCCCAAACTCCCTCGTAGTTGATATCTCAAGACGTCAGGTACAGCAAATCGCCGCGGCAGACAAGTAAGCACTCCCGCTCGCGTCTTTGATTGCTGTTTGCTAATTGGGTGTGTCAAGGGCATTATTAGATGGTTTGAAGAAAGTGGGTTTTCGGACGAACCTTGGATATAAGAATGCCGGCTCTGGTTTATTAGCTTGGGACAAAGCGGGAGGGTACTATCTAGGTGTGTTCAGCACCGATTACTGCAGACAGTCCTGTGATGACAATGCAACCGGGGGCTAGATGTCGGCGCCTCTCAGCTAATCATCGACGGAAAGATCAAGCTCAAAAGCGGACCTCGTATCGAATGTTTCACCAAGACAGGCCTCAAGTTCGACGATGGTAGTGAGTTGGACGCCGATGTCGTCTTGTTCGCCACAGGGTACGATGCATAGCCTACCAAGACACGGAGAAGATGTTAACATTGAATCGCGTCTAGGCTAGGTGATAGTAGAAGTGTTATGAGGTCGGTTTGTGACGAAGAGGTGTCGAGTAAGGTAGGAAGAGTATGGGGACTGGACCCGGAGGGGGAGATATACGGGGCCTGGCGGGACGTGGGCGTTCAAAACATGTGGTTTATGACCGGTAAGTTCCGTCCTTCGTCGAGGAGCCTTACTTCAATTCCTCCATGCGTACAGGGAATCTGGCATTGTGTCGCTTCCACTCCAAGCATCTTGCCCTTCGTGAGTGTACTCCGTAATCTTTGAGGACACTACAAGTTGTGCCTGACTGTTTACGCAGAGATTAAAGCGATCGAAGAGGGAGTGTTCGGTCCAAGGTATCAGCTGGAGAGAAGCCTGCCAAATTGACTTTGGAGAGCCTACCAAGTAATAAAACGATAGATTCGCATTGTCTTGAGAGTATTTAGAATATGTCTACGAATCATTATACTCAGTGAGCATCAGTACCGAAGTAGACTATATGAATCATATATACCTTATGGATTGATGGTTTGTCTCGCAATAGGACACGAATTTGGCATTCTGAACCTTCTGCCTTCTACTAGGTGTTGTCCTTCTGGTCGGTCCTCAGGATACCTAGCATTGTTCGTGAAAAATAGGTACAATCGCTGTGCTCGCACAACGTCAACTCTCAATTTATTCACTCCGCAGTAAATACACGAAATTCTGTGAAATGATTCTACATCAGTGGCGATCGCAACACTGGGGGAGTAAAAACATACAATGACTGGCACAGCAAGAAGCGTGTGAGCCCTCTTATGGAGCACAGTGTGAGATGCGGCGATTACTAATGATGTATAGAGCACGATACACTTACTGGCGTCGGGCAATCGGAGTGGAATGGTGAGGTGAAAGACTGAAAATTTTGCCTGCGACCAAGAAAGACGCACGTGATGTATTAGGGGATAGGAGCCGTCTCCTTTGTCCAACCTTGTGTTGGTCCTTCATCCATGTGAACCTAATCGTTGCACCAAAACGATGCATGTATTCCGCAGGGGTGAATCTTAGCTAACTTAGAGCGAATTATCCGCTAATAAAATGACTCGTATGCCTATAGACTTGAAGAATCAGCCGAATCCAAGTCAGTAGGATAGATTCAAGATACAGATGATAGCGCTTAGCTTCTCTAGTAGTCCGAACCCGGAAACTCGTCGACACACGAACACACCGCAGTGGACCCACATTGATCCATGATGGATGCATGAACCCTCGAGCTTCCAAACCGCGATTCCCTGTCAGCGCGAGCTGGCGATATCTTGCCCAGGTGCCAATTCGTTGCGGGACATCGATGGTGTGATGTCGCCCAATGACATACGTGTCATGTACGCTGTTGCCGAGTCCCAGAACAAAAGCGGTTACGTCGGATTGACGAGTCTCATCGGGAGCGAACAGGGGCCTTCAGGCTGCCATCCAATTTCCAAATTTCTCGACAAACCCATTTTAACGCCACAAGTGAGTCCCACAGGTGAAGAAATTTGAAGCTTGAAGCTGTGTCGATAAATTTATTCGTTGATACATGGTTGTGACCCAAATTGACTTACAACCAGCGATTTGATTGTAGTAACAACATTGACGGCGAATGCTCCATGAAGGGGTTGTCGAACTGTCGAAATGTTCACTGCTTAAATTTTGTTGAACACAGGTACCGTACGTTCAGTGTCATGTCAAGAACTTATAAATAGCAACCCGACGAGGCGCCTGGTCGTACGGTATCTTCCGTTACGCTCAGGAGACGTAGTATGTATAACCACCGAGTACCACTGTACATACCATCGGACCTACAGGCTAGGATTTCGCCGGTAACAGGTCCCGCCAAGTCATACGCCTCGTCAAGGTATTAACCATTACAAGTATTAGTAGCATGAAGTAGCGGTAAAGGTATGTTTCGCTTTATTTTCCTCCAATGTTTCTTCTCAATCTATAATCCGTCAAATTGCGCAGCCATGGGGAATGTGATTCAAGACACATACGATAAGCTACGATAACACAACGGTCGTTGCGCCGAAAGGCGAAACAAGTCGGACAACTCTGACAGGCATGATTTTGAGCGACGATTTTTAGTCCGCCGCCCCCGTGGGCGACTTGCGCCACCAGGGAATTTCCTGATGGCAGTGGTACTCCACACTTGTGGTGAAAATAACAACGCCCAAACCTACTACATATGTTCCCAAGTCCCCGCATGTACCTCTGCACCGTCCATCATCTCCAAACCCCGCGTCAGAACTCGCCATGACATTCGAGTTCACCCATGAGATGGCCATGATCTCGTAAGTAGACCTTGACAAACTAGATCACAGGAACCAGACTAATGCTGGGCAGGAACCGGCTCTGGGCTGTCCCCTCCGCTGTTGGCGCAGGTCTTTGCTTTCTCGTCCTCTTGGTGATCGCAGCTGTGGGGATACATCCAAGGTCGCGATCATACCTCGATCGTGTAAGCTTTCGGATCGTCGTATACACCCTTATCGCCAAGTACGCCAGATCCTCGAATGATCTCTTTATACGACGCTGACAGATCTGGTCAATAGTATGATATTTGGAATCTCCAGTGCGGTCGGGGGAAGTGAGACTGGCCCGGGCTTCATCTGCGGATTCTCCATCTTCATCCTGCAGGTAAGCACTCGCTCGAAGGATGCCTGTAATTGTTGACTTATTGTGCAGTTGACTCTGCATTTTTCGAGCTGCCTTCTCTTTGCCATTGCCCTCAACCTTCAGTGAGATTCAATACCCTTGATTCTTGCGCGCCGCTAAAGACCATCACAGGCTCGTCATCGTCCATAGACTCAACGGGCAGAAATTAGAGAAATATTACCTGGTCGTTTCCGCTGTAATTGCGATCGTTCTAGCGGTACCACCATATGCTACTGGTCAATATGGGTCAGTGCCGCCGACTACTTCAAAATGTATCAACACTCTTCAACTGGTTTCGCAGGTGGGATCCTTTGGAACGCGTCTGTTGGTACACAAACGATAACAGACACGAGCGAGTTCTTTGGCAGGTGCGTGGTCTACATTGGCTTGATACCCTCCTTGTCTCTTAATTCTGATGAATAGGCGACCACGCAAATGGGATGGACTGCTATCACCGTTATCGGTGAAGGAGCTTGCTCCATTGTCGTTCTCGTATTCATGATGAGACACAACGTAAGCTCAAACATCACCTCTGTTGTCTTCTCACTCACGACGTATTTCCGGGTAGGCCCGCACGAGGAAGATATTCGTTCCCGTTCGTACATTCACGGAGACAACCACTGCATCGGGTGTCGTTATCGCAAACAGACATAGGAACATTATCTTCCGTATTGGTGAGCTCGACTTGGTGGCTCTCCGTTGCATCGTGGTTCTCAGCAATCTATTCGTCAGGACTCTACCCGATTGCGTCGTGTTGCGTGAATCTTCTCAGCATCGCAACTGCATTGCATTCAACATTATCCAACGGTATACACGATCGAACCGTAAGTAACACCAAACCCCTCACTGGTTCGCGTACACTCATACTCATGCTTTTCCGCTTCTCCCGCAGGACTATAACATTCTTTTACTCAGTACGTAACGCGGCACTGTCGCCCTAACATGTCCGTCTAACATTAGATTTACAGGTGATACTCTCTACGGTGGACGCGCTATAGTGTACGCTCTACTTGCAGCTTCTGATCCAGTGCGTTTAGCCCCTATTTTCCCCTTTGTGGCCTTCAGCTTTGATTGACCTCGTCCTCAAATAGGCCCTTACTCGTGGTGTCCGAGCGCTGTTTTCACATGTAACTGGCGATACGCAGGGAACAACAAGCTCAGGAATGAAGGGATCAACCACATATACCGGGCCTCATCTACGCCCGAACGAGGTATTCGTAGAACTCTCAACGATTACGGCGACAGACAAACTACCAAACGAGGAGGCCGATACAAGTCGTGCTACGAGCGATTACAAAGACGAAGATCATCGCGATCGTCAACCACATCACGAGAAGTATTTATCGGATGCTGACCCCGATGCCACGTCCAATAACGATAACTACGATGTAGAGGTAGCCAGAGTGCGCGCTGGAGGTCTTCGTAACCGGATGAGAGAAGCGCGGAAGAAGGACAAGGAGGAGCTTGAGGCATTTACACGGCAAATTTAATGGCGGACCTTTCGTATAATATTACTTGTATAATATTACATTACTCGTGTACTAAATAAGCTATTGGAATTAAGTTCCTGTTGTAACTTCCTACGACGGTTTACAGGAGTCGTGTGGTCATGGTACAACATACACACATGGACTCATCAAGGCAATCGTATGTCTACTGTCGGCCCTTCGCCGACGCGCACCTCGCCTTGGGTTGGCATCCCTCTAGCTCCCGCAGAAATGAAGTCTTTCTGGTGACTTAGGCAACAAAACATATCATAAATATTCGTTGTAAATCATCGCGCTACATACTCATACAGATAAGTTCAATTAAATTCTTTGTGAAAGCCAACGAAAGCAATAGTCCCGAATTGATCCCATTCATGCCTTTCGTACTCAGTCAGATACCTAGGTTGGGAGCAAACCGCCCTTTTCCTCGTTGGTGAGTGCATCATAGATAGGACATAGTGCATCCCAAGATGCTGCCAAGCTAGGCTTAGCAAAAAACCATCAACGAGTAAAGTTTAGCTTACCTGGAGGGTTCTCGGTGTTAACGGATGGTGCGTCCTCCGCGAACACAACAGCAAGACCACTGCAACAAACGTCAATACATCTCTGAGACTGGAGAGAGAGAGAGAGACGTACATCTCAAGATGCCAGTCAATATGACTACGCGTGCAGGGGTGAGAAAGCAGTTATTGGGAGATAATTTCAAGACTTACCAGTGGAGGAACCAAGGTCCTGGGTTGTCAGTTACGAATCGAATAGTGACGTTATCTTCCGCGCTGACACCAGTATTGACGACATCGCGTCGTGCCGGAGTGTCGAAATTATAGGTAGTCATACCGGCACTCCTAATGACGTCGAAAGTATGCTGCACGAGGTCTCAATATAGACGTCCAGAACCTCCAGCAAATGTACTTACACCGTGAAGATGGAAAGGGTGCTAAAGAAATTTGATGAGTACAGCGTACTTGGCGCGAATGGGCTTGACTTACGGGGCCGCCAATAGCTAATGCGGGCATTGAAAGTTCAATGACTTTGTTTGGCGGTAACTCGTAAACGCCGCCAGCGGGTAGAAGAGAAGCTGCAGTGACCGAGCCAGAAAGGATCTGGAGGAGGACGGGGGCTACGGAAACAGGTTCAGAACAACGGGAGGTGAAACAAGGATCATTACGCTTACCGGTGGGAGGGTGGAAGGCATTACCTTGGTGGCCATCGGTAAACAAAGGCGCGAGACAAAGACAAGGACAGGCATGACTTACCGTTAATGGTCAATTCGAAAGTAGTAAAGTCGAAGTTCAAGGCAAGATTGATGTTGACGTCTGCTCCACCAGGCACAGGGGGTCCGGGTGCACCAGGATTTGAAAGAGGGACGAGATCAGTTTCCAAGAGGGGGACAGGGCTTGCTGGTTCGGTTGTCGTTGGGTCGGCATTGGGTGCTAAGATGTACCGTAATATAGCAGAATTGACTCCGCCAGCGTAGCCTATTGGAGATTAGAGGTTGCAGGCTGTCGAACGTTGGAAGGACTTACCAACTGTCCCCAGGTTCGGCTGAGCACGAATCCAGTAATTACCGATCTTCTGGTTTGCCTTCAACACGAAGGAGTATCTTTGACCTATTGTGAGGTATTCAAGGACCCGAATCTTAGAGCCAACGGGCATGCTGCTTACCTGCGAATATTTGTATGCTATCCACTACATCAAGATGATTGAGAATGTGTTTGCATTGTCAACAAATGAAACATACCTTCAACAGGCTGAACATTGACTGCATCAGCTTCAATAACCAGGAGCTTATGGCCGTCGATTGAGAACGTCCAGTTGGGGTCGCACGATAAAGATACTAATCGGAAGCGATATCTCAGACCCCAAAGTACACGGACGACAGCTAAGGGAGACGTGGGTCCACCAGCATAGCGGCCCAATCCATTGATAAGCGTGCTGTCGGGAGTAGGGATTGGTCCATTTTGTGGGGCCACGACATGATACTAAGTTTCATCAGTAGGCATTCATCACGGTACGGAGGCTAACCTACCCAGTCTTCGAGGGTAATGACGGTATCCTCTATTTTTGGGGTGTTAGCGGAGAAGTAAATTCAACTGCACTATATTCACCATTGTCTATATCATAGCGAAGCCTATGCGGATCGAATAGATCGTATCTATTAGATTATAAAATCAGTGATACGTCCATGCGCTTGCGATGTTTCTTACACCACGAAAGCGCCTCTGAGCCCGTCGCAATACTGTGTCGAAAGGTGCGAATGGTACCCTACAAAATGGAACGTTGTTTAAACCCATAATCCGAGATAAAACCAAAATCAACTCACAAAATGTACCAGCTTGATCTGGAACCTTGAAGTCGTACCTGGCATGAGTGAGATAAAATCTACAATGCCGTGTGATTTATTCCTACAGGAAACTATTTCCAGCAGCGATTGGGCACTGGGTGACGAAGGCGGGTCCTGAGAACAGAGTGTGAGCAATGTATCTCCTTCGTAGCATACGCAGTGACATACCATCAGCCCACGATGTACCGGCTTGAAAGAAGCCATGCCAGTGCTATAGATCAGAGCTAGTCAAATGTGTGGCAATATGGTATACATGCGGAATCATACAATACTCGTAGTCTTCAGCATTGTTGTATCGGTGAGTTCATTGACAACGTTCAGCTTGAAGTTGTTGCCCTAGGAGACGTTAGCATCGAGTGTCATAGGTATAGATCGCCGCGCACCTTCCAACCGTGAATAAGGACACCTGGATTGGTTGCTCCGGCAGTAGTCTTGCCAGCAACGACGGCACTAGTATATGATGCTAAGTACGGGCACCGATCGTTGATTTAAAGTACTTACGAGCGGCTGAAGCCATCGGGGGAGACCACTTTGTTCACAATGCGCATATTGCCCACAGGCCCTATGGTCTCGACAGCATTGGCCCCCGGCTGAAGCCAGAGGATGAGCGTCAGCGAGGCGAAAAAGCGGGAGAATGTGCGCATGGCGTGAGTGACTCGACTCGAAGTCGATGGGTTTCTACCTCGCAATTAAGCCGCGTATTTATGTCTACAGGCCAATAATCGATGAGAGCAGGCCGCGTGGAATAGAAAGATTTCCGTAGACGATAACACCATCGAACTGACCAATCCTTGACAGTCGCGAGAGAAAGGCGGCTGAGCACCGGTGCCACACCAGGAACGGAGTACAAGGAACAGAATCCGGGGGTACGAAAAGGCGGAAGGCAAAATAGACGTGAAGGGTAGTAACTGAAACCCGTTACATTTGACGCGGTTAGGGTCACCAGGATGGACTGTCCCTGAACCAAGACCTGTCCTGAACGTCGATCTGAGAGAATGCAGGACGTCCGAGCTTCGGTATTGCGGGAAACAGTGGCATGAGAGTGGGCGATAACTTCTCAGATATCTATCTGAGATGAATTTCGCCTTCGGATCTCCTGGAGACAGTTAAATCAGTAAATTAAAAGAGAGAAAATAAGGAGGACAGAAACAATACAAATAAGCACACCCCATAAATCCATTCCCGAGAGACGTCGCCATCGCCATCTTCTGTCATACAATGATCAAGGTCCTCTCTATTGTCATCTGCGCTCTTGCTGGGTTCGCCGTAAGTAGTGCACCTCAGCAGCGAGCACATACTTACCCACATGATCACATAGGTTTCTCAAGATCTTCCTGTGCTCACCGCACAGCGCTTGGTCAATGAAATTATCAGCGAGTCCCCATACATCGTCACCAGAACGGTCGAAGTCGTTTGGACCCAGAGTCCAAGCATCATTGTACCCGATACAGTGACCACTACTTCATACGCGAAATCCATAGGATTCTAACTGGTAAGTCGGTATCGGCGACTCCGTTCCACTCTGCGGTTTACTGACCTTTGCCGCTAGCCGTACAAGGACCGTGACACGAGCACACGCAGGGCGTCGGGTCCAAGGAACCGCCACATTTTCGTTTGAACACTGCAATTACTCTGAAATGTATTAGGATGAAGAAATTCTGTAAAGATATAAACCTTACAAATATGATATGAACGAAAGAATGTTTGATTCAATGAACCGTCGTGCGATCTCGCCCTCAGCCACAGTAATTTCCCACGAACTTGGACCAAGTCTCCACCACCCCACCACCATGAGAGTCGACTAGGACTTGCCACTTCAAAGGTACTAGAGATTCAGCTTGATTTGAGACAACGTTGAGAGGTAGGCGCGTCTCTGATCAACTGTGACGGTTCTCTCTGTCATACAAATTTCTTCATCAGCTCGGAAAGCTTCAAGGAAGCTTTCGGGCAACCACCGACACTCCGCCACGCCAAAGGCATTAATCCCTCTACGGATTCCTTCTACCATCAAGGTACTATCTTTTTCATTCGTAGAGATGGCCAAATGGATTCGTAATCGCGGTCGGTGGTCGGCGGATGCCACTTGATTTAGACCTTTGTATGTACATCACCGCTAATCAGATTTAATCAGCTAACCATGGACAACAACTTGACCGTGCACAGATCTCGCGTACGCGTCAGCCGAGGCATTCGTGGCCATGATTCAGGCACTATGTGTACTCGGCTTAATGATACGAATCACAATGTCTCCATGCAAGCAGTCTCAAAGGCACATTATTCACAACAGGACGTTTTGCTGATGTCTGGTGGACTTGGCGGCTGAACGTCCGCGCAATCGTGGGTACACACCGCCGACGTTGGGGTTAGTCTCGGGATCGTGAGTGCAACAATTGATTCCATCGTCTATACAAATGACTTACGTTGTCGCCCACTAAACCACCTACGTAGTACTTGATCAGTATTGAGTCCGCACCAATGACGGCGACTGAATGGAATCGGATACGCTGATCCGGTGGTAACTTACCTCTCTAGCATTCTTTCGACTGTGCGCTGTACTCCTCGTTGGCGACTATATTCCTCAGGCTTGGAAGCTCTCGAGACGGCATCGAAGAGAATAGAGTCTACACATCTTCGATGTAGCCCACCAAGGCACCACCCACCGCGAGGCAAATAATCTATTGGTCGTGCTTAATTCAAAGTGGCTTAGCTTGTTCGCTACTTTTTTCTAAGCGCGTCCATGGGAGTGAGCGATTAGGTTTCACTCAGGCTCACTTGAGGCTGTACTCGTTCAGCGTCTGATCCGTCCGTCCCCCGAGCTCAGCCACGACGTCGACGACTTAGTGGGGATAAGTTGATCAGGTGAGTGCGCCATTATTCCCTCGGGGCGTCTGATTTGAGAACAACGATTGGCCAGCTTGATCTCAGAACACAACGGCCGCGTTATTTGGCCTTCTTCCTTGCGCGTACCTCGGTTCAGGGCGAAGGACAGGTGCAATGTTTTGTCGCTCTCCTATTTTACTCACTTTTCTTCAAGCACGCGTCCCTATGCCGAAGATAATGCACTTCGATTCCAGGGTTGTTTGGATACCCTGAGCGAAGTACACCGGTGATGTCATTATCGGGCACTCACTATTCCCCAAAAGAGTACAATGTCGCGACACTGCAGAGGCGAAACGACACTTGGGCTGTAATTGTTGGCAGTGGCGTCTATGAACTCAGATTGTCCTACTGTCCTAGCCTGAGTATCATAAACCCGCCGATGCGATGTCCCCTGAAATGGGACGTCGTCGCCTTGGCCGTAGCTCAATCAACAATTCCATCGATGCACTTGAGCCTTTAGGACCCAGGGTCTACCAGGGGTTAACACACGACCACCGGGAGCCGTGGGTGTGATGCATCTTCCAGCGTACTAGGATTGGCTGCCACTGTTCGGTTGATCTTCTTGAAGGCACTCAACGGACAATAATTACCTTCTCCGGGAGACATCGTGTTTTCAAACGATGTGACCAGTGAACCTAGAGGAAACAACTCCCGACGTGTACAGGGCTAGTTCAGCGTCCGTTATTCATCACAGAGTCTGATGCTATTCACATGGAGATATCCAACAGTAGAGTGTTCCATATTATATACCACCAACGGATATTAGACGACAATGACACCGGCGACGCATCCAAGGAGAGTAGCATCAACAGTCCCTCCTGTTTCTTGGTCCAACCACCCATCAAGTTGTTCGAATACCTTCATCGCAGCGCCGCCTTGCTCCTTAACACTCTTCTTCCCGGGCCACATTCCCTTCTCAAGAATCCCGTTGAAATCGACCTTAAGTGCACCGCTTGGCGGACTGGATGCGGACGAGGAGTCAGGTAGCTTAATGACCATGTCCACAGACCACGTATCAATTCCGTAGAATGAAGCTTCTTTGACGTGGTGACGGGCAAATTCGTCGGGTGGGTTGTCATCAAGAGTCCACTTCAATACATGAGCGTCGAAAGCAATGACTACGGACGACAAATATTAGTGACGGAATCTGGTACTCGGACGGCGCACTTACCAGTCCAGATGACACCTGGATGGTATATTCGGAGTGTGAAACTTCTGGTGCCCTGGGCGAAGTCCGTTACGTCGTTGATGGCGGACACCGTGAAAGTGTTTCCAGAGGCCCAAGGGGAGACGTAGGTAGGGTCGACAACGAGGTCGACCTTGTACGGGGTCAGAAACTGCGGGAAGAAGTCAGATTATCTGCAACAAAGGAGGGCAGGAAGGACCCACGGCGGAGAACGGGAACAACGGATCCCAATTCGGATTGTGATCATGCATGGCCTCCAACGACAACGCTTCCTCCTTCCCAGTGAACAACCCAGCTATACTATTTGCAAGCAAGTCAAACCCTGGGGCGCCATCAGCGGTAGCAATATGTAAGTGTTGCTCTTGGGAAGTGATCTTCAAAATGAGCATCAGTACTAGTGCGGGTGCTGACCATTCGGACTCTCACATTCTCCAAGTGCAAGACAAAAATACGCTTCTGGTGCATCTCGTCGAACGGTTTACGCATGGCGAAGACGGCCACGGTCACAACGGTCACGGTGAAAAATAGGCCTGTCGCGCGGACCAAGAATGGACGGCCGAACCTGTGGAAGAAAGGAAGGGCAAGAGGGACCAGTTGGGCACCCATGACCGAAACGAGCGTAGCAATCACATTGTCGGCAGGGACATGACCCCCAAGACGTCCAGTCTAGTTAAACAAGTTTCAGCTTCGACTGCTTGTAAGGGAGGAGGGTTGCAGCATACCAAGGGTACGAATACTTCGAGCGTTGGAGCCATAGCTTGCACGTTGCTGAGCAAGGGGAGGAATTGACCTAACGAGTATGTCCACAGGGATATCTCGCCTCGCCTTTGGCCAGTTATCAAACGGTTGAGAAGTAGAGTCAAATAGAGCGGTAGTGCACTCATGAAGAGCATGACCGCCGATCCAACATTCAGCATCTGGATCACCACAGCTAAGAAAGACTGTGTAAGGAGCACGGCGGCTAAGGCGTCATGCTCATCAACAGGGGCGAGGAGTAGCTGTGAAGCCACAGCGCCTTGGAAAAGAGGAGGATTGAGGCTCCGGACACATAGAAGTTATTGATGAAGCATACCTAAAAATGCCGGAGGTCCGAACAGGACGACGGTGGAGAACTCTCTGGAGAACCAGCTCATTCCCTTCCCGAGTCCGTATTGCATGATGGCGGCGACGATGTTTGGCACAACTACCGCACCTATACCGGCATAAACTAAGGCTATAATTCCTGGCACTAGCCCGCCGGACTTCACCTTCGAAGACGAAGGGACGGTGTAGATGAGTACCAAGAAGAAGCCAACATATAGAACCTTCGCAGTGGCGAATGACCAACTGAAGAAGAACCCAGTATGGGAGATGAAGACGGTCGATGGGGCTGTATATCCCGATGTAAGTGAAGGCAAGGGCGAATCGGGAGAAGATAAGTGTTGCAAGAGGGCCAAAGCGTTTTCGCCCATGTGCTAGGACGACGTTATAGGGGTACGTCGCTCAAGCAAAGATATTACTTACCTGGGCTACCCCTGCTTGAATGTTTTCGACTAGATCCTGTCAAGGTGTCAGCGATGCATACAACCAAAAGTATAGGATGCTTACCTTTCGCATATGGTACAGATAGCTGTTACCAACCACCGCCATCTACACAGTCCTTGTCAAAACTGCATCTGGCTCCAAGTCGAAATACCTACGTCCAGCCCGGTAACGTTGAGATATTCCTCGAACTGCCGGAAGTCAGTGCTAGAACAACGCGTTCAGGGTCCGTTAATTGAGCATGGATATAACACTTACTCCGAGAGAAGTACTCCCGAACTGAAGATATCATTGGCAAGAATAGTGCCGAATGGTCTTGGGACGTGAGAATAGGCTTGAATCATTTCCTCCGATGTCGCCTGAAAGAGCATCTCCCGTCCCGTCGAGCCGGCGGCTATGTACGATATTCAGCCACATCCAAGCATAACGAACGGCCGAACGTACCTTCCAAATTAATGGCAGCGCGTACGGTAGGTGCTGTGGGGTGTTGGGTAGAATACAGGTGCGACCCGTCCTGCAGAGATTCTTCGGCGTTGTTGAACACTTGAAATTATCAGAGTATATCGCAGCGAGGCAGTCGCCGCACGTACAGAATACGATGGCATGCTTGGGTGACCAGCCGGGTGAACTCACGAGAACGCGGATGCATTCCAGCATAACACCGACAGAAAGGGCATCGTCCGCAGCTCCTGGACTGGGAAGCGTACTATCCAGGTGAGAGTTTACCAAAACCGCGTGTTCTTTCCCTTCCGGCGTCCCGTCTGAAACTCGGACAACAATGTTTGTCAGGTTGACGTATGTCTTGTACAATCGCTTCGCCATCATATCAAACCTATAAGCCATCGATGAGCACGAAACGAGGTACCTGGACTTCTGATTTACGAACCTATGACTGCCACTACCCTGCTGCCGCCAGACCTCGCACTCCAGCTTCCGGTGCCCCTCTTCCCTGACTACTTGCTCGCATAATTCCTTCATTCGGTTCGCTTGTTGCCACATCCATTCGTCCGCCAGCGCATGTTCGTACGTGCCAACTGTCCTATAGCCAATGTCTTCTGATAGATACTGAGCATAACTTAGAATACGAGTTTCGGAGATTTGGGGTAAATTAGTGAGAGGGTCGTGAAGGTCATGAATTGGTGTTGGTAAGTCTGTCGCAAGTCAGTGAGCTGTGGGTTTCCCAGGAACGACGCAAAACTCACTGTAGTGATGCTTGAGTGCCAAAAGTATTGAACCTAATAACACGGGGAAAATTGTCAATAATGAACGCAGCGGTCCCCATTGCGCAGTCGCGGCCATACTGGTGGCCTCTGGGCAAGCGAGAGGGGAGTTGGCTGGAATTAGAATTCTAAGAATCTACGGTACAATCGCCGCAGAGGCTTTTCTAGGCAAGGTGGGGGTTGAGCTTGTCGCTTGCAGAACCGCGGCCTCTATTTCGAGAGCTCCATTTTTGACTGTGAGAAGGCTTTGCTGACCGTGTGAATATCCCTCTAGGGGCTAGGAGTTACTTAATGGTTCCTCCAACCAATTATGGAACAGTCTCTCGACGGAAAACGCAACATTCGCTCACCAACGTCCGGAAGTCCATAGTCCCCGACATAGAAGGAACTTACAGCGGCAATTAGTCCTAGGACCATGGTAGATGTATCCCCATCACTGGTCGTGTATTAACCGTGGGGCCCGAGTCACAAAATACAGGTGCACTCAGGCTCGATGATAAAATTCTCGGTAGTAGCCACTGCGATACAGCCAAGGTGACGGTATGCCGCTTCAGGGATATCGCATCGGCGGGGCTATGACACTCACGCAGTCTGACACCACTGCCAACAATCACAGTATCACAGTCCAAAAGTTGTTTTGCCTCCACTGCCGCTGCGGTGAATAGCATTGATGTTACACATGCAATGATAGTCTAACCTGGCACAGGCGTAAACACAATGATTGTGGGTAGTAGTGTAACGTACGAATATACGAATATAACTCTAACAAACTACAGTACAGCGTCTCTTCGGGGCAACCTAGCACCGCTGCCATCCGAACGTCGCTCTCGCCCTGGGGTATCAAATAAAAATAATACATACAACCGAATACAAAGAGGCGTCCACCCGTTAAATTTGCCTCGTGAAGGCCTCCAGTTCCTCCTTGTCCCTCTTCTGCGCCTCTCTCCTCCTCCTTTGAATTCCAGCAGCACGCGCCCTCCCTGCTTCCTCATCATAGCTATTGTGGGGCTGCTCTTTCGATTGATCCCCGCCCTCACCTTGAGACAGGAAATTCTCGATGTGATGGCGCTGGTGGTCGGGATGGTCCATCTTGACGTCGGTCGTAGTGTTGTTGTCGTCGACTTCGCCGGAAGATGACTGCGGCATCTTGTCTGTAGCTGTTATTGTCGATAACTCCACGAAAACTTCACTTGGCCTGATTCCGTGTCCAGACATTGTGGTTCCAGTCTTCCCGCCTGATGAGGTCGACGTTCCGTCTGTTCCATATAAGACGTGTGAGATGAGGGCTTTAACGCCCCGTACAAGAGCCTAGAAACATTGAGTTTGATATAAGAATGAACAAGAGAGGGGTATTCACCGGGTCGGAAGCTGCTAGTAACGCGTAGACTATAGCTCGCCCGCCATACAGAAGATCGCCTAACACAATGCATCAGATGTATATTCAAAATCATAGCCCTCGAAACTCACTGAGTAGAAGAACATTGTAATCCTGAGCAAAGATGAAGCATTAGGACCGGCGAGATAAGATACGAATGCTGGATTTGGCTTACAGTTCGATCGTGGATACCATGGGAGATGGTCGAATGCAACGCAGTGACAATACTCAGAAGATTGACGCAACAAGATGCTACGGGATAGAGTGCTACAGAGGCAAATTCCGATGAGACTCGCAAGGAATTTCTACGTGAGGATTTGAACTCACCAACGCGAATAATGATACTCCGATGTCTATTGGCATAAACAACCGCCGATGCTGAGGTCGTCTCCGAGAATGTGCGAACTGGGACGAATAGCTTCTTGGTACGAGCCTACGCAAAAGACACGCGACATGAGCATATGCTCAACCGAAACAGGAGTTAACCCACGTTGTGCTTCATCATAAATATGAGAACGATAGATGAGCAGACGACTTCGCCAACGACGGTGAGGAAGGTCATCCCCATTTGTGTGGTGGCCTGCAAACCAGTTAGTCATGGAAGACCGATAGTCTATAGCATGGACTACGCACCTGCCAGATTATCCGGTCGTGTCTGTTGTCGTTCGTGTACCAACAAACTCGTTCCAAGGGATCCCATCTACGGCGAACGTGTCGGAGTGAATGGTGGTACGAGGCAAACGTCTTTGTAGACTCACCCGTATTGTCCAGCAGCGTATGGTGGCACAGTCAGGATGATCGCCATGAAAGCAGATACGACGAGGTAGTATCTCTCCAACTTCAGCCCATTGAAGCCATGGACAACGACGAGTCTATGGTCGCCTTTAGCACGACATAGACGAAAATAGGGGCACAAATCTCACTGAAGATTAAGGGCAATGGCAAACAGAAGACAGCTCGAGAATTGTAGAGTTAGCTACATCACGGCGCGTTAGAGATTGTCGCAAATTCCAAACTAGAACTCACCTGTAGAACAAAGATTGAGAATCCGCATATGAAGCCCGGACCAGTTTCAGTTCCACCAACTGCACTGGCAATCCCGAAGATCATGCTGTGAACAAGGCTGATTAGTGTCGTCGAGAGGAACCATCTGAGGCTCTGTCGTACTTGGCGGTAAGGGCATATACCACGATCCGAAAGCTAACACGATCGAGGTGTGATCGCGACTTCGGGTGTATTGCGACGACTGCGATCACCAAGAGGACGAGGAAGCAAAGACCGGCACCGACAGCAGAGGGGACAGCCCATAGGCGATTCCTACATGACACAAGGCGATCCATGAATACCATGATTCGATCAAAAGGAGGTTTGAGACGTACGAGATCACGGCCATCTCATGGGTGAACTCGAATGTCATGGTGGGCCTTATTCCTTGGGGATGTTCAGGAGAGGTGGGAGGAGGTAGAGATAATCATGAAATTCGCAAACATATGTAGTTTTCATGAAAGAATGGTGATGTTTTCACTGTAAGCGCGGGTACCAATACCATCAGCAAATCCCTGGTGGCGGCGGCAACTTAAAAAATAACGCCTGTCTAAAGTGTCGTTCGACTCGTTTCGCCGGAGGACCGATCATAGTGTTATCCTATTGCAGCCCATCGCACTTATCCTTAAACTCGACAGTCCCTGGTTTCCCTGGCTGAATGTGTTGCGCATGACGGATTGATCTACTTGAAGGAAAGGGAGGATCTAAAGCTTTAAATCATGCAGACTGATATTGGCTTCTCGGGAAACAGTTCTACGTTTTGTCGGTAGGAGATATAGTGATCGAGGCACACTGTACCTAGCTACCGGAGACTATGGTTCTCCACAGTAGCTTCCCCAGCCTCGTTATGTCCAGGAAGTAGAAGTAGTATGGTGAGTTGCCGTTGCATCTCGTGACAGACACTTGCAGTCAGTTGCACAGCACTAAAAAATAATGAACGGGGCTTATAACGGGGCGCTGGATTAAAAATTTCAGACCTTTTTGACTTTGATTTACCGTCATCGCTACAGTGTGCCGGTACATAATGGTACATCTCAACTTGAGAAACGATCAGCTCTGGAAGCGAAGGCGCCCTCTGTTGTGCATCAACGAACGCGATCTCCCCTGGAGGGAAGCGATAGACGAGAGGACGGTACCGGCGTTATTCACGATTCTCGGGCTCTGAGAGCTCTGAGTGATGTAGGCCGCTATCTTCCGGCGCGGTGGCAGTTTATTTGTACCCTCATCGCCTCCCATCTTTTATCTAAGACGAACATGGGCAAAACGTCAAAACAACATGGACAGGTCATTATGCCCATGTACCTGGCGGGATCACCACTCCTGCCACGTCCAACCGTGGAGGGTGAAAATGTGAAAATGCGATATTGTCCGATATATGAAAAGATAAAGCATCAATTACCGCTGGGCCTCCTCTATCGATTAATAACGGCTGCTGCTGGCCAGATATGCCTGCTATATATCTTCATGATGCGATGGGATACTAATGACGAGTTCGTGCGCAGTTCGTCCGATGCGACTGCAACTTGGCTAGGGTTCTTCTTTTCTCTATGTTTCATGCGGCCATTGCCGTGCGTTCGTACAGTGAATCGGGACATGTTTAGAAGACGACGGTTTGCTTTCATTGATCGTGGTTTCGATTCGTATAGCGTAGGATCATGACGAGAATGCGTCACCATCGAGTGAGCGTCGTGGAGAAAGGCGCATCGGACGAAATTTAGGAAAGTTCGGGATCAATTGAAGGTAGCTTCCCCGATTAGGAGATTCTCGTGACTTCGCCGCAACGGTCATCTGAATTAACGGGCAGAACGTTTTAGAGGTATGCATCTATCTATACACAATATATCGCATAAGATGACTAGCGAAAAACAGGCAATAGACCACAATTCAGGACTGACTAAGAGTTATACGAGTTAACAAGGCCGTACAGACTCCAAGTACTCAACGACTCATAGCGAGCTTCCCTCCCCCTTCCGAAATCCAGCTAATGAGCCGGGGGTCCCCAAGTTCCCCTTAGGTCTAGTATGGGGATGGACGAGACACGCTTTCCCTCTCCATCTCGATTCAAGAGGCCGGTGGTTCATTTGATCGTAGCAACCGCGAACCCCATTGTCGAGCATCACCCGCATCTTAGTGAGTCTGATTCTGTATGGGCGCTTGAGTTTCGTGGCGGTATCACTGTGCGACTCTTCTATCACTTTTTCTATTGCCCGAAGCCTCGGCCGCTTGATAGCCTTGCAGCTTCCTGATTCACCTCCATCTTTGAGTCCGTCGTTATCCCGGTCGACGAATCGACGCTTGATGCCTTGAGTCTCAGCGGGAATCGTGGCAATACGCGAAGGCGCGCCCGTGGTCTTTGCACAATTCTTTGATGACTCGACGTTCATTCCTAGATTCTGTGGGACGCTCAGCAACCAATTGCTTGCAAACGATGTAAATATACCTCGTTCTGCAGGATACTGTCGTACCCTAGCACGGCGACATCCTGACAAGTTCCATCCAAATTTAAGAGGAAGATTAACGCTTCCTCCATCGCTGACACTCTTGCGGATATTGACGGCATGACTTCGAGCATGTATTTCAAACTTCTGAGTGTTTATCTGTACTGACTCAGTCTCGAACCTAGTCTGTTGAAATACAAACGGCTCCCTACCTCGACAATTCAATGTTAGCATTGGCTGGACGCTTGCCGTGGAGAGAAAGGGTTTTGGAGTTGTTGGTTCGTTAAGGCTTTTATCTCATTACAATCTCGCGTGAGATTGTGGCTCAACGATGATACGCTCAGGTCCGACAAATAATGAAGGACGAGGCTCTACCAATCGCGCCTAGCTCTCGTTTGCCTGTAACCGCACACTCATAGAGCTGTTGGCAAGAGGTGCCAGCAAATATAACTAGAGTAGGGAAGGTATGTACGCCGCCACCCGATTGAATGCTATCCATAGTGCCCGAGCCCAGGCTGCGGTACCGAAGTACATCAACCGCTTACCAGCCGGCAGCGTTCCTGACGAGGAGCTCTGGATATCTTCATGCGTGGTAGTGATCTCTTGGTGTCGTGCGACGCATCGCTTAAAGACGTCGGTTGTGTCGGTTCTCGCTCAGCCTGATGCGCCTCACAACCTTTGCCTTATAGAGAACTCGTGGAGCCATTTTGACGACGGCAAGGCCAATTACAAACTGATACCATCTTTCGTGATACTCCTCCGCCCTTCCAGGCAATATGGAGAGATGTCTCGAACCTCCTTCTCCTTCGATCTCGTCGGCGAATGCATAATCGGTCGCTCTAATGGCTCAAGTATAAAAGATGCGTCTACTGCCCTTGGAAGGTCAGTGCTTCAGAACGACTTACTCGTGCCACACTCATCATGAGCTCACTGTCCTCCCTGGCTTGGCTGACGTTGCCCATCCTTGCAAACGCTGCCTTCGGCCCCATTGCTGACATCCATGTGGTGAACAGCGACATCGCCCCAGGTAGGTATTCACCTTGTTCATATCAGCAGCTCCTCACAAACTTCTGGTACAGATGGCTTCCAACGACCGTAAGTATCAGTTGTATAAATCAAGTTGGACGCCCTCAGATCGTCATTAGGACCGTACTTGTCGAGGGTACCTACCCCGCGCCTCTGATCGCAGGAAATAAGGTCAGCCCGGACAGTTACTCATCCTGGTCGACACTCACGCTTCTCTCAGGGTGATCATTTCC
This sequence comes from Sanguinoderma rugosum, assembly GCA_017499575.1. NCBI lineage: Eukaryota > Fungi > Basidiomycota > Agaricomycetes > Polyporales > Polyporaceae > Sanguinoderma > Sanguinoderma rugosum. Next base: position 2,969,941 of record VTPW01000018.1, on the reverse strand, counting down.
AACTCAACGTCATCAATGAATTGTATGACACGACCATGAATACCGACACGAGTATTGTATGTCCGCTCAACCACCATTCTTTATACAATCCATGCAGACGCTTCTCCATTAGCATTGGCACGGCATTCTTCACCACTCAACAAACTATGCAGATGGTTAGCCCATTGCCAACCTCCGTCAATGCGTATCTAATCTTTATCCCAATAGGAGCGGCCATGGTCACACAGTGTCCTATCGTACCAAACGAGTCCTTCTTGTAAGTTTCATTACCCGTTATCGGCGTCGGCAAATAGTGACGCTCCGCTAGGTATGACTTCCACGTTCCGGACCAAGCCGGTACATATTGGTAAGTCGCAGAGCTAATGAACTGGTAAGGAGGCTTAGACTGTGTTTAGGTATCACTCGCACCTTCACGCCCAGTATTGTGATGGGTTACGTGGGCCCTTCATTGTCTACGATCCGGAAGATCCTCACAAGGTGCGTTCTTTAATGCCTAGTCATACCCTCAGTCTCTTAATTCTTGTAGGACTTGTATGATGTCGATGACGGTGTGTATTTCAACAACATCCCGAGCCACACATTGACTAATGTGTATCTCTTGTTATCAGAATCCACCATCCTCACCATTGGTGACTGGTACCATACTCCTTCAACTGAAGCAAGTATACCCTCCGCTTCGGCCATAGTTGCTCAGGTCTGACTGGAACTACAGATTCAAGGCGTACCCGTAGCCGATTCTACTCTCTTCAATGGTATCGGTCGCTATGCTGGTGGCCCTCAGGTACCGCTATATGTTTTCAACGTCGAATTCGGTAAACGCTATCGAATTCGCCTCATCAACATCGGATGTGACCCTTACTACAACTTCACGATTGCTGGCCACAATTTCACGATCATCGAAGCAGACGGAGAGAATACTAGACCTCATGAAGTCGATTTCATCCAAATCCTTGCTGGTGAGCTGCTATTAACCCGAATACTCTTGTTCACGTTGTTCACAACGCCGGACCTAGGCCAGCGCTATTCCATTATTCTTGAAGCCAACCAGGAAATCGACAACTACTGGATTCGCGCTAATCCCAACCCAGAGTCTGGGATTCCTGGCTTCGTCGATGGGATAAATTCAGCGATCTTGCGTTATCAGGGAGCTCCAAATGCTGAACCAGCTCAAGGCGAAGTTGTGCCCACTAAACCTCTCCACGAGACCGGTCTGCACGCTTTGACAAACCCAAGCGCGCCTGGAATCCACGTCCCAGGGGCTGCCGACATCAACATCCAACTCGACTTCGGATTGGACTTTGCAAACGGTGTCTTCACCGTGAATGGACTGCCGTTTGTATCTCCAGGTCCGTAGATCCATGGTTCCTGGACAGTTTCCATCAGGCTAACGAGTATTCTACAGATGTGCCAGTGCTGCTGCAGATATTGTCTGGGGCCCAAACAGCTCAGGACATCCTTCCACCGGGTTCCATCTTCACCTTGGAACCAAACAAGGTCGTCGAATTAACCTTGACACCGTTGGCACTTGGCGGTCCTGTTCGTACCCTATTCTTTTGTTCTCATCGCCGCTGACGAATGTCGTTGCATCTAGCACCCCATCCATCTTCACGGCGTGAGTAATCTGACGTTCTAGCTCAGACAATATCTCATTCAATGATTTCGCAGCATACTTTCTCAGTTGTGAAAAGCGCTGGAAGCAATTCATGGAACTGGCACAATCCGGTTCGCAGGGATACCGTGATGCTCGGAGTAGAAGATGGCGACAACGTAGTCATCCGTTTCGTCACAGACAATCCTGGACCATGGCACGTTATCGCATTTTCTTCAGCTCTCATCGACTAACGTTACACTCATTACAGGTTCCTTCATTGGTAAGTTGTCATCTAGACTCGTTGATTGCAATTCATTGAGCACTCCACCGCAATTAGCCACATCGACTGGCATCTTGAAATGTAGGTCCTAATATACGTTATATTAGTTTAGCATAACACTCACCGGTGTCCATCTTATAGTGGATTTGCAGCAATATTCGCCGAAGACCCCCTAGGCACGGCGGCAGCTAATCCCGTTACGCGTGAGTAGTTGAAGCTGCTTCGTTCTTACTGCTCCTTTATTAACCCCTTTAACCCCTAGCTGAATGGTCTGATCTCTGCCCGTTGTACAACGCAACGCAATCTCGGACTCCTACACTGTTGAAGACGCTTGCGAAGAGCCCCAGTCATAGGATCCTCCCCGTTCATTTGCGGCGCTAAACGACCTTCCTTCCTTCCTTTCTTCCCCCCCTCCATAACAACCTAATATTGTCTGCCTCGGGATCTCTCGTATCATAGGACTAAGTAATTGAACCTTTCTCGTCATGTATTATCGTATTATCTATTTATCAAGACAGTTGTTGTTGGCACGATCTACACTTATAGTCAATAACACAATAATAACATTTTCATTTCTGTTTGTCACCCGCCTGAATGACTAGTAGCAGATGTGGACAGTGACTTGAAATTCGACGGGTATTTGAGTCAAGTTAGCACTTCTACCAAACGCGTCGATGAGTTGCAAAACCAATAGATTCTTTGAAGGATACAGAACAACTGCAACACGACCGTTACTTGTGTGATATAGCTACAAACGTAAAGGAGAGTGGGAAGTTCGTAGCAGAAAAGTAGCGGTACAAATGTGGGAAATAAATCGATAACATGATACAATGTATAATTCTGATGAGTGTATGAAAGATGTCCTTTATGAATGAGTGAAGTGGGGTATGAATGAATAGGTATCAACCAGATATTTGTCCATGCAAATGCGAACGATTATGGAACGTAGCGAGAGAAGAAACCAGAAGCGAGGGAATGTAAGTCAGTTCAGTTGAGTGGAAAGAAAGCCAGAATGATGGGAAGTCCGTGATCGACATGCGAAGCGAATTACGAATTACGAATAAGATTGTTGTAGGTTCGAAGCGAACGTGTTGGTTTTATTCTAGAAGTTTGAGTTTGATTGTTTAGGTCGAAGGATGCGTGCGGTTGTAGTCGTCGTAGATGGGGCAAAGATCATACCAAGCCTCTGTAGATGTACGTGAGTACATAGCAGGCGAAGAATTGTAGAACAAGACGCACGAGGAATGGGCTCATCGTATGCCACGTCACGAGGGTTCTCAGCCAACACGACAGCAAGGCCGAGGTCCAAGTGCCAGTCGACGTGGCTATGTGTATAGTCAGCATCGAGCCAAATGTCAACACGCTGGCGAATACTTACCAATGCAAGAACCACGGGCCGTTGTTATCAGTGACAAAGCGAATGGTGACGTTGTCGCCTCTGTCTCCAATGGAGACTACGTCGCGGCGGACGGGGTTCTCGTAGTTGTACACAGAGCTTCCGGCGCTTCGAACGACAGAGAAGGTATGCTAGAGACTGGTCAGCTTTGAAACTCCGCGCGATGTTGGATACACGTACACCGTGAAGATGGAAAGGGTGCTGCAGGACAAAGAGGCGCATGAGATTAAGCCGTTTCAAAGGGAGGGGGAACTTACGGGTCCGCCGTTAACGCCTCCAGGCATCGAGATTTCAATCACCTTGTTCGGTGGGAGAGTGTAAACGCCACCCTCGGTGAGCATGCTCTGCGCGCTCTGGGCACCGCTGAGGATTTGAAGGAGGACGGGAACAGTGGGGGATTGGAATGAGACACCGTTCGTAGCGAATCTCGAAGTCATAGGGTCGAAGGAGAAAGCAAAGTTGAGGAGGATATCAGCGCCACCAGGGAAGGGTAGGCCTGGCGCAGCTGGGTTCTCTAAGGCGTGGAGATCGACTTCTCGCATAGGGTTCGTGGCGTTGATGTAGGGCGTGCTGGGCTCGACAAGAGGTGCTCCCTTGTAGCGCAAGATAGCAGAGTTGATACCGTTTTGGAAGCCTGTGGGACCGGCGCTGGGGTTGCCACGAATCCAGTAGTTGCCAATGGGTTGATTGGCGTGGAGAACAAAGGAGTAGCGTTGAGCTGGTAAGAGTTCCGTCAGACGACCGATAACTGGTGACCACAGGCGAGCGACTTACAAGCGAAGATATCAATAGCGTCCACATCAAGGGGTACCGTGTTCTCTCCGTCAGTTTCAATAATGGTCATTTGGTGACCGTCGATAGTGAAGTTGTAATTGGGTTCGCAAGCGATGTTGATGAGTCGAATACGGTATCTCTTGCCCTGCTCGACATTCAAGACGTAAAGTGGAACTGGGGGACCGTCTACTGAGCGACCGATGCCGTTGAAGACAGTGAGGTCGGGCTGGGGTGGGCCGCCCCTAGCTACAAGCTCCTCTGCAGTTGGGTGATACCAATCTCCGATTGTAAGCACCGTGGATTCTGCAGCATCTCGTAAGTCATTTGTCCCACGGAATATGTACTAGTTGTGCGTACCATCATCAACGTCATAGAGATCTGCGTAGTATATGGTAAGAACGAGGTAGGGTTTATAGGTAGAAGACGGGACGAACCTTTGTGAGGGTCGCAATCATCGTAAATAACGAAAGGGCCTCGAAGACCGTCACAGTATTGTGTGCCGTAGTGGGCGTGGTACCAAAAGGTGCCGGCTTGTTCGGGGACGTGAAAGTTGTACTCGAAAGAATGTCCCGGGACGATTGGGCATTGCGTCACGAAAGCGGGACCTGTGAAGACACCACGCGTCAGAACCAACAGTCGCCCGAAAAAGTGGGTATCTTACCGTCTGCCCACGTAGTTTTTTCTTGGTAGAGACCGTGCCAATGCTAATTATGCACGGATCAGTCACTCGGTCACTGTATGATGGCTTACGACTTACTATGCTGGTACTGGTCTTCATTGTTGGATCGTTCAAAGAGTCCTTTACGTTCAGTCTGAAGGTGTCGCCCTTCTGGCCCACAATCAGGGGACCTGGGAAGATGCCGTTGGCAAGTACAGCTCTACATGGTAGGTCAGTGAGCTGTATATCTTGCAAGTCCTGAGTAATTGCTTACTGGCGACTGTATCCATCCGGGGCGATATGTCTGTTGACTATGTCGAGTTCTGCTACTGGTCCTATTGCGGCATTTGTTGGAGAAAGTAACGAAAGGACAGTGAGGCCAAATGAGAGTATAGGCGCAATCATAGGAGGAAAAGAAGCTCGAAACGAAGTGAATGGAAATGGTAAAGTCAGGAGCCGCTAGCCCGAGTTTAAGTACTGGCTAGCAGACGAGCCCAGTGCTAGCCAGACGGCTACGTCGAGTCGTCACTAGTGCGATTTCTCTTCCATACATGTCAATTCATTGACGACCGCCTGCCGCCTCGTCACAACCCGTTGCGGCATTTTGACGGGTGCGTGGTTGCTGGGGGAGATGCCGTGCATGCATCCTTTCATCGCGGTACCATATTTGGAGTTAGTTCGCCTCGGTGGTCACGCCCAGTTCCTTGAGCGCATTGTGCGCCTGTCCTATAAGAGTCAGTGCAATCTGTCATCGACGCACCGAAGCAGGCAGTCCCGGGCGTCTAAAGCTATTTCGCTGATGGGAATTGTCGCACCGCGCCACGTTCGTGACGGGCCGCCTTGAGCTACTTTAGCTTCAACCGGCTCATTCATCCGTTCGCGTCACTCGTATCCCGACGGTGCTGCGTGCCTCAGAGTCAAAATTGTGTATGCCCGAGACTGGATTGGACGGCTGGACGATCGGCGAACGATGTGATCGTCGGGATCGTGATCGTCGAAATCGTCGAGGAGCGCATCACCTACGTGATCCAGAAGATGGTTCCGTTCAAAGTTGATGGTGGGGGCATGCTGCTACTCGATGGTCTCTTATATACGGCGCTGCCAGATCAGCTAGACTTGACGGACTTAGCGCCTTTTTCCACTTCTCCTACTAAACGAGCTTCTGGTCTTAGTACCAGCACTAGCCAGCTCAGACCCCTTTCGCCAAAGTAGTTGGCTGCAAACGTTTCCTCCTAACTCCAACCCATCACTTACCCGTTCTATCTCTGAGCCAGTCACCATGTCTCGTATCGAATGCCCCACTTCCGGCTTCAGCGTCCCTTGCCCGCTTGTCACTTGCTTTTCAAGCCAACCTCCAAATACCTGCATTCACTGGAACACACGCCGAGTTGAGAAGCAACCATCTTTGCGATCGGTGCGCATCGCTCAACGCCAGTTTCGCCCTGCGTTGACCCCGACCCTGGTGGTTTCTTGATTTCCATTGGGACAATGCCTACATACGTTCCGCTGGCTGTATCTATCCTTGATCATGTGGCTCTCACTGTACTTTACCTTACCAGCCGCATTATATCGTTCATCTGTATAGGTCCTCTTCTTCTCACATCTTCACCGGCCCACCACATTGCCATCACGCCATGAGACCATGGCCGTAGTCAGCGCTTTCTCAGGCCACCAGCACCATCGATATCATCTCCTGCTCTCGTTGTCTCTCGTTGTTTAACCGTAATCAACTATGGCTTCCCTCGACGTCAGCAAATCCCGCGCCAACTTCCCTGCTCTGCAATCAGGGTTCATCTTCGCCGATAACGCAGGTGGGTCGCAGGCAGTCCGGGGCGTCGTCGATCGCATCTCCGATTACCTCCTCAATACGTACGCATCTCACTGATTCTCCTTTCCCATCGATCTGCTGTATGTCTAACATCGTCTCCACTGTATAGCAATGTACAACTCGGCGCAGACTACTCCGTCTCGGTGTTGAGCACCGACAGAGTCGCTAGCGGCCCGGACATCGCGGTCAAGCTCTTCAACGCATCCTCGCCCTCCGAGATCGTCTACGGATCGAGTTCGACGCTGAACTTGGAGAACCTTGCGCGGGGCTTGGAGCCGACTATCGAGGCGGGTGATGAGTTCATCGTCACCGGCGAACACGAAGGTTCGTTCTCATCCTGCCTCCACCACCTTCCATCCTGATATCAAACTTCTACCCCTTCCTCTCTAGCTAACAGTGGCCCATGGAAGAAACTCGCCACCCGTCGCGGTGGCGTGATTAAGTTCTGGCACCCAGTCCCGACGTCTCCTAACAACCCCTATTCCGTCGCGACCCGCGTCGAGGACTTGCTCCCCCTTATCACCGCGCGCACGCGCATCGTCGCGATCTCGGCGTGCTCGAATATCCTTGGGTCGATCGTGCCGGTGAAGGAGGTGGTGCAGGCTGTGCGCAAGGAGGCGGCGGCGAAGGGCGCGACGAACGTGGAGGTGTCCGTCGATTGCGTGGCGTATGCCCCGCATCGGAGGATAGACGTCAAGGATTGGGATGTGGATTACTGTGTGTTCTCGTGGTACAAGGTGCGCTTTCTAGTATCCTTCACATGCCTCGTATTTTGTTAACCAGACATGGTAGGTATATGGTCCCCATTGTTCAGCTATGTACGTGCGCTCCAAGGCGCTCCAGTCCTCTGTCACCTCTATCGCACATCACTTCCTCTCCGTCGGCTCGACTGCCTACAAACTTCAACCCGGCGGACCTGGCTACGAACTCGTATACGGTACCACCGGCGTCCTCCCTTACCTCCTCTCCCTCGTGCCGCCCCCAACAAACGTAGCATCCTCGGAAGATCCTACCATCGCGCACTTGGATGCCGCATTCTCTGCCATCGCCGCGCACGAGCAGGAGCTCCTCAAGCCCCTCCTCGGCTTCTTGACTGCCCCCGAGCAAGTCGAGCGCGGCGTCAGGATCGTAGGCACTGAGCAAAGCGGCTTAAACCGCGTGCCCACCGTCAGCTTCGTAGTCGTCGGCCCGAAGGCCAAGCGCAGTCAAGATATCGTGGAGGTGTTTGATAAAAAAGGCGGGGTGAGTTGCTGGCTGTTTTCGCTTTATGGATGTCTGAATGATCCCTTTGTCCCATGTTGATAGGTCGGCATCCGCTGGGGACACTTCTACGCGTATACCCTCATCGACCACCTGGAGCCGAAACTTGATACGGCCGATGGTGTAGTGAGGATCTCACTCGTCCATTATAACACCGTCGAGGAGGTACAGCGCATCGTAGAAATTCTCAAGGAGGTGCTTCTCTAAGATCTAATGATCAGCAGGCAAAACAACATCTGAATGACCATCTGTATCCTTGACAATAATTATATCATGGATCAGACGTATGGAGTCCTCCCGTCGGATCGCTCCAGGTAATAAGTTCGTGATTGCTTCCGCGGACAAACGGGTAAAAACGCGTGAATACCAGTGCAGACCGTGTTCATCACTGTTCATCATCGTTCTTTCATGCGTCTTTCATTCTCGCTCCACTTTAATCAAAGAAGTGTCACAAAGCGCGTTGTTGCAATCACGAAAGCAGCACTTTCGGGGTGCAGTGAATTGGGCGCTTAACCCATTTACGTCAATATTTAGGCCTTTCCTCCTTCCCACGTGCTCCAACTATAATTAGCCGACATTGCTTCCATGATTTATTGAGAAAGAAGCACGGAATGTTGCACTAAACTTGATTTATTCAGGAAGCGTGACGACCCCAAATGTTTAGCTCGACGTTCAAAAGGATTCCATTTCCGCTGTCTTCCTTTAGTCTTCTTTCTCTTACCACCACAACCACCTCCTCCTCTCGCCCTCCTCCGCTTCGCCAAGGCGTTCTCAAGACTTCCGCTTCATTACCAGTCACTCTTTACTTCCTAATAGCCCATTCATAATGAAGTTCTCTTTCGCTCTCGTCGCTGCCATCGCTTCCGTCGCCAACGCCGCCGTCCTCAACGTCGCTCGCGCCGCCCAGGACGTCTTTGTGCCGCACATCGAGTCGCCCAAGCTGGGCGATGTGCTCGTTGTCGGCGATTCCCTGACCGTTACTTGGTAAGTGTCTAGTGTTTGGAATCGCCCTCGGTTGCTTACATCCTGGTAATGCAGGGACACATCAAACGCACCCGAGAACATCACCAACACAGAAGGCCGCGTCATGCTCAGGCAAGGCCCGGTCACCTTCCCTTGTACGTAATACGGTTTCTTGGATTTCCTATAGCATTGCTGAATTTTATTGGATGTAGTCTACCTGGCTCGCGGTTTCTCAATCCTCAAGGGCTCAGTAACCTTCCAAGTCCCTGATGTCGTCCCCGGTGATCAATACCAGCTTGTCCGTAAGTACTCATTCAACATTATCATCCATATGTAATCGACTAATACGCCGCGTAGTTTTCGGAGACTCGGGCAACTTCAGCCCCCCATTCTCCATCGTCTCTGCGGCTCCCGTCGCAGAGGCCGTCGAGGCACCCGCCTTGTGAACGTCTCCTATCCCGCCGCTTGCTTAGCACATCACGATCATCGCGTTTCTATATGCATGGACACGTAGCACCCTTTCTTCCTGCATCGCACGGACACTTTTTTGTTTCAGTCGCTATGGATGTTTTGGTATCTTTGGGGGTTCGACGTCTTGTATGGGTCGTGGATTTGTCTCAGAGTATCGTACACCGTGGACTGCCTCTTCTCGTAATGTTGACGAATGGACACTTGTTAGGAATTTCGGAATAAAATATATAATACCTGTTGCAGCTTTCGTGATTCCGTATGATGCTGGTTCGAGTGGCTGTATGCATTGACATGCGATGCAGTAAAGTGTTAGTCGTGATTTTCCTTTTCCTTCTGAGGACTCGAGCTTGACAGTCGACAGTAGGTGCGCCAAATCAAATCATTGATCCATCAAAAGCTTTTGTGGCATCCTCCTTCGGCCTCGGAAATTACCAACGATGCATAACCCTCCCCTTGTACATCAAATAATTCCATGGGACAAAGACGTCCGACCCACATCGTGCGGGTCTCAGATATTGTGGACTTGTTGTGGACGGATCGTGTGAAGTGGCTTCGGACAATGGTTAAGCGCCCTCGTTCTTGGAGGTAAATGATGCTTTGACCCGTCTTCGACGTGGTGGCTAAAGCGTCGCAGACAAAAAGCCACACTGCGCACATACTATTTAATGGAAGCTAATCTACTATGCTCTCTATTCAGACTCCTCCTCGTTGTCCCTACAAAGATACCTAGTTCCTATACCCCTATATTACACCCTATTCAACGCTCCTCGACACAATGGCCCGTCGCACCACCAGTCAGAGCAAGCCGAGAAAGCTCGTGCACTCTTCCTCGCATTTGGCCCCTGTATCCCCGGAATACGACCGAATATTCAAAGGCGTGCAGCCCCCCGTCCCGGATGACGGCAGCCCGAAGAATGCGCAGATCCTCGAGGAGTGGAGGTCGTTTGTGGTGTATCATTACCTCAAGCATGCTGAAGCAGAGAGGAAGATGGGGATCAACTCGAGGACGGATGTGAGTAGAGCTTATATTTTATCGAAGTTGTGTGCGATCTCTGATAGGATGTATCGCAGGATGGGAAGTACTATGCTCGGCTAATACTCGCTCCTCGACCTTCTGTCTCTCAACGAACGGCCGATTCTCAAGGGGACGTCGTTATGAAAATTGATCCTAAGGCTGGACCTCTCTCTCCGACTACGACGACTACACCAAGGGGGATGGTACTGCATTCTCCTGTTGCTAAATGCGGCAGATCTTTCTTGGACTTAGCTAAAGAAGGACACGGTGACTCCGTTTGGGCCAAAGAATCGAAGAGGATCTCTCGTACTATGGACTCTAGTCGACTGGCGCACATCCCCTGCAAGGCCCGCCGAAAACATATATCTTTCGTCAACTATCATCTAATCGCAGGGGAACGACCTTCGCCGATGGATCAGCAGGCCTAGGCGCGAACTTGAGAATGTAAAATGTCTCTGAGATTTATCCTATGTGCAGGCCACGCTTTACGCGCCTTGAATCCTTGTATACCATCCTAAACACTATACCACTCCACACTCCTTAAACACATTTGCAATTATCGCTACAGTCAAACTCATTCGATGAACGGAGGGATATTCCATATATGATTATATCAAATAAATCGTCTACAAGACTATGCAAATACTGAGATACAAACGCGACGCCGATAGCTGATCGCACACAACAGTGAGGGGTATACTTACTGACAATACATGGAGAAATTAGGCCCAAGTCCTGGGGCTATTGGAGGGTAAGCAAAAGCATCAGTATGCGTACAGGGTAAACAAAGGAGGGAATGACTGACCCGAAGAATTCGCCTTCTGCTACTGTGAGGAGGGGAGTGCCCCGACCGTCGGCGGTCTTTGTGTAGACTGATGACAGATGGTAAGCATCAGAAGGAAGGTATAGCAGGAGGTACGCACCAGTATTTCCCCACCAAACATTAATGTTATTTTCGCCAATGTGTCCGCCGGCAGGATACTGCAGCCTGTAAAATATCGCATCGCGGTCAGCCCAAGGAAGGATATACGGATGAAATGGTGAACGCACGTGAAGAAGATGAGAACGGCGGCGATGGCTACACCAGCGTCCAAGGCGGCAGACAAGACATAGTTGTACTTGGTCCACCAGGAGAAATGACGGCGACGGATGACGTATTGGAAGATGAACCCGACAATCGCCCAGGGAACATAATTGATGGCGGTGGCGGGTGGGATAGAACCGGTACCAGAGAAGATGACGGGGAAGCTAGGGATACCAATATCGTCAGCTTACGAGTCATACAGAAAAAGTGAAAACAATACTGACTTGATGTAGCGGAGGAAGCTGTTGGGCCACTTCTTGGTGGCGAAGTAGACGATGGTAGGGCAGATGGCACCGACGAGGAAGAAGTAGACGAGGCCATAGTAGATTTGACCGTAAGAGAACTGTCTTGCCGGGCCGATGACTCCCCAAACAACGCTAGCGGTACCAAAGACCTCAGTCCCAGGGCAGATGAAGCCGTCCTTCTGGTCGTGCGAGCACATCCCCGGGATGTTGGTGAACATCCACGATTGCACGCCAAGTTGGACAGTGCCGGCGAGGATGGTGGCGAAGACCTGGGCGGTGAACATGATACGAGGGGGGATCTTCATGTAGTGGCCGAGTTTGAAGTCGGCGGTGAAGGTGAGGGCTTGGGCCATGGTGATGTAACCCCAGGTCTTGAACATCATCATGGCGACTGGGCGACCAGGAAGGCCGTATCCGATGATGAGCTCCGTGATGACGTTGAGTCCGACTTGCTGGTTAGTGATGGCTTGGATCATTCCAATCGGGATGACATAGACGAAGGCAATGACCAGGGCAAGGATGAACTAGAAATGTTGCTATAAGTATGTGTCAAAGTAGATTTACGGGTAACTCACCCATTGGACGGGGAAGCCGACGGGCCAGCATTGGATGGCAATGACACCGAGGGCGAATTGACTCACTGAATAGAGACATAAGCAAGGCGAACCTCGATGTTCAAAACTCTGTACTTACGGAAAACGATGGCATACCACCAATCGGGCACTAGTGAGAAAAGAATTTAGATATCGTCGTGGAATACCGAGCGGCGTAACATGTACCTTGGGGATATCTTGACATCAATCGGGCATGGATATCCGGTTGCTCGTTCATGGCCTTCCTAGACTGAGTCCAAATCTGCTTGCGGAAGTACAGGAAAGCGTGCGTGAGGGTGGCGGTGATCGAAGCGAATGACAACCCATAGGAAATAGCGAAGGTGGTGGACAGGTAAAGGGGGCTGTAAGCACTGTACGCCTCCTGGTTGAAGCTCGAGTCCTCGTTGATGATCTTCTGGACATCGTAGCGGGCGCCGGTGTTGGTGAAGCTGCCGCGGGAGGAGATGGGCATGTACTTGCTCTGCCAGACGTTGGAGAAGTGGAGAATGGGTGTGAGGAACCAGAAGAAGAACATGAAGCCGACGGCGATGTTGGCCTCAGCCCACCAAGGTGTAGCCAGAGGAGATCCGATGTACGCGATCTGAGCCCAATCAAAAGTGAGGAGGCCCATACCGAGCCCATGCGTGGTACCGAACAACTCGTTGACGATGATGTTGTCGGGGACGATCCAGCAGACCCAGCTGAAGTAGCTGAGGGCGGTGAAGAGGTAGCCGGGGATGAAGTACCAGGCGACCGACCCGGCGAAACAGATGAAGAAGAAACGTTCACGGGACATGCCTCCACGGTTACCAACACCAGCATACTCGGTCGAGTGCAGAGTGTTGAAAAGGGCGCATGTGACGAGATTGGCGGGCCAGATCATGGATGGGGGTTGGACGAGGAACCGACGGGCGATACCACCAATGGAGAAACCGATGAGCTGTGTCGACATGACGATCATCCATTGGTAACCGAAGTTGTAGTTCTGGTTGTAGTAGACGCGCTGAACGGCGACGATGTCGGTAGCGTAGGCGGAATAAGCACCGACGGTGGCCTAAGATAAGGTCAGAATCGGTAATAAACCTATCTAGACTATGAGCATACCATGATGGTCACTAGAACGTGCTCCTTGATCGAGAATGGGCCGGGGTTGAGCTGCTTGCCGAAAATCCTGACGTTGGGGACATATCTCGCCCAGAGACGACCGATGGGGAACGAAAGGAGTTGGGCAACAATCTGAGAAGAAGATTAGAGGGGAGTAGTCGAGAGATAGATTATCGTATAACTTACACCACCGACGGTGACCGAAGGATATCGGAAGAAGAAGAATTGATTCAGACCGGGGATCAAGATGGCCCAAACGATTCCGATGAACCAAGCACGAATGGTGGAGACAGGGATGTCAGGGTCGTCCGTGTTCGCGACGGCGGAACGGACTTCAGGATATGGAGAGTCGTCCTCTGCAAGGATTCGAGCACAATGAGGATCACAACCTCAAAAAGAAGAACGAACAACGCACCAAGGACACCGGCGATGGCTTCATCGCGGTCGATGTTGGGATCATCGAAGTCAGCGATAGCGATGGCCTCGGCGGTGGCCACGTCGGGCACCGCCTTCTCAGGATCCTTCTCCCCAGAGGAGGAGCGGATGCTCTTCTGATCTTCCTGGTAGTACGTGGACGCCATGGAAGTGTTTGCCGGAGGAGGGATTCCAATTTCCTGGGGTTCGCTTCCTCGATAGTGGAAGCCTTATGTATGGATCCGTGGAGCGATGGGACCATGAGGTGGGATCGTCGATGCATGATATTGCCGCCACAAGATTCGTCAGGCAGAGGATACGCTATCCAGAGGCCACGGCCCTGCCCATGCGCCCGGGTGACCATACCTTGGGTGGTATAGTCCACCGCGAACATGTGAAGACGACGCCTTGTGTGACCAGAGCGTGACCGAGTGGACGGTTGGCATGAGGAGACCATCCTGTGCAGCATGTGAATCAGGCAGCAGCATATGGACATTAAAACATACTTCATTGGACATTCCGGCCAATTGCAGCGCACTTATTCGGCATTCGTGCGTTAGCGTAGGTTAGAGATAGCACGGCCAATGCACCAACGGGGTAACCATGATTTTCTGGTGGCCTTGGTACTACGGTCGGGCCTCATATCACCTAGGCGTCGGTCGGCCACCGACGATACGGTTATCTTGAGCCGGGAAGCCAGAAGCGGCCGACAGCCAGAAGCTTCGGGCATGCAGAGACCCCCAACGGGTTGAGGTGCGCACACGAGTGGACACACCAGTCTCGAAGCGAGAATCCAGCGGAGGCGGGGGCATCCCTGAGGCGAACAGCATGAGGTATATATTCTGATGCCCGATGGAATGGACCATAATACATTGTCAGGTACAATTAGTCGCCATGATCCTTCGACAATTCGCCTTATCAGAGAAGCTCACCAGGACGACTCGACCCGAGTATGATGCCATATCAGGTGTAACATGGTTAGGAAACACGGAGATAGATTTTGAAGCTACCGTACAAGTACATTCCGACTTGGTTCCGGGAGAGAAGGTGGCAGCCGTACATGTAGATCGTGCAGAGTACGAGCGGAACAAGAGTCGGACCTGAGTCTTTTTGTTTATCCTGATTCCTACTGCCAAATAACGCGACCAACGCGACTCGGCAAGGGCCGAACGGCGGGATCATCGCACTCTTCTTTGTATCCTCCTTGTTCATAACCTTGATCTCAGTAACCACAAACATTCTTCAAAGACTTGTCGTATGTGCTGTTTATTTTATGTACTCACACCCACTCGCCGACTAGTGTCACACAGGTACTGTCTATCGAACTGACAATAAGTTATATTCTGGTTTGCTAGCGTACTGATTCCGGGTGACCGTTCAGTCGTTATACCTCTGGAACATACCACGCTCAGTCATGTTCCCATCTACCATCTGCTAGCTGGCGAGCCGAGCCCGGGCCTATGAACGCGGGAGCCGCCAAAGTCGGGGCCCACTGACCAGGCTGGCGATGCGATGGATGACAGCAAGCCTCGCTCACGAGCAGATGCTCCCCTTTTCGGTGACCTACGCCCAGCGCAGGTTGGCAGCCTCGCCACGGACAAGCTCGTCTAGGATGCGGATTTATTCCGCCTCCCGCCAAATGTCAGCCGTCTCCGTGCGTGGATCGTATACAACACGAATCTTCAATGATATTGGGCAAAGCTATCCATGCTCGCGACACGGAACGAGCACCAGTTTCTGATAACCTGTTCGTTGCAGTCTTATCTTATCTACCCGCGCCAAGATGCAACGCTTTTCTCCCTCTCCTGCCCTGAGGGTTTGCAGGTCGATTACCCATGACGGAACTGACGGAATGTGCCGAACTTCAAGGGGGGCACGATGTCAAGATGATATCTTCGCATTCCCTCCCCCACACTCTCCCTGCGGGGCGAGATCAGATGGGAAGGAGCTGACCATCTGAGAGGGGAGAAAGGGGGTGGATAGCTCCATTCCAACTCTATGGAGCAACAAGTTTAAGGTTGATGTGTTCCATGGTGTTTTACATAGTCGCAAATAGAAGAGTCGACGTTAACGAAGAGGGGTAACTGAAGGAGACTAGGAGATCCGAGATGGTTATCATTCGCGCGCTAACGACTTTGTCGTTATTCGTAAAATTTCCTCTAGCGCCCAACCGATTCCCTTTATCTCGTTCATTCATCGTGTGGGAGGACATGGACCAACCCACTGTAGTACGACGCGACACCTTCCTTCCGAATGCCCCCTTGGCCGTAGTCGTCCATAGCTATGGCTTACACAGAATCATTGCTGCGCAACGGACTAGCGGTGGACTTACGCGCGTCCTCGGCTTCAGGCCGGCTGAATCGCGAATCCGCGGCAGACCCACCTCGGTCCTATAAAGCCAGCCCACCACCAGCTCACCTCCATGCCATCATTTAAACTCATCGCCTTCCTCTCACTCGCCGTTCTCCTCCTCGCGACTCAGATTCCTTGGACAATGCATGCCCTAAACGCACTGAAGGCGGCTCATTCTGCGAAGCCGTTGAATTCACCTGTTGCTGTGAGTGTCGAGTTAGATGTAACTTTGTTGAGGATATGGAACGGTGATGCTAATGCGAGGATACGGGGGTGTAGGTGTTCGTTGGGGGGACAGCGGGAATCGGTGCTGCGCTCGCTGTGAAAACGGCCAAGTACTCCACCAACCCGAACATCCACATCGTCGGACGTAGCAAGGCTTCAGCCGAGAAAGTGCTCGCCGAACTCAAGGCAGCAAACAAAGATGGGCGATATGAGTTTCACGAGTACGTTTCGTATTGGGATTATCTTATTTTCTTTTCATTAACTTGGGTTGAAAGATGCGATGTCTCCCTCCTCTCAAACGCCCGTGCTTTGGCCAGCACACTCGCCCAACAACTCCCAAAAATCAACCTCCTCGTCCTCTCGCCGGGTATTCTCTCGATGAACGGCCGCACGGAGACCACAGAGGGGCACGACGTCAAGATGGTGCTACACTACTACACCCGCGCGCTTTTCATCAACTCGCTGGTGCCTAATTTGAAGGCCGCCACCGATGCGAAGGAGGATGCAAGGGTGATGAGTGTGCTGGACAGTCTCAGAGGCGATTACAAGAAAGTGCTCTGGGATGATCTGGATCTCAAGAAGAGCTACACTCTGGGCAACGCAGCGCAACACTGCATGGCGTTCACGGACGTCGCTGTACAAGTAAGTCCCTCTCTCAACGTTAAATGTCAAACCTTCGTGCTCCACGCGCAAGGTCGTATAAGTGTTGATATGAGTTGACGGAGCTGACGCCTCTCTTATCATAGCGATTCGCGCGTCTCAACCCCACAATCTCATTCCAGCACTCCTACCCCTCCCTCGTCGCGACCAACATCGGGCGCAGCCTCCCGTGGTACGCTGCCGGCCCCCTCACCACCCTCTCCAAGGTCTTCGGCAGCGCCGCCGAGGATACCGCCGAGTTCTTCTACGACGCGCTCGTCAATCCCGCGATGGCGACCGGCCCGCATTTCGTGGATTCGAAGGGCAAGGAGGTCCAGAAGGCGGAGAGCCCGGAGGACGTGCAGGAGAAGATCTGGGAACATACAAAGAGCGTTATTGAGGGCCAGTAGGTGGGTAGATGGATGAGTGCTATGGCTTGATGATACCCCAGTATTTGTATTTTATTGTGACGAGCTTCTGTTTCTTTCCCAGACTCATTGTAATAGTCTTTGCGTTGTTATTTTATTAGCAGACTGTCTACGCTCTCATACACTACAGTTCTTGCTCTCGCTCTCTGAGTGGTCTGGATTTGTGGAGCTTTCCCAGTTAGCGCCCAATCATAATTTCCTTTCCAAATCGCCATGTCAGTTTATGAAGTAAGGACCAAGGAACCCTTCGTTTCTCCCTGGGACATGCGAAGGACCTAAGTATGGGAAAGACGTGGTGCTACATCGCGTGCCAACCACACCACGGCGCGCAAGACGTACGCGTCGAGTCGGCGGTTGCCTCCCACGGATCCTTCTCAAGGCGGTTTCAGCTTTACCCTTCCGTGCCATGCTATGGCACAACCCATACTCACCACTGCCTTGGCGTTCTGCTCCTCGCGACGCAAATACCCTGGAACGCGTCGACCTTGAACGCGTTGCGAGCGGCACACGCGGATAAGCCGCTGTGAGTGCACGCCGTTCCTGACCGTTGTGGTTGTTGGAGCTCATGGGAGGTATTGGGAAATTGGAAACCGGAAACCGGAATGTAGGTATTCGTGGGGGGAACAGCGGGAATCGGCGCTGCCCTCGCCGTGAAGACTGCCAAATATTCGGTGAATCCAGATATCTACATCGTCGGCCGCAACAAAGCCTCAGCTGAGAAAGTACTCGCCGAACTCAGAGCCGCGAATCCGAATGGCACCTACAACTTCCACGAGTACGTTTACGTATCCCTTTGACTCATCAACCTATAGGTTCTAAGTGCTGGAATAACCAGGTGTGACATCTCGCTCCTCTCAAACGCGCGAACACTCGCTACCACGCTTTCACACCAGCTCCCAAAAGTCAACCTCCTCGTCCTAACGGCTGGAATTCTATCGTTCAAGGGTCGTACGGAAACCTTTGAAGGACACGATGTCAAGATGGTGTTGCATTACTATTCCCGCATGCTCTTCATCGACGCCCTGTTACCGAACCTTCAAGCCGCTACTACTGATGTAGAAGGCAATAGAAGAGAAGGGAAAGCGCGCGTGATGAGCGTGCTTAACAGTATGGAGGGCGACCACCGTAATCTGTTGTGGGACGACCTAGACCTGAAGAAAACGTATACCCCAGCCAACGCGAAGATACATTCCATCTCAATGACGGATGTGGCTTTACAAGTGAGTGCTCGTTCTTTGTAGCGCTAGACACCAACAACATGTACTTATTACCCACGACTATGGTGTAGAGATTTGCACGTCTCCATCCCTCGATATCGTTCCAACACTCTTACCCATCCGTAGTGTCGACGGACCTCTATCGCGGGCTGCCGTGGTACGCGTCAGGCCCTGCAAGTATCCTTGGAAAGCTCTTCGGAACTAGCCCGGGGGATTGCGCTGAGTACCTCTTCGACCCACTTTGGAATGATACCATGAAGACCGGGGCTCATTTTGTTGATGCTAGAGGTAAGGAGATCGAGGGGAAAGTAGAGAGCGGCGAGGACGTTCAGGAGAAGGTATGGGCACATACACAGTCCATCCTCAGCAAGCCGTGATTCGATGTATGTTGGCGATGTTTGCATTTGGAAACATGGATGCCTATTTGTATTCGCTGATATCGTTCCCCCTCCACTTTTCCAGTCCTCTAAGTCATGAATCGGGTCGGCAGTTTGGAAACTCCTGTCCTCTATCCACCTCAGTCTCCTCTCTTGGACTAAAACCTACCACGACGACTTCGCTCTTTGTAACATCGCTGCACAGATTTAGTCAGTGCCCACCCTGGTGCATTGGCGACTGCCTCTGCTGAGCAAGGTAATCGTTTGTCAGTAGTCCCGTGCTCGACCTGGCAGTGCCCTGGCGCAGCTAAGAATGCGCTAGCGCCGTCGCTGACTCAATCATTTAACCGCTTGATTTTCCTGATATGGGAGGTCGTTCTCAGTCGGCGCCACCGTTCAGTGAAACCACTGCCTGGAAAGGAACGTCGTCTTCATCATGTCGGTGAGCCCATGACGAATGTGCTGAGATGGGTATCCGTGTCTGACAGCCGACGGTACCTTTGCAGGATATTTCATGCCTCAAATTGGAATTGATTGTCACATATCGTTTTACGCTCTTACCATGGAGGGCAACGGGTTCTCCACCTCCTACAGTAAGAGTGTCGTATAAAATGAAGATAATGTTGAAGATCGGCGGTTCAACGAATCTGTGTACTAAGTCACGCAATGTCGAGCCCTAGCAATCAAGAAGAAAGCGCGATTCCGGCCTTGCCTCGGGGTAAAGCCTGTGGCAACTGCAGGCATGTCGTTCCGTCCTTCATTTCAGGCGAATGCTTACCAGGCTACCCAATTGCCTAGGAGGCGTAAAGTAGTAAGTGGTGTCCTTGCATGTATCCTCCCACATGTATACTAAATTCGACAATCTTAGAAATGCGACGGCGCGAAACCTATCTGTGGCGCTTGCAGCCGGTCGCTAGGTACCTTCTCCGACTGCGAATACGCAGAAGCGGGCCGTTCTCAGACTCAGATCATGGAAGAGACCATTGCCCTGATCGAAAGCCGCATCCGCGAGCTCGAAAGCCCGGAATCCCCAAACCACTCAGTCACGTTGCAGAACCCATACCCGCTTGCAGGTCTCTCTACGTCCGCTGCACCATCAGACATGAATATAAATATGGACATGTTTCTGGGTAGTGTGGCATGGGCCCAGCCACCGGCATACGACGCGGTGAGTGGCGTTGCCCTCTCATCCCCGATTCCGGCTTCGATGGGTAAGCTTGTCTCTTCCGGGGCGAGATGGACCATGCAGACTGAATATGGCAGGTCCGAACGAGCCGAGAGGTGTAAGCTGCGTCGGTCTTCGGCAGGAGGTAAACGGCCGTCATGGGTATCAAAACTTGACTTTAAATGCTGATTTGGTCGCATGCTCTTTAGGAACCACCTGCAGCCATTATGCAAGCCCTGTGAGTACTACCTTTGCGGAGAATGTATATACATTAACGTCTGCAGGGCTCATACTTTCGTCCACCACTCCACAGAGATAGGTGGCTTCTTGAATACTGCAAGACTCCTCGAGGCAGTGGATCATATTGACGCCGACGAGCGACCGATAGCTGCTCTCATGGTGGCCGTATATCTTTGGGGCATTCGCCTGTCCGACTCTGCAGAATTCAACGACTACGAGGAACTATACCTGTCACGCGCCGTCGATCAAGCCGCTCAATCCCTCCCATTGGACCGTCCTCGCAAAGTCCTCCAGAAGATTCAAGCCGAAATCCTTCTCGCGTATTACTTCTTCAGCAAAGGACGCAACATCGAAGGGAGGTACCACACTAGTGTCGCAGTTGGCCTCGTCCTTGGCTCGCAACTGCATAAATACGGTGGCTCGGAGCAAGGTGAAGGAGTATGTGCCACTATCTGGACACCAACGATGGATCCGATAGAACATGGAGAGCGAATCGATGCTGTATGGGCTGCGGTCATCCTTACAAATACCTGGACGGCTGCGCTGGTTGCCCCATCCGACATCCCTTTCAATTCGCCTGGGTTTACGATCGATACACCTTGGCCTTCGGATACGTATGGGGATGTAAGGCGTCTATATTTCATAACCTTAGTAGGGTGACGCTGATCGTGAAACCCGTTGTAGATACCTTTACAGCCTATTCCTCTGTCCAAGGGGACGATCCAGAAGTTCCTACGTGAGCCGGCCGCTGCAGAAGGCAGGTCAAACAAAGCATTCCTCGCCAAGGCCGCGATGCTCTTGGAGCGAGCGTCCTACCTTCACTCGCAGTACCGCCCAGGTGAGTCAACACCTAAGTGTCAGCCCGTGACAGTGAAAGTGATGCTACGCACCGTAGATGCACCGGAGAATGAAACCGCTGGCCTGAAGAACAGCATCCCTATCTTGGACAACGTTATTGGGGGATATCTTGCTTCCGGACTTCCGAGATTAGATCAAGCGTTCAACCCAAGCGACAGGATGAATATCACGCTAGCACACACGATTATACACGCCGCTCGTATTAAGCTTCAGAGCACCCGCGTTCTAGGGTGCGACTTTGCTTCGAGGAAGAAAGTTTTGCAGGCTGCGGAAGGAATGCTCGAAATTACCAACCAAAGCCACGTTCAAGACGCCGAGTTCGTGAATCCCATCTTTGGGGTAAGTCGTTTCCATTGATGCCACGGTCCCGCATCCTCACATAAGTTCTCGCGTTGCTTACTTAGCACCTGTGGACGATTTGTGCCTTGGCGTACGTCTCCGAAATAGGACGAATGCGTTCTGGCGATTCGGTGGCTGATGTTACCGAAATCCATCTTCTACAACATGTCGACAAGCTCGTTGAACTTATGGGGAAGTTCGCTGATAGATTCTGCTGGAAAGGTGAGTGCATCTTCCCACCGAGCATGACCTATTCCCTGAGTGTTGATCACGATGCGCACAATAAGGCTTGCTGGAAACCATTGAAGCAGCAAGGGCTCAGAGTTTAGCTTAGAGGAAGCGCTTCATGTGTAGTGTAGAGATTCTCGTTAGTTGATCGTGTTAGACAACGATTTCTACATGCGAAAATGTCTGATGGTCTCGTTAAAGGTTACGAACGCAAAGATCTCCCTGCGTTTTAGCCAAGAGACCAACGTTTAAACCCTATTATCATCTATTTCTACGATGGGGTTAAGTCAATACGAATATCACGACAGTTGGAGTAAGTATAGATGTCATAGGCCGAGTTATGACTTGCCAATGATTGACTCAGTATGTGTCCAGATTTTCTCCTGGACTCCTTCATCGCTTTCCACCTTCCCATTAATCTCCTTTCCCTTCGAGTCGACGAAATGAGCACCAGTCTTCATGGAATCATTCCACAATGCGTCGAAAAGATACTCTGCGCAGTCTTCGGGGGTGCTTCCGAAGACTTTGGCGATGACATTTGCGGGGCCCGACGCGTACCATGGGAGATTGCGCCCAAGTTCGGTGGCTACCACAGACGGATGCGAATGCTGGAACGAGATTGCAGGATGAAGACGAGCGAATCGCTACCGAGCCATCAGAATCGAAACAGTTTTGCCGCCGCGGAAATTCAGCTTACCTGTACAGCTACGTCTGTCATCGATATGCAATGGTGAGCTGCGTTCCCTAGACTGAAGCTCTTCTTGAGGTCCAAGTCGTCCCATAATAGCTTGCGATGGTCGCCCCTAACACTGTCCAGTATGCTCATTACGCGTGCGTCCTCTTTAGCGTCCGTTGCGGCCTTCAGGTTGGGGACAAGTGAATCGATGAAAAGGGCGCGGCTGTAGTAGTGCAACACCATCTTGACATCGTTCCCTTCCGTAGTTTCCGTGCGGCCATTCAAAGACAAGATTCCGGGTGATAGAACTAGAAGGTTGATTTTTTGGAGTTGTTGTGAAAGAGTGGTAGCGAGGGCACGAGCGTTTGATAGGAGGGAGACATCACATCTGGTTATTCACAACATTGAATAACTCAGTACGATAAAATGAATACGAAGCGTACTGGTGAAATTGGTAATGCCCATCTGAATTAGCAGCTTTGAGTTCAGCAAGTACCTTCTCAGCTGAAGCCTTGCTACGGCCGACGATGTGGATGTTCGGATTAGTCGAGTACTTAGCTGTCTTCACAGCAAGTGCAGCACCGATTCCCGCCGTTCCCCCAACAAATACATACCTGAGTTCGCCTCAGCATCGCCATTCCATATCGTCGACAAAGTTGTATCCGCAACTCACAGCAACAGGGGAAGTCAACGGCCTAGCCGAGTGTGCAGTTTTCAGTGCGTTCAAGGTGGACATATTCCAAGGTATCTGAGTCGCGAGAAGGAGAACAGCAAATGAGGTGAAGGCGGCGAGTTTAAATGATGGCATGAAGACAGGATTCTAGTAGCCTAGCTTTATACCCCGACACTTGGCTGACTCGACGCGCAAGCCCGCCGACGGCATCGAGGAGGCGTCACAGGGAGTCTTGATGTTGCTTCGGCGAGAAAGGCGCAGCGTTCGGCAAGTCCTTGGAGTGAAGACCTCATTGAACAAGCATGAATGGTTTACGTTGAAGACTTCTTCAAGATGGGATACCGATAAACTGTATCAGGCGCTAAAGCTCTACAGCTTTAACTTCAAATAGATGGGACCTTTGACTGCTGTGGAGGAATGAAACAAGATGGCTCGGCAGAGCAGATTGTTGTTGCATGATCACCATTTCAGCGATGCGAAAGTACGCGATAAATACACCATGAGACATATATACTATAGACTTTTGAGCTATGACTAGCATAACGGGATAATTTAAAGGCATTGAGAGTACCCTGAATCGATGGCATAAGCACAATGATCAGGAAAGAGGGACAAGAAGAAACTCACAGTCGTTGCTGTATGTGCAGGTAGACCCGGCAACGCAAGCGGTGGGTCCGCTGTAGCCGATACCTAGCCGCAGGGGGTCAGTATATGTCAAAGAGTCCAGGATCGCCACATTGTCCCCACTTGGGAACGGTGCCTGTAGGTCCTGTGGGGGTAGTCGTCCCAGACGAGGTGGTCGAGGTGACAGGGGGGACAGAGCTGCCGCCTGAGGAGACGGGGGGAGTGCTGCCACCGAAGGTAGAGCCGATTGGGCCGTACTTGATGTTCGAGAAGGTGACAGAGGCATTGGGGTGGTTGGCAACAACATCGTCGGGGTCTCCGGAGCTAGTTGGGCAAGCTCCACGAGACACACCGGGCTCAGACGGGCTCTTGTCGAGGGGGTAGTCGGAGTCGAGCCAGAGCATGTGGGCGGCGTGATCACTCCAGAGGGACATGATGAGGACCATGCCATTGTCGAAGGCGTCGCCCATCTTCGCTGTAGCACCGTGGGTGTTGTAGTATTGGTTGTCGCCGAACAGGGTCTTTTGGGCAACACAGAATTGATCAGAGATGGAGTTGTATTGTGATAGCGAGGGGAAGGTGGAGAATGAGTTCTGGTAGACGACACCATTCTGGACGTAGACACGGCGAATCTCGACGAGGTTGCCGGTGGGAGTGTTGTTGTCAGTGATGAACCTACAAATATATTGTCAGTTGGTGAAGACAACTGCGCTGAGGTAGGACTTACTGAGTAACGACAGTGACCTTCTTCGTGGTGTCGATTGTCTTGCCGCTGCCGCGGCCGAGGAAGTTCTTGTCACCCATGCGGTAAGAGTTGAAGTCGCAGCCATCCTTGTCGCAGACGCCTCCATAGCGGTTGTTGCCGTCACCACACTCGGTGCCCGAGCAACGGTAGAGACCCTCGTCACGGCAGACGTGAGGGGTATAAGCAGTGGCTTCTGAGTTAGCCTCCCAGATGTCCATCTCAGCGCAGCACGCTCCGTATCGGCCATTGCCAGCGTTGGCATCAGTCGCAGAAGAGGACCAGTCGAGAACGTTGGCCTGGTGGAAATAATAAGAGATTGGATTGCCAGCGCGCTAGTAGATATAGTCTTACCTCGCCATTGATCCACTTGATATCGTGGGGGCATTGAGCGTCACAATAACCGGTTCCGTATTTGGCGCCAGCCTAGTTGAAGAATTCTACTGTCAACACTGTGACTTAAAGAGACGGGGTTAGATGCTCACGTTGTTACCAGCATGGGCAGCCTTTCCACCGTCAGCGGCCATCTCGGAGAAGTAGAGGGCACCATTGAGACCGCAAGGAAGGCCAGACATATCGACATCGAATGTGAATTCCTGGTTCTTCAAGTCGAACATCTTGTAGTGATCAGCGTCGTCCAGGAGGTAGACTCGGGAACCGATGTTCTGGGAGTACTGGCCATTGGTGACGAAACGGAGGGTAAGGGCATTGCCGGAGGTGGTGATACCGTACGTTCCGCTGTAGTCAGCTCCGTCGATGGCACAGTTGGTAGCGCAAGTGGCCGGGTCGGGGCAGAGAGCAGGGTCCCAGGCGTTGCCGGTGTAGCAGTTCTAGAAGCAGTCGTGATCGGAAGTGAGAAACAGGCTCGAGCTTGGAAGCAGAGTTGTACTTACAGTGGCTCCGGCAGTGGAGTGAGTCCAGCGCCAGTTGGAGTCGAGGACGACTGATTTTTGCTGGGTGGTGCAACCAGTAGCAGTGCACTGCTGGATGGACAGAGCGGGGTGGTTCTCTGTGGTCAAAGTTCCGACCTGCTGGCCGAGAACGACGGCAGCAAAGGTGAAAGCGGTGAGAGCAGCGGTGCGGAACATGTCGACAGAGGATATTCAGGATCTGGAAACCAAGGCTAGAGAAGAACTTGGTGAAAGAACTGATGGTAGATAGTCGTCCTTGCAGACAGTTTATATACTTGCATTGCGGAGAATACCTGGCGCAATGACGAGAAGGCAGCAGTCAGCTTGGAGGGCCTCTACGCCTGGTTCACGATGCCGAAGAGCTCCCGGTCGCGCACAGCTTGAACACGTTCTCTCTCGGTGTTCATTCATTGTAGTAGTGGCAGCGTTAGATAGTCCTAATCATCGTTGAAAGTGACGGAGGCTGTATGTGCCTTAAACTCCTCGGTCGCGTGCTAGTTTATCCGCGAGATGATATCGAGGCCTGATTAGTAGATTCCCCGCTTGAGTGCTCCACCACGCCCCGCGTTGTGCTGCGCCTTCGAATGCACCACCGAGATGCTGAGATGCGAACGCAAAGGTATAGCAGCAAGACACCCAGTTCGTTGATCTACCCATGAATATGCAAGGATTCATAACATCTAAGTACCGAGGATTAGTTCAGTTCAAACGCCAAGGTTCATCGACGTGGATTTACTTAGCCATCCAGCACCCTGCCCCAAGCTTGGTATTTGCTACTACAAGAGCCAGTTATATTCACCCGCCCGCTACCAATGCATCATCGGCGAAACTGTCGATCGGATCTAAACTTGCTAGCAGAATCACTCCCGCCGTTTTGCGTGAGGCTCTCCAGGCAGCCAGGTGGAGGTCTTGAAATTTTATATCTCGGAGGATCGGAAAGTACTCATCCCCAATTATTTGAGTACTGACTGTTGAGCACAAGTGCAAGAGTTGTGCTGCTTGGCATTGCTACAGTTACGGGAGAATAAGAACTGGGCTCTGTGTTCTTCCGCATCCGAAGATACTGGTTTAGGTTCAGCTCTAGACCTTCAGCGAGGAAAGCATCAATCGGGTTAAAGACATAAACCGTATCAAGCATACCTAGTCGGCCCCTGTCAGCATCCCTATCAAAACATCCCTATCCCAGACAGCGAGACACATAAACGGGACACGGCCGATATGAATGGCTGGCTTTCCACCGTTGGAATGTTTTTTGTGCACATCTTTGAGGTCATGGGTATGTTCTCGCTGATGCCGACGTCACCGGGATATGCTGGAATATACGAGTCCTAGCGCAATTTAGCCAATGTATGGATGGAATTATAATATTGTCCTTACATTAATGTTGCTGGTCACAATTTTTATACGCTGCGGCTAGGCCCGAACAGTGTCAATGTCGTTTACAAGTCATCGGTGACGGGGTCTATCGTATAAGATCTAAATGAAAGAACTCGTGTATGTGCAACGTTGAAAGCGTACCCCAGAATCTGAGCGCCTGAATTAGATGCAATTGAACGATTTCTCTGCCTGTAGTCTCGATTTCGGGCACGAATTCCACGGGTATCTTCCGACGGTGTATTCCTTGCCATTGGCTGAACGCAAGGGTTAGGGAACCGTCACGCCGACAGATAATACGATTCGAAGACATGCAAATTCGGCGTTGGGTTATACACATCCAACAGCTTGCTGATCCCAGTGCTTTCAAACAAGATTTCAAACAAGAACATGTCAGGGGATTGTGAAGAAGCCTCTTCCGCGGCCGACTACCTTCGTGGCAATGTTGATGTCCTACACAGGAAAGATATTCTAACTTCCAAACAATTGAGCAGCTAGACATCAACTTGACCGTAACGCACCTCAATATTCGGGAATGCCTGACCCAGTATTACAGCTTTGTTACTGTAGCCGCAATCTTGGAGGACAAACATCCGTGTCACGACTTTTGCGATCCATTTTGCCATTTCCTCCGTGCATTGATGGCCGAACCACCGCGGGTATCGTGCATGTGCGTCGACGCAGCCAGATCTCTAAGCAGAGCAAAAACCACCCCACGAGTGTCGTAAGGTACAGCCCAGCCACTGTGCGTAGTCAACATCGCTGTTAGATTGATGAACCCGGTGCCGTCATTACGTTGAAAAGGAGAGAGCGCCAATATTGCGGCTTTGGGTAGCCTGCGCGATGATCGTGGACGTAGCATCGGCTCTGACGAAATGCTGTACCACTCACCGGGATCCGACATGATTGATGGTTGGCATGCATCGCGAATGTACACCGACTGCGCAGTCTATACATAGATCCTTTCGTTGACTTTTGCGAGGTCAAGGACAGGATAGTTTTGGGTAGATGAGTATGTACGCAGACCTCGATGCGAGCAACCGGGGGCATCCTCGACGGCGGCCGTCGTTAACCGAGCGGTCAAGCGAGGAACAGCGCAGTCATGCAACTCAACGATACCTCGCCGTTGTCCTAGCACAGCGCCGAAGCGTAGCGTCACTATGCTTGCAATGATCAATTTTCTAAAATTTCCTATCGTTATTTTTCTCTTTGTCCGTTGAGGCGGAGAAAGGTCGCGAGTTTGGATAGATTCGCCCTGGTTCATGAGAAGTTTAATTGTATCAGTTGGTCGTCGTCAGTCGAGAGCAAGAGTTGGAGTTGTTTTTCTTTGATGGGGCGCTAAGATTAGATAAATCGTGAGAATATCACCCATTCCTGGCAATTGCCACTGTAGTTCAGGGAACGTGTAAAGATTGGCAAGTTGTCCAAAGGAATAACGACTCCGTAGAACAATTTTCAAACAATCCGGTTAGTCGTCTCAGTATTTCTCATTATGCGAGCTAGGCTGATTGCGATGCACGGCATAGGAGATTATAGCATAGATTTCAATTCGTGTATTACATGTTTCAATAGAAGGGGAACGTTTGCAAGCCCTAGCCAGGAAGAAGATCAATGCATGGGCTCGTACTGGCCTGTTCCCCTACGTGCCTACAAGCCTAAAGAAGAGTTACTCCTGTGACAATATGTGACGTTCATTCGATTTCTCACCGGTCAAAAGCCTATAGACACTGTTGCGGAGGTCGTAGAGACATCCGACTCAGTGACACTAGCACTCTGGGTCCAGGTAATGAATTCCGTCGAAACTGTGAGGAATGGGGCTTCGTCGACGACCTTGTTGACTACTCGATCGGCCGTAAAGACGGGAGCGTCTTGGGCGCTCTGCATCAAAAGTAGCATTAGTATGGCAACGCAGCATGGCCTTCTCGACTTACGACGAAGGCAGCGATGGCGCAGATGGTGATGAAAAGTGACTTGAACATGTTTGAGGGTAAAAGTGTGGGTTGTGATTTGGGCCTTGGATTGATCGCACACAGCTTATATGTAAGTCCCTCTTCGAAATGTTGGTCATTTCTGGAACCTAAGAACTTCCCCTTATTAGTACACCGCCCGCTCCCGCCCTCCGCAGTACCGAAGTTCGGACTCCCCGTTTGAGCTGTTGACTTCCGGTGTAAATCTGCATCCATGACACAAACACAGATACCAGGGTCACACCTTTTTGTGTCCGCCGGATATCCATACCAACGCCAGGAATAGAAGCACTTTGAGTCTATTTCGCTCTAATAGTCTTCCATTCCTCACGGGCTCTTCTTCGTATCTCCGAATACACCCAGGTTATGCACTGACTCGCGGACGATCATCGCTCCCTTACGACAAACGGATCTCTAACAACACCGCCCAATTCGGTTCAAGATCCTCGAGATGAGGTACGCCCAACCGAAGCTTCCCAATCCGTTCATCTTCGTTCTCATGTATATCGTTCTATAGGTATATTTAAGACGTGCACGGACGACTGAAAACATCACCATCGACTTCCAATTGTTTAACACCTCATCCAGCGCGTACTGCTACACCTACAAACGATGTTTCCAGGCGCACGGATTCTCGCTACGCTTACATTAGCTCTTCACCTTTTACATGGGACTCATGCTGCCATCGGGCCCACTGGCGACATGTACATCGTCAACGAAGACGTCTCTCCTGACGGCTTCAATCGTTCGTAAGTGGATCCTCGGTGTCCTTTTGGCCCCAGCACTAATTGATCACACAGGGCTGTCGTCGCTCGCGATGTGCCCGCCACAGATGCGGCGGCATCGGTTACTGGCGTCCTCGTGCAAGGAAACAAGGTAACCCATGTCCGCCTTCATAAAGCCGCTTTGCTCACTCTTCTTAGGGTGATAACTTCCAGCTGAACGTTCTCAATCAACTGTCGGACACGACTATGTTGAAGACTACTAGTATCGTATGTATGACAATGGTTGTTTTAGACGAATACTGACTACCTGTGCAGCATTGGCATGGCTTCTTTCAATCCGGCTCTGCGTGGGCAGATGGTATGTCCTTCACTTACGTGCTACGGTGCCTCGCTAATCTTTTTCAAGGACCCGCGTTCGTGAATCAATGCCCCATCGCCTCGGGTAATAGCTTCCTGTGAGTGTCATAACCTCGTCTTTATCCTTCGTTCATTGAATATTCTCAGATATGATTTCAACGTTCCCGACCAAGCTGGCACGTTCTGTAAGTTGATCACCATGAAACCACGTTGTGTCTCCTGACCGTATATCCAGGGTACCATTCGCATCTTTCCACCCAGTATTGTGATGGTCTTAGAGGACCATTCATAGTGTAAGTCTCATATCGATAAGACGCTAAGACGCGCCGGGCTTAACCGTCCACGCAGCTACGACCCCTCCGATCCCCACCTGTCCTTGTATGACGTTGACAACGGTGAGCTGTGAACGTATTCCGGTCGCTACACCGTGCTGACGGTCTCACTTGCAGCCGACACTGTCATTACACTTGCAGATTGGGTACATTTCACTCCCTCATGGAAATTAATGTGTTCTCACTCTTTCTGTAGTACCATGTTGTGGCTCCTCAGAATGCGGTGCTTCCTACTCCTGATAGTACACTCATCAACGGTAAAGGTCGCTTCGCTGGGGGGGCTACTTCCGCTTTGGCTGTCATCAACGTCGAAAGCAACAAGCGATATCGTTTCAGACTTATCTCGATGTCTTGCGACCCCAATTTCACGTTCTCAATCGACGGTCACTCTTTGCAGGTCATCGAGGCAGACGCAGTCAATATTGTGCCCATCGTCGGTTTGTCCTTCGCGCTTGGCCTCACTGTCCTGATTCGCTGACTACGGCTGGTCGATATTGTAGTGGATAGTATCCAAATCTTCGCGGGTAAATCGTACCCATCCTTTCATTGAAGCTTTACTAAGCCGTGTTTCAAGGCCAACGCTACTCCTTTGTCTTGAATGCCAATCAGACTGTTGACAATTACTGGATTCGCGCAAATCCCAACTTGGGATCGACCGGTATGGCATCTTGAAAGCAACACTTGTGCTTCGCTGACTTCCTGTAATGCCAGGCTTCGATGGTGGCATCAATTCCGCTATCCTTCGGTATGCTGGTGCCACTGAAGATGACCCTACCACAACTTCATCGACGAGCACCCCCCTTGAGGAGACTAATCTCGTGCCCCTTGAAAATCCTGGTGCTCCTGGTCCAGCTGTCCCTGGAGGCGCAGACATCAACATCAATCTCGCTATGGCCTTCGACGTTACTAACTTTGAATTGACCATCAACGGTACGCAGTGCAGGTCTTTTCAATGCACTGAATGGCCACTCACTCATCGACCCATGTCCAGGTTCCCCCTTCCAAGCACCGACTGGTAAGCTCAACTCGCCAGCGAAATACCAGAAAAATTGATGTGATATTCCTGTAGCTCCCGTTCTGCTCCAGATTCTGTCGGGTGCTACAACTGCCGCCTCGCTTCTTCCTTCAGGTAGTATATACTCGCTAGAAGCCAACAAAGTTGTCGAAATCTCCATACCCGCCTTAGCTGTTGGAGGACCGGTAAGCCCAAAGCCCCGGCGCCAGAAACCATGTGCTGATAACTATCGTGCCTCAACAGCATCCCTTCCATCTTCACGGAGTGAGTAATGTGACACTTACAATTCTCTCCAACGGCTGATCGACCTCGTATAGCACACGTTCGACGTCATCAGGAGTGCGGGCTCTACTACGTATAACTTCGACACCCCTGCGCGACGCGATGTTGTCAACACTGGAACTGACGCGAACGACAACGTCACCATCCGCTTTGTGACGGATAATCCAGGCCCATGGTTCCTCCACTGGTAGGCATTTCGCGCAATTCGTGCGACAGCCATAGACTGACAGCTTCCCCTAGCCACATTGACTGGCATCTCGAAATGTAGGTGACATTCTTTATTGATTCAATTACTCAACTCAAAGGCATTTAGCGGTCTCGCGGTCGTTTTCGCCGAAGATGTCACGTCTATCACGGCCCCACCTGGTATGTCTCTTCACACCTATTCACCGCAGCTTGTGTATATATGCTGACCTTGATTTCTCCAGCCGCGTGGGACGACTTGTGTCCGATTTATGATGCTTTGAGCGATTCCGACAAAGGTGGCATAGCTTAGGATCGCTTCCCTAATTCTTCCTATTTATGGAAATAAAGTCGAAAGAAATAGATCCTTTTGCATTCCAAACTCATTCTTCGAAGCGCGTCTCAACCACCCATTTTGTGGCCCCTAACTAGGACTCTGATTCAGGGGCCAAGTCCTTGAACATAATAGGTACTTCAGCTTCGTTTCCATAAGATCCTGTTTGTAGCGCACAGGGGAACCGTCACAAGAGAACCACGGCAGTCGGCGGTCCTCCTGTATTCTGCTGCCAGACCTATGTTTGGACTCTTCCTCCCGCACTGCTGTATTTCATCTGACACATCATGCCGAGGTAATGTTGTCAACTCGACGACCGTGATGTTCGTATAGTGTTGTCACAACTGACGGCTTGGTTCGTGAAGACGACGACCTTCGATTTGGCTTCGCTCCGGCCAAAGAGGACCAGGCTACGGGCCGACGGAATTGGTTCTCAAAGCTCGCCGAAGAGCTATTCTTGTGCCTTATCTAAAGCTGTTAAAGTCGGGCCTCGTCATAGTCTTCTACATTCGTGCTGAGCGCAAGCATGGACGCCTTTCTCAATGCTAGCAATTGGGTGGTTTTTGTCACTGGAATATCTTACTATGTGACGGCGACGCCACCCAATCGACGAGTCGATCAGAGCGAACTAATTATCAACACCTGGATTGAGAGGTTCTTCTTAGCCCGTCTTATGTTCCTCAAGGTGCGAACTCCTCCGATTCTATCTCCAGTTTATCTTGATTCCGAGATGATCTATACGCTGTAGCTCTTTGTCGGCTCTGCATGTTTCATACACATTTTCAACTCTATTTCATCGCTGGGAATGTGTACCCTCCGCACTTCTCATGGTTCTTCGGAGTCGTTCGCATCACCCTCGACTACGATGATGCTTGGTGGCGTCTTGACACTTTTGTCGGCGAACATACGCCTATGGTGTTATGCAGAGATGAGAGATCTCTACGACTTCGAAGTGAACATCAAGAAGGCCCATCGACTTGTGACTACCGGGCCTTACTCATTCGTTCGACATCCCGGTTACATCGCCTCTTGCAGAGCACGCATCGGCGTGTCGATGGTGATGTTCTCGAAGGATCATTGGCTTTATCTATGGTCGGCGTGGTGCTCAGCTGTATATGGTGCGCGGAGGTGGTTTTGATTAATGGTATTATGGTCCCTGCGCGGATGAAAGTGGAGGACGACGGGTTGAGGCGTCACTTTGGGAGGGAGTGGGATGAGTATGCGTCGAGAGTCGCTTACCGCCTAGTCCCAAAAATCTACTAAGATAATCTGTACGTGGTGAATTTGGCGAATGGACACGGGATGAACGGCTTTCGCTGGTCAGGAATTGGCTTTATCAGCGAACGCAGATGGTTTCGCATTGCCCTGGTACCCTCCTCAGTGACTCTAGCCATTCTTTGTTACAATGTCATGGTCGGCAACACTACATCGTTGAAGTCCTAAGTGCCGCCTCGCTATCTGTCTCGGCTTCAGGCACGACAAGAACCGCTCGAGCAATGTTGTTGTGAAAAAGTTACTTGAAAGCTCAAGGCGGAAGAAAGGCTGCGGAGAGGGCCCAGGATGCTGGCCTCGAGGGAAATAAGGGAGGACGCTAGAATGATCAAGGGAAGGAGATCAACTCCAGGAGAAAGATATGATAGAAAGCCTTTATTTGAACAATGCCTATGGCGGAAGCCGGTGCCTAAAAGATCAGAAGAAGCGAAGAAGGATCGTGACTTCACAGCGAGAAGAGCATTGGTCAAGTCAAAGACAGGACATAAATCGTATCAAACATACCTAGGTGCTCCCTTGTCAGCGTCCCAATCAACAGCACCCCTATCGTGGACAATTAGACATAGAAGCAGGATACAAGAACATGGCTGACTTTTCACCATCGGAATGCTTCTCATGTACTTCTTTGGGGTCAGGAGTCTCATCGAGGATGTTCTCACCGATACCAACGTAATCCGGATATCTGACTGGGAGTTTATGACTGTAAACTTTGTGATCTGGCCTCAAGTCGGCCCAGGCGAACTGCGTCTCCTGAGTAACTACACAACCATGGCGAATTGAAGCACTTACTACATCATCGATGGAAGAGTCGTTGTGTTTTATCGGGATCGTGGTAGTCAGGATTCGAAACTTATCCGCACGACCGACACCCTCGATCTCGTCCCGCGTCAGATCAACTTTGGCCTTCTTCCGCACAACTACTCTCAATCAACGCGAAGATCAGGATAAAGTACGTGAGAGTGGCCATTGCTTACTTATGATTTCGTGCTCTTCTAACGGTTCGATTTTGCCCATGTTGGGATAAACAAGGAAGTCCTGAGCAGTTTAGCTAAGAGACGGGGCCAATTAGACTATTATCCTTACATTTATGTTGCTGGTCATGATTTTGTACGCTACGGGCTCGGTCGAAACATTGTCGATAGTCAACGTCGTCTCCAAGTCGTCGGTGACGGACCCTATTGCATGAGAATCAGCTCAAAGGAAACGCGCATAGGCCAAACATACCCCAAAATCTGAGCACCCGACTTGGGTACAAATGAACAATTTCTCCGCCCGTAGTCTCGATCTCGGGCAAGAATTCTACGGATATCTTCCGGTGATGTATTCTCTTCTGTTTCTTGCGTTTCTCCCACTTATTGAACGCAAAGATCGAGTAAGCGTGCCGCTGGCAGATAATACGATTCAAAGACATACAAATTCAGCGTCGAGTTTGTACACACCGAATAGCTTGCTGATCCCAGCGCTTTCGAACAGGAACTTGTCGGTGCATGGCACGTCTAGAGGAGGCTCTTCCTTTACAGCCACCTTCGTGACTGTTTACCGCTGCTCTCAGCAACTCCAAGGAGAAGTGAAACGCGCTTAGACACGTACTCACAACATTCAAGGTCTTGCCAACTTCGATGATCCCAGAATTAGGTTTGATGTTGTATAGCTGTCTTTGCCATCAGTACATTTGTAGTCAAATGATCAAAGAAAGCACCTGTGAGGCGTTCGTCTTTGCTTTGAAGGCCACTGCGTACTGGTTATTGTTCACTAGCGTTCGGAGACACTTTCGAGGTCTCTTCGTGAAGGGACCTGGAGAAAGTCAGGAGCTGGGACCAGGCTCGTTTGGGTCAAATCCTACGATTAAAATGAATGGAATTAGATGGAAGTATGGCTAGGGACATGGTAGGAGCAGTGAAAGGACCATCGGGCCCGGGGCGATGTTCGATGCAGGTGTGTGGTTGATCATGTTGTTCTCACACTCGGCGCTTAGCACGGCGCTGATAGAGATCAACCACTTCCTTTATTTTGGTCATCTATACTAGGAATCGCCTAGCGGCGCGGAGAAAATACCTTGCTTGTATGTGGGCTGGTGATGAAATTTACAGTCAGAGCACCTCGTCGTTCGACCATAGTCGAGGTTATTAATAATGAGGCAGAGGTCGATAATCTTCCAAACGCGCCTCACACCGAGATTGCTAAATTCTGAGCGAGTGGATGGATATGAACTACATAAGAATTAGAATGCAAGGACGAGCAGAGCGCTGTGAACAGGGTTTCTCCAACTTGACAGCCATAAGAAAGATACTCTAACTACTAAAGAGTTGAGTGAAAACAGTAATCGAGTAACGCACCTCGTAATATCCAAGAACATTCGACCCAGTCTTATAGCTTTGCCATAACCGAGACCCTCGAGGATAACTCAGGAATTCAGCCATCCATTTCGACATTTCCTCAGTACACTTATGGCCGACGCCCTCTTGAGCGATTATTTTCTTAAAACCCCCTTCTAGGCGTCGGACAAACAGGGCGCTCGCGCACCACGGAACAAGTCGACCCGTCACACCCCGGAGCACAAGGATCTTCTTACCCAAGAACGGAATCATGAGTCGTTGACGGTGTACGGTATATGCACCGGGTCCATACGATGGACGAGGGAAATCAACGAGGGTGGCAGCGTAGGTGATGCGAGTTCGATCTCGGATTCCTCTGCTCGACGAGATGAGGGCCAAATAATCGGCGCAACCCAGGATGACGACCCCAAACGTGATGCGCGGTTCTGCTACTAGATTAACTACCCCTCCCTCTGGAGAAAGATATAATAGACACACCCTGAGCCAAAGCCAAGCAGTGTGTCCTCCAAGGCTGATCCCGGCGACGTCCCACTACTGGATGATTCTTTCGCCGTTTGGAAAGAGGTATGAAGGGAGAAAATCAATGAGATGTTGCGTCCCGACTGTCTACCATCGAAAAAATCCTCCTTTGCATGTGTGACATAGGCTGTGTGAGTAACGCGGAACGCTCACGTTGGATACTGTACATATCGAGTCTGCAACCAAGTATAAGTCTCTGGGGTCAGAGTACATGCATATTACAAGAGACTTGCGCGTGGTTTGGGTTCCCTTCGCTCCAGCGCAAGTTAGCTCGCTCGTCGACGAATCTCGTTCCTTCAAGGTTTCTGAGATCCTACTTTTGGTGAGCTGAGGCGCGCAAAAAAGGGGGAAAGCTGCGATGTACAGGTCATTCTTCCTATCCTCACTGCGCCATCATTATGACCTTTTCTATGATGGGTTCCACGACGGCCAAGGACGGTCCTCGTCCATGAAGGGGAAAAGGACTGAGACGGGTAGCAATAACGCAAAAGCTACAAGTGGATTGAGAAGGGTGCTTGGAAGGATGGCAATATGTTTTCACATTCAAACCACAAACAACCAATGAACGAGACTCGCTGTGTACGCCGACAAGAGAGGCTTAGAAGACATGAAATTCGGCAAACTCAGCCAAGTCGAGCGCCTAAACGCCCCCTGGTTGTTTCTCTCTGTCTCGAATAGACTCGGAGGGTCGGTCAATGAGCTTATGCCTACTAGGCCTCAGGCACTGAGGCTCAGATTCCTATCCGCAACGTACAATGTGCCGCAATGAGCGTTTATTGAATATGCCCGCCTAGCTTTCCGAAGATGCTCATATGTCATGCGACCCCGATTTCGCATGCGAGGGACACACGAACAACGTCTTGGGCCAATGGACAGGTCTTTTGGACTTAGAACTCTATGGGCGCATCATCAGAAGGCACGCTAAATATTTCTGATCCTTTCATGAGAAATGTCTGATTTCTTTCATGCTAGTCATGTCGTTATTCAGTCAAGTTTCAGCTACCGAGAAGCACGGTCAACGGCGATAATGACAGGATCTCTCTCATGGGTTCGTGCTTCTTCATACTGCGTAGGAGATCGTATGGCAGGCATCAATGCGCAGAGCGCCTGCGAGTATGACTCGGTCGTCAGGAGCCGTTCGACGCGGCCCACGCACGGTGTCCGAGTTTAGTTTTGCTTCCAACAGAGAGCTGTCGCTTGAAACTTCCAGTCACGGGCCTCTGGACCTCTCGCGTATAAAAACAGGTCTGTTTTTGCTTTGGTAGTCCCCAGCTTGCAACAAAGCCTCTAGCCTCCCCACACAATGTCCTCCTCTATTCTTCGTCTTGCATTCCTTGCCGCAACCGCAGGTAAGCGTTCTGCCCACGGCTGCGACGCGCGCTCACCTCTTTGCACAGTGTGCGCGGTTGCGCAAATGCAGATCCCCTGTGCACGTCCGTTCACCGTGCGCTCGGGGGATACTTGTGATGGTATCTCTGCACAACAAGGCGTTTCCTCGTAAACCTATTCGCGTTCACGGATTCGAGTCGGTCAAATACTGACGCGAGCTTAGTTTCCAGCTGGCGGCGTCCAACTTTGGCGTCATTGACGCGAATTGCACCAACATCTTCCCAGGCCAGGCGAGTTATTTGACCTCAGCTAGCGACTAGGTTTTGACACATAATTAACCAGGTTATTTGCTTACGACGGGCGTGCTTGGACTGCAACAATGTCCACGTCGTCGCGCCAGGCGATTCGTGCACCTCAATTGCCAACGCGGCTGGAATCAGTGTAGCCACCCTGGTGGCAAACAACCCGAACCTTGGTCCTAATTGCAACCTGCTATTCCCCGGAGAGGTAAGTATCCAACCCTGTCCCTCAGTCATGCCCGCCGACGACATTGCTTGCAGGTGGTATGTGTAGCAAATAGCTTCTAGACAGGGGATTGTCGCCCTCGAAAATGCAAAATGTTTTCTTCACAATGTATGTCCTTGTGTTGTACTGATACGAGCACACTCTTCCCGACCGAACTCGACGAGTCTAGTAGCCAAATATATTCATAAATCTTGACTATGGTGCGGTAGCCAATCGTTCAGGAGCCTGATCAAAAAGAAGGAAGATTCTATCTCATATTGTGGCACCGAGCTGCTACTACGTCAACCAGCCGAGGACTTTGTGGAGACTACAAGCAAGTTCGGACAGCACGTGTTACACGGAGCCACATGCTTAGGAATGCAACAGTATGAGTTCTTTCTGGGGGGGAAGGCCATACGCAAGACTTTAGTTGCGCGTGCATCATTCCTTCGCTTTCCCCGAGGAGATTCTAGGAATCGTGCCTACCGTCACGATGATAAGCACACGCGGGTGATGGTAGTTTGAGCGAGAAACACTGAACCGGTGACCTGATTCAAGGTTTAGATGTCCAGTTCCTGGTCGGTATTACATATGTACACTTTGTTACTTCCTACAAGACTCAGAGAGCATCGTGAGAGCATCATCTACCTCATCATCCACCGTGGATATCCAGGCCCATTCCCAGTTCTTAGTGATCGCTTCACCTAGCTCTAATACTTCAAGTACTTCATCATCACCACAGTCTTCAGCGTCAGGACCCGCGAAAGATAAATACCGGCCATTAATTCTGGATCTTCGAGCGACGTCTTGTGAGAACGGTCTTCGTATGCTATCATATATATGGAGCGCTTCGGATACCGTCTCCCTCGTCGTGTACGAGCTCCCGAGGAGTGAAGACAACATGAACCCATCCTGCACGGTTAAGATTCAGTAAATAAACCAACAGGAGTGTGACAACGGGTCGTAATCGTACCTCAATTGCTTGTCCGGCTCCGGATCCCTGATGTGGTGTCATTGCATGGGCCTATGGATGTTTTGTTCAACACGCTTTATGGCTGCAAGTCAATAAACTCACTGCGTCCCCTAATAGAGCGACTCGACCACCAACATACGTCGGTATAGGCCGCACGCAGTGGATAGCCCATTTGCTTATAGTATCTATACACTTTCAAAATTACATCGTGACGTGTTCAGGAGAGAGAACAGGACACCGACTCACATCGATTAAATCTTTAGCCTCTTGCTCCCATGTTGCAAAGCGAACCAAAATGTCGTCTTTGCTTGATTTCTCCACCCAAGGTCCGTCGTATTCCGTATTCTCCAAATTGTGCCTCATGACAAACGCACCGAAATTGATGAGTTTATTTTGAGCTAGAGGGTAGGCGATGATAAACTGCCGAAAAAACCACGAGTGAGATACATTTGCGGCCGTAATGCGCCAACGTACCGAATCTTTTCCCAAGTACTGAACGGGTCAATTATTCATCAGCGGTCATAAGCAGCCTAGGATTCAGATATAGCGTACCATTGTCGCCTGATGGATTGCTCTGTGGTGCGGTGATCGCATTCGAAGAGCTTCGGTTGAAAAGACAGCACGGTAGACGATCTGGCCACTCCAAGAAGGTCGAATGCATCTCAGGAGTTCATTGGCCTCCGCCGAATGGCCGTTCGACGAAAGGAGCTTAGCCTCTGCCGTGAGCATCGTCGTACGCACTGCCGACTTCACCCCATCTGCACCGATGAGCACGTCGCAGAACGCAAGGGACCCATCTTCGAAGACAAGCTCGATTTTGCGAGACGGCGCCTCGAGGCAACGGTACCCTCTGAGTCGTTTCGAATATTGTATCTGCCCAGTTTTCACGAATTTATGGACAAGGACCTGCTGGAATGCTGCACGGTGGAACGTCCTCAGCGGTCCTGCCGAAACAAAAGGATGTCAGGAGTCTGTCGACATTTTGCAGTGAAGTTGGCGAACCTTTCGTCACCAAACGATAGGGATATTGGCTTTGCTCGATATCACCCCTACGAAGTTCGAAGGTTGCGACTGCGAGGATCTTCGTGAGACGGTCTGCGGATCGGCATAACAATACTGACCTAGCTCGTCCGGTGGAATTTTCTGAGCGACTTTAAGTAAGTCTTGCTCTAGACCAAGTTGCCGGATAACCTTCCAAGGACCTGCCATATGTTATCAACTTGATTCGACAGCGTCTTCGGATCCTTACGAGGCCATAAACCTATCCCAGCTCCGACTTCAGTAAGATTAGCAGAGCTTTCGTAGACAGTGGTCTCGATATCGGGATATCTCGCGAGCCCCAACGCGCATGTAAGGCCTCCGATACCAGCTCCACTACAAGTGCATATTAGCTCAAGCGGTCTAGAGCTGAGGAAGCCTGAGATCTTACCAGATCGCTACTCGCAGCCGCTTTTCTACTTGCATTGCGATGGATGCTGTGAAAGAGGAGGGGATAAAGGTGGCCGATAAAATGCAGAGCTGCGATAAAATAGAAGTCCGTATAAATATCCCAGTCTGAACATAGACCGTGATCACTCATGGATCCATACTATGCAAGTGAAAAGCTTGATTGAAAGGCAATCATCCCACGATCTATTCGCACTATCGGGAGGGCTGAAGAGATCTAGGCATTAAGACCAACAAAATTGATGCATGGAATCGAATCCCTATGACAAGTGGCGAGGCACACGGGAAGCCATTTGCTGTGAGATGCCAGAAACACGATGCCAATCACTCTGATTCGAATAGAGGCCTGCGCCTAGGGCCTAATAGCTCGCTTTCAAGTGGAATTCGAAGGGAGAACCTAAACAGCTGAGTATGTCAATCATGTGCAAATGCTTCTCGCATTGTTGACCTACAGTCCGGGCAGGATCCATGTCCGTTTCGAAGCCCTCGGAAGGGATCACTGGCTTCTGAAGACGGAATAGCTACGCGCCACGAGCTAAGACCGCTACTTCAGCTAAATAGCCGCTCAATTCGTCGCAATAGAAGCAGATCTAGATCCGTTGCAGTAGCTGCCAAGGCAACATCTACTTATCGCCCGCCATCACAAGCACTAAAGTGTGTCCCGAGGATACTTCCTGCTACAGCAACGAGATGGCTGGGCGGGAACCCGATATGTATACCGAGAATCTTCATCCTCGGAACTGGGTTGGAATGATCAAAATAGCAGCCAGTCGACATCCCACAGCGGAAAGCACTCAGCGCGTGTATCCCAAAATAGGCACTTGGCCAATCGATATCACAAACAACGAGGCCCAATGAATGTAACTACCACCCGAAAATCAAGTCCGATACCTGTCCGAGCACACCTTTGCTGGGTGACGATTGCACCGGGGTCGTCTGCATAGCAACAGGTGTACCCGCAGCCGCTAGTCGTACTGGGGTTGCCTTCTCGCTGCCTGGTCTCCTAAATGCAGACGACGACGGTGCTAACTTGAGGGGTGTGCCAACAGTCATCCGCGGCGACGGTAGGTGACTTGATGGTTCATCCACTGCCATCGCATTCTGGGGCGACGCTGTCGGTTCAATGGCGCCTGGATTACCCATGATGGCATTGCGAGGCGTAATTGGCTGCCCTAGCATCACTTCCGCTTGCGCTGGATCCTTTCAGATGAACACGTAAGGTACACACTACGCAAAGTCAAATGAGGACTTACAGCCCACTTGGCACCGACCATCCAGCTCCCGCCCAGGATTTCCCCGTTTTTCCTCACAGCTCTGAGCGCATCACCAGGGTCGTTATAGCCTATGCGAAAGCAATTCGTCACCTCCGTATGATTATCAGCCTCGGTCGAATCGCCTAGGGATTTGAAATATTCGACCGTCTGGCTGTATTTGTCTGGTGGGTAGCCGAAGACAATGATGTAAGACGCCTGATTGTTTTGTGGTGTTGAAGGTGTGCGCGCATGGCGTCTGTTGAACGAGGTTTCCGCGATTTGCTGAACCAAACGATAAATCAGACAGAACAACAATGATATCGGGTTCTGCTTACACTCTGTCTGAACTGTGGTGGTGAGTCGAAATGCAGCTCAGTAGGAATGTCGTTAACGGAGTTTGTCGGTGGCGCGTCTTCATCTGCAATCGTCTGTCGCTTTCTCGAACTCTCGAACATAGACGACATGCCAAAGTCAGCCGTAGGGCCCCTCGACAGCTTAGCCTTAGTGGGTACAACCGGCACGTCGTCCGTCCGTTGATTTCCTTGAGGCGAGTTCTGTGAAGCGCTAAGATGAATTCTTCGACGTTTGAACAGCTGCGACGCCTTACATTATTCTGTGAGGCAGACTTCGCGTCCAGTATGAGACAAAGTAACCAGAAAGGATGGGAAATCAGCTCACCAGCATATACCCCGCCTGATAATGCCCTCTGGGCGGATTCAAACTATCCGCAAAGCCCCCAGCTCCAGGATTGCCCCAATTTGGTCCACCGTGGTGATTATTCGCGCTGGCAGTCATTCCTGCGACAGAGAAGGTGGGATTGTACATTTTGGCGAGAAATGAGGTCGTGAATGGGTCGTAAAGGCTGAAGTTCAAGAGACTGCCAGTGGCGGCAAAGAACCGCGTGAGTATCACGTGGAGTCACCCCTTTCTTCCTCCTGTTGTACCCCTGACTACATTCCTATTAATCTCAAACAAGCTCGAGGGCTACTTTCATTAAGTTAGCGATAGTTTTCGAGCTCGGGTAGTCGTAGCCGCTCATGGGGTCTCGACCAACGCCTCGGCTTTGCAGTTTTTACGGTGCAACTGATAGCCCATCTGCCAAAGGCACGGCTTCCACGTACGTGAGTATATCAACATCAGTAACTGCACGAGCTCTGGTACTAGATTATGCCATTCAACTACATCAATCGCCCTCCGGAATGTATCCGGTTTCCGTCTTCTCCGCTGCACTTACGTTAAGACGTTCTTTGATTGCAATCATCCTCTTAATGTGCACCAGTTACAAGCAAACACTGGGAAGGTTAAATCGACCGCTGCTTCTAATTATCCGACGCGACAGACAGCTTGAACGTTTCTGCTTCTCGGTGCCCCATCCGGGAAGTACTTAGGCACGGGAGATGACGCACATTCGAGGAACATGGGTGCGCATGCTCAGGACATCGACCGCTGCAAAGGTCCGTGAACTCAGGGAATCAGTCGCGCGAAATGGGGCTGTCGCTCTTCGGGGCATCCATGGGAGGTCCTTCAAAGATGCTTTTGGGACTTGGCAATACAAAGATGATATCGGACGGTGATCCGTGGTGCAGGTCATCGTGCACGTATAGGTCCAGACTCAGGGTATGACCCGCGTAATGAAGAATATGGGCGTGGAGCGGGCCATGGTACGTATAGAACGACAGGCGCATCAATACCGTCGAGGGCCAAGGTTGACGCGGAACAAGAAGAGGGTTCTCCGCTCGTCCTAAACGGGGGTACCGTATCTCTGGCGCGAACCAGGCGATCCCAGCCCAGGGGGAAGCACAAATGGCGCACTTGCAGCGCTCTGTGGCTTCATATGGAGGGGCGCTTCAGATATATCAGCTAACGGCATGCACGTCTTAAGTTAGTCTGGCCAGCTCTCTAGGTACCCCATCTTGTGGGCATCCTCGGGATTGTCACTTTAGATGGCGCAGGCCGTTGCTTTATTTGAATACATTGTATCTAGTCGTGCGAGGCGGGGTTTGAGTGGCGACGCCCAAGCCTGCTCTGGAGTGCAACGAACAACGACGCTCCTGAGATCTAGCCAAATATCGACCCGTACAAACGGTTCGTCGACTGCAGTCCATAGACCAGCAACGTCAATGGCGAACCAGTGATTGCCGCTGATCGTACCATCAGCGTTGTGTGGGTATCATCAGGCGCGTCTGCTGGCATCCCCCGATATCCATGGACGGGGATTCGGAATGTCTGTTTCAGACCAGCAACGCTGAACGGGGCCATCATGAATACAGCCGTCTGGGATACGTACATAGTTGGTCCTGGCTCCGATTCGGAAGCGTTGCGACATTGCCCAGTGTTTGTAGGTCCATTAAGGTGCGGGAGGGGGTCCAGCGTATGCTGTAATTCAGCGGGGTTCAATGCCCTCGACTGATCAACGCCTGCCGATTCATCCGAATATCAATCAGTCAAAAACGATGTGGTGGTGAAAGACGTTACAACGAATGATGGCCATTTGTTTTCTGTTGAGCCAAAATCGGAAGATGACAACACCCACACCAAAGTCCATCGAGAACCTACGCTACTGATTCTGTCGCAAAGAAACGAGAAGTGGTATTCAAACAAGAATACCTCGGGCTTGAACTTTCTTTGGCGAGGTGGAGAGCTAATGCGTTTCGCTGGATGATGTTGTAACTCCGCGAAGCGTCGGAGGAGGAAGAGGTCCCCCTGTTTGTCCCGGTCAGTGATCTTGCTTGTCA
Organism: Sanguinoderma rugosum; assembly: GCA_017499575.1. Taxonomy (NCBI): domain Eukaryota; kingdom Fungi; phylum Basidiomycota; class Agaricomycetes; order Polyporales; family Polyporaceae; genus Sanguinoderma; species Sanguinoderma rugosum. The sequence goes on along the minus strand of VTPW01000018.1, from coordinate 2,925,635 downwards.
TCCTGTGCGATCTAACTGAACGGTAGTATCATTGACCCTGCTAACATTAAGTTTTGGGAATGCGCCGGCAGAGAGCGCGTGTCACATCAAAATTTAGGTCGAGATGCATCGCGTTTTGGGAGGAAGCGAACACAGAATGGAGTATATAAGAATGGCCTTCAAACACCAGTTCCATACCGCATCCCCTCAGCCGATCTCCCCATGGCGGTTGCATTCGTTGCGCTTGTCTCACTCGCCTTAGCACTCGTACGCGTTGAGGCCAGCATTGGGCCCCGCGGAACGCTGAACATCGCGAACAAAGTCATTCAACCAGGTATGTGCTCGCCTACCTGTTGTCAACGTGCCATTCACCCAGACGCGTTATGTCTACCCCAAATCAGATGGATTTTCTCGCTCGTGCGTACAATGGCTAGGTTGATCCTCATACCTTTCGTTTAACGATCCCTAGAGCCGTGCTCGCCGGTGGCTCCTACCCGGGCCCATTGATCAAGGGCAAGACCGTACGTGTAACCCCCGACTTTATTCGGCGTAGAGCTAACACGCACTCCAACAGGGCGACAGATTCCAAATTAATGTCGTGAACAAGCTCGCTGACACGTCGATGCCGGTCGACACCAGTATCGTAAGCGACTTCGCACCTGTCAGAGGAACGCTTATTGATAATCTCCCTCGCATAGCACTGGCACGGTCTCTTCGTCAAGGGCCACAATTGGGCAGATGGTGAGTTCTTGCTGCGGCTTCGAACGCGTAAGTCGGCGCTCATGTGCCGTTCGTGTTGCAGGCCCTGCCATGGTTACGCAATGTCCAATCGTTCCGGGCCACTCCTTTTTGTACGACTTCGAAGTCCCTGATCAAGCTGGAACATTTTGGTGAGATTCCATTGCCCGATATTTATATACGCCTTTATTAATAGCGTCGGCGTCTAGGTATCACTCTCATTTGGGAACACAATACTGTGATGGACTGCGGGGGCCATTGGTCGTCTACTCGAAGAATGACCCCCACAAGCGTTTGTACGATGTCGACGATGGTAAGCTATCTCGATTTGTTGCCTCACCTATCCATCGTATGACATACATCCCCTCAGAATCCACCGTGCTGACCGTTGGTGACTGGTACGTGAAACACCACTTGATCAGCCACTGACAATTGACAATCCATCAAAGGTACCATGCCCCCTCATTGTCACTCACTGGAGTGCCCCATCCCGACTCGACACTATTCAATGGCCTTGGCCGTTCCCTCAACGGTCCAGCCTCGCCGCTGTACGTTATGAACGTAGTCAAAGGCAAGCGGTATCGTATTCGGCTCATCAACACTTCCTGCGACTCCAACTATCAATTCTCCATCGACGGACATACCTTCACTGTTATCGAAGCTGATGGAGAGAACACTCAGCCTCTGCAGGGTACGTATATCATCAGCCTTCCGACACTGTTCGCAGAACTCCTGTCTAACCTCCATTCACAACAGTCGATCAAGTGCAAATTTTTGCAGGTGTGTTCTAATCGCCGTGAATTCCATTCTCGCGGAAGCTCACCGCCGCCCTTGTTCTAGGCCAACGTTATTCGCTTGTCCTCAATGCGAATCAGGCAGTCGGCAACTACTGGATCCGCGCAAACCCCAACAGCGGCGACCCCGGCTTCGCAAATCAGATGAACTCTGCCATCCTCCGCTACAAAGGCGCACGCAGCATCGACCCCACAACGCCCGAGCAGAACGCTACCAACCCCCTCCGCGAATACAACCTTCGCCCGCTCATCAAGAAGCCTGCGCCAGGCAAACCATTCCCTGGTGGCGCCGATCACAACATCAACCTAAACTTCGCTTTCGATCCTGCCACCGCGTTGTTCACCGCGAACAACTTTACGTTTGTACCCCCTACTGTTCCGGTGTTGTTGCAGATCTTGTCGGGCACACGCGATGCGCATGATCTGGCCCCTGCTGGATCAATTTATGACATTAAGCTGGGAGACGTCGTTGAAATCACTATGCCTGCACTCGTATTTGCTGGACCGGTACGTCTCAAATCATTCCTCATGCACTTCAGTCGGTTACTTATAGGGATGGGTGTATGTATTAAGCATCCCCTCCATTTACACGGGGTGAGCTGTTTTTTATGCATCGTCTTGGCGTTTCTCACAATCCTGTAGCATACCTTCGCCGTAGTTCGGAGTGCCGGCAGCAGCACGTACAACTACGAGAACCCCGTCCGTAGGGATGTCGTATCCATCGGTGATGACCCAACGGACAACGTCACCATCCGATTCGTAGCAGACAACGCAGGTCCATGGTTCCTCCATTGGTAAGTAATTCTCCTCGCTTCCCTGCGATTGGCCGAACTAACCGTGCCATTTCTATTAGCCACATCGACTGGCATCTTGACCTGTAAGTCCATCTCCCTCCTCTTATGAACAACAGCAGATTAACGTCTAATCTCAGTGGCTTCGCTGTCGTCTTTGCCGAAGGAGTAAATCAGACCGCAGTGGCCAACCCCGTACCTGGTAAGCAATATTTCACTTCCCGCCCTTCCTTGTCGCATCCTCTTACATCCTGAGCAGAAGCCTGGAACAATCTTTGCCCGATATACAACAGCTCGAACCCATCGAAACTCCTAATGGGCACCAATGCCATCGGCCGTCTGCCTGCGCCACTGAAGGCATAATTATAATTTGGCTTTGAACGAGAGTCGTGTATAGTATTTATTCACACTTCACCCCACCTCTCAGATCACCCTATAAACTCTACATAATAGGTGTTATTTCGTTCGTAATGTCTGTTAGAAATCCATGAATTGAATGAATATTGAGCAAATTAACCTATAGGACTGGTGAAGATCTATTTACATAATTCGACGGCGATGTTTGGGTAATGCACACTCCATGGAATTATGAGTTGTCAAGCTGGCTGGTATTGCGGCTGTAACCAAACGCTGAAATGCTGTTTGAGGAACACACCTGCGTAGCATTGTATAGTATGCATTTAACGACTTCGAAGCCAATTCGAAGCTGTAAATATTCGTTGTTCCCGCTACCAACTAATATTGGGTGTAGACCCAAAAGCCGCCTAAGCAGAAACCCAACGATGCGAACAAGCACTGCGTTATTGCTTCCATCTATGACAAGGATGAATCCAGGGCATGTTCTGATCTGTGCTGACATTTTTCTTCGTTACGACCGCAAAGGCAGTTCCATTATGCAAATGTTCATTAACGTTCATTCGCTACCACAACTTCTGCCTTGCTGGGAAGAAAGCTGGCATTGGTAGTGGTTGAAGGAAACGTTGCTTGAAGTTGTAACATCTCGCAAGGAGCATTTTTGGCACAATATTTTTGTCGGTTTTTATGAAAGATGCACTACACTAACCAGTCAACAAACGCATGGCAAAATTCTACTCTACGCAGAAGTAAGGTTACCGGCCGCATCGAAGTTGAACTGCAGAATGGCGGGACCGGCGATAATGTTGCTATCCGTCGCGTTCGTGGCATTCTTCGACACCAAGCCGTAAACTGTGCCTCTTAAATCAGCGGGGATGATGACCGTCTTGTTGGTGATTTTGGCGAACTCCTTGTTGAGCCCTGTGAAAAACACCATGTACAATTCGCTACTTCCATTTGTGGAGCTGGTCGCGTTGAATTGAAGGGTGATGTTGGAGCCTGGCTTGGGGTTGGATGTTGTAACATTCAGCGAAGGGAAAGCTTTCACAGGGAGCGCTGGGTTCGAGGAGGGACACGATGTGATGAAAGCTGCAGCCAAACTGTAAACTTGGTTCACACCGAGGGGCACCTGCATGCGGGGTTAGTATCTATTTTAGAGATGTGACATTGCGCGTACGTCAAAGGCACCCGACCACGGTGTAAAGCCGTTGATGGCTTGTGAGATGAGAGCTGAATGCCGCGCTTCGGTGGCCAAGATACTGGCCGCCGCGGTGATATATGCCTTTGTAGTGAGCAGTGACGCGGCACCGGTGTAAGCAGACACGCCTGTGTAGAATGTCAATTATTTTGTTCGGCCGTACAGGTCAAATTACTCACCGACGCCTTCCAACATCTGACTCAGAGCAGCGAATGACTTTGCATCTGTGTATGGGCTGGATATATGCGCGTCAATGGAGAGACAGGGCGGCGTTCACTTGGTGACTCACAAGCTGTAGTTGCACGGTTGAGTGGCCTTGGACCCAAGCGCCTCGGTGAGGAACTGAACGTGCGTCTTCTCGTGCTCGCCGACTTGCACAAGATAATCGCGGGCGGTGGGAACCAGGCCGGCCGAGCTGAAGGCCGACTCGTTGTATTTGGCAAGCCCACCCGTGTAAAACGCGTTCTCCAAATGTTCGAGAGTGAGCGCGAAGTTGAGAATGTCGATCTCTACAAAGTAGGTTAGGCGAGGAGGGCGTGAGCGAGGACAACGACTTACCATTAACCTCCGCCCGCTTCTCGAGACGTTCTGGTAGAGCGTAGACACTGCTGGCGGCGACGACGACCGCAGCAAGGGCAAATACAGATTTCATAATGTGCGTGAAGTGTGGGGGTAGTTTGTGAAGATAGTTTGTGGGGATAGTTTGTGGAAGAGTTGTGAAGAGAGGGATCTTCGTCCGCCCGCCTTTATATAGGCCAGGAGAAATTCGATTCATGGCCTGTGCGGCGAGGAATATGGGCAGAATGACATCACATTTAGCTTCCGCACATTTCACGTCAAAATAAGCGCGCGTCGGGAGGAAGAGGTAGTCGATATCGTGCCCAAAATAGATTTAGCCATATTCGTTAGACAGTCGCAGATTCCAAGGTGAATTTCAGCGTAGTTACTGCTAAGCGCCCATGTCTGAGACTTGGTGCCATGATTCGCCGAGCTACAACCAGGCCCTTGTGACGAGCAATATGCATGGCAAGGACCATATGACTGAGAGGGAGGAGGAGCAGTAGCCGTCGGGATCATAATTCTCAGCCAGCGGGTCGGATAAAGCAGGGACCCAGTATCGAAAGCGATCTTTCCGGAGAGCAGCAACTTAAGAGAGACGAGAAGCACACAAAGCAGCGCAACAGGTAGAGAGACGTGAATTTTGAAGAGAGTGAGGGTTTGAGCTCGAGCTTGGGGGAGATATGCGTGCATCTTGTTGCCATTGTACCTTCCCCAGAATATCGATCATATCGGATCGAGAACCAGAAGAACCACCCGACGGCTGCTGCCCTTCCAACTCCGCAGGCAGACGAATCCTTCCGCCCACGGATTGCCCACGGAGACGCGTCAATACTTGGGGACATTTAGGGGAATAAACGATGTTATGACGCCAGCGGTGAGAGCCATAGATTGTAAAACATGCTGATCGAGAATCGCTACCCGATTGAAATGAGTACCGTGACGCCGCAGTAATAGCAGACGATCTCTGATGATGTTATATAGCCCACATTCATAGAGCGCACATGAGCGGCAAGGCCCGGCAAAGATACATTGGGCAACCAAGCCCGAGTGCTATGTCTTGCGAAAGGCCCCCCACGTCGGATAGTCGCGCCGATCCTCCTTTTTCGAAGTCCCATAGCTTCTCCAGTACGCGTCGCAACAGTAGCGGTTTAGTCGCGTTGTAAAGGGGCTCGAGCCGGGGGAAGAGGATGAACGTGCAGAAACACCGATGCTGGGCTTCGAGAGATACAGAGCCCGAACTCCACGCGCGCTGGTTCTGGCGTTCCCTTCGTAAAGCACACGATAAAAACTTGCCAATGCAAAGACGGTGAAGTTTCAATGACCGTGTGAATTAGTGACAGGGGTTGCTCAGCGCCGCATGCCACAGAACGCCTCACTTCCTCGGACCCTCTCGGACCTCCATGCCATTTACTTCTCAGTTTCGCCCATGCGCTGATATAGACGGTGAGAAATGACCACGTCTTGTCCGCCTGTTCTGCGCTTAAAACGCTCACTGACAACTATTAAACTGTCAATATCAGATATACATTTTTTTCCCTAAACATCGACATTCGACTTCTACAAGTACAATGCCCTCACGCTCGACATCCAGGTGGACACTATAGCGACTCGAATTCACCGCAGAAGGCCCACTGATTCCTCGTGCCGAAGCCAATTTTCTCTGATGATCCGCTTGATCAAGTTCTCCCGCGACGCATTGTATACGGCCAGCCTCAGCAGGTCTCCCTTGAACCTGTGCAATACTTCCTCCTCAGACGGAGGTTCCCTTTTTACCGTCTTAGCTTCTTCTTCTTCTTCCGAGTCCCATTCGTCATCCTCGTCCTCGTAGTTGGCACCCCCGTCGATGTCGAAATCGGCCTCGCTGGGATATGTTTGCTCCGCAATACGGTGGCCAATTGGATAAGACCAGAGAATATCTGTTCCTTCGCTTTCGCCATCGCTTGATTCGGGGTCCGAGTCCAGAGATACGGTGGGAACATGGCCATGAAGGGGACGAATACTGTAGTCTTCTTCCTCTTCAGATTCTGGGCCTAGCTCTCCTTGTGCGTCTGCCGAACGTTTTTTCTTGCCACTATCGCCCTTTTCAATCGGCTCTGTCTCCGGTTCTCCGACACCAGTTTTAGCTTCCCTTCCATCCTCTCGAAATGCAGCATTGCCAGCCTTTTGCTCCCGTGTCCGTGTAAGGCTTCCTCCTGCACCCCACTCTATCTTGTCCTTCGAACGGAGCGACATCTTGAGTCTTTGCCGCGCTGGCATGCTCGCGACGAACCCAAAATCCTGCAGAACCGGATCGCGCCAGCCAGACACAGACGCTCTTTCCTTTGCGTCGAAGAAATCTTGGCATTTCTCTGGTTCTTGCTGTTCTTTATCGTCGTCCTCTGGCTCTGCTCCTCGTTCCTCTTCACTAGAAACGCCTCCCGTATCGCAAGACTCCCACTCTCTTTTCGCCACATGCAATCGGTCAATCACATCCTCCATCTTTAATTTTCGCAGCGCCTCCGCCCCCCCTCCCGACCCCTCATCCCCTAATACTAAGTCGTGTAAAGGTCCCGGCCGCCCTTTGTACTTGCCCTTCGCGTCAGCGCGTACGACCACCTTCGACTCGGCATCGTCAAATTCTCGTTGTTTTCGTTTAAGCGCCGGTTTCGTCACTGGCATTGTCGCGTATTCGTATTCGTATTCGTTTAGATGTGCGCAGATGCTATGAAGGCCGTTCGGTGTGGGTAAAGTTTGTGGTGGGGGTTCAATACCCGACACCCATCGTCGTGGCTTTATATAGGGCCTTGGTTGGACCAGCTTTGGACCACCATCTTGCCACCATCGTCCCTGATGCTCAAAGTGGCATAAAGTGGCTCAAATAGGTCACAAACTGTGGCAATAACGCGTTAAGGTCTTTTCATATCCAGGTCTACAGGAACCGCCACACGACATGTCACAAACTGCTACGACCGTATTGTATCAAATCTTTTGTCTACACGCTTCCCCTCGGGCCCCAGCTTCGAACCGGAGTGAGAGGGAAGAGCGGCGGTTGGACGGAAGTCTGCTGTCTTGCGAAGTGTCCTTCATCAATCTCGTAAACCTCCATGTCGCCTGCGTCGCTGAAGTGCGATACTGCAGTGAACCATCCCCCATCCTCTCTGTCGGTGTCCTCCAGCATTGATGTAGCCCAGCCCACTTCGTCATCTGACTCCATCTCGGAGTCGTCGTCGCCGCCCTCTGAAGGGTCGTATTCGTATTTTCTGACCGATGTCGGCGTGTTTGGGTCCTCTGTGATGCTGAACTCTGTAGTCACTACGTCCATAGAAGCCCCCAATGTTGAGAAGGAACCCGAAGCACAATGGATTTCGTCGCAGTCGATGTCGCAGTCCTCCGAGGCGTCGTATTTGTACTCTGTAACTGTTGTCGACGCGTTTGGGTCGTCGGTGATGCCGAACTCAGCGAGAACCGGGTTCAAGGGCGCCGGCGCTGTGATTAAACCCAAAGCGCAAGCCGTTCCGTCGACACTAGGAAGAGTCTTGGCAGGTTGTACGTCGGCCATGTTCCTGTCGGAGGGGAGCAACATCTGTCCGTCGTTGAAGGAAACAGTTTGGGAAGCCATCATAGTGATGAAGGATGCGGATTGTTGTATGAATGATAGTGGACTAGTAGTGGTGAGTTGATGATCACAGCTCTGGCATCTCCTCTATTTATGCAACCCGCCAACGTAGGACCTCCTTTTGCCACTGTGAAATCTTTGACATGTCAAAGACTCGGGAGAACGTGTCGAGCTCTTTGCTTTGACTTGACGGCGGACCCGCCACTCTTGCGCGTGTCTCAGGCTTTAGCGCTCAGCTTTGGCCCCTCCGTGGACTTGGAGTCAAGTGTCTACACTGCTCAGACAACAATGGTAGTTGCCTTTCGCATTCGCATATAGCGTAGAGGGGACCCCGAGCCGCAGAACAGTTTTGGAGTATAAGTAAGTGACATCTGAACATCTCACTATCATCAGGACGTTGGAGTTGCTCATAAATACATGAAAGTCCTCGAAAGGAGAGATAGGCAATTCAGGATTTCTCATACATATCAAACCGCGGATGGTCCTACTAGTAGGCGATAGTGTAGAAACTCCACAAACCAACATTGCTGTAGTGAGTCAGATTGATATCGAAGACTGAACGGAACATCTCATTCAGAATAACCATCTGCGTCGAATTGTCGTTAGGTTCTGGGTGAGGTCGATGTCCTCCAGCGCGCCGTACTTATGGATGCTTTGAAGACCAGGGTACAATTCTTCGTAGTCCGTGCGAGTAGGGTGATGAGGGTCAATCGCCAGCGAGCAGAAAATGCCCATTATATTGACATCAAGGCGACGAACTTCAATCCTGGAGAAGACGCTGTGTCTGTGTAATCGAAGTTGTGATTCGCCATGAGCCGCATGGTCATTGGTGGGAGTGGGTACGTATTTAGCCCACGGAAAACCTAACCTACGGGGTCCTGGGACATGCTACAGGGACAGAAAGAATGATACATTGCTCGCAAGATCGGAAATTTCCCGGTCACACAAAGTGGTCAGTCAACAAGGAATGTTTAAACGGGTATTTCGCAGAAAGGGGGCTCCTAGTATAGTTCTCACCGTCAGAAATGCTGATGGCCAATTTCGTTTCTGCAGTTCAGGGCCTGCCTGAAGACCTGAGTACTGATTATGAGTACTTGCATCGTTTGAAGGCAAAGTCCTGCTCGACACCCTGATGTACTCTGCGTGAGTTATGCCAGCTCCTTTTTGTCCAAAATATTTTGACTTCATATCGCTTAGTGGTGTTTAGCCTAGGAAACCAGTTCCGAAAGACCAGAGCCTCCGACGTACTGGGCACCATGTTACAGAAACCTCGTCCGAGTTTCATAGCATAGTATCTAGATCTTAACACATCCTCTCGCGTGCAACTTCGCTGCCGGCCACGTGAAGGATTTGCTCTAGGTTTCAAATTCTTCAAAATCTCTCATGCCTGGAAATGAGTCAGCAATCAACGCCTTCCTTCCTACCAACAATGAATAACTTCGAGCTGGACGAGGTCTGCCGGACATCTCCCCCGCCATTCGGCCATGCGATGCTAAAGTACTTTGGCTTCGACCCGAAATATGTCAATCTCAACAACGGTAAGACAGCAAACCTCTGCAATCTTGATATCGACTCATGGCTACGTGCCCAGGATCTTACGGGTCCGTTCCGCTGCCGGTTCACGCAGAGTGCAACAAATTAACACTGGACGTTGAACGCAATCCAGAATTCCACCATCGGTTCACCCACTACGACAACCAAGCTCAAGTCAGGCAACGAGTTGCACCACTTATCGGCGCGCAGGCGGACGAATGTGTTATCGTACCCAACGCGACTCACGGCATCAACACGGTACTTCGAAATATCGAGTGGGAGAATGGGGATATCATTATCGATTGTATTGTCATTTTCATTGATTAAGGCGTGCTCTGACCAAATTTAACAGTCAATACGACATATGGTGCTGTTTCTCGCACGGCGCAGTACCTTTCAGACAGGCCACCACATCCGTCTATCTCGACGTTAACCATCAACTTCCCCGGTACTCATGCCGACATAATTTCCAAATTTCGTGCCCACGTGAAATCGGTCGTGGACTCAAAACCTCCGGGAAAGAGGGCCGTCGCGCTCATAGACGCCATTGTAGCTAACCCAGGGGTCCACCTGCCGTGGCAGGAACTTGTCAAAATATGCAAGGAGGTAGGTGTTCTCAGCGTTATTGACGCTGCACATGCCATTGGTCAGGAGTTAAATATCAACCTGGGAGAAGCCCAACCCGATTTCTGGGTCTCCGTGCGTGGTACTCCACGCGCTTGTCTCATCATTAGTTAAACTATTCTAGAACTGCCACAAGTGGTTGTTTTCGAAACGCGGCTGCGCCGTGTTGTATGCTCCCAGACGGTAAGTTCACGTCTTCTACTGCTACTGGATCAAGATAGAAATAAAGTCAATGACGTGTATATAGCAACCAACATCTCATCAAAACCAGCATCCCGACATCCCACTCGTATGTTTCCCCGGGAAACCCACCGACCTTTATCGAACAATTCAACTGTATGTTCCTCGCTCACTTGCCGTAGTTGCAGTGTTGCTTAAACGACGAATACAGGGAATGGTACTATGGACTTTGTTCCCTTTTACAGCGTGTTGCCTGGTGAGTTAATTATACGAGGCGCGCGTGTTCGTCTTCATGCCTATCTACTAGCCCTTCGGTTTCGCGAATGGCTTGGCGGAGAGGACAAGATAAACGCGTATTGCCACGACCTTGCCATCGCTGGTGGCAAGCGACTTGCGGAGGTCTTAGGGACACAAGTCCTGGATCCCGACGGGTCTCTTACCTTGAACATGGTATGTCTAAATCTGCCTTGCCAGACTTAGTCGACTTGCAACTGAACACCTGATTGATTCATCATCTTGAAGGTAAATGTCGAGCTACCACTATCCGGCGAAATAAAATGGACGCCCAAGATCAAGAATCGATTCTCAGAGAAACTCCTTAAAGAACATAACGTTTTTGCTGCGACTTTCTATCACAATGGAAAGTGGTGGGCTAGGTGCAGCGCACAGATATATAACGAGGTGGGTGTCCAAACGTCCATATTCCGCTCCTACGATGTTATAACTGACGTGAATGATGGCTTGCGTCTTCGCAGCTCAGTGACTTTGAGTTCCTAGGCAAGGCATTTTTGCGAATCTGCCCTGAGATTCAGCAAGAGTTTGGAGCGGACAGTGTGGCGACGGTATAAGGACGCCAGGACGTAAGTCTAGATGGAAATGTGATGCTAGATTTGAGTGTACAAATTGACCTCCGGTTCGCCGTTCGGGCTTCGTTTTATCAACCGTTGAACTCAGACATATAGGTAGCTTCGTGCTCGTCGGTACCAACCAAAATTCCAGCAAGATGTATGTAAAAATGAATCGGTATTTATTACCATGCACCCCCTGTGCTACAGTGGACAAGACTGAAGGCCGGACGGTCTGAAGCTCATGATCAGTGATCACCATTTATTCAAGAGGAGTGCCCATATCGTGGTTAATTAGTGCGTGCTGATTATATGAGTATATAGTTTAGTGATTTACTCGCAGGTCTAAAGGTTACCAAGATTGAGTTATAGACAACTAAAATGATGATTAGCACGCACCGCGACGCTGGTTCCGCTGGGAGTGCATGTCAGGCCCGGGCAGCAGCCCTTCGGGTTGGACACCGTGCACAAGCTGCCTGCCTTGGGGCAAGGCTTGCCGTCCTCAGTGAGCGAGGAGGCGGAGGCGATGGCTGCGACAAAGGCAACGGCGAAGGCAACAGTCTGGATGAATTGCATGATTGATGAAGACCTATAGTCCGCTTCAGTTAGTTGCGAACTTTAGACCGGTTCTGTTGTAAGCTGCTTACTGATGAAGTGAGGTGACTGAGGTGAGTGCACTGGAGATTGAGTGAAGACGCAATGCCACTTTTAACTGGCGTCATTTGCACTAACGAGTGCTGTAGACAGCGATCTCAATTTGCTGGCATTGTTATGTTTGAAGCGAGCAAGCAACTAACCACACTAGCGCTCCTGTCAAGGATTTGTGGCGCGAATGACTGGAGTAGCAAAGAGGAGGCCGAGACTCAAAACTATTACTTAAACGATAGTGGTGGCGTTAGCTCGTTCATAATACGGTGCCAATCGAGGCCCCAAGGATTCTAGGCATAAACGTCGGGCATTGGTAGACAGAGGACTCGCTGGACGCTACTGGCAACAGCGTGCCGAAAGTCTCGGTTATTCAAGCAAGGCCGCAATGTATTCGATGTCTGGGTTCCTTTAATGTTGTCCGTCAACCTTGATGGACAACACCAAACCACGACACTTGCACAGGTGCGTTTGGCGTCGTCTGTAAAATAACTTCATTTGTAAATCAACTAGCCAAAGCTGTTCCGTCTATGTATAAAGTAAACCAGTATGTCAGTATATAATGATATAACGAATTAAAGATGACATCCATCGCATGACAGAACAAAGATGAGAAGGCAGGCACTGGACTGCACCAGCTCATGAGAAGTATAAGATGGTGTAGACCACACCAAGGGAAAGCAGACCCATCATGCCTAACGCGGCGCCAACGTACAAATACAACTCCCAAGGGTTACCCTGTTCAGCGTGGCGCGCAACTGCATCGGGTTTGAGCCCATTGCGGATATCCTCTTCGCGTTTCTTCCTCGAGAGCGCTTGGTCCTGCGCATCAGTGAGGTGGACAATTCGTGTTCGAGCATCGCTTTCGTTGAAGACAGGGGATGGGCCAGAGCCCGCGGTGGATTGGACGATGCTGACGAAGGATGGGTAATGGTGTTCACACCACTGTTCAATCTTTCCACAGGCGATAGAAATGCGAAGGAAGTTCGGGTCTTCAGGCACGGCTTTCGCGTGAATTTTACGTGCGTAGTCCCTGAAGAGGTATGCGACCTCTCTTGGGTTTGTAGAGCGCATAATGAGCTATACAAACGTGAATGGTAAGCAAAGGATTCGGTGACGATGCTAAAGGGATACTCACAGATGCGGCTTCAGCCTTGCGAATCTTGATGTTTCGCTGGAACATGGCCGGGTTCATGAAGCAAAGTTCCAGAGTGGCCATTGCCATCGTTTGGGGTATAGCGCAGAAGTTGAAGATGCTTTGACTCTTGAGTACCCGTAGATAGTCAAGGGAATCGATAGCGTGTCGAAGGGCATCAACAACCATGCCGCTCTGCGCCCACATCGCCCGGTTCTTCACGCTTTGCCCATCAGGTCCATCCCACAAGTACATCTCCTTCATCTCCTTGAACCCATACTCCTTCTTCCCCCATATTTCCCTCGGCCAGAAATACCGTTGCTGTTCAACGTCTTCGCGGTAGTCACGAATGATGTTTGTCTTTTGCAAGAGCAGTCCAGTCGAGTTCGATAGCTCAAGCTGGTCCTTTAACCATGGTGCTTCCTTCTTCGACGCCGAGAAGAGACCAGAAAGACCTTCGCCTACGAGACCGGCGACGTAGTGGCAATAGAGATCGTATTCTTCGATCGTCTCTAGGTAGATCGAACCGGTCGTTGCTGCTTTGTGCGCGTAGTCTGCCATTCCAGTAGCCATCTTTTCCGTGATAGAAAGAATAACAGCTCTATATCTGTACGGGGATTAAGGACCTTCGTCTGAAAAGCTACGCCTGAGACCTACTCTGTTGGCAGACGATTAACCTCCTCAATCACCGTGTCGTACTCAACAAGGAGCTGTCGGTCCTTCTCGTCCGGCCCGTTTCCGTCGAATTTCCATCCAGTCGTAACAGTCTTTGCGTGAAATGAGCGTAATATTGGTTGCTTGACTTCGTCGGGTATCGTCATGTCGTCCTCGATGGTATCTAGTGCCCGTAGCACAAGGTAGAATAAGCATACCTGTACGTCGCGTTAGTCGCTACATTCCTCGACTCAAAAGCGTCGACATACAATTCTGGCCAGGTCACCTTCCAACTCCTTGACCACAGCAGAAAAACTTCGACTCGTCTTGTCCAAAAATTCCCAGCAACGCCTCATCGACTTCCTATCCCATCCAGACGTCGGGTACTCTTGCATGGACGTAATATCTCGTTTTTGTTCATGGTATAAGTAAAATTGAACCAAAGTCTTGAACTCCAAAGGATGGGTCAAGAGCAGAGTGAGCATCGACGTGAACCCCATGATTGGCGGTAAGTTTCTGGTGATTTTCGCGGTCGAAGGGGATTTATGGGAGTGTCAGCGCGCAAATTGGCTCAACGCTAGCCCGTTTGGAGAAGGAGATGGTGGTGGCTTATAATTAAAGGGCTTGACCTGGTTTCGCCGCCATTTGGCAAGTCGTACGATTAGGGTCACCCTTGGGAATTTATATTACGTAAACCCAAGTTTTGTGTGCGAGGAAAGCTCTGGTAGGCTCCAAAATTCATAGAGCCTGCGGCGTGCGTAAAGAAGACTCGAGTGAAAAAAATGCCATATTTTTTGACTCGAAGTGGATGTTGTTCGAGGAGAGGTGGGAGACGGAGCTCACAGGAGAGCCCCTTTGTGAACAGGGGCAGATGCGCCGTGTTCCACGGATCCGCTCGTTATGTGCGAGACGACCACATTCGAAACGATGGATTGCGAAGATGGTTCGTTTCATCATAACAAACCGGTTGTTGAGGATCCTCTAAATGTATCCAACCCAGGGCTGTACATGAAATGTTACAAATGTAGACCAGAATACGACGGGATACAGACAGATAATACATATCGAGTATCACAGTTACGAGAAAAACAAAGTGTGCGATTTTCGAGATAAATACTAGTTCCTCTTCTTTTTGGCAGCTAAAGGGGCAACATCAGAATTAGCATTGATAAGACCTCCACAACTCGCTAGAGCAAGACATACCTCCACCCTTAGCTTTCGCAGAAGCCTTCCTTTTGCCCCCCGTTTCTCCTTGGTCCTCGGCTTCGTCCATATCCTCGGTTTCGATGGTTTTGGACGGTGGTTTAGCTTTCGCTTTGGCCTTTGACCTGCCCTTCTTGGCTTTCCTCTGTGGATGGGGAACCATCGGCGCGCCCGGATCATCGATACATTCGGGGCAGAACCATTCTCCATCCGGTACGGACTCTAGAGGGGGATCAAGACATTTGAGGTGGTATGGTCCATCACACTTGATAACAGATCGCCATTTCGCCATAAGGTGACCACGGCTTAACGTTAGCTAACGAAAGGACAAGGGGAATGTGATAAGAAAGGGGAAAAGAGCAAACCTTGTCACATTCAAGTGGAGGATCGTCATCTCCGTTATCTTTGTTACATTCGATGCAGACCTCCGGAGGCTCCACATCAATGGGGTGGCGAGGAAGGTCGGAAAGCTTCTCATTTGGTTTAGCGAGGAAGAGTGTCGTGTTTTGGCCAGCAGCGATACTAGACGGAGAAACTTGAATTGAAGGATGAAACCCGGTGAAAACATAGAACATACTCGAAGATGTCGATCCCATTCAAAGTATTGTTTCGAGTGGGCTTCGTGGCGCTCTTTGGTTCATCCGGCCCAAGGCCTAGTTCGCCTGTGGAACATAATTCAGTCAAGATGTGGGGGTTGAGGAGCTGTTAACATACCATTGCTGGCGTTCTGACCCCAGGCAATCGTCATCGTACTGCCATCGTCGTCTGGGCATAGTGCCCAATGTGTGACACCACCACATGTTGCACGGCTAATTTTACACCCCCTAGAGCGGTACTCATCATTAATCTAACACAGGCAGGGAAGAATAGAAGAGGTCTCACATGATGTCTTGCATAAATCGGAAGGAGGAGTAAGGTGACCCGCTTGAACCTAGACTTAGTTAGCTTCGCTCCAGTCGAAACATACAGCACCCTACCATCGCCGCTGTTTTTCCACTATGCGAAAGCATGAGTCGCGTCATGGGTTTACAAAGTCCGGCGTACCTTTCCTGCCATCCAATACATTGATTGCTTATCGACGACCACCGAGTTAGACGGACCAGCCGCAACGAAAGCGCCCATAGTTGCCTCGTTCGGTCCAGCGAACTAGGGAGGATGCATGTCTGAATACGAGTCGCCAAAAGCGGGCTGTAGAAGGGATACTTACCTGCGGAACAGGTTTCGGTTTGAGCGCATCCACTTGGTTTCCCAGTCCGAGTCGACAGTAGCCATTGTAACCCCAGACGTAAACAGCACTATGAGCAGGTCAATAGGGCGTCCATCACAAACAAGGAGTACCTACCCCTTCGAGTCAAGTGCGATGGTATGCTGCTGGCCGCTGGATATCTGCACAATCTCCTTCCCCAATAGTTCCTTGATCACAACTTATCGAACGGACGCGTCAGTATTAACCGTGCGCGGAGGAAGTAGAATGAATGCCCACTTGGATCGGAGTACACATCAAACACCGTCTTGTTCCCAGTCATGATTCGTTCCCCAGTAGTCCCATTTCCAAGCTGACCCTTCTCAGCACTTCCAAACGCGAAAACTACGTATTTTCCGTTCGTAAAGCCTGGCAGTGGTTGCAGCACAATGTATACATACCTTTGCCCGATGTCGCCAAAGCAATGGAGAAGTTGATGCCCGCCGAAGCTTGTACTATCTGCTCCCCTGCTGGGAATCCACTCACCAACTTGAATGCCTGAATTTCGGGACATGGAGTCTGCCCGCACTGGTAAATGCAGCGGCGTCTACTTGAATTCGTTGAGACATGTGCATTACACTCACCTGCCCAACATTGTTTGCGCCTGCGCTCCAAACTTGACCTTCGCTTCCCACCAGCAACGTATGATTCCTGCCACATGCAGCGTGGACAAACTTGGTCTCCTTCGTACCGCCCAGTTCACTCGCCTTCACTCGCCGCGGCGCGCTCTCCGACACCGCGTCCACCCCCGTGACGCCCAACGCTGAGAACCCGTTTCTGCCAAACAACCACGCATCACCTTCAGTGTCCAAAACCACGCAATGACAACCACAGCACGATGTGTGAATCGAAACCGCCTTCACATTGCTTAATGATCGAAGTATATGAGGTTCGAGAAGGTCTGGTTTCCTGTTCCAAATGGCATCTCAGGATATTGAGCAACAGCGGGTACAGCGCCAGAGACCTACGCTTGTTCGGTATCGCCCTTTCCGCTTGCCTTGCGACCTAATTTTGACCTGACAGGACCTCAGCCACTGGGTTGGTTCGACGGTTGCTTTTGAACTTTACCCACCAATCGGTGCCCCCACAAATCAGGACTTGGGAATCGTATCAGCACGGAGTATCTCAGAGCAGATATTGCATAGGCGCGTAGTCACCTCGACCCCACTTGGGTTCATTGGACGCTGTTGCAGACTCGTCGGTCATTTGAATTCAGCTGGCCGGAACAAAGGAGGGAATTGCCGCTCATGCTCGGCCGCCGATCCCTTCTTCCATCACAAAGACAAGTGGCGCCCCTAATTCTTGACAAAAATCTTAATATTCGCTTGGTGCCATAGAGGACACAAGAGCTATGGCCGACATCATCTACATTGGCCGTCTGACGCACCATTCCCTTGGGATTCCTCACTGCCCTTCAAGCTTTACACGCTATAAATTTTGGGTGTAATAAACTACTGAATGTAGGCTCCGTCGACCCCAGGCAGGCACCCATGGTACGTTGGTACCATCTCGCGAACCTGCTCTGCTAACCCATTGAACGTTGATTTAGGCATTAGAATCAAGCAGCGTGACGGCATATTCATTGGACACAAGAGAATGCAAAGAAGATGCGTTCTAGACCCATCATTCTAGTTTGGGAATTTGCTAGGAACTTCGGAAGTCAGGGGACAACAAGTGGGTCTCATAGTCATCCCGTACTAAGACTCCAAAGATTTTGCAGCGGCCACGGGGTAGGTTCGAAACCAGCGTTCTAGGAGTAGGGCAATACTACCCAGGTAGTATTAATATCCCACTCTAAAATCCCCGAGACCCCATTCCGCCGCCTCCCTCATATAAATCGTAAGATACGAAGCATCACATAGGGTACCCTTAGGCGACCGGACACGAATCTAGGCACGCGGCCTCAAACTTTAGATTTACTTCCAAGTTCTAGGAGCCGTTAGTGGGTGAGCATCGCCGTGATTTATGGTTCAATATTCCGTGCGGAGGATTCACAGTACTAGTAGTCATCAACACATATTTGAATCGCAAGACTCGCACATGAAGATGACCCCACTGAAAGAAGAATTTTGAAAAGAGACAAAAACAAACAACGTTTTGTCGTTTTCATTGCTGTGGCCGTTGTTGTCTTCATCCGCCTGGATCAATTTGATTGACTCTATCGTGTTTTCCTCCCCCAACCCGAGCGTCCTAATGATGGGGGATTACCGGAAGGGCTCGACTCCGGAGCTGGTATCATCGTTCTCAAGGTCGCGAGAATCGTCGTCTTGCTCTGACTTTCTTTTATTATAAATAGCTCAGATTTACCACCAAGCCTTGAAATTCGGAGGAGCGTACTTACTGGACGTCTGAACCGGCACCAGGGGTGCCGCTGCGGCTGATCAAGAGTCTTGAGGCGTAAATAACCGCTTCTTTCTGCCGTTCACCTTTGGAGATAAGTGTGAAGGGGTATAGTACTGCGCAATAATGATCATTTCGCGATGGAAAACCAACACCAAGCGCCCTGTACCACGTGAAGGTCTAAGTTCCTCTCATAATACTCATTTCTGACTCACAGCTCCGAAGCGTATAGATATACGAGGCGGGTAAGTACTTCAGCTACTTCCTTCGTACCATCAATGAGTAGTTTGGAGCTAGATGAGGTCTGCAAGACCTCGCCTCCACCCTTCGGGCATCCGATGTTACAGTATTTCGGCTTCGACCCGCAATATGTGAATCTCAACAATGGTGCGCCAGTAGTATTCACATCTCCACTGTCGGATCCACTCACGGAGCCTCTATAGGTTCTTTTGGGTCAGTTCCAACCCCAGTTCAGGCAGAATGCGATAAATTGGCACGCGAGATTGAGCGCAATCCGGATCTCTTCCATCGTTTTACGCACTATAATATCCAAGCTCATGTCAGGGAGCTCATCGCACCATTAATTGGTGCCCAAGCGGATGAATGGGTTATAGTTCCCAATGCGACCCACGGAGTGAACACGGTGCTTCGAAATTTCGAATGGGAGAGGGGCGATATCATCATTGAGTGTAGGTTACGGCCACGATCTTTGGATACGCCTCTGATCAACCTTGTAGTCAATACGACGTACGAGGGTGTCTCTCGTGCAGTACAATACCTCGCAGACACACCGCCTCATCCATCTGTATCCACCCTGACGATCACTTACCCCACCACGCATGCCGACATAATCTCGGCGTTCCGTGCGCACGTCAAGTCGGTCGTAGCCTCGAAGCCTCCTGGAAAGAAAGTCGTCGCGCTCATCGATAGCATCGTATCCAATCCAGGAGTCCTTCAGCCTTGGCAAGAGCTCGTAAAAGTCTGCAGGGCGGCGGGCGTTCTAAGCATTGTTGACGCTGCACATTCCATCGGTCAGGAGTTGAATATCAACCTCGGAGAATCGCAACCCGACTTTTGGATTTCCGTATGTCAAAATCTCATCCCCTTGAGAGCGTTACTGAACGGTAGTACAGAACTGTCACAAATGGCTATTTACACAGCGTGGCTGCGCTGTGCTTTATGTCCCCAAGCGGTGAGGTTTATTCCAAGGGAGACTACTTGTCACGAGATTGCTTCATCTGTCCATCAGGAACCAGCATCTCATCAGATCGAGCATCCCAACACCCCACGCATATGTTTCACCAGGCAGCCCACCGACCTTCATAGAACAATTTGACTGTATGTACCTCTTTCATTCGACGTAAAGTACGAACGACTGTACGGAACGCTGGCGACAGGGAACGGCACTGCGGACTTCGTACCATTCTACAGTGTTGTGCACGGTGCGTTATTTGTCTGGAGCTGATTTACGCATTCACGTCTGTATAATAGCCCTTCGGTTCCGCGCGTGGCTAGGCGGCGAAGCAAAGATTAACGAATATTGCCACAAGCTAGCCATCGCTGGTGGAAGGCGACTAGCCAAAGTTCTAGGAACGCAAGTCATGGATCCAGACGGCTCTCTTACCTTGAATATGGTACGTTACGCCGCTTCCCCAAGTCACTTCAAGGCAGAATCACTCTCAACTTCTCTTCCTCTCAAGGTGAACGTCGAACTACCATTGTCTGGATCGATTCAATGGACTCGTGAACTTGATATCAAGATGCAAGAGAAGCTGCTCAAAGATCATAACGTCTACGCGGCGCATTTCTACCACAATGGGAGATGGTGGACTAGGTGCAGCGCACAGGTGTATAATGAGGTCTGTTTACAACTTTGTTGTTAATTCGGTAGGGATCTCCGCTAACCATGTTTATTAGCTTAGTGACTTCGAAGTCTTGGGACATGCGTTCCTCCGACTTTGTGCCGATATACAGCAAGAGTTTAGAGTGGTGAAGGCGGCGAAATTATGAGATCATGGGTACAATAAGGCAAGGTGTACAGTTGTCTACAGTCGCTTCTGAGCCTCTCGAAGTCCGTGTCATTAAGGCTGATAAGTGGCATCCCTCGTTTGTCAAGGGCGGGGACTAGTTGGTCGTCACTGCTTGTGTCTGAGCTTAGAGTTAGCCAAAAAGTCCATTTGACTGGTAGGTACATCAGCAATGGACTGAGTGGGGCTTCGTTCCTATTGAATTTACCATACACGAATATACCTCATTGTTAACCAAAAACAAAAGCACAGGAGTTAAGCATTTCAACGACAACGTCTAAGTATCTGCAGCATGGAGACACAGGACACCGCACGATGAAGTGTGTTTACAGAATCCCTGACCTAGCTGGCCCCCAAGAAAATGACTAGGCGAAATTCGACTTGCTTCTTAAGCAAGGTAATACTAGCATTATCAGAAAAGCGTCCAGGAATTCTAAATTTCTATGAAGCAGCAGGTTTTGATGTAGACCCCGCCGTTTTCTGCGAACCACGCTTCCCAGATGGCTTCTTCGGCTTCCCATCTTTATTCCGATTCTGCTTGGGCACCGAAGGTCCCTCCGACTGTACCTTCATGCGCTGCTCTTCCTCCGCCCACCATCTCAGGAAATCTTCCTCCACGCGCCGCTCTTCCTCCTCCTGCTGTATAGTAACCAGCGAGCGTCGTTCTTTCACCACCGGTCTCGCGTTGTCAAGTTCCAGCTGCTGGATCGCGACTAGCGTCATGCCAGATGCTGGCAAAGGCGCCTGCGGAGCCGGGGACGACCAGGCCTTGCCCGACCTAAACACACAGTCAGTCTCGCATCAGTAACAAAGATAAGCATCAACAGCAGTTACGTACGAGACTCGCCGCGGGGTAGGGGTGGACGGCATCGGTTGACGCGTTGGCGCAAACACAGGTCCGAGACCAGAAGCAGACGGCGAATTGTGCGTCGTGCTACGTCTAGGCGAGGCGTCGGGTTTGCTTGGAGCTGTGCCCAGAGCGGGAAAAGACGCGGTGCTCGCAGATGATGGCCCCGGAGCCGGAAGGTTGGTAGGTGTTCCCCGAGGCAAAGGAAGGCTGTCACGTTGCGGCGTTCGCTGCGCAGCTTTTGGGGTGCTGACAGGTAACTGGGGAGTCCGACTACTACTCCCCACGTTGGCTTCCTCGGCCATAAGCGCCTTCATATCAACTCTATCACCATCGCGATATCAGCACAAACACGGGTTCAGTAGAATTAGTACACACCGAGGCACGGAACGGGCCTTCCACACAGGCGTCGACGGCCCACTTGGCTTAACCGGCTCCTCCGCTTCATCCATCGAGAAGATATCATCAACCTGCGCCTGCGTAGAATGCTGGGCCGGCATACTCAGAATATTCGACGAACTCGGCGTCCGCGAGAGCGGCGGAAGCTTCGTAGGGATCGGAGGGGACAACTTCGCCGACGCACGACGGGTGATCACCCGATTCGGGTTCGCATTCCTCGCGATAATCGGGACAGGGATGTCCTGGAGCGCCAGCCAGTCCTTGTACTCCCTCATAGCATTATCAACGAGGGTCCCGGATTTCGTGATGGGGAGCTTCTCCGCCTGCTTGATGCGGATGAACTGACCCAACTGCTGCACGAGATCAGGTGACATCCCATCAAGCACCCCGCCCTCCAGCAGCGTCTCCATATTGACCGCCATGTACTCCTGTATACTCGAAATCAATGGCAGAGAATGGTAGTACGTCGCGTCGCTCAAAATATAACACGCGTTCGTGATATTGGCGAACTTAAGAATGACCGAGGAACAAATAAGCACGAGCCGATCGAGCAGGAGTTCATTCTACAAGCGAAGGGCAAAAACAACAACGTAAGCGCGGGTGATTCGACAAGATACGATGATCTTGATCTTACTGCGGCACCCATAACCTCGTACATGAGATCGAGGAGTTCATCTGGCGATTGGATACTAGCTACGAGATCGTATTAGTATTAACCTCAGATAGCGGGCGCGTTCCAAACGCAAACGTTGCTCACCCATGACAGTGAACATCTCCTCATCCGCACCGCAGCACAAATACCTGACCACGAACCGCATCGCACGCCACGTCAAATGCCTGAGATCCACCTCTATCACCCCATCCCCGCTCCACCGCCGCGCAGTCCATTCCTCCTCGCCGAACATACTCGCGAAGAACGGCGATCTCGCGCGCAGGATCGCGGAGTGACACCACACGCTCCTGTCGCCCAGCAGCACGACCACATCCGGGCCCAGTGGCGACGAACCGCGGGACCACTTGCCTGTGCGGACAGAGGGAAAGGTCTGCGAGTTTTCGTGCAGCACAGTGAGGTCGCTGCAGAGGGAGGGCACGGGGTCGCGTTTGGCGGGTGATTCGAGGGCCGCAGAGAGATGGGGCAGCTCGAGGAGCTTAGCTAGCCCTTGCAGATCAGCTTTGATGCGGGCGGGTGGACAGGATACGCGGCCCGAGGACGACTGAAGAGTGGATGCCAACCGGCTGTCCCAGACGGGTACGAGCTGGTCAGAGTAAATATACACCAGCAAGATGAGCACAGCGAGTGGATGACAACCTTCGAACTGGAGGGCGTTTGTAACATTTCTCGGTGCGGTTTTATCAGCTGCCTTGGAAGATCCAAAGCGTATGACAACGCCTGTGTCCTTGAGGCTCAGAGTGCCAGGCGTCGAAAGAATCCTCAGAAGTGGGCGCGAGCGAGCTGCGAGGATGACCCTATGAGCAGTAGTCGAGAATGACGGCGTCGAAGGCTTCTTGGACGGTGCCACGTGAAGGACGAGGTCAGCGCCATGGTCGACATCAATCTTGAGCGGACGCGTAGGCCTCTCCGACGCAACACACGTCTCAAGATACCCACAAAGTCTCTCCAACTCCTCCCTATTGCCCAGGATCGCAGCATCATCCTCCCCATAGTCCTCCCCCCGCACATCCTCCACCTCGTCCGCCCGCCAAACCCGTGCCTCCTCTCTGCCTCTTCCCCTTTCTCGTTCTCGGATGCTCAATGTGCTCGACTCAGCGGGTGGCACCTCGCTCGGGAAGATGCCCCTTAGGTCCTGCTCCATCCTGTTTCCATCCACAGATATCCGCCTAGGCTGGAACTCCATGCGCAGCGCGCCAAAGGCGCCGGTACTATTCGCGCATACCCGTGCGACGCGTTGCAGGTGCGACACGCGCTGAAACTTGAACGGCTTATTACCCCCCGCGCCCTGCGCGCCGGCAGCAGAGGACGCTTTGAACTGCGCCGAACGCGTGCGCAGATAGACGTGGCCCGACTCGGTACACACGATAAGAGACCCGTCAGAACCGAGAGCTACATCCTGATAGCAAGCCATAATCAACCCTCTATTCGAACAACCAACAAGTGGGTATTACTCGCCTTCACGGCACTGAACTGCTTCCTGAGCGCCCACACTCGCTGAGGTTTGACACTCGTCCGCCCACTGCCATCCGAGCTTGGGCTATTGAAGGAAAACATGAAGACTTCGCCGTTCGCCGACAGCGCAGCGAAATTATCCTCGCAGCAAGTAACTTTGTGGATATCTGCATTTGTCGCAGCCTGCGGCGGTCGGTACGGGTATATCTGCGCGGGGAAGGCATGGGGAGGAAAGCTATATAACAAGAACAGGTTTGTCAACGAGAAATATATCTATATGTACGAAGTATGAATGGGGCAGACCTAAGCTTGCTGCAGATGTCGTTGTGGATGTAGTACACATTGCACGTCCCATTGTCCATCTTCAGCAGGCAGACCATGGCATTGTCCTGCACAGCAATCAGACAAGCTCGCCAGGAAGCCAGAAACCTGACGAACCGATAACGCGATGTCTTCCGCGGGATACGGGAGCTTCGTAACGACCCTCGGGTGCACTTGCACTGGCTGAGCGGCCTTGTCATATCCTGCGCCAGCATCAGCTCCGCTACCCACATTGCCCAACACGCTGCGATGCCACTCACCAAGTTGACCGTTATTCGTGCCCCAGGTGAAGACCTCCTTCGACGTCCAACAAGCAGAGGCCGTCTTGCAAGCGGCCACGCCGAGTACATACGCCTTCTTCAAGGATCCGGGGATCTTCCTCGGCGTAGCTTGGATCGGTTCGTCTTTCCGCGCGAACCCAGACATATCCGAGCCCGAAGGCGGGTCGATGACATACCCTAATTGCGCAAACCGATTCAGCCCCCAACTGAGAACCTCCCCGGTGTTCGTCAACGCAAGAGTGTGGTCCTGACCCAGTGCGACAGACACGATGGTAAACGGGCTGAGCTCCGTCAATGGCTTCATAGAATACTGCTGCGCTGGCTGTCCTGGCCCGAGCCTTGGCCCGCCGTCAATACACAAACCCGTGTCATGGCGAGGAACACACATACCGGCCACCGCTGCCAAACCCACACAGCCGCAGATTGCCTTTGCTCTCAGCCGTCACTATCACTGGCGCACACGTGAGCACGCGCTCCAGAAACGTTCGACCTGCGCCTCACCAGTATGCAGCCTCGACATCCCTATCTGACGCACGTGTATCGGAGCAAAGCGCGTTTTGAGGGGAAGCTCGACGCTGACAGCGTCCTTAGGATAGATGACCGCCTGGTCCGGCGACGCGCGGTCGTTGCTGTCCCCTTGGCCCAGCGTAGCATTTCGGTTGGTGCCCCAGGTATACAGTTCTGCGCGTGGTGCGTCGGATAATGGCTTCGTGTATTCCACTGTGGAATTGTAGACATCGAAGGCCGTGTATCCTTCGAAATCCTTCACATGGACGTCGATATCCTGCCGACGCAGGAGAAGCAATCTAGCGAGAGTGCACAGTCAGTGAACGCCGACTGCAATAGAAACGCAGACGTACGCAGCAGTGAGATTCCCGTTATACAACGCCCGATGCAAGGGTGTCCAATGGCTCTCCAGGTCGCATATGTTGACGTTGATGCCAGGGTGAGCGAGCAGCGCTCGAAGGTAAGGGAGGTCTGAATGGTCTGTATTCGCGCACACATGATGGAGCACGGCCATTCCGAGCCAATCTCGAGCGTTCACGTCGCACACCGGCGCGGCTGCCAAAGGACTAGGCTTGCTCCACGACCGGCCCCCGCTGCTGCTGAGGGCGCCCTGGGACGCCTTGGTAGAGTCAGAGCTTGCATCGATGAGGCGCTGGAATGCCTGCTGGTTTCGGAGGTGGTAGTACGCATGAAGCTGGGTCATGTACAGGGATTCGGGCTGGGGCGCGCAACCAGGAGGCAGGTGGTCTGCCTTCGAGATTGCAACCGTTCCGAGGTCGCTATACGCCTTATTCGAGTTCGCTGAGTGGTGGTACAGAAGTTCTGGTCAAAATAAAGATAATTTAAAGGAGAAGATGATGGTACAAGTCTAAGTTTGACGATAAGACTCAGAAGAGTCACACATATGTGATGCTGCCAAACGCGGACGACAGTCCGACTGCCGTCCCGGCTGTCTCCCGAGTCCCAGACTAGCCGAAACGATTTCTTTTCTTCTTCTGACCATAATACATCAAAGACCTAGGGCAAAGTCGACTCTGCACCGCATCTAACAGAGTAACCCCAGAATGCCCATCATCAATGCTCAACTACGTGCACGTTCTGTGTCGGATGCGACATCTGCGGCGCAGCTTGATGCGAAAGACATGAAACTTCCCCAACTTCAGCGCCAATACGCAGCGTTCGCCTTACTCTACGCCATGGGCTAGGATGTGTAGTCCGTTGACCGCAGTCCAACTTACGTCTTATAAATGGAGGGAGAGTGAATCTTTTCACTACCGTCAGAACTACGATGCATTTCGTTCGACTCGCAACCTTATACTCGTGCTTCATCTTCGCTTCTCCTCTAGCCACCGTCCTCGCGCAACCCCCACCGCCTGAGAGCCCCGTGCTTACGCCAGAAATTGACGCGTTCATCACCGGCTTGTTATCCGATTGGAATTCCCCCGGCGGTCTCTCAGTCGCTGTAGTCAGGAAGGCTGACAACGGCACTTGGGACGTCGAAACCAAAGGGTATGGGTTGGCGAAAGCTGACGGAACCAATGTCACGGATCGCACGCTTTTCTCCATCGGCTCGAATTTCAAGGTATGCCCATAGGCGTCTTTGGAATGCCGCTTAACTGACTTACGGACCGTTGCAGCTGTTCACTGCTTTAGCTACAGGATTACTAGTCGCTAATCAATCCCTCGAGCCACCCATCTCATGGGATACCAAGATTAAGAACATCATTCCAGGATGGGGTCTTACGGATCCAGTTGCTAGCGAAGAGGCGACCATCATCGATTTAATGAGTCATCGTACTGGCATGCCTCGTCACGACTTCGTAGCTTCACTGGCGGCCAACATGACAGACGTTGTAAGTTAGAACTACACCTTTATTCGCCTACGTTCCGTGCTGACCACTATATCAGATCCAGAAGTTCCACTTCCTCAAACCCTCGGCAGAGTTTCGACAGACGTTCCAATATACGAACATCATGTATACCCTCCTCTCATACATCCCGACCTCTGTCCTCCCCTCCAAACCCTCGTTTACTCATTACGTCAGAGCGAACATATTCGACCCCCTTGGAATGAACTCCACGACATATTCATTTGATGTGGCTAACGCAACGGGGAACCTCGCGGACGGTTTCAAAAAACAGCAACTCAACTCATCGGCTTCCCCCTTCGATGCTGGAATTCCTAGAGCCCTACCTTTCTGGGCGCAAGTAGGCGGAGAGGATGGGAACTGTCAGTAACCTTTTCCTGCTTCATTCGTTATCCCTGCGCAATTCGCTCACTATTGACCAACAGCGGGATCTGGACCTGGAGGCATTATTAGCAACGCTATTGATATGGTGGGCACTTTCTGATAAATATTTGCGAGGAATCGTGCTGACCTGTCTTCTAATCAGGCGTCGTGGCTTCAAGTCCTTCTCTCAGGCGGCCAGCACCCCGTCACTAGAGAATCGGTCATACCTGCCGAGGTGATACAAACAGTGTCGTCCGGTGTAACAATATTCACTCCTTCAGCGTATGTTCCCTCCGCGAGCTTTGCGTTTATTTGCTGACAGGTACCTAGCCAACAACCGTTTTTATCTCCTGTCGTTTATGGAGGTGGTCAATTTCAAAGCACGTACAGAGGTCACGGTGAGGTTCTCCCGAAGTCGGATGCAGTAGCACTAGTTAACATTCTTTCCCTGTAGTCGTCGTAGAGGTTAGTTCCACATGAGTTATCTCCCATAAAGCAATGCTAATCACGGTACCTCAGCACGATGGCAATGTCCCAGGTACTTTCTTATTCCCGCCCTAAGCAAATAACATCGTAACCACGACATCACTAGGCTTCAATTCGTTCCTTTCTCGTTTCCCCTTCGACGGAGTCGGCATTGCCGTGCTGACCAACGACGACCAACTTGGCTCTTCCATCAGTCTCGCCATTAAATACCGTCTAGCAGACCAGGCGCTAGGGATGTCCCCTCTTGACTCCAAGACCATGTAGGAACTTGAGTTTCATCACCTTCCGTGTCTCATTGATGTTGATATAGTGTTGGCGATTCCCTCATCACGGCCTTCCAGTCTTCACCCCCTCCCGCACAACGTCCTGCAAACGCCACGCTCCCGCCCAATGGCGTAGAGAGTCTAGTAGGTGTGTATGACGATCCGGCGTATGGTCGCATCGAGCTTTGCTTAGCCTCTGCCCCTACCACGACAATTGCGAACTCCCCCGCCTGCGAAGCGTTGTTGTCGAATATCAGCACCGTCCTCCCTGGCACGGTAGACCTGAACAGCACCATTTTAACCTTGCTGGCGAAATGGGACCGACCATTCGGCGCGTATGTTCGTCTGACGCATTTCGATCAAAGCGTCTTCGGGTTGTCCATCTTCAACAGTTATGTGAGTAGAATGACGCTGTTTGCGAGCCCACGAAACACGTTGCTGACCGGGGCTTTTGCTACTAGCCCACGGGGAATATTACGGCTCCGTTTTGGACGTCTCCCGTCGTTGTCTCTGGTCCGATCGCTGAGTTCGCGCTGGATAATGGCACACTTGGGTTTGGGATGGTTGGCGTTTGGGGGTCTGGGGATGGTGTGCCTGAGCCAGTAGGCAGCACCGTCAGAGAGCGGTCGGAAATCTGGTTCACGAAAATGTAGTGCTCGCACTGAAGGACACTGATCGAAAGTTTATTTACAAGGGATATGTACCCGTGGTTTTACATTGCACGCGTGTAATACCGTCTCAACTGCGAGCCTGATAGGACTTCAATTAACCGTGCAATGACGCAGGCTTTCTGACTGTGGGAACTTGCCAGCTTCAATATTTTTCCAAGTTCTTCAACCAAAGGTCATGGATTCTACGTTGTCGCCTCCGCCTCGCCTGCACGCGCTCTCGTCAACGCCGATCTCGTCCAAAGCTGCCAGGGCGCAAATAGAGAGCTTCTTGGAGGACTATCAGGCTCGCAGCATCGGTGCCAAAGCTGCTGATACCGCTCTTGTCGTACAACTAGACAAATTGAGCACGGCACTTCACGAGGAGCGACAACGGAAGAGATCAGAGAAATCTGCTTAATATCAGTGCTAGTGAGTATAGCACGACTCCTGTCATCGTTGCTGAACTCATTTTTTCTCAATAGGACGGCGAGACGAGGTGCTCGGCAGCGGGCACTGCTTCAGTCGGCCTCGTGCAGAGTCGTGTTTTTGCTTCACGCTTTTGGCTTTCACGCCGGCTGCGCAGCTGCTTGCTATTGCTCCCACTTCCCTCGCTCCCCTTCGCTTGATCCGCCTTACTTCGATCGCTACGTCGTGTCCATACATACAGACGAGGCCCAGAAAATACTGTACATCGACCGGTATATCGCGAGTCCTAAGCTTGGGTTGTCCATTTCTACCATACACTAGGCTGCATTGGTGTAGATCGATATTGATCCGGGCCCTGCCTTCTCTGCCCTCCGTCGACAGATGCTGCCAAGTTCTAAGGGCTACTTGAGGCACTTGCAGCATGATATCGTGAGTCAGCGACAGATGGGCTGTTCTTATCGATTTGAACGCCACAGCACCGACAGACCTGTAGACACAGTCGGATTGCAAGTGCCGTCGGCCGTTGACTCGCTCGCCTGTTAGTGTCCCTGTGCACGAGGCATAAGTGCCAGACTGCCAGTACAGCGTTGCGCCGCTGTCCTCACCACAAAGAAAAATAACAAGCATCGGTGAGGTGTTTTCATTCCTGTGCAATGTGCTCATTCATCGAGATAACTATGTACCCTAATAGGCAGATCGTCAACTCCGTCGCCAAGCACCAGTCCTAGCGTTCAAGGCCTCGAACTGACGATTCAGGCAGTCGCCCGCGCACGTTGCGGATCTCGGACCGCAGCTCGTAGTCGGGGTATCGGAGGTACGGTGCTACGTGGAGCCAGCCCATGTTGCGGTAGGGCAGGAGCTCTTCGTACGAGAACTCGTGAGGGGGCGTGTCGTCTTCTGAAGCCGATTCACTGTCGTCACTGTATTCCTTGGGTTCTTCATCGTAGATTCCATTGGATGCGCTGTCATCGTCGTAGTCCTCTTCCTCTTCAGCGGAGCCGTCAGATCCTGCTTCGCTACCAAGTTCGACGGCTCTTTCTTCAGTGGTCAAGCGCCGCCAGGACAACTCAGGCTCGTCCAAGTCTTCGTCGAACCGATGAAGATATGTTCGCGCGTGAACAGGCTTCGCTGTAGCGTCCGAGTCATAATTGTCCCAGGTCGACGCTGAGTCTTCATTCTCCATCGTAGTCAGTGTGAGACCTGGTGTGAGATCCTTGATCGGTTCTTCGTAGGCTATCTTCGTGGTGGTTTCCGAGTCTGCATCACTTTGCAAGTCGTCCGTCTCGAAATCTTCTATAGGGTCGGCAACCCTCCTTACTGGTCCGCGTATCAATCTAGCGCCATTGAAGTCGCCATTTGCAGCACAGGATAATATCTCCTTGCTCCCGCTTGTCTTGTCTGTTGTCATCAAGAGCCGCTGTGACTCGAGCCGCCGCCCGTGCTCGTCATTTAGATGCGCTCGTACTCCGCGAGCTGGAAAGATGATGGGATCCTCGGCTCGTCTCCCCAATTCCGTTATTTCCGAATTGTCCATGGCCTCTGCAGCGTGTTCCGGGGCAGCCTGAAGGTCGTACGGTGTGCCCCATTTATTTAATCCCCTCGTCATGAATGTGATGTCTTCTTTGTCTGGTTTGCATACGAGCCACGGTTTCCAGGTGCCATTCAAGTAGTAGACTGTCGTATAAGCATAGAGTTCATACCCGTCGACACCGTTGAACTTGTAAACGGGTTGTACCAGAGCCGTCCCAAGTGGTTGCTGCCCGTCCGCCAGGCACTCTTGTAATCCTTGAACCGACATATCCGGAGCTTGTCTCCGCCGTGTCTCCTTGTTCGGTAGTACGTTCAACGTCCTCCCCATGAGTGTAGTGTCGTGTTTACTTGACTTCCGTGTCCACACCATCGTGGAACTGTCATGCTTGTTTTCTTTGACGCCACTTGATTCCGAAACAGTCCTTACAGTCCGAGCCGTCGTTGGCAAGTCGTCAAAAGGTTGCCAGGGGGTGAATGAGATATTTTGAGCCATGTCGAGCTTGACTCTGCTTGATTAGTACGATTACCGGTAGGGGTGATGGTTACAATTTGGGTCGTATATTGTACCAGCCACATTGTCTTAAATACTCTCGTGCATGAGCCTCTAGAACTGTGAGTGGCCAGTGGTGGCAAGAATTTGTGGTTCAAACTTCGAGCACCGGGCCGCTCTCACCGTGTGGCGCCACAGAACTCTTGATTAGCGCTTTGTGACGAGGAGATTCCCGAAGGGGAAAATAGTCTCGGCACACGGAGTAGGAAAGGTTTGAGGTCGCTCGAAGATGACAGGAATAAACCGTCGATTCAAGTAACGCTACCGGATACAAGATATCTAAAGGCTTATATAGGTAGAATAGAGGAAACAGACATTTGATAAGGAATGGTCGGGAGTCCGAGATGTGAAATAACGGAGTGCCGACTGGGTAGTAACGTAGCCGAATGAATATCATGAATAGAGCGCAGTGGAAAGTATTGGAATTAGAGGACTAGTCGAGGGGTCCTTGACGAGACCAGGCGCTAATTGCCTAATCGTTACACTCGCCCTTCCGGACTCGTGCAGACGTGTCCGCTCAGACTTTGCTCGATGAAGCAATAAGACCCTCCTCGGGGAGATCCTCGCAGAAGTCCATGAGCATCTCCTCGTTATCTCCATCGTTCCTGGGTGCCTCTGTAGTCTTCGATACTACAGATCTCTTTTTTCTTTGAACCTTCTTCTTCGGCCCTTCCATATTAGCACTGTCCCCGCTAGTCGTGATAGCAGAGACATGGACGGAGGAATGAACGGCAGGGGAATGTTCTGTGGCACTTGCCGGAGCAGCCAACGTTAAATTCTTCATTACCGGCCCTTGTGGACGTCCCATCGTGGACATGGGGTTGTGGCGATGACTATCGCGTTTTTTGCCTTTCCCGTAGAGAGTCGCGTTAGCGTGCGACACCAAGAGCTTGACGAAAAGGCCCTTCTCATCGCGGTCGGCGTTGGTACGGCGTGAAACTGAAGTCTTTGTGATAGCCTGTGTGAGCCCATTGTTTCGCAGCCCGAAGTTACGAGGCTGAGGGTCGCGTTCGGAGACAGCGAGAGAACCGTCGGTGTTGGGCACTGCGAACTTTGACCAGATGTTCGGCTCCTGGTTGTACGCGCGCGCAAACTCGAGGTAGTCGAACGGTAAACCACCGACCACGGGCAAGCTTCCTGACTTGACCTGGTTGTTGATAATGATATAGTTCATGATTTCCGCCGCTGTTCGAGTGATGACCTTCTGGGTGGTGGGGTTTGAAACAACGAACTTGTCAGGGGCAGGCGAAGTCGTGAGAACGTGGTGGTGGAACAGTATGTTACCGACAGGGGCAGACATTTTTAGAGGAATGAAGTAATGGGTGTTTTGTCGAGAGGATGTGGTTGGATTCACAAGGTGTTGGGGTCGTTTTGCAGGTACTACACCCAATAGTCGACGAGGTAATGGCTGCAGACACTGTGTACAAAGGGCACTATTAAATACTCTTTTGTTAGGGGCCGCATGAACGCCTCCTAAGAATACTTGGGCATCATCCTTAGGGGGAACACCAGAACCTTTGGCCAGTTTGCCAATCTCGTGAACGCCCAGAGCCTCCAGGTAACGTTCTAGAGCCTGAAGGTGAGCAATCTTGGCATATTCCAGCCATGTTTTATCACCGGATGCCCACAGGATCTCGAAAATTGCCTCCTCCCCGGAGCCATGGTGGGAGATGATCTCCTTAACCGCCCATTCCTTACTACCGATTCCCGGGTTCGAGACTTGGTCCAATGATCTACCGGGGAACAATCGGTCGTCATTAGGCACATGCATTCGCAGCAATGAGGCATGAAAGACATTGTGCACACCCCGCTGGAGGAGCTCACTCGGCAATGTCACCTGAAATGAATCATTGCCAAAGGCATTTGTAATACCGTAAGGCCCTACAAATTTAGGCAGTAATTTTCTGGCCAAGCCTTTAGGAAATGCAATGTTTTTTGTAGAAACATACACCAAGTCCCCTTTCTGAAAAGGCGAAGGCCGCCGTTTTCTATTTGCGTTCCGAGTCTGCTTCACCCGCGCGGCCAGAACAGAGTCATGCGCAGACATCAGCGCATGTTTTATCCGCTGCGCAAACACTCGCACTCCAGGGAATTCATCCTTACTTGGAGAGTCCCACAGCAGAGATCTAGGCATGCGACCATTGTTCAGAAAGAATGGCGCATAGCCCGTCGATTCCGACCGCGCAGAGTTCACCGCAAACTCAATAGCCGGTAAACGTGACACCCAGTCTTTCTGGTTCGGCTCCACACACTGACGAATCATCTGTGTTATAGTACGATTTGCACGCTCGGTCGCACCATCCGACTCCGGATGGTATGCACTCGACATCCTCAACTTTGTACGCAGCAGACGATGGAGCTCCCGCCAAAACTGCGAAGTAAATAACACATCACGGTCACTCACCACTGCGGACGGCAACCCATGCAATTTCCAGACGCGGTCATACATTAACTCCGCCACATTTTTAGCCGTGTAGTTTGTTCGACTCGGGACCAAATGCACCATAGCCGTCATATGGTCAATGATCACTGTAATAGAATCGAACGATGCATCTCGGTCACTTGACTCTGGCAGTGGTCCCACAAAATCAATGCCCACCACTTCCCATGGCCTACGTGGCAGAGGCAGAGGGTTCAGCAGGCCATACGGCCGCTGATTATTTGGTTTGGTCCGTAGGCAGATCGTGCAAGATGCGCAATACGCTTGAGTGTCCTTAACCATTTCCCGCCACCAGACATGGTCCCGAAGGTACGCCAAGGTCTTCACATGTCCCAAATGAGCCAGTAAAGAATGCGCTTCGTTTAGCACTAATTCGCGTACACTTCGACCGTCGACCACAATCTTAGGGATACAAAGAAGCTCCCGTTGACGCTCTCGTAGGTATATCAATCCCTCACGCACTACAAAGTTCTTGTAATGCTTCGGCTCCTCCAGGATTGCCCGAAAGAAGACATCTCCTGCGTATTTTCCGACCAGCAGACGTCGCAGATCAACGCCATCGTGTCTCGAAGTCATGACACCAACCAGTGATGTATCACCCATTTCCATGTTATGGTCATCACTACTCGCAGCATCGTCAGCCGCCCCACTTTTGATTCCGCTTACGTCCTCGTTTAGGAACTCCGCAAAGTCCTGGGCAGGCGCTTCAGCAGCCTTCTGCTCATCATCCCCACGCCGCTTGCTACGTGGCACCTCAACCGCGACTTCCTCAGGCGACGATTTGGACGCTGCACTTACTAGCTCGCGACTTCTGGGACCATGCAGGACAAACGGCTTCATGCGCATGCGCTTGGCAAACGCCTTCGACGATTCTTCATTGCCCTTACCCATGTGTACGGCACTCACACGCATGGAGTCCTTCAACGGCCCTCGAGACAGACCAGCCATCCGCCCCTCATTGCCAACAAGCACAGGAGCCGACTGCGAGCCATCGCCCTTCCGAACAGACAGATTATCATCAAAGCATGTATACTCTGAGGCTGCCCGCACCGTTCCAGGTGCGTCGTTTGAGTATATGCGAGACAAGGCGTCACTTAGAACGTTCTCTGTTCCAGCGATGTACACTGGCTCGAAGTCAAACTCGCTCATCTTTTCCATCCAGCGAGCCTGTCGGCCTGTCAATCCTTTCTGGTTGAGCAGGTGTATGAGGCCTCGGTGATCCGTCAACCATTTGAACCTTACACCTTGCAGGATCTCACGGTGACGCATCATCGTTTCGAGGCCCGCGAGCATCTCAATTTCGTGAGTGGCATAGTTTTGCTGAGGCGCACTCAACTTAGCAGAATAGAACGCAGCGACACGCGCCTTCCGCCAGTCGTCGCCCTGTAGCACCGCCCCTGCTACACCTGACACACAGCCATCCGTGGCTATCCAAATCTGTGGTGCGTCCTCTCCATATTCCAGGGGCTTACGGCGATGCTCACTGAACTGGGCAATGCAGCGTTTAATATCCTCAAACGCACGCTGGTGGGTGTACTCCCAACGAAAGGCCACCCGATCCCCCGTCAAAGCCGCTAGAATACCCATCGGTATTCGAATTCGCGCAGCGTCGTCCGCCAAATATCCAACGGCACCCAAAAATCCTCGTAAAAGGTCACGATTCGTTGGCACTTTCCATTTCAACACGGAATCCACCTTATGAGGATCCATGCGAATTCCATCGTCATCGACTATACGCCCCAGGATTTTCAGCTCACGCTGCAGAAAATGCAGCTTTCCTTCCGAGAGATATAGCTTTTCGCGCGTAAGGATATCAATGATCCCCTTCACATGTCGAACATGGTCCGCTAACGTGTCCGAATAGATGATCACATCATCCAGATAAACATCCACGAACTGGCCCAAGTGCGCCCCAAAGATGTGATTCATCAGCGCTTGGTATGTCGCCGGTGCATTACAGTCTCCCTGCTGCATGACCAATGAAACCATGTTACCATTAGGTGTTGTCATTGTCGACCGCCCAACGTGCTCGGGCACAATCCGGATCTGCTCATAGGCATCCTTGCCATCCATAGTAGAGCGATAACGTCGACACGCCACACGCCGCAAGATACCCTCGATATCGGGCATCGGGGTCGCCATTTTCCGAGTGTTTTTATTACGCTCGCGCAAGTCAAAGACCGTCCGGAGTAGCTTTGTCCCTGGCTTGTATATTAGCAGCATAGGGCAAGCGTTCCCCGCGTTTGTGACTTTCCAGCGTCCAGACTTCAGGTAAGCATTTCGCTTAGCAGTCCATTGTTCCCTCAAGGCCTCAGGACACTTGGCAGGTCTCCAAGGGTATACCTTGTTTTCGTCAATCAGTGGTATCGTATGATTGATCGCACGCAAGGGTGGAAAGGGTGTCTCGTCAGCCGTCAGACATAACGGCTTCGCATATCGACGCAACTCTTCTCTGGCACGCTCCACTGTTTCATCAAGCACCTCCATCGCGCGTGATGCGAGTTTGCTTACACCGTCGCCCTTCAGTGGCAGCGGACTCGCACTACCGATAACAACACTCGCTGGGTTCACACCCAGCTTAACCTGATGTTGGAACATCCAGGGTGTGCCCAGAATGATATCGTAGTTCGAGAGGTTAATTATATCAAAGTATCGCTCCTCTTTTACTGACTGATACTCTATTCTAGCACGACAGCCGAAATTAATCTTTGCGCGAGAGCCTTGAACCGCCAGTTGCAGTGGCAATGGCTTTTCAAGTTCGACGCGCCTCAGTTTCAACTGCTCAGCCAGCGTCGATGACACAAAGTCCCCCAGGGAACCAGAATCAAGCAACGCTCGCGCCGGTTTCCCGTTGATGTGCACAGTTACGACAACAGGCCGTGGTATCAAGCGAACGAAGTCTTTAGCGAACGCGGCATTCCGCTGGATCGCAGGGTAGGTACCTGCTGGCACTTGCTGGCCAAACATTTCCACCACCTGCAGCCCATCGCCCTGCTCATCGAATCGCACACGCGAAGACGTGGTCATCATAAGGGCAAGACCGTCCAAAGCGCGCTCCTCCCCACCCTCGTCAGCATTGTACAGGGCTCGAAGGTCAGCTGTCCCGTCATTCGCTGTGATGGCTGATTCTACGTCCTGGTAAGCCCGTCGTACCCTTTTGTCGTACCAGTCTTCCAGGTTAAACACAGGATTTTGCAGTGTTGCCACTTCGATCTTCGACTCCAGTTTCAGAAGCCGATCGCCAATCGTGCACCATTCCCGGTCACTATCAAACTCCAACCACCATCGGCGAGCACTACCAAACAGCTCTCTGCGCTCACTTAAAGCCACACGGATCTCCATTGCGCACAAATGCGCGAACAAGTTCTCATCCAAAGCATCAACAACATATGGTTGCCATCTCATCACGGTGACACTGTGATCCGAGTGGGGGATATCATTCAGATCTGCCAAGTACTTCGCGTACCACCAGGCCAGATTGAACTCCTCATCCCCTAGCTGGCCCTTATTAACCAGAATCATCTCTCCCTTGCGCAGGTTATCCTTCAACGCGTAATCGTGAGATGAGATAGACCAGAATGTAAACCGCGGCTCCCACTTGCTCACAGGTGCAAACTTGTCGTCCCCTGGGAATCCAAGTTCCTTTACGGTCTCCATGTACATCGTCTGCGCGTTCGTTACGCTGTCACCCATACGTCCTCCAGGGAAACAGTATGCAGAATACCATTCCCAGTGAGTACGCTCATTCCACTGCGTAGGAGACATTTGTAACCATTCCTTGATATCTATTCCAGGCGTAAGAAGGCTCACATCCTCTCCCTCCAACGCCTCTGTACTAGGTATTGATTCCGCAGGTATATGCACGTAATCGTCGATTACGCGCACCTCCGCCAACATTTCCGACGCAAACAGCTCCCAGTTCATAATGTATGCCGACTGGGGAGCCCCCTCAGTTTCAACCTCGACGTCAGAGCCATCGGAGCAAGTTTCATAAATGCTGCATCCGCCGCCAGCATCATCGTTGTCATCCTCGGAATCATCGTTATTCGCTCGCAACACCTCGGCGACATCCTCTGGCACGGGCTCTCTCGTCCACTGAGAGGACTCGTCCTCAGAGTCTGAGTCGTCGTCAATATCAATCAGCCCAGGCATGGACTCGGTATCAGAACACTCACTCGCCGCCTCCAAAAGGTCGACGACCTCGTTTGCAGACATCACCTCATCTGCTTGGATGCCGATATCCATCACGCCGATCTCTAAAGTATGCAATGTGTTTTCTTCGTCTATGGAAGCTCTTAACTCCTCTGCATTGTCATAGGTCACCTCCATGTTGTTGCTACGAAGCCCGGGAGGCCGTCGCGCGCCAGCTGACGAAGACATATTATTCACACGAGGGCACTGGCGGGCGACGTGCCCTGCTTCCTTGCACAGGAAGCATTTCTTGGCCGCACGTAAGTCATTCATTTCTTGCTTCGAGAGGTTGAATTTACTCGGTTTACGTTTAGCATCTCCATTACTAGGTCTATGGTCTCGCCTACCTCCATTATTCGTACCGCCGTTGGCCTGTGGCAATTGATAAGCCTTACGGCCATGGAAGCTGCCATTCGCGCGATCGTTTCGACCGCCGTCAGGTCTATTCAGCGGCTGCCTCTTCTCGCGCGAACGCTCGCTGTTACCGTTACCAGCAATACTCGCGGCCACTTCATAGGTTTCTGCCTGCCGTACCATACGCTCCCAAGAGCATCGCAAGCCGGTGTATCCGTTTTCCCATAGTTTACTCTTCAGGGATTTACGGAACCCTTGCCACAGACGAACAACCTTATCTTGTTCATCCTTGGTGCCAATCGCCATGTAGATCTCCGCAAGCTCTGCTGCGTATTCCTTTACTGATCGCTCATTTTGATAGCACCGATTCAAGCGCATACGCTGGCGCTCACGGAAGTCACTCGGGAAGAAGTGATTGAATAATTCTGTGAACATGCGGTCCAGCGTCCACTTCTCGATGTCAAACAGAATTACTTGTGACGCAAACACATGGGCACGGCCTTCAAGGAATCGCAGTGCCGTACGAACCTCGTTTTCACGCGGCACCTGACCGTCTTCCAGGTACGCGACGACCTCCATCATGAATCTATGGAAGTCAGGCAGGTAGGCCTCGCCACTATATGCCTTTGGTTGAACTGGCTTAATCTTGGATTCTCTGGCAGCCTTCCTTTTCTTTGCACGTCGTCGTGACGCCGAATGGGACCTCGACGGCTGCGAACGCCTGCCTTTATGGCTTCGTTTGCGCCGTTGTCCTCTTCCTGAACTTGAGGTCCCAGCAGATTCACTATCTGAAGATGAATCATTGTCACTGGAGTCTGATGGATCAGACGGCGCCGCACTTCGTTCCTTGACCCTCGCGAAGAACCTCCCCAATGCAGAGTTCTCCGCTACTTGACGAATGGGCAATACATCGTTATTGCGATCGTAGCTCTCCTCACTTTCGCTTGCGCTGCTTTCAGCCTTCGCCTGTACAGGTTTTTTGGCCTTCGCTTTCATGGACCTAGGCTTCTTGGCCAGCTCCTTCTTGAGTCTCTGCACCTCGTCTACAAGATCTTGGAGATGTAGCTGATCCAGACTAGGATCACGCTCGATCTTTGGATTCGCTTCAGCGACATCGGCACATCTCGGCTTCGCGGATTGTATTTCCACAGTGGGAACGTCCTGACTATTCGACGGTCCTGCGCCATCGATCACTCTGGACCGTCCGCCGTGCTTCAAATCCTGGTAGCTCTTCAGAACCAGTTTTTGCACTTCAATATCCTGCATCTCATCATCTGATAGGAGTTCTCCCCAGTTGGCAGGATCTACCCCCTTGCCTTTGTCACGATTCTCGTGTTCAGGCACTCGGTCCTTTATAACCAATGTTTTATTGCGCCTGGCTAATACATCACGTTGTTCCGTAGATAGTCCATCTTCGGCCGCCCGGATAGTGTCGACTTGACCGCTCGTCAAGTGCACATCGATGGCGCCTGCGTCGGTCGTTGCACGCCCTTCGCTTCGTCCCATATCCGGCTCGGATACTGTGGGATCAGGGTCTCTGCTACCCCTTGGACCTTTGCTCACG
Organism: Sanguinoderma rugosum; assembly: GCA_017499575.1. Classification (NCBI taxonomy): domain Eukaryota; kingdom Fungi; phylum Basidiomycota; class Agaricomycetes; order Polyporales; family Polyporaceae; genus Sanguinoderma; species Sanguinoderma rugosum. Next base: position 2,886,031 of record VTPW01000018.1, on the reverse strand, counting down.
CTTTCCATAGCGTCTTGAGCGGCGTCGACACTACGGTCAGACGATTCCACCCGAGGCGACTGCAGGCGCACTCGGGCTGGGCCAGCCACTACCTCGCTGTACGATAACGCACGCATTCGCGGTGTAGGCGATTCTCGGCCAATTTCTTCGGTGTCTGACACCGAACTTCTGTTAGTAGGAACGGGACTAAGGGGGGAAGACTCAGCAAGATGCCCGGGGACCGTAGGAGAAGTATCCTGAACGGGACCGCGGCTTCGAAGGTGCATCGAGCGAGACATGTTTTTGAGTTTTTAGGTATGTCGAATAGAATTGGAAAAAGAGATATTTTTTTGAAGTCTTTCTTGTCGGTAGTCCAGTTGATCAGACTGGGTGGTCCCGAGGTTTTAGAAGGATAAGAACGAGTTAGAAGGAAGAGAGTCGGAGTCGGTTAAGACGGGTTGGTTCTGTCAAAAAAATGTGACGAGGAGATTCCCGAAGGGGAAAATAGTCTCGGCACACGGAGTAGGAAAGGTTTGAGGTCGCTCGAAGATGACAGGAATAAACCGTCGATTCAAGTAACGCTACCGGATACAAGATATCTAAAGGCTTATATAGGTAGAATAGAGGAAACAGACATTTGATAAGGAATGGTCGGGAGTCCGAGATGTGAAATAACGGAGTGCCGACTGGGTAGTAACGTAGCCGAATGAATATCATGAATAGAGCGCAGTGGAAAGTATTGGAATTAGAGGACTAGTCGAGGGGTCCTTGACGAGACCAGGCGCTAATTGCCTAATCGTTACACGCTTCTACTACAGATATGCCAATCTCCTCTCCCGGGCACATCGATTTGCTCAAGTAAGTCCCCAAATGACTCCTGGTAGCCAGAGTCCTCGTCTCACGCCTCATCTAGGGCATATTGGTTGTGGACGGTTCTTATCATGAGTGTCCTGTCTGTCCCATTGAACCGTTTCGACGAGGTGCAATCTGTGTTGGAGTCGCCCCTGCCTGATGGGCACCGACCAGCCAGCCTTCCTGTCCGGAATCCGACCAAGTCGTTCTGGATTGACACTCCGGGCGCCAACCCGCTAGCCAAGGAAGGCAGCTCAGGCGATCTGACCTCCGATGCCGACGTCTGCATTATAGGCTCTGGCATAACCGGCGTCTCAGCTGCATACCATTTGGCGAAGGCGGCAAATGCATCGGATGATAATTCTAATTTGAAGATCGTCATCTTGGAGGCACGCGACTTCTGTGAGACCATCTAATACACTTACAATATGTCTTCATTAAATTGCTTACTGTGATGACAGGTTCTGGAGCGACAGGTCATACAGTTACTTAACTTAGGTAATGCTTCGCGGGAGACTGATTGATCTCAAACGCAGGAAGAAACGGTGGACACTTGACACCGGTAGCCTTCCTTGACTTTACTCTGGCTCAGGCGGCTCACGGAACCGATGAGGCCATTCGTTCACTCGCTCTTGAACAGTACACAGTGGCGGAGATCGTGAAGATTCTAGAAGAGAAAGATGTGGCTGAAGCCGTTGACCTGGTTGCGGGTGGCCATACGACGATGTTATTTACGGATTCAGAGCTGGAACAGGCTAAACGCGATTTCGAAGCTGCAAAGAATGCCGGTGTCGACTTGAGTGATGTTGAATGGATATCTCGGGAGGAAATGGAGACGGTGGGCCTTAATTTACTAGCGCAATGCGGACGACAGGACTGACCATGCGGACGCCCTAGCGGTTTGGTGCTTCCTTCCCGGGATTCCACTTCCCAAGCTATAACCTCTGGCCCCTCAAGCTCGTCACTCAACTATATCTCAAAGCATCAAAGCTCACCTCTCTCCACCTTCACACGAATACGCCTGTTGAGAAGATCACCTCGATCCCAGCGAATGGATCTCGGGCATTTCGTCAATGGTCACTTCATACCGGGCGGGGAAAGGTGGCTTGTTCATATGTGATCCACGCCACCAATGCATACGCTAGTCACCTTCTTCCGCATATGAGTGGCCCTGAAGGCATTGTACCGACTCGGGGGCAAATTGTGGCCATTCGTGCAGACGCGCCGAGCTCCAAACTTTCAAAGGCCTCGTGGGATGGAAATGAAGGGTTCGAATACTGGTTCCCGAGACCGGTATCCAGCGTTGACGAAACCCCATTGGTTATCCTCGGCGGTGGGCGAGAAGCCGGATCGAAGTTTGAGTATTACGAAACCGACGACTCCAGTGTAAACGAAGTCGTCGGCCAGGCTCTCAGGGGGTTTCTCCCCAGTGTGTTCCCTAAGCTGTACACTCGAGGCAAAGATCCTGAGGTGGAATGGGTACGTCAAAGAGGCTAATATACGGGTACATCTGATACGACGTCGGACAGACGGGAATCATGGGCTATACAAGCATGCGCGATCCCTTCGTGAGTACATTCAGCATGTCGGTTAGTCGCACTTGTTCACAGCAATTAGGTTGGACCTGTATTAAGACCAGGCGGAGACAATGATGAATTCGACGGACAGTATATCGCAGCAGGGTATACTGGCCACGGCATGCCTCGTGCCTTCGCTTGGTATGCTTTCACGTCCGTAATATGTGACGACATACTGACATAGTGGTTTGTCGCTGTCGACTATTTTGCGGTGCACTTAGTGCGGAAGCCGTTTCGCAGATGGTTATGGCAAAAGTCATGGGAAATGAATGGGTTCGGCCAACCTGGCTCCCTGAACGGTACTTGACGTGGAAGAGATATATCACCTCGAAATAGCAAATTTGATTGAGGGCAGTATCAATGCAACTAAAACATGTTACCTACACGAGTGAGTTATCTGTTGCTATTCGGCAGGGACCAAATCGCCATCAAACCAATGAACTTGGAGACACAAACAATCAGATAACCGTTGGAATCCACAGTGCAGAACAACGTTCAGCTCCACACAAGCTGCCATCCTTCAAGCATGGAATCCTTCTTCGGCTCTAGTAGCTGCCTTCGCCAGTTGTACTTCTCTCCATGATAGAAGCACCAGAGGATCTAAGAGATGATACGCTGTCAGCATTCGGGCAACTCCCTCCGTTATGCGAAACATATCCTCGTGTTGCGGAGTGTTCGACGCAATATATGTCGGAAGAGAGATACTTACGTTCCCAGTCTATCGGCGCCCGCCCTGATCATGTCCATACATTTGTCGAAGTTCCTGATCCCAGCAGAAGCCTTGACCTTGACACTGCCGGCTTTGTAGGCGACCGACCTCCGCATCAGTGAAACATCCTCGACGGTAGCTCCCCCTCCGCAAAACCCGGTGCTAGTCTTCACGAACGCAGCACCAGCTTCTGCCGCAAGGAAGCATGCTGCAATCTTCTCAGCATCTGTCAAGAAGATGGTTTCAAGGATTACTTTGACGATGACCCCGGAAGCAGCCGCGACGACTTCCTGGATGTCTTCGTAGACCAGGCTGTAGTTCCCAGACTGTAGTGCTCCGATGTTGATAACCATATCGATTTCTTGGGCGCCATCCTGAATAGCTTCTTTAGTCTCCCTAGATCGGCGTTTAGGCGAATTTGTCACTCCGGAAATCCAGCGGGCACCTACGAAGCTTTAATGCAGGACTTTGAGGCGCCCAAGGGAAATCCAACGACGGCACAGGGTACACTTGCGGAATCCTGTAAACGTTGGGTCACTTGGGCGATATTGACCCCGTTTACGCAGCATGACTAGTTTCGTTTTGATCGGGATGATCTTACATGAATCGATACAATAACAACTACCTTGAATTTATATTGGATAGCTTCATTGCATAGCTGATCTATTTGCGATGGCGTTGCGTTCGATTTCAGTAGTGTGTGATCGATGAACTGGGCGAAGTTACTGTCGGGGAGAAGAATACTGGAGGCGATGGGTTCGGAGGTTAGCTTGTTTACTTGAGCTACGTGGGCCTCAATTGCTTGCGCCCAGTCTTCATTTGTACGCGACATTGAAGCCAGGAGTGCACCGTTGCGAATCTGTTGTAGACGCTGATGTCGATTAGACCATGTGGTACACCTCAAGTTCACTGGCCTATAGATACCGGGCCGCCGCATCTCCATGTCGCGGCACGTGTTCCTTCCTAGGCAACAACCATGGAAGTAAGCGGGCAACCTCAGCGATATAAATAGATCCAAGCAAATGTGGAAGTAAAAATACTGCAATGGCATTGGTTGGGCATTGAGCGTCTTGAACACGCGAATAACTTAATGTGATATTGGCTGTGGCGAAATCCCCAAATTACTTCTGATTGTCGCCTGCTAGAAGCACGGAAGAGGATAGGACATCTTGCACGACACGAACTAGGGTGGGTCCTGTAACGACACAAGGAAATTTGCTAGCTGTGAAATGATATTGTCCCCAACACGCCATGTACATTTTGTCCTTACTGGGAGCAAGACGCAGCGATGCCACGGTGAAATATGATTTATTAACCAATGTGCGGTTTCTAGTCAGTTAAACAAGTGTGTAGTCATCACGACGTCCGACAGCAGTGCACCACTCTAAGGAGGCAAAAGTTCCAAGGGGCCCAGAGCGTCGAGGCACACTAGGCAGTAGATCGCGACAATCGAACGATCACCACCACCAGAACGTATACGTGAACCACTCGTTAAGCCATGGCTGTACGCGCACGTTGAAATATCCGGTTCATTTTGTCGTGGGGTACCTGAAGGCTTGAAGGGTCAACGGCGCTGGTCAATCTTGAGGCCACTCGTAAGTAGGAATCTGAGGTGGATCCAGAGGCTTAGTACCACCGCACTTCGGGGGATTCCCTGCTTGGCTAGACTTGGTGAGGTCATTGATCCAAACAATCCGAATGGTCCGATGGACTTGTGTTGTAACGGCAGACTTAAGCCGAAATGACAAGACTTGATTGATGTACCCTACGCGACCTGTGTTCGGTGGGAGGACGAGACCGACTCTGCGGAGTCCATATGAACTGAAGGCGAGTATTTGCTCGAGGTGGGAGAGGTACGCCATAGTAGAGGAGTAAAAGGCTGTGAAGACGAACAGAATGAATGGTGCGCCATGCCTCGTGGGTCTGCCTCGAGGCAGGCAGATGAAATTGGATTAATGGCATGGACCGGCATGAGGCAAGGCCCCATGGACTGGTCCAACGGAACGAGGTTGATCCTGGGTTCCCGATCCCCAGAGGGGACATGGCGCAAGGGCACAAGCTGTTCGTACAAACTTGAAATGGAGATCATGGGGAACTATGGCGCAAAGTGGACGCCGAGTCTGTCTCCGTGAGTCAGGATGAGTACTTTTGATTATATTTTCCCCTGCGGACGGCGACAGCCGGACGCTGAACAATGGGAGAAAAGTGTGTTAGAAATGAATTCATGGGAGGAACTAAACAACAAATGGAATTGGAAATAGTTCACTAACCGAGCTTTGGAGATATGAAAAAATATTTTGTCTTTCTTCGTTCGTAGCGATGGCCATAAGCAAGGGAAATTTATCGTCGCTATACCGATTCCAGTCAGGGCGGGTGAACTAGTAGAAGAGCGCAGTTAAGCGCCAAGCGCCTGTCGCCATTACCGGTTTTGGAAATCGTCGGTGGGCGCTTGGCGGCATATTTTCTTGACCTCTGACCATGTTACGGGACGTCTGTCACTAGCTTTGTTTCGGTCGTGAATCCCAGCGTAGTCCAAGGTCCATGGTGGCAGAAAATGCGGAGGCCTGCCTTCCAGCATGCGTTTGCCTCGTGGATCAAATCAGATTCCTTCCCATAGGTGCAGACGACGATTCTTGGACAGGACGTCTTTCTGCGACTACCACATCATCCATATCCACCTTTCGCCTCTATTCAAACTATCTCTCTCGGGTATCAGAAACACCCCATGAAAACCTTACTGTACGGACCTGGTGTCGAGGGCGATGGTAGACTGCGCATCAATTCGGCGGTACGTCGGGAACCTTGCTATATCGCTATTGGATTATTATCCTTATCAAATTCCTTTTGCCTTCAGGTGCGCCATTGTGACTACAATAATTCCCAAGTAAACGGTCAGCAGGGCTGAATGTGCCCGGAGATGAAGGTGGTCAACCCACAATCCTCGGTAACCCTACGGTGCCCGTAAATGGTCCCTTCCCACTGCCCCCGAAGGGACTCAGCACCGCGAACGATGAGCATCGAGGACTCGGAACGAAGCTTCAAGCCCGATTCGATTCTAGCGCATGAATTCCCTGAACCTGGCGAAAATACCGGCGATTTTTGATCCTACGATGAGGCGGGTGAGCGGGTGTTATGTTTGGCAGACATTGGTGCAGGCTGAGGCGGTGAACAGCACGTAAGTAATGGCTGAATCCAACCACCGACCTAGGCGCACGTGGAGAGGTCCACAGCCTTATCTCAGATCAGGATCTCGCTCAGAAGCTGCGCTCGATTGCTGGAGGACTGACTCGGCCACTATATAAAGGAGCTCTCCGGTTTCTGCATGAACGCGTATGTGCGACTACATTGAAGTCCGCAACTTTTCGATCACTACATGCATCCTCAAGTGTCGAAGAAGCCGCCAGCCATCCAGACATCATCGAGGCCTTTGCGGCGAGGGAAGGCATGCGTTAATTGCAGGTAAGTGTTTCAACCTACCCCAATGCTGCATCCGTCGACGTTTCATGTCTGTCGCAGATTCCTCAAAATTGTATGTCAGCTCATTCTTCTTATTTTCTATTGTTACTAAGTCGGGGCGAACAGAAATGCGATGGTGTTAAGCCCATATGTGGACCGTGCGAGCGCAATCCGAAGGAGGACGAATGCGACTATACCGATGTCCAAGGTCGTTCGCGGACGAGAGCTCTGGAAGACACCATTGCCCGACTCGAAACCCGAATAAAGGAACTCGAGCGGCCCCAAGACTTCACGCCATCCGTATCCCTCCACGACCCATACAACAACCAGATACAGCTCCAACCGTCGCCCGCCTCTCCTTATACTTCTTTGTCTCCGTTTTCACCTGTTTCGTCGACTTCAAGTCACTCCTTTGGTACGTTCCAGCCAGTTTGTTGCTATAACGGTGGAACTTACCACCGTGGTATAGACCAGGGCGGTCGCGGTTCGTCTTCAACCTCAGCTTCTGATTCCAGTCTCTCATTTTTGGGCACCGATGTACGTGTTACATTTTGAGTCGAGGCTTAGAGTGGATCATTGATTACATCATGTAGGAGCCGCCGATGGTGGTCATCACAACGTTGTGAGTCATTTGCTTAACATGCGTCGCTCGCGCACCAACTGACACCAGCGTTCATAGACTCGACAATTTCCTCCCCCACGCCTCCCAATTTGGGTTCTTCCTTCACCCCACTCGCTTTCGCCTCAATGCCTTATCTCAATTCCCTTTCGGTCACGTTTCTCGACCTTCACCTGCGCTCCTCAGCACAGTTTACCTTTGGGGTGTTCACCTTTCACCAGCAAGTCCGTACTATGCCCACTTGCCAGTATTCCTCTCTCGTGCTTTGCAGTATGCTGGCACCGATCTTGCGAACACCACAACCCATCCCCATCGGGTCTTACACTTGATGCAGGCCGAAGTGCTTCTTGCAAGCTACTTCTTTCGTAATGGGCGGTTCTTAGAAGCCAAATGTCATACTAGCATCGCGGTTTCACTGGCTCTTGGGTGCAACTTCCATCGGATCCGCAGTAATTTTGGCCTTTCACCGCCCACCATCGGGGTACTGCTCAATTTGCCGGTATTGCCACATCCACCGCAAGATGAGGTCGATGAGGGTGAAAGGATCAACGGGTTCTGGGCTGTCTTCACACTTCACAAGACGTTGGCTGTAGCGCTTGATCCTCCGACGAGGCTCTGCGGTGCTTTGGAAGCCTCTGGCGTTTTAATCGATACGCCTTGGCCACTCGAAATGGACACTTACAGAGAGGTAGTTTCGCACTTCATAACTCGCGAAGCCGACGACTCAACAATAGTCTAGGGATATTTGCCGCCTCAAGATGCTCAAAGCAGCTTCACGGTGCGGGACTTCCTGAGTGAAGTACCCAGGATTGCACCGGGCGAATTCACAGCAACTGCGATGCACGTGAAGAGTGCCGTATTATTTCACCGCGCAGCTTATCTTGCAGGCCAATGGCGACCTCGTAAGACATTTCATCCACGATTTATGACGCCCACTAAGGTTCGGTTTTTTCAAGATATGTATCCCCACGAAGCTACCGCCTTCTCAAATGCCTTCTACTCACTTGATCGTTTGATCCAACGGTTTCGAGAAGATCTCCCACCCACGCCGGACACCGGAGACTCATTACCATCTTCTGAGGTCCGAACCCATATTATCACGCGTGCACTTGGGGAAGCCGCTGCCATCAAGCTTCACAGTAACTTTTCGTACTCGGACACTTCGTCAAAGCACAAGTGCTTAAGCGCTGCTCGGGCCATCGTTAGCTTGGGGAAGGCGAGTCTAACTCAGTTAACGTATATGAATCCTATAATGGGGGTAAGTGATTTCTCTAATTGTTTCCGTCGTATGGCTGATGATCGGTAAAATTTACAGACATTGTGGTCCATTGCATGTCATGTCTTCATCGATGAAATATCCCGCTTACGGACCGGTGAGGGCAGCCTAACGCCAACTGCCACCATCAGTGGTGAAGATGCACTTCTGACGAACCTGCGCGACGGCATGACCACTTTGTCAATGTTTGCCAACGACAGCGCCTTGATCAGTGAGTCACCCTAAGCACATAGTCAACCATACTCTCTTAACGCTTTCAGGTTACCAGTTAACGAGAGTGCGAGAGTCCTACAACTTGATTTGAGCAACCCTCCGATCACTTCTTGCGCATCACGAATGGCCAAGAATACCCCCGATTTCTCATTTCGATACCCCAGTATTCCTACATTCTTCTTCACCCCCATAATAGCCTGCCTTTAGGACCCTCAGTGCACTGTAGTCTATCACACTCAAGATCACATCGTCGCTCTCTGTATCAACTATCTGTACTGTACAATGGACCCCTTCCCGCTAACATCTTGTCAAACTCACGGATCACATCACGTTCACCCACACGTCGCAATATCCACATCCATACCCCATTCATCCCTGTTATGTTGTCCCTTTCATTGTCCTACCATATGCTGCTCGTAACCTAGGATACTGTTCGAACGAGCTTGTAATGTTGACTTTCCATGATCATTCTGTACCCTGTCTGTTTGTACTCTAGTCCATGGTCAGGGCTTTCTAGGGCCCAGCGCCCGCGCCCGATCTACGTTCAACTACACAGATCTCCCCTCAATAAGGTACCTCTGTGTTGAAAGGTAAACCCGTATTTGGGTAAATGAGGCACTCCGATACTCTATTGTACGAGCCCCTTCCACGACAATAACGAGGATAGGGCCGTAAACCCGAGTCGCTTCAGGTAAGAACAGTGTCAATCATTGATCCCTCCGAACTACTACTGCGTATTTGACTCCCGGCTGGATTTGTGGGGTTCAAGTTCGGATTGCGGGGTTGTGAATTCTACTGCTCGGGCTGATAGGGTGGACCCTAGGCTCGATGGACTGTATGACTTTGCGGCGGGTCTCCATTCTTCGGAAGACAGTTGTGAGGGTCCCCTTTCAAGTTCAACCAGGAAGCAATAATCGAGGAAGTAGACAGGATTCCTGAGCCCCGGGACGATCCTTATGGGTAAATTGGCTTCCAAACACAAAGTAGACAGCTTCAAGGCCTTAGCGACCAAACAACTCGTCTACGCGGAAAGTAGGTACGCTGAGGGCTGCACCAGCCTAAGGGGCTGTTGATACCGGGCTTCATATCCGATGCGAAATGAGGAGAACGTCCACCTTGGAAAGAGTGGAGTACGGTTCAACGTTGAACAAGGTAGCCGAGCGCTGACTATTGAGCGGTGACTCCGGCGAGAACCAGGAGGGAAATGGCTTCTGTCTGTCACAACTCAGTCAACTGTGCAAAGTCTAACCGTCAGGTTGAGGTGTTCCGGCAATCACATAACTTAGCGCGTGCACCTAGCAAGCACTTGCCTTGAGATACATTCACAGAAGGCAGCACTTTCAGCGCGAGCTCTAAGGAAGATCTCTTTGTACTTTGAGGGAAACGTACTACATCTACACAGTCCAGGTGAATTGATATTTGCTACTATTGAACCCTTACTTCGTTCTCTTGTAAATTTTGTTCAAGAAACTCGTAAACACTTCTTGCTTCAGCTCCGTTTCCTTCGTACCCTCAGGGACCTCCGAGATGAGTTTGGTCAATGTTTCGTACGCATTCTGCTCGTATTCGGCATATTTTTGCTCGATTCCGACCGCTTTGAACACGTCCTTAACTTTCTGCTCCTCTTCCTTGCCCTTCTTGCCGTAGTTCTCGTCCAGAACCTTGCGTTGCTCTGGGGTAACGAGTGCAAGCGCCGTATTGATAACCCAGGAGCACTTATTGTCTATGATGTCCGTTCCGATCTTGCCGAGAACTTCGGGGGGAGCCGAGTAGTCGAGAAAGTCATCCTGCACCTGGAAGTACTCCCCAAGGGGTACGAGGATGGCTTTTGCGACGTCGTAGGGATGGACGGGCTTCGTGGAGGAGAATGGCTCTGTTGATGGGATGTAAGACGGGGGCACGCCGCAAAGGTACATCGCGCATGCGACTGGCAGGTAGAAGGAGTAGAACGCCGTCTTATAAACGACGATCAAACGGTGCCTATTCAACCGAGATTAGATGAAGTCGATCTTGAGCAGGCGCGGGATAAAACGCACTTTTTCAAGGAGAACTTGGACAGATCAACGTGGTCTTCAGGGGCTGTGATCAAGTCAATTAACTGACCCATCTCCGTCTGGTAGGTTGTCTGTGGCTACATTAAGAACGATGTAGATCTGCACGGAAAGACGGAGGGACAGTACCTCATGGAACACTTCGAGGAGGTCAACGTAGCATGGTGATTGGCGGAAGTGCTTTTTGAGTAGCCAGTAGATCGCTGCCTCAAGCATGAAGGAATCGTTGATGGCGATGTTGCCTACGGATTGGACACGATACCAGCATGGTTGATCTCTTCGAGTGATCGATCCGTCCATCATGTCGTCCGAAACCAAGAAATACGCCTGGAGGAGCTCGATGCACCATCCTAGGACGGCCGCCTGGAAGTACTCTTCCTCGGTCAACTCCCGAGCCTTCAGGATCTCAACGCTATCGACGACAGACATTCCGCGATTGAGCTTGCCTCCGGGGACATTGTAATCGAGGTTCTACAGGATAAAGACAAGGTTGAGGCGATGTTCCAAATGTATATGGCAAAATGGCAGTCCCGCATTCGCTTATTTCGCGATTCTGACAGAATTAAAGGGGATCGTCGTGGGCACTGACCTTTCCGAACCACTCTATGGCATCGCTAGGCATACCCTCTGAAGCAAGATGCTCGACGAGCTCATCGCGAATGACTTTCCAAGCGCCTTCGAATCGTTGCCTACGCAGAGCTTTGGCATTCGCTTTGGGATCCGTGGTCATTCTCAAACTTGAAGATGATGGTGGTGGCAAGAAAGGGAGAGATGTAGAAGGGAGAATCGATACACGGGGTGGTCTGATGAGAAGAAGGCCAGATGTGGTATCATATTTATACTGGATAGAGTTATCCCCTCATGTCTCGGATTTATTGTTCCGCGCCAGATGCCCAGTTTCGGACTCTCCAACTTCAAATTGCCTTGCACTAAGACAAAGTAATTCACTCTAGACCCAAAGCTTGTCCGAAAGGCCCTGTCTTCGCTCACGTAGTTGTTCTAAGTCGTAGCTTAGATGAGGGCAGAATCAGCACTCATCCTATATTGGCACTGGTAAAGATCAGGGAATTATCACGTCTATCTTCCTGACTACATATGGCGGGCATAAGAAGTGATAAGAGGGAAATTTTCATGTTACCACCGCCGAAGATCAGTATCACAGCAGGCCGCACCGTTCGCTGTGTCATGATGGGAGTAACTACTTGGATGGTCACGCTATAATACATTAAATTTATGGCTACAATGTGATCTTGCGAAGTTCTATGATCTAGTGATGAGTTGGGGTTATAACAGGGTCAACGAAGTTGAGAGCATAAATCAAAGCTGATTGTCCGGTTTAGAGGTCAGAGCCGTGGGGTCAGGCTCATGGTTGTCTTGAATGGCCAACGCATCGCCTTCAACGCGAATCGATACGATGTCGCCATCCCTAACAACAGTAAGAAAACATTCTTCACAGGGGATTACGTTCATACATACCTAATTGTACCTTTCAAGAGCTTCTGCGCCAGGGGAAAGAGCACATCTGTCCTCACGATCCGGGCGATAGCCCTGGCACCATAAACATCCGAGTACCCATGCTGAGCCAGCCAATTTCTAGCTTTGTCGTCAACGTCAAGCGTGATGCGACGGTTTTTGAGTCTCTCGGCAACGTCGTTCAGTCGCAGAGACACGACATCAAGGATCGCTGATTTCGAAAGTTTGTTAAATACAAGCATGGAGTCGAGTCGGTTGAGAAGTTCAGGAGGGAAATATTCCGATGTTCGTTCGAGTACTTCGCTTCTAGCCTCCGCAGTAACGACACCATTATCGTCGGAGGCAGTATGGTGTGCAAGTATATCGCTCCCTGAAAGCGATCGAAATCAGCTCTGCGTGTAGTAGACGAACCAACTAAACCTACCAAGATTGCTTGTCAAGCAGATAATGGTGTTCTACAATATTGTCAGTTATGATCGACTTGTCAGTGAATCTTTCCGACTTGCCTTGAAGTCCACCTTACGGCCTTGACTATCGGTGATGCTACCTTCGTCCAAGATTTGTAGCAATATCATAGCCACGTCCTTGTGTGCTTTCTCGAGTTCGTCCAGAAGAATGACAGCTATCCGTCCCAGTCAGTATATTGGCGATGGATAGACATGTCTACAGGGAGTCTTACCATACGGTTTACGCCTGACGGCCTCGGTGAGTTGGCCTTGGTGGTAATGGCTTAGATAACGACTCAATATAGATAGAAGTAGACTTACCGCCTTCTTCGAAGCCGACATATCCTGGGGCGGCGCCGATGAGGCGGGACATCGTGTGCCGATCATGGTACTGTAGGGAGAAGAAACTTAATGCAACTGCCTAGGCAACAGACACGCTTCCATACCTCCGACATATTGATGTTGATCCTATGACACAACGTCAGCATGTTCGTAAGCTGTATCAAAGTCAAATCGACACATACAATCCGCGTTGTTCATCATTGAACAAGAATCCAGCCAAAGCTTTGCATAACTCCGTCTACACAGCCCATGGGTCAGATATGTTCATCTTAGCACCTTTGTATCATCGAACGCACCTTTCCTACTCCGGTCGGGCCGAGAAACAAGAACGACGCAACAGGACGATTGGGCGCCTGTAGTCCAGCGCGGGACATGCGTACAGCGTCGCTCACAGCAGCCAGGACGTGATCCTGCCCTACAACCCTCTTTCGGAGCGTATCTTCCATCTGTGCATCGTAGAAGTCAGTTTTGTATCAGAGAATTGGCTAAAGGTTTGGACTCACATGTACAAGCTTATCCCGTTCGCCCTTCAACAGATTCTGCACGGGAATGCCGGTAGCTTTCGCCACCACACGAGCGATATCGCTGGATGTAACCCGATCATGGAGCATAGCCAACGGCGATTCCTTTTCTTCGCCTTGTTCTTCCTCGCTAGGCAGCTGCCGCTCGAGCTCCGGGATAGTGGAGAAGCGAAGTCTACTCGCAAGTTCGTAATTGCCCTGCCGCTGTGCAACTTCGAGATCGTATTTAGTTTCCTCCAAGCGTTTCTTGAGGTCTTTGATGCGATCTAAGCGCGAGCGCTCTAGAGAATGCATGAGTCTGGCCGCCGGCTTTCATGGAATGCATTCGGGAAGGACTTACCGGCTTGCCAAATGGTAGTCAATTCAGATGCCTGCTCCCTCTTGTCCTTCAACTGAGCCTCTACTTTATCCCGACGCTCTATAGAGAAAACGTCAGATTCGTTCTTCAGACTCTCGAGTTCGATCTGCAGTGTCATGATCTCCCGGTCGAGAGCTTCAAGTTCGTCCGGCTTAGATTCTTGAGCAAGACGAAGGGCAGACGCAGCCTCATCCACCAAGTCGATCGCTTTATCAGGAAGGAAACGGTCCGAGACATATCGAGAGCTATACACGGCGGCTACACATGAATAGTATAAGAGAAAGGAACAGAACGGAAGCAGTCATGCACGTACCAGTTACTAACGCGCTATCAGAAATCTCAACGCCGTGATGCACTTCATAGCGAGGCTTCAGTCCACGAAGTATGGAAATAGTGGACTCTACAGTCGGCTCCTCAATTGTTACCGGCTGAAAGCGCCGCTCCAACGCCGCATCTTTGCCAATGGTCTTTCTATATTCGTCGGCTACATGGGTGATGGGTCACAATTGGGAGGCTCATAGGGCTTAACAAGACGTACGCGTCGTTGCACCCACCAATTGGAGACCTCTTGCTAACGCAGGTTTGATCATCTGCCCGGCGTCAATGCTTCCTTCAGTTTTACCAAGATTGAAAAGCGTATCTAAGAAGATGTAAGTGGGCAATCGCGTAGCATGGTTAAAGTAAACTCACGAAGTTCATCAATGAAGCAAATAACATTGCCGGCTTCTTCCTCAATATCGCGGATTAGGTTCTTGAATTTCTCCTCGAACTGTCCGCGTATCCCAGAACCTGCCATGATAGCAGCCAAGTCTATCGACAGGACGCGCTTGTTTTGAAGCGACTGATACTGATTGAGTACGCGAAGCACACGACAACGTCTTAGAGAACATTACCTCTGGTACTTCCTTGGCAACGATTCGGCTTGCGAGGCCCTCGAGGATGGCTGTCTTACCGACACCGGGTGGTCCGATTAACTGATAGATAGAAGTAAACACACAGCGTGGCACACAATATAGTTGTATTACTTACGACAGGGTTCGACTTGGTTCTACGTGACAATACTGTTCAATTGTCAATGACATGGTTATAGCAAGACCTTCGACGTCGCTTACTTTGAATTGTGCGGCGTATCTCTATAGTTGGTGTCAGCATGAGCAGCAAGCGCGACCGCAACTGAAGGTAACTTGCCTTCATCTCTACCAATGGTAGGGTCCAACTTCCCGTTCCTTGCTAGCTCTGTCAGGTCGACGCTCTGTCAAACACATGAGCCTAAGCGTCATTTATTGAACCGCAAGTTGACTACACACGTATTCCTTCAACGCATCCCCTTTCTGATGCTGTTGCTGCATCATGAAGCCCGGAAACCCACTCCCCCCACTCCCCCTTCCTGGTGGTGGCGGCTGCGAGGCATAGCGCCTTACAGACGATAATCCCGGAATTATTCGTGAACGCGACACATTGCAAAATGCCCATGCGGGGTTCCGGATGATGGTGCTTCTTCGGTACGCAGACCGCAGGATGTTTCTTGAGACGGCAAGTTGCATGATTTAGCGTTGGTACCGGCACGAAATCAACTTCGAGCTTCAAGTTATATCGTTTGGACTCAAGTTTAGAACATCCCCGAAAACACTAGAAATGGTTCTGGAACGGGTCGCAGTCTTCGGAATCGCTAGAAACTTAATGCAATGTCGGTGACCGTGAGAAATCATTATAGGAGCCCCCTGGCCTTTGCTCCGATATACAGGCCCCTGCCATAATACCTGCGCCGCAAAACGCTAAGCGGGTATAGATCAGGCAAGACATTTACGCATTCCCTACGTTAGTATTTCCAAACGTTGCAATTTGAGGGAGCAAGTATTGATGCGTACCAGGTGTCTCAGTCTCAGGCTGAACTGGCAGCAGCCAACTACAGTTTCATGTCGCGGGCTCACTGATCGAGAGTATTTGTACGCGTTGAAATGCCGTTTACGCTTGAGATCGGTGTGAAGGGTGAAGCTTTGAAGCTTTGAAGGGTATACTACGCGACGCACGAGGATAATAGGCGCCCTCTGCAAGTACCACTGGCACGTGAAGATTTAGCTCTAAGTTTCTCTCATGGTACTTATTTCTGACTCACAGGCTCGGAGCATAGCTAGTCAGCACTTCAGCTGCTTCGTTCGTGCCAACAATGAGCCGTTTCGAGTTGGATGAGATCTGCAAGGCCCCGCCCCCACCCTTTGGGCGTCCAATGTTGAAGTATTTTGGCTTCGACCCGCAATATGTGAATCTCAACAATGGTGCGCCAGTAGATTCACGTCTCCACGGTCGGGTCCATTCACGCAGTCTCTGTAGGTTCCTTTGGGTCAGTTCCAACTCCAGTCCAGGCAGAATGCGATAAACTGGCGCGTCAGATTGAGCGCAATCCGGATCTCTTCCTTCGTTTTACGCACTACGACATCCAGGCTCAAGTCAGGGAACTCATTGCACCGTTGATCGGTGCGCAACCCGACGAATGTGTTATCGTTCCCAACGCATCCCACGGGGTCAACACGGTGCTTCGAAATATCGAATGGGAGAAAGGGGATATCATCATTGATTGTATGTCTACGGTCTCGATCGCGGAATACCCCCCTGATCATCCTCCCAGTCAACACAACGTACGGAGCTGTCTCCCGTGCGGTGCAGTACCTCGCCGACAAACCGCCCCATCCATTTGTGTCCGTACTGACCGTCAATTTCCCCACCACGCATGGAGACATTATCTCGGCGTTCCGTGCGCATGTCAAATCGGTCGTAGCCTCGAAGCCTCCTGGGAAGAAGGTGGTCGCGGTCATAGATAGTATTGTATCTAACCCGGGAGTCCTTCAGCCATGGCAGGAACTCGTGAAGATCTGTAAAGCGGCGGGCGTTCTTAGCGTTATTGACGCTGCTCATTCGATCGGCCAGGAATTGAATATCAACCTTAGCGAATCTCAGCCCGACTTCTGGATATCTGTATGTGATATTTTTATGTCCTTGAGCGTGTTATTGAACGGCACCGCAGAACTGCCACAAATGGCTATTTTCACAACGGGGCTGCGCCGTGCTTTACGTGCCTAAGCGGTGAGGCTTGTCATAAATAATATGACTAGGGGATAAATTACTTCATACGCTATCTAGAAACCAGCATTTCATCAAATCTAGCATTCCAACATCTCATGCGTACGCTTCTCCAGGCAGTCCACCGACCTTTATAGAGCAATTTGACTGTGTGTACTTCCCTCTTCTAGAAGGAAGCACGAATATGCTAAATGTTGACAATAGGGAATGGAACTGCGGATTTCGTCTCATTTTACAGCGTTGTTCACGGTGAGCTATTCTCCTAGAGCTGATCTTCACTTATTCATGTCTGTTTATCAGCACTTCGTTTCCGCGCATGGCTCGGTGGCGAGGAAGAGATTAACGGGTATTGCCATGGATTAGCAATCGCTGGCGGAAAGCGACTGGCCAAAATGCTAGGAACGCGAGTCATGGATCCAGACGGTTCTTTTACCCTGAATATGGTACGTCCCGCTATGTTCTCCAAGTCACCCCAACTAGGATTGTTATTGAGGCCCTCTTTTCTCCTATTGAGGTGAACGTCGAGCTGCCATTGTCCGGATCGATTCAATGGACTCCTGAGCTCAATGTCAAGATGCAAGAAACACTACTTAAGGACCATAATGTCTACGCCGCGCATTTCTATCATAACGGGAGGTGGTGGACCAGGTGCAGCGCACAGGTATATAATGAGGTGCGTCTGCGACTTCGCCGTCCGCTTGCCGATGTCAAGAGAGTTTTTAACTAATATCGAACGTTGGCTCTATCAGCTCAGTGACTTCGACGTTTTGGGCCAGGCGTTCCTACGACTTTGTGCTGATATTCAGCAGGAATTCGGAGCAGTAAGGGGGGCTAAATTATGAGAACACAAGTACGGTAAAGCAAGACATTGCACATAAAAATATTATGTACGTTGCCACCGGTGCTTGCAGTCACTTATCCCAAGTGGTGAATACCAGAACAACGCGTGTACCCCCAAATAGCACTCTTGATCGGTGGTAACCCGCGACATGTATCCAGAGTTGGTTAGTGCCAGTTCAGATGTCCAGAACGTATCACCCTTCCCTCGAATTCGAGCGCTTGAAAGTGGCATACCTAAATCCATTGCCTGATTTGTACTCCCGTGGCGTTTCGTTCAGTGTTCACAGTACGGGTATCTCCAAAAGATTGAATAGGGGTTTGCGTAGTGGCCGTCTAGTGGCAAGTTCTCAACGGTCAATCGTGCGGATATGGACACATTCCTTTGGCATGTCAGAGATTGGACAATGGCACAAATGGTGGCACTGCGCCCACAGGGCTGTATAAATAGCGGGGCTGCCAGAGGTTCAACCGTCAAAACCAACACCAACTCGCTCATGCAGAAGACCGCATCCTCCATCACAGTGATGACTACAAAAGCGATCACCTTTAATAACGGCGAGACGTTGCTTCCATCCGATCGAAAGATGACGGAACCTACGCATGCCCTTCATGGTATCGACAAAAGGCATCCCAGACTGGCTTTCTCCTCAGAGGCGGCTCCGTTAAATCCAATACTTGCCGAGTTCAACATCGCCGATGACCCGAGCGCACCGACAACCGTCATCGAGTATGAATACGATCCTTCAGAGGACTCCGAGTCGGATGAGGACGAGGAAGAGGAGGTCGCTACGGAAATGACAGAGCAGGAGAGTAACAAGGACAAGGACGGTGGTTTTCTCACTGCGGAGACTCACTTCAGAGATGCGACCGCCATGAATGCATGCAAGGGTGACGAGGGGCTCGTAGTCCAGCAAGTTTCGGACCAGAAATATGCCTCTTGTTTCTCCGGCTTGAAGATTGCCACCCAAGGAAACGATAGAGACGAAGGGTTGGACGCGATGGTATTGGATTAACGAGTGATTTCAGCACCTATTGTCTGGGATCATGTAAGACGGGGATTTATGTACATATGTCCGTAACTGGCAATTATTTAGAGACAATGGATGTTTTCCACGTGTGGACCGCACTTGTGCCGCCCTAAGTGGCAGAGACGCCGATGGTCCATCCTGAACAACGTCGATATAAAGAAACAGTGGTAGAACCACACTCTTGAACTTCTACCATCTTGTTCTAACAATGCTCTCTGCACCGTTGGGAGAATACGCAATCATGGCTGCCGCCCGTGCCTCGAGAGATACGCTCGCACACAGACAACACGAATTCGATACCGTAGAGTCGAAAGAAGTCTTGTGCGCCGCAGCGAATATTCATTGGAAAGGAGCGCCCACATCCTTGCACGACCCAGTATTTGGTGCCCTAGGATTAATGGGGAGAATGCGGGTGCTCCAATACCTGGGAATGTTCGACTTGGCGGAGCAGTTTCGTCTGGAGGAACAGGATGGGGTATCCGACGACGACGAGGAAGGCAACGTTGACACAAGGGAGCGAGTCGTCGAATCTGAGGACGAATCCGACGAACCCGGCGCAGGCGATATAACCACATTAGCCGAACCACATGCGGTTGACGACGCATATGATGAGGAACAGGAGGCTGAAGTCGCAGATGACAGATTTCTCCCCGGCAAAGAAGAACCTGAGTCCAAAGACGGCGACGGCAACATTGCACACGAGATTCCTACGGACCCAGCGAAGATACCACTGCCAGAATCGGACGACGACGACCTTCTTGAAGAGGCTGGCAGCGACGACATCGACCCCGTCTCCGCTACGACGAAAAGCACCAATTCAGAGCCAGAGCCGGACAATGCCGATGCCGATGCCGATTCTGGCGAGTCCGACAGCGATGAAAGCGATTCCGGAGATGAACTCTTTTGGTCTTCTCCAATTAATGGAACGATCGAACTGGAGGAAGAAGATACAACAGAACAGGATGCGAGAGGAGCAGATCAAGACGACGGAAACCGCAATGAAAACGACCCATGGGTGACGACAAATCCTCGCAAGAGGGCTCGGACACCAAGCCATGGAGACGAAGAAGAAGAACCTCCGTGCAAGATGGCCCGGGTAGACGAAGAAGAACTTTTGAATAGATTCGATGGAAACGTCTTGAAGCTGGCGATCCACAATGCGATCCAGAGGAACATGACTTCAAAATTAGAAGCGAACTCGTACTGGCACGACGTTTTGTTCGACTAAACCTTGTGAGGGGACGTCGCTGGATTCCCATCCTCCTAGTAGCTGTTTGAAAGTGTAAATATATGTATCATATAATGAGCTAAGAGTATACTTGGGAAATTGGCAAACGTTAAACTTGGTTGTTCTTATCCATCTTCAGTGCAGGTATCTTCAAGTACGAGTCTGTCAATTTCATCTAGCGTTCTTGCCAATTGTAAATCATCCACTAGGGTGCCGAACCAAGATGATGACCATGCTCACCCACCAACGACTCGTAGAACTTGGAAGTAAAGTCGAACTCCTCAAGGCTGCCGTGACCGTGACGAGCCGTGACCGCTCGGAGTGAAGTTGTATCAGGTAAGCGAAAGCAGTTCATGCGAATAGAGGGACTGATCGCAGTGAAGAACCACGTCAATAAGGTCATGGCGAGCCAAAACCTAGGGAGCTCGGCAGAGGAACGACTCCAGATGGTGCTAGCCACGATGAGCCTTGTATACGTGGAACGAAAGGAGAGCGATGGTAGAACCACCCCACTATGGCAACTTCATGGACGCCCAATCTCTACCAATTCAGAAACGCAACGAGAATGGCTCAAAACCATGCGAAGGATCCGGTTCCTGCTGAAGGAATACACCGTGATGGAACCGGAGAAAACCCCTTTCGGCTGCGTCTGGTGTAAATCAATGACTCACGATGGTGCAGCATGCCCGCTACCGCTCGACAAAGACTGGAAAGGGCCAATCCCAGAGGAAGGATATCATGCCTTAGAATATAGAGACATCGCACCAACAAGGAAGGAAGGGCGCAGGCGAAAAGCAGGCAAAGGCAAGGGAACCGGAGTTCCCAGTAGTTAGGCCATATAGATGTAATGTCGGATACACCTATATACATATTCCTATTTTCTCCTGGATGCGACTGAATTTACTGACGGCTCAGCTGGACAGGTAAGTTGCAGACAAACTCGCCGGTACAGCGGTGAGGCCTCGTGTCGAACACTACGGAAATCCCCCCGACGGTCATGGATGTAGTGACTGTACCCCCCCTCGCAAGCCTGGCTAGCAAACGAGGGGTTACCCATCAGCTGCGAACAACAACAACCATATAACTACCCACGCCTCAGGCGCTGCGTCCAACCAAGAGGGAGGAAGAGGCGTCACTGTTCGCCAAACCCCCAATGACAGGCTGGAAGCTAATAACATAAACAGAGGCGACCACAGCGGCCGTGAAAACGTGCAGGATGGAGGAACTAATCGAGATGATAATACTCCACCTAATGCGCGAGGGCGACGAAACCGCCCAAAACGGAAAGCAAGAGAACGAGCTGGTATAAAGGTGGCCACCCTTAATATCAAAGGGTATGGAGCCACACGGCACGATATAAACACTAAATGGACCCACATACATGGAACAGTCAGAGACAAAAAACTGGCAGTACTGGCGGTCCAGGAGACACATATGGATGAGGACAGACAACGAGACATACAAACCCTCTTTGGTAGAAGACTACATATTATCTCATCAGCAGACGAAGAGAGCCCGACACAAAGAGCTGGCATAGCCATCATACTAAATAAAAGCCTTCTGAATGTAAGCACCGCTAGCTCCATAGTAATCGAACGCGGCAGAGCCATACTAGTGGTGGTCGACTGGCACCAAGATAAAAAGCTGGTAATATTAGCAGTGTACGCCCCCAATGCCCCAGGAGAAAATGCCAAGTTTTGGGAAAATATACGCAAGTTTTTTGAAACGCACCCAAGAATGCGAAGGCCGGACGTAATGTTGGGAGACTTCAACATGGTGGAGGACGCCATAGATAGACTCCCGGTACATACCGACGCACCAAGACAAGTCCAGGAAATAGCAGAACTAAAAAATACCCTGCATCTAAGAGATGGGTGGAGAGCAACCTTTATTAACAAAAGGGCCTATACTTTCCGCCAACCGATAGGAAATGGGGGAGCTAAATCAAGGATAGATCGCATATACATTAAAACACCAATGATACCCCGCTCAGGAGATTGGGAAATTATTGAATCAGGACTCCCGAACGCAGACCACTACTTGTGGATGTGGGCTCTGCCGTGCAGACCCATGTACGAATCCTTCGACCCCCCTATCCTGTCACGTGTGTATGGTTTCGGGATGTTCCGAAATTTTTTGTATATCATGCCGAACGCTTCAAACCCCGACGCCTTCCTTTCAACCTCCACGATACGGATCGTGCATGTGTAGTTAGATAGATAGGTAGCATAGTTAGCACCAGTAAATAAGATGATTTATACATAACTCTCGTTCAATGTATATGCGAAAGTTACAAGAAACTAGCGAGCGCAAAATAGTCCGCCGTTTCCTCACCGCATTCCCTAACGACATACAGGTCACCATGAACCCTATCCTTTATATCTCAGCACCCGAGAAGCCACGGCGTGAAGCATACAACCTTGTCATCATCTACCACATGGTTCTGTAAACCTACAACGACAGTTCGACGCGTCGGGATAACAGAAGGATCACATCGCCAGCAGCGGCGGAAGAAATAGTGCGCGACGTCAGCATCTCGATCCCGCCGTTCCCGGAAGCAACCTCGGCGGCCGAGATTCTGACGAATACTCGGTCAAACGTGGTAATATCTAAATAAACACGCTTGATATGCATACAAGAGTATTAAGACAATACGTAAGAAAGAACGTGCTCGCGTTCGAGTGCTGGGACTGAACTAGCATGTAAAAGTAAGGATAAAATACGTACAATATATGGGTCCAGACAGTGTGTCAAATGTCCGTTCGTTCCGTTCCGTCAGACCTAGATCATCCTTCTTTCCATTCAAAGCACGCAACTTGTGGCGGAAGTTTGCCTATGCCTGTCGTCGTCGTTTGATAACACGTGCTTATTGACCCTAGCCGCGGAATTTGAAACAGATCGTAGTCTACCGCACCGAAAGTGGCGTTCTACAGACAGAAGTCGTTTTGCGTGTTGACTACTGCTAATTTTATTGGCACGTTGTTCAGTAGCTCTCGGCGTGACCCATCCCAAACCGAAGTTCGCGATTGCTAGCACATAACAGTCTGGGTGTATACGCTGGAGTTTAACAGGCTGTAATCGGTCGACACGACACACTGATACTCCATATGCCATGAATACACAGTTCGAACGGTCTGACTTCAGTGTAGATTTAAAGCGACTCAAAGCAAGGGCAAGGCTACTTTGAATTGACTATATATATCAGACGCCTTACGACCAATTTATGACCCGACCAATGTATCGCAAAGGCTACCACGGAGCAGATAATTCCGATCGCAATGGTGATATATCGGATCATCAACCTTTCTTCGTGAGCACTAATCCACTCTACGAAGAGGGAGTATGCATCGGGTTTATACTGAAATGGCGCATCCAATTGTTGCGTGCGCGGTGGATGGCGTTGGATATACGGGCGTCGACAGTAACGCCTATGGCAATTGTCGTGTCTATGCGTGCTCTAATTGTGTACAGTATATACGATTAACATTGAATTTTTGTTCGGACCACCGTCTCGGATTTATCTTGGGCTGAGGTTCAACACTCTGTTGTGGAGTGTATATCCCAAGCACTCGCCCCATTATATAAGTACGCCAATCCTCTGTTTGAACCTCCGCTTAGTTTTATTTTCACCGTTGCCTCGCTTCGCCCTCTCAAATTACGAAATGTCCTTTCGACACCGTCGCCCGATACGCCTGCCGACGGTTTCGTTCATCTGCAGATGGTATACCCAAATGCGACGGTCATGCACCTATACAGATGCAGACTCGCGACGTGCTGTCAGCGAGGCCTCTAAATCGATGACACTGTTCACCGAGCCTTACAATCAAAATCTCAGTGATCTGCTTCGCCTGGTGGAGAGTTCTGGCCAGATGGGTCTTCACGACCCACAAGGAACCATTGTACGTCTCGTAGTCCTTAAAATTCCATCTCCACCCACTCGCTTTGTATCCAACAAGTGTTGTTGCTGTCGCCGGGCATTGAGATTACAAGCCGACGGTCATCGCATCAGAAGTGACGTGATTCGAGGATTGCGCGCTCTCGTGGTCGAAATGAAATGGGCACAGCAACAAGTTTCGCAGATATGCGACCGCCTTCGTTCACAACCTTCCACCGCTCATTTGAGCTCGCAGGTGGATATAATCGAGGAAGAGTTCATGAGCTTAGTGAAAGAGCGCATGATGGCTTGTGCGGATGCGATGGGTGTAGAAATTGTTCTATAGAGTTAGACGGCTCCTGATACGCCGAAACTATATTCCAAAATCTACAATCGCATTTCACGAATTTCGGTCGTTATATGATCTATAATGTATGCCAGCTTTCCCTCGGATGAATCGAATCTCCGATCTGCGATGTACCGTGTCGTAACGTGCTGGCATTGCTAGTGACGGTAATTTCGTAAGCTTCATGCTCGCAGGTACACTACGGGCAGCAAGGAAAAACCCTGCACGTACTGTATCCTCACATGATATCACATCGATACCAGGCAACATCGGTCCTTCAAAATATAACACCAAACAGAGATCTCCTGACATCGGTCCAAAGTCGAGTGATCACCCGTCACCGAAGCGTCCCAACGTCCACTAACTGCACTTGATGCTTTCAGCAGGGTAAAGTATACCCGTTATAGTTTATATTAAGTGAACCTGTCATGCGAAAGATGATTGGGCTTGAAATGTCTGTATACAACCTTCAGGTCCACGCATACTTGTTTGATATGACAATGCGTTAAAATAACCCTGATCGCGGTCTATCCTATAGAGAAATGTACGAAGAAACGTTAAAATAGGCGTATAGACTGTTACGCGGGACCATCGTGCTTTAGAACATCATTCGGTTAAGACTATGAACGAGTATCTCTGTACAGAGATGTCACGGTCAGAAAAAAAAAAAAACAAGAACAGAGAACAGTAAAAAAGGTGGATATGCATTGTCACGTCCACCCCTTCTTGGTGTAGGGTCCATAGCGAATACCGGACCTCGTTCCGTCGAGGATATTATGTATTCGACCGCTCCATCGTGGTACCACATGCCGCGGAAGTTTCCTAAATTCAGCCGCATCACGATACCCTCGAACAAAATTTATAACACGGGCAAACATCACAGTGACAACGGCTTACCGCTTGCAGATGATCGACACAAATCGCAGCGCACAACCGCAAAAGCGGTGTCCTGAAAGGCCATCTTCTGGCCGTGCATGCAATGCAGCTCGCTGGGAGGGCAATGCCGCTTCGACGCAACCGAACGGTTGTAACATACGGAAGGAACACTGTACACTGGATGTCAGCCGTAAATGTTGTTTCAAATTTTATTTATTTGATTGTATAATTATTTATATATTTATATTGTGTATAGCCGGACGCCACTTCTCCTCTCCTACTTGGGCACGGCCTCTGCTGCTGGTGAACCAGTAGATTGTAGATGGTGGCGTTCGTCTAATCAGAACAATGTCCAGCTCGGCGGATGTTCCAAACAAACATGGGAAGTGCCTATCGATACACAGACCTGCTTTGCAGCCGGGAACAGTCCCACTATATGAAGTAATGGATAGTGGTCTTGGCCACTTGCAACTTCGCTGTTCACATGTGAGCGACACTGACGGGAAATACGGGAAAGGCTGCACGATATACACCGACTTGCACCGTGTCAACATATCGGATCTAATCCCAGAAGCGCGATGGTGGCTTATTTTCAACTGTATAGCCCTGGCTAACCTACTCGTGACACTTTAACCCTGCCATCGTTTCCTCTATCTCTGCAATTGGGACTTCAACCCACACCAAACTATCTTTCATCTTTCAACATGCGTCAAACGTCCAACAGACCGCCTCGCCTCCCAACACTGGCAGTTCGCGACGAGTTACCAATTGACGCGACATTCACACCTGTAAGAGAAATCTCGCGTACGAACGACACGTCCCCTTATACAGGCGGCAACGTATCTGCACCGGAGACTCTTTTTACCGATCCACACACTTGGCACCTTCGCGACATGCTCCGTCTGCTTGAGAGTTCGGCAGAGACGGGACTATCACGTCCCACTGTAGACCACTGTACGCTTCTATATTATCTATATTATATGTTATACTGACCTGCTCAATCCGTAGCCAATGGCTGTATCTGCTGTCGGCGCGCGCTGATATATCAAGCAGACGGTCATCGTCTCAAAAGCGATCAAGATCGTAGACTGCGTGTTCTCGCGGTCGAAATCAACTGGGCGCAGCAGCAGGTCTTGCATATATGCAACTATATTCGATCGAGTCAGTCGAATACTCATTTGAGTACACAAGTACATTTCATCGAGGCAACGTTCTTGACGTTGGTTCAAGAGCGAATGACAGAAATCGCAGAAGCTATGGACGTTGCCCTCGTGTACTAGATCAATTGGGTTACCGGTATTACTACTGACTCCCTGAACCCACCTTTGATGATAAATATATTCGTTACCTCAGACAATCGTAAGCTAATATCGCACGAACGACTTATCGTACGTCTGCTACATAGAAAGACGTCAAAGGGGTTTACACTCATTACAAGCATGATTTGCATTATAGCGGTACAAAGCGTGAAACATACAAGTAACATTCGTTCGTATTACATCAGGTTCACGCTTACTGTATATGGAAGTGTACAGATCCCATCGGATACTCGCTGCACCTCTCTCCGTGAATTATGCAATATTGAGCTTAGTATGTCTTGAGACAGGCGTCGAGCTCGATCAAGCGCAACCTGTTGAAGCGGATGATTTGACTAGAAAGTCGCGTATCATCTGGAAAGGCCCAATCAACGTTTAGACGGTGCCAGGCGTGCAACATGCGAACTTGTCCTGTCACTGCGCTGCCCTGATCGCTGACTGTGAAATTTATGTATTGTTTATTACTGTATGCGGTCAACGACGGGTCGAGTTCCAGCAGCAATGTCGACAACCGCTCGGGCAATCTCAGCTGTGACTGGGATATCGGGGAGGCCACAACACTACATGGGGTCGACATCACACTAGGCATGGTATCAATCTTCACTTGATATGGATGCAAGCGGAACAAGTCCATGTGTAAGTCACGAAATCAAGGAGATCGGAAGCTCTGCACGAGGGGTGTCTGTTGCAGCAGTCCTGGTGAAGGGTGGCACATTGATCGGTGGTTTTAACGTTGTTGTGAATAACAACTTAACGCTCTGTCCTAAAGTCCACATTAATTTTCTCAGTGTGCGTAGCCGGAGAAGTATCGACAGCATGGGGAGGAGTCATTCGACACAGAGACGTCAGTCGACTGAAGATTGGCATCCGGTTTATCGTAAGTATGGACGTTGGGCAAACGCAAGCTCCCTATACGAACATGGAACGAGTCCGGCGGATGCTGAAATACTCCGACTAAATTTCTATCTGATTCGGTGCCGGCTTGATTCGGTCTGGAACGTCAATACGTTAAGTTAATTCGGTAACGCCTGTTGAAAATTGTACGTACACTTGGCATAGATTTTATCCTGTCTAACCAATTGTACAATCCAAGAGTACCGAGCTGTAGATATGCTTGCATCTAGCGGATGAGTACGCGAACGAATACGACTCTCAACGGACTTGTTGAAAGGCGGATCGCAGTCCAGCTTTATGAAAGCGGTTTAATGACGATCTGTATCGAACCTGACAGCATGCAAAGGGAAGGAGACCCATACCAGGGGCCCAGGGACCCATACTGGTGTTAGACTCATCAGAAGGGCGTCGGGTTCTTGGAGAATGTTCGAGCCCTGAGTCGCTATCAAGAGTATATAGAGCGCAAGTTCACAAGCAGGCCCACCAGGATCAAGTCGATTTTTCTCATACCTCCCGATACATAGTATCAGTCCGATAGCCATGCACGACACAGCCGTTCAGCGCCGCCGCCTTCTTCGTATCCCCTCTTTCTCCTTCCGTGTCAGACGGGACACGCATTCGCTCTCGTCGTCGAGACCAACACGTGCAGGCGCCCGTCCAAGCTACTCGCCTAACCGCGCTGGCAATACCGAAACGTCCACACAGTTCACTGATCCTCATAACGAACTATTGAGCAACATGCTCCAGTTCCTAGAGAGTAGCAGCCAGTCGGGTTCGACACGACCTACTATGGAACACTGTAAGTACCGATGATACACACACTGGGCACCTTATAGACTTTCTTCTCCAGCCAGGGATTGTCATTGCTGTCGACGGGCATTGATCTACCAGGCAGATGGACATCGCCTCAAACTCGATCAGCAGCGCAGGTTGCATTTGCTTGCGGCTGAGCTCCGTTGGGCACACCAGCAAGTGTTGCATATTTGCGACTCTCTCCGCTCGACTCCTCTCACGACACATTTGGCCACGCAGGCTAATAGGATCGAGGACGATTTCTTGGACGAAGTACGGGCACGTATGGATGCATGTATAGAGATCATGGACGTTGAGATCACCGTAGCTTTGCCGACCGCCCATTGACCGTCATAATCGCGTGTAATACACATAGTATACAATATATTTACACTTATCTTCCCTGCGGTCTATGTTGGGGTGAACACCTGGACCGTGGCCATTCAGAATAACGAGCGCCTGATAGACGTCGAAATCTGACAGACGACTAGCGATTAGATCATCGTCATTCGGGGAATCCCGAACAGTATCATATTTGACGCTCTAAATTCATACTTCGCTGTTCATCTACGTTCTTGTGTAATATAAGTCGACAAGTGGACTGAGTTACATCACGGGTACTGGAATCGGGTCATCGGACATGAACGAATACATATATTCCTCTCCCTCAAATTGCATTCAAAGTATACCTGCAGTCTGATGGAGGCTGTATGTTCGTACCGGTTAGCGGTCGTCTACGAGTATCGTGGCTTTGAATTGGTAACGA
Organism: Sanguinoderma rugosum; assembly: GCA_017499575.1. Taxonomy (NCBI): domain Eukaryota; kingdom Fungi; phylum Basidiomycota; class Agaricomycetes; order Polyporales; family Polyporaceae; genus Sanguinoderma; species Sanguinoderma rugosum. The sequence goes on along the minus strand of VTPW01000018.1, from coordinate 2,857,121 downwards.
TGTCGTCATAGATGGAAGAAACGGAGAATGCGACTAAATGTCTAAACAAGGTTGTGAAGTGAAACATAGACGACTAACGTACGCACATACCGTCTGTCAGAATATAGAGATGACAGCGGACGCAAACGTCAAATTGATGCGATGTGTCTGTCTCGCTATATGTGGCAATAACGAGTTAATGTTGTATATGTAGAGAACCATATCGAAATCCCGTACTGACATGGCCTCCCTATTGGCGACGCTCCTACCCAGACCGTCTGTCATCTGCTTGTTTCTACCCCATCGAAACACTCATATCCAACTGGTTGCCGTAGAGGCTCTTCGACCTTTGACGACAATAAATTCGGTTGATTGTCTCGACACAGAAATCTGGGTTACAAAGAAAGTAGGTATACTACGTTATACTTTTGCTCAGACTTGACGACGACGACTTGTTAGAGACATCGCGATGGCGTATACGACACTCGGGAAGACACCATGATTTTCCGTCAAGATCTCACACGCCCGGAGCCGAACGATCTACCTTTCGTGTTCACTTGTTTCGTGATCAACCCCACCCAATCCAGCTTCAACTTCAACCAGAGCCTACAAACTTGGATTCCGGGTGTTCCCTGGGGCGGCAATGTTCTAGTCGTCGCAAGTGTTCCGTGGAATGGACAGCCAGTAGACTTCAATGAAGAATTAATACTACGGTTCCGAGATTTTTTGACACGGTAAACGAGTTTTCTTACCGTGATGACCCTTTTTACAAGGAGGTATTAACATATTTTCCACTTAGACAGGTTAACATATGTCCTTTAAAAGAACTCGCACAATATATTCAAGATCGACCTACTCTTCGAAGATGCACTCACTATACAAAACCGAAGTCCGATCTGACGAAAGTGCCGCAACCCGGTATGTTCAAGTCGGAGGAGTTGGTCTTGGAGACGTTACAACACGCTGATTTCCGTTTGCTGGTGTCATCAACCAATGTCAGCACGCAATTCGCGAGAGTTGTTCGATCAGTGATAAAGGAACGAGTGACCATCGCCTTACGTCCGTTCATCCCGAAATCCGGACAAGAGTCCCTTTTCCAAGAACTGACAATGGCGCAAGGACTGATCTTCGGTGACGTGCCTTTGCAAATAATTGCAAGTCGATTTTGGCAACCGAGGGAGCTTTACATATCAGTTCCTTGGAAGGAAAGATTACGGATTTTGCTCTGGTTCGCTCGATATGGTTACGTCAACACAGGAGTCCACGATTATCGTCTGCCATACTGTGAAACCTTCGTTATAACCCACACGGACGTAAGTCCGAACATCTGCATCCACATGATCCAATCACTTATTTACAAGATCAGCATCCGTATTCCATCTGCATCACGAGTAGCCGCTCTGACGCTCATGCGTGGCGGCCTCCTTTGTCCACAGGCACTTCAGCGGGGGGGTGCATAATCACTCCCACCACCATTCATAGCTATTACAGTCACGTCACCGAGCACGACCTCATATTGGCAAAAAATAATGACCACAACACTCATTATACGCAATGTGGTTTCAGAGTGTCCGTGGAGGGGCGACATCTTGGCTTTCCATGTGGACTGTCATGCTCTAGACGATATAGACGGTTAGCCCATGGAGTCGATAGGCTAGTATGGGGAGGGCCTTCGAGTCTACAAGAACCTTGCGCTTGTGAAAGGGACGTGCTAGATGCTAACTTCGAGTGGTCTATTTCAGATCATAGCAGGTGTTGCAACGTGGCTTGTAGCAACAACGGCCAGACTCTGTATAAATAGAAAGACAATATTTACCGTTACCATTGTATTGCACCCACTAATGTCAGTTAAACGAGTCTCAGCGGGAACGATAATCCGCCGCGCTTCTACGTTCATCGACGAGATACCAACACCCTGCTTGCTCTCAGACGCTAAATTTGATACGCACTTTCATGTTGGCGACGAGCACTATGGCGAAACGAAGTACGAACTACCAAGCGGATTGCCATGGCCAGTCGCTTTCATCGGGGTAGTACTTCCCGAGCAGGCCGGCACTCGACACGAATACATGGCGCCTCTTTTGGTATGTTGCACTTATCATTCATCCTAAACGATCGTCAACTTTGCAGTCTTTCAGCACTTTAGACGAAGAGGTCGATGTTCTCGTTCTGGGTCGGCCGGGGGACGCGCTAGGACCTTTGGATAAGATGTACAGAGACCAGGTGTCGAATATGTGTTGTCTGATAACCTCGGAGACAAAAAGACTGTCGAAAAAAGAGGTTTGAAATATCGTCTGATTATATCAACCTGTGTCTGATCATTATAGAGTACATTCTCGCCTATTCCACACCGCGATCATGCAGATGAACATCTTCATGTTTGCCTGCCGATTCAATACGAGGTAGACCTTCATTAAATAAGTAAAACTGCAGCTCTCACGGTTACGCAGGCCCCTACCGTGCACACTCAAGTCGTGCCAATCAACGCGGGTAGAATTTTCGTTTCGGTTGAAATTGTTATCCTAACGTTAACACCCAGACCCCGTTGTAGGGAATTTATACGACATGGAAATATTCGACGAGCTGTATCCAGGACGGACGAGATACGGCGACCTGAAAGTGGTTCAGCGTGCGATATACGACGTCGATAATGAACTCGTCAGCCCTCCAGAGCAATACAGAGTGTTAAAACCGGGCACTTTGGTTTTAACCCGGGCAATGTTGTTGTTGATCAACAATATGCCGTCGCTGGTAAGAATTAATAATCGTATACATTGAATATATATGGATCAAGAATTAATGATATTAGGATTGGCGATTCGACTTCTCCGAGATCAGGGTAATCGCAACTTCGGAGGAATTATCCAGGCTTTCAGACGAAGGATCGAACCAGATCGTATCATCGTAGTATTGTACTTGATATGTATACAACTTTGACCAAGATCGAGATTGGGTAATTGATACACGTGACGCATCCAAGTATCAACTTCGCGATTTTGATACCTTCAGAAGAGACACTCGATTCGATAACAATGCTTCCAGGTGAGAGTGACGGACTGATAATTTATGGAGCATATGGTATCGGTGAGTTTGGATACCTAAATGTATAAGATCTTCACAATAATGAAACCGACCGTCACGACAGATCTGATAGGAGGGGGTGAATCATCCATACGTGACACACTAGTCGACGAAGAAGACTTACAGGGATTTGAGTCGATGGGCCCTTCGGATTGGCCGAGTCATTTGTATGCACCAATAGAAGTTGAGAGAAAGACCAGGCTGCTTCTATATCTCAAGTCGGAACGTGCATCTGTTTGGAGAGTTCTGGTGCAGGTACTATATAATTAAGTTCCAGTTGGTTCATTCAATTAACTCACGTACTAGCCGGGATCTGAGGTCGATATTACTGAAGACGCTGCCATCAGATGTCCGGTGGCTGATGAGGTTGCGGTGGTTCACACAGCCGTCAAAGGAATAGTGTACGTGTTAGCCGATTACGCGTACCAAGTCGACGAGCTTCTGACCGGACAAATGGACGAACATATATGGCGCACCGAGGATAGGACGTTTGTTAAAGAGCGATTGTCAGGCCCGGATGCGACACTTCTTCTGTTTCGAGCACACGCTCCTGAAGTACCTGCAAGTGGAAGTTTCGTCAGACTGCATCAAGATGCGCGGTTCAACAACGGTCTCGCATTCGTCGTGAAAACAGAGCCGGCGTTACAACTTGCTCACATTCTCGCATTACCTTCGGAATTCCAACGGTTATCACCTTCGGAAGACGGGGGACCTTTGTTTCACCATGAACCTTTCCTTTACACAGAACGTCCCACAGAAGATGGAGCTCTATCACACGATGGCGAATCAACAGCATACGGTCTTGTACACGGTAGTCTTCCATTCGACTGTCTGCGGACGAAGAGTATCAATGCGACGCTGCAGGAGGTCGCTCTACTACAAGATTGTCAATATCCTCCCCTTCTTGAAGCCCTTGAAGATTTGATGAGAAACTTTGTGAGTGTCGACGATAGGGTGCGGGTGGTGAGCGGAGAGTATGTCGGAATCCAGGGTTGGGCGTTGTCAAACGCACATTCTGAAATTGTGCAAGTGAAGCCACGATCTCAACAATACGGCACGGAGGAGCCTGGCATAGAAATAGCTCTGTCGCAGCTTCACGTCAACAAGCCAAGGGCACGGGACCGAGTACTCGTAGTCGATGGACCGTTCGCTGGTGTCTACATATCCGTGATTAAGTATCTTGATGATGAAACGATACTGGCGAAGGTGGACAGCCAGCAACCGTCTACGGGCAAAATCTACGTTCTCAACCACGAATTAGTTCGAGACGTTCGAATCAGCGATTATGTAACCATACAGTGTGGCCCGTATTCGGGTTGTGGTGGATGGGCCACCGAGGATCTATGGCATCAATGCAGAATTTTCGTCGAGTCGACTAGTTACGAGGACACCCCCGAGCACCCGGCCAATGCATACCTTAATACATGGGTAAGTAGACGACACCAGTGTTATCAGCTTCCTATATTAACATATCTTCAAGGTTACCGTCGACTTCAACATTCTGGACGGAGGCGGTCTCGCCGCCGTTTACGAGAGTCCCGAATTCAAGAAGAAGAATATAAGCCATGAGGCGGCATTTGACATGGATCGCGAAGAAATGATGGTCAAGCGGTTCATTGGACAGGAGGTCTTCATCATTCGACACAGACATCTCAAAGGCACAGAGGGACGTATCATCGCCGTCCCTGTCATAAGAGACAACTTAACACACATGGAGACGGTTTACGAGGTTCAAAGAGTGAATAGCCTCTTGGCTTACACTTACCGTGTAAAGGAGAGCGACTTGCTCGACTCGAGGTAACAATTTATATGTAACGGGTGCTGTACATCTCTGATGTCCGTACAAGAACGCATCTACCGTTGCGAATATGCACCAGGATGGATAACGATAAATTGACGATACTGAAGCCACGTGAATCTACTCCACAGCCAGACGATGCAGATACATCAGGCAAACCCTTCGGACTCGATAAGAACGATGCTCGGGACGTAAACTTGCAATCAGAACCTTCATACGGAACGGGTAGCGTCGAACCAGGTCCGTTTGCGAGTATCGACAATGACCTTTTTAAAAACACTTACTGTTCGTACAACAGGAAGGTGGCTCCTGGACGCGAGACTAATGCATAAGAAACTCGAGATCGTCATCAGCGGCACAAGATCTGGAACCTGGTTCAGAGGTGGAATATATGAGGGAAAACAAGGATATCTCGTCATAACCGACAAGGTCAAAAACGTACGTGCAGACGTTTTCGTAAGGGTGGAGTCCGTCGTATCATCGCCCTGGACCCGGATCCCTATCAGATATGTGTGGCCAAACGGGTCTTCCTTCCGCGTATCTACTCGCGTCGTCGTTACTGGCCCGTCCATTGATGGACGCGACGACTGCGTTGGGAGTTACGGCATGGTGCTGAATTGCGATTATGCACTCAGAGAAGACGTTAGAATGGTATACACGTCCGATGTAAAGGAATGTTTATATTTTCACGTAGATTCGCTGTGCCCATCCGGCGCTAAGGCGGAATGGATGGGATATGTTTATTAAGCCATGTCAATTGACTACGAGCGTCGACACAGACCGATACGATACTATGACATATTTTCACGCGGGGAGTCTCGAGAATTTGATATCAAGTATTGATATCTTGACCTGAGTTCAACTAAGTGCAGAATCCACATCGCTAAGCACTACTTCTATATAGTAAAGAAAGAAACTGCATGCACAAGCGACGGTTGAGATATCAGATCTCTGAATTGACCCGCGAATTCCTGGTTACTATGTGCCACACCATTTTTCACGTGACTGGTTATCCTCGTGAATAGGGGTGCGACCAAACCAAATTCGAAACATGCGTAGCCCGTACACTGTCTTTGAACGTTTCGACAACCCTGAAACCCTGAACCATCAAGATGGTTGATGTAGGTGCGAAGTCGTATTCGCTGGTGTGAATGCGAGGACTGGGAATGGTGTGTTCCCACCAAAAGCGAAGTAGGAAGGAAAGGAACGAACGCAATCCGAACACACGTGGCGAACGGAACGGAAGACGGGAACACGACCAAGCAGCGCCGCGTGCGACTGCTGGACTTGACTGACTCTCGCAACGCAACTGGGGGAGGAAATACTTCTTATTGTTCTGTAGGTAGATAAGTAGTACTATATATATACTTGTAGTATATGTAAATAAGCACACGGAATATGCATGCATGAGCGAATAAGTAATACCTAAGAAACTATGCGGCCACAGCTGGTCACGGACCGAAACAAGAAGTAAATGAAACGATAATATACGTACGAGAAATCATGTATCCGGGCTCGAACAGGGTGCCAACCCTGCATTGAATGGTGAACCCCTGAACAGACTTCGTTTATGGCCACTTTCGCAGACGAATACGTCGAAACAGAACCGAATACCCCTGAAAGAAAAGCTTTTCTTGACAAAGTTCGTGATGAATGGGCGGCCCGTTGGGAACTGAGATCGGACCAAAAGAAGGTAAGATTGATATCGGGTTGACGAAATTTACGTTCATCCAGACGATACCAGAAAATCCCTTCATTTTTCCGCGATCTGTGTAGATCGAGCTGTAAAAAAAAAAAAAAAATACACCTAAGACAACAAGGGAGCGAGTCACGGACAACAATGCGGAGGGCTCAAGTGGAGCACAAGGGGGACTAGCCAGCATCCGCAAACCCATGTTCAGAAATACAATACTTCTTACATCGACACACACGTACATTACTACACCGGATTCCGTCACCCAGCAGGACTTGCGATTTGAATACATATATACAGCTTCAGCTCGACACAACACTTTTTGGATAATTGTAACGGCTCTCAGTCTCTGTGTAATACCTCTCATGACTTGTGTTCATAATCATACAATACTTGAACCTCCCTTCGACCACGCGTCGATGGGCCCCGTATCGACCATGTTCTTCGGTTTAGTTTTTTTCCTCGGGCACCTCTTCTCCTCGACTCTACGTTTTATAACCTTGATTGTAATTGGAGTCGCTCTAAAAACATCATTTTTGGCGGAGGATTTTCCCGAGCGATGAACTGTAAAGGTCACTTGCACGAGTGAATCAGAAACGGTCTTGACCCATTCTTTAACTGGAACATCAACTCCGTTCTTGGTTATAACCTTCAAAGGTTTGAAGACATTACTTTCTTGCACCTTGCGGAACCTATCCACGAGCCCGTACCCCATTGGCCAACTGCTGACAACGCTAACTGGTCCGTCGTCTGAAATCTGTACTCAAACACAGCTGTAAGTTTACGCGAAGATCTGATCCGTTGAATCAATATACCTTCGGTACGAACAACGGAGCGACGAAAAGCATTGTCGGCGATTCCATGACCCTCTGAACAACGCCAACGTTTCTTCCTGATCTTGAGGCCAATCCTTGAAGGATATTGACGACGAAAAGACCACGCCTGAAGTCGGGTTCGAAGACACGATGCGCTGACGAACGCAGTCGAAAAGACCACTGCGCCTTATCCATGTTGTTCAATTCATACTGGAAATTCCCCAGGCTACCCATCTGCATGTCCTGAGGGTCGACTTCCCCCACGACAACAAACACGAAATCTTTCGTATCGTTCACGGTTTCTTCAACCCATGCCTCTTCACCATTCACTATTCTCCACACACCTCCCTTTAGCACGGATTTGTTAGCGATGTAGCCTTTCGTTTGCATCAGACTCTCGCGTAAGCGTTCCAAGTAGTCGCTGTACGGCGTAAATGAATGTAGAGGCTGGGATAGGTCATCACTTACAACATCGTACCAGACACGTTACGAGAGCTCTGAACCTCTTAGAGCCTACATAATATCCCGTAATTAAGATCCATTCCGCCTGCCGCGAAGACGTGGTATCATGTCAATGCATGTCTGAAATATATGATTGCCGCCACGGTCTAATTGGACGTGAGTGTAACGTCGACACACATAAGACTCCTCTACATCCGTACGTATAACTAGGGTCATCGAAACGATCCCACTATTAAACTCACTGTCAATCTGGCGGCGGTCGACAGGCTATTTTTGAATGCTATCGCGGCACACACATGCGACACACACTCAGATTTAACCTAGCAACCTCGTGACGGTATTCAATCCTCTATTAAATACAAGGTCATGAAAGCTAAGCATCGCGCAGGTGCCACGTCGTTCTTGTTCATGTTGTCAAACTACGTTCATCTCATTGCGCGTTATCAAACGACAAACTGAATGCACTCATACATTGTTCCTGTTCCGGATGGCAGTCGACCAACGACGTTGTGCACTTTCTACTCACTTGAGATGGTTACCACTTTTAGGCCGCACGTAGATCAGCTGGTATCTAACCAGAGCTAATCGTACTAGTGTAAAACGATAGCGGATACTACGATACGAGTATCGCCATCTCCAGGGGCGAACAATTAAGCGTAGAGTACGATCGGGCGCATGCCTGGCTTACATACACGCCAGTCAAGTTCTGACGCGAAGACACTCTAAAAGTCGCCGTTCCGATGGACGGTTTCGATCGTATAGTTAACGAGTTCATCTCAATCGGATACAACAGTGCTGAATTCAGAGAGCCTCTGCAAGACGATTCCAGAGTAATCGTGATGACACATGGGCAGGTCCGTACCACTTCTGTTTATTGAGCAAGCATTCACTGACAGTTATCAGGCGCAAAGTTAACGTTGAAATTAGCGAAAGCGGGAAATCTAGCCCTCTTGTAGTGCCAATCTCCACCAGAAATTCGGCAGATATGACGATCTTAACCGCGACCGCGGTATATAGCATGTACACACTGTTTACAGACGAGGGCGTGATCTTAGACGGTCATAGTATGCAAGTACCTTCAGGATCGTCTCCAGGATTCGTCACCCATGTAGATGGTCGGGGGTCACGATGCCTTGTGGCGTCTACTGTCCTGGTCGGACGCGGGCCATATCCACAAGATCCGGTATAGATCGAATAATCTGGAAGGGGTTTGATAATAGGGCCGGGTTATGCGAATGTGAAGATGGCATATTTACATCGCCTATTCATTGGATACTTTCCTATGTCGGGTTGTGTCGAAACGTTCGCTGTACTCAATACAGCAGCGTGTATGCGTAGATAGACAGCATTAATGGACCATTGACAGTATAGATGATCGTCTTCTCATAATACGTACGGAACTTGCGACATAGTTGCGTAGTGTAAATCGCCCATGGACAAAACTGCGCCATTCAACGCTGCACTCCGCCGATCTACCGATATCGTAAACAATATCCCTAAATCGAACCTCCTGGGCTATGCAGACACGGGAACTCACTACATCCGGGGCCGTCAATACGGGAATGAAACTTGCATGTACACCACCCCGACAGGGAAGGCGTGGGTTACCTACTTTGTTGGCAAGGTCATGTCGGCTTCACATGGAACTTGCCACAGCGCCACTGGATCGTGCCAGGTGAGCTCCGTTTCCATCTTCCCGCTTTATCTAATCGCAGTTCCAGATCATCCCTGTCGAATGTTACGAAGAGGTTCACGACGTTCTCGTATTAGGACGACCGGGTCCCATAATGCAAGAGCTCGATGACATATACAAACAGCAGAACGTGAAGCTCAGTAAGACCACATCTTTTGGAGTAGACAATCTTACCAAGGCCACTGTAAGTGCATTAGTACGATAAAGGGATGTCGTTTACAATCGTATACGCCAAGTTCCCTTTTTGTCCATTTCCATTTCTCGGAGACGTCGATGAGTTCGTCCACGTTGTCATGCCGTCAAAATACGAAGTGGGTTATTTGCCAAACGCGATCAAATGTTATTGAATCTCGCAGAACCCGGACATACCTGTCGCAACATTTGATGATCCAGATGGTCCGAATTACGCCATTCGGTTCTACATATTATCTGAAATATTCGAACATAGAGCATACTGTTGGAAGATCACACGAAGCCTGCCTCCTCCCCGACTATAACAAGGCATTGTTTGACTATCCTAATCACAAAGTCGTCCAACAAGCGATTTACGACGTCGACTACAGTCTCATCCGGCCTTGGGAGCAATATTCGGCATTCAACCTGGAACAATTGTCCTCGTCAGTGCTACATTACACAACCTTATAAAGCCCCATCAGACGGTATGTATCACGCGCATAAAATTATAACGGGCTAACGCCCATCTAAAGCTATGGAGATTGAAGATGGAATCTTTGAAAATTTTGGTACATGCAGAGTTAACGATCGCGACTGACGTCGATGCCGAGGCTCAGAACATGTAACCGTTAATTATGTATAATAAATACGAATTTAAATAAGTCATACTAACTTAATATCGAGAGGAGGCAAACACTCGATTGTGAATATGCTTGCGTCCCCGTCGATGCTAACTCATTGCTGAAGCGCGGAAGCAAATTCGCTAACCCCTGACAGGGATGCACTAGCGTGGGAGCGATCACATGTCAACCCCTTTAAAAGATTGCACTTCCCCTCTCCTCCCCTTAATTGTCCACCATCACAGCACGACGTACGAGCAAGTATCATAACAATCGAACGATGGCCGGTGACTGGTCTGCAGATGGAAAATTGGAATTTCTCGCTGCTTACATTTCATCTTACGCTGAAACCCAGCCGAGGACTCCAGAGAGGCAGGAACTTTGGAGCCGGGTTATCGGCGGTTGGCAGGAACGGTGGACCTTGGACTCTTACCAAAGGCAGGTAAGCTGGTATAAATACAAAATTTCTGATACAATCTCAATATACAAACGCCAGATGATTCACACATACTTCAAAAATCAAACCCGAACCCGCAAACATCCTGACAGACCAAGGCGTGGGAAGAAATCAATTGGCGGTAGTATCAACGACAGCCCGTCGAAGGGAGTTGATAGGGTGGACGCTCCTGGAGAACGAGAAGCAGAAGTTGACGAGCTCGCAGAGGATCGTGAGGTTACCACCACCAGTAAGTCGACGAGCTATAGCGATGTAGCAGCAATATCTATCTGTATCTCCAGAGATAGCTCCATCCTCGAACGAGGGCGAACGAAGCGAATGTCAAGCGGGCATTGTTGACAGTCCACACGCATTGTCGATCGAAGGTGCACGTCAAGTCATCGACTATAAGAATTGGAAGCCCATCGAGTATGAGCAACCAATGTCCGTCACCTGATAACTGTATACGATGTGGCTAACAGAAGCTCAGGATGCACCGCTACGACAGAGCAGAGGAGACGATATTGGACACGGATCTTCCTGGATGTTCAGCTGCAGACGTGAACTTGTCATTCAAAGACGGTCGCTTGTTCCTACACGCAATAAAGCGGGCAACTGACACCGAACTGGCTCGGCGATACTCAGGCGTCCACAGTGTGAGAGAAGGAATGGTACGCGCACGTCAATTCTCATCGAGCCAAGCATCTGACAACGGAGAATAGCAATTAACATCCTGCGACATTGAAAACGGTGTCATGCGCATGCTTTTCACACCTTCCGATACCTCGAATCCTCAACCTGCGATCGGGGAAGGACGTATCACGATCCAAGGTTAGTATCGATCAGCTCGGTAATCGACCTTACTCACTGCAAAGCAGAATCCATCTCCGGTGAGCACGTGTAGGCTATCTGAAGCGATAATACACACGACCTACGTCGACTTGCGGTCGCACATCTGACAGACGGACATCTCGTATCAGCGTAATAGACATGATTTTGTAGAATCAAACAGTCCAAACAGCAGCTTAGTATACAGTCTCTGCGTCATGAATACATCAAATTGTCTTGATCGGATAGTGACAGACTTTCATTCCACGGAATTTACGATTGGGCGACGAATCAAGCCGGTACGAGCGTCTCCGCGTAAAACGACGGCGACATCGCGAGGCTTACACTTACCTAGGGTACGATCGCCTAGATATACGAGAGCGATTCCAAGCAGATCTAGACAATGATAATAACGATCAAACACCTATTATACGAGTTAATACCTATCGATATACTATAAACGCCAACCGTCAACTAAGAGACTGATGAAGCAGGACCAGCGCATACAGTAAGACTGGTCAATGATAAGCCAATCGCGATGTCATGGCCAACAACCACTTGCGCCGCTTCTTGGGACAAAGGCTGACGTGAAGCGGTGGTCGACCCGCTTCCGTCTAGTATCGATTCAGTCACCTTACCCTTTTCAATAATCGGCCGAACCCAAATTCCTTTACGAAGACCACGGATAGTCAACGCAATATCATGACATTGGCCGACTGCGATCAACGCCAGTCTGATAAAGCATACACAGCTAAAGAGACACCTCTTCCTTCCAGATAGCGTAAGTCCACATCGCGCTCCTGCACAAATCGACCTCCTCTCAGCATACCGTCGTGTTTCCACACTTCGTTGTTATGATCTATATAGCGTGCAGTAAAATGGTGACCCCCGAAGTAAACTAGTCCGGCAAGCCTATACAAGGACTTCCCGACTGCACTTGTAACCGTTATATGACGATTGATAGAGCCTGTTTGCGTAGATGACAGATCAAGGGCCAATAGAGTCGGTGTCTCTAAGAAGGACGTTTTCCTTATCAATTTGGATTTGCATAGACATCGAGTTCTTGTTGTTACAGACGCTGCCGGAAGAATGTCCTGTGTAGTCTGCACGTCACGATTCACGCTGAAAAACAAACTATCGGTCTTGCTCGTACGTCTTGGATTAGACAATCGATGCCCATGTGAACATACCGACTCAGATTCAACAATAGTAGACGACAAGGACAGAATTGTCCGAGTTACGTCGACCACAGATGAAAATTCACCTTCGACGAATTGCTTCGGATGAAGAGAGGAAAGCCAGCTCTTCAATTTCAACTGAACGTAATTAAGATTGCATTCACCGATATCTACCCGCCTGAAACAAGCGACGAGATCATTAGCAACAGAGCTACTTCCTAGCCCTTTGCGTTTTCGTAATATATCCCGCCATGTGTTGTAAAATATAACTAACACAGCATCATAAGCGCAACTATTAGCATTCCAAACAACACCTTCAGGAAATTCTTTAGGAACGACGAGCGAACTAGATACGGGGTCTGTCATAAGGACGGTCTCTCGTCTCTTCCTCTTCAATTTTCGAGCCTCTTCGATCGAGACACCCTTCGATGCAACACCAGGTCTAACTGCATTGGTACCTTCTGCCGGTACATAACCATCGCTGACAGGTGATGGCTTCGTGTCAGTAACTATCGTCCATTTAGATTCTTCATCCTTTCGACTATCGATGTCTAGAGGATCCTCGTCACCCCATGCAAGAGAAGGGTGCATTTTGGACGGCATGAAATCTTTTCTTACAGTCTGCATGAACTGACAGATGAGTTGCCGTCTCCCTGGGCCTGTTACGTGAAGAGGTAGATTGCCTTCACACCGGAGGGTAGTTATAGTATCTAGGATCTCAAGCTCCCTGAACTCACGTCTCAAAGCTGGCGAGCAACCACCAGTTATCTTTTTGACATCGAACCCTTGAATTATAGCAGTGCCCTTTGCGGTAGAACTTCTGGACAAAGCAGTGTAATAACCTTGATGGGACCGCAAATCGAAAAGGTTCACAGGGTTCATAGTACGAGTGTAACCTTGGGACGCATAATCGGTCATAGCGAAATCGTAAGAAATCTCAACCTGTTGCCTGGATATATTGAAGGAGTGACCGCTGGGCGACTTTACTTCAATTTCATTAGATGTTTTAACGACAGGGACGACGTTTTGTGGTAGAAGAGGTATCTGTACGGGTTTTGTAGGATCCGTAAGCTTGATAAACAGAACGTCAAGAATCCGTTGTCCGAATGAACCGACACCTTCATGCCAGCCGTAGACGGTACCTCTTTGCCCGTTCACCATCCCAAGCTCTGTAGCAAAATTGTATTTAAGCATAACAGGTAGACCGCGACATAGCATCAATTTACCTGCTATTTTATTGGATGTCGATCCAGGGGGCTGATCCCAAATCAACTTCTGAACTGCATTGTTGAATTTATTCGACGATTTCCCTCGAGAATTCTTCTTTCTCCTTTTGCTTCGACGCGAAGGATCGTCCTCTTCGTCTTGACACGTATCTTCGCTATAAAATGTAACAAGTTCAAGCCCGTTCTCGACAGCGAACCTTCTAACACCGACATCATTGATAGTGTCACGGTTTGTATTCAAGCCTGTGATGATCGACGCATTCTGAAATTTGTCCCATTCGAACGCCTTCCCGTCTTTGACAACGCTAGATGAAAGCGACTTTAAAAACTGTATATCATCTACAGAGCAGGACTTGTATCGCATGCTTTCCAGCGCCGATCTGAAGCGCGCATCCTCAACAGACTGATTTTTCTGGCGCATGTTCTGCCGCAGAATAACGACATTAGTTACCAGGTGCCACGCTACTTGTCCGATGGTCTGTTCTTGACTGGCTTTGCTCCTGCGATCTCGCCTAGAATCACTGTATAAAGAAACGGCCTCGCCCCCGATGGGTGGAGGAAGTTGAGCAAAATCACCAGCGAAGATCATGTTGAAGCCGCCGAAAACAACGTCACTGTTTCCTGAAATACGACATAATTTACTACTTATCTTGTACAGATCGTGAGACGGGCACATGGATATCTCGTCGAAAAATATATAATCTACACCGCGAAGTCGTTCCCGTATTGCCGACAAAGAGTTCGAAGAATCTGGCATATTAAGACCAAAAGCATAATGGTAAGTTGTGCCGTTTACAAGACTAGCTGCGTTGCCAGTTGGCGCCACCACCATTATTCTATGGGTTTCATCACAACTCGTGAAGAAGGATCTCAGCGCTCGAAGCACTTGCGACTTTCCTGTACCGCCCATGCCTCCTATGTACAAGTTAAGTTGCGGCGGGCGTATACTCTTGGCGTGATCTGCTACCATTCTGAAAGCTCTGTTCTGTTCATCGTTCAATGAGAACTCGCTTGACACGTTCTCGCGTAAAGTGACCACAGTCTGGGGTATGAACTCTCTATCTAAGAAAGATTTGTCAACGACACGAACGCCATTAAAGGTGAAAGCGTATTTGTTGTCGATCACTTTTCCCGACGGCAAATCCCTCCGCCTAGAGTTGATGACAGCTTCTTTTTCTGCTTTGACCAAAGCCTCCCATTGACTGGTAGGCAATCGCGTGATATGGTCAGGATCGACGTCCATTCGGAGGGGCAACTTACTGGGCGTTGACCATCCGATTGCGTCTAAGAGCTCTGTCATCAGCGCAGCCTTCACTCTGTTATCCCTTTCCTTTTTGCACGGCTCAGACCAGTAATAGAGGATAGTATTGTTAACCCAGTACCATTCACTACTGTACTTATGGGTTTAACAATGGCCCATAAGACATGGATGTGTTAACACATAGATGGATGTTAACACATACACAGCAATATATGATGGTGTTAACATCTTTCCAGATGTTAGTAGTTAACCCTTTAACATGCATTTCTGTGTGTGTTAACACTGCGCTAGCCATATATGGACATACCTTATGGATGAGTGTTAACACTGTACCATCTATGCTGCTATGTGTTAACATTGACTGGTAGATGTATATTAACACTGAATCATCTACTATGATATGTGTTCACACTGGTGCATGAATCCATGTTAACATCTACCTATAGATCCATGTTAAAAGCCAATCATTTATTACTGTACAGTGTTAACATCTGCCTACAGATTCATGTTAACAGCCAATCATTCATTACTGTAAAATGTCAACATCTTCCTATAAATGTATGTTAACACCTAGCCATTTATTATTGTACATGTTAACATCAACATATAGATGAATATTAACACTAAACCATTGAATACTGTACATGTTAACATTTATCTATAGATGCATATTAACACTAAAACATTTACTGTTGTATGTGTTAACAGCTTGCTACAAGACAGTAGTCAACATTCAACCAGTATTGACTGTGGATAGTAGTTGACACCTAACCAGCAATGACTATAGAAGTTAACACTGTTCACAGTTAGATATTACCATATGACTATCTAATATTGCAGGTGTTAACACCCAACATGGTAAGTGATTAACATTTGACCAACAATTACTGTATATGTTAACACTGTTTATACTAACTGTGGGAAAGTTCAAAAAGTCAAAAATGCGCCCATTAGAAAGCCAGATATAGGTTCATCAGAAAATGTTCTAATGTTATCAGTGAGATTTGTAGTGGTTCATAGTATATGAGCATAGTGAATGACCTTGATCATTAGAATTAGTGACTGTAGGAAAATCCAAAAGTTGAAAAAGTCGCAAATGTGACCATCAGTTAGGCAGGTATAGCTAATACCGCTTTGAGAGGTAGTAGACCATCCTAAAAGGTCAAAAACATCGGAGTATGGGTGTAGGTATGTAGTATTAGTATAATTGATGCATACTTGCACCTATACCAATGCCAAAGCATGGTACTCAGATGTGGTGATATTAAGATGCACTGAGATGTGTCAAGTAGGTATTGACCTGCTGACAGTCAGAGACATGTTCCCAATGCCCAATAACTGAAGATAATATCATGATAAAGTAGTATTGAATGGGTGGCTATCATCAGACATCACCAATAGCATGGATGCATACTCAGGTATTGAATACATCCTCAACATGGGTGACATGCTTTGGCATTGGTATAAGTGCTAGTGTGCATCAATTATATTTATACTACATACCTACACCCATACTCCGATGTTTTTGACCTTTTAGGATGGTCTACTACCTCTCAAACCAGCAGTATTAGCCACCAATTGCCTGGCTAATGTACGCACTTTTGAGATTTGGACTTTCCCACAGTCACTAAATTAGTGATCACCTTAATATTTGTATTACATTTGCGATGTTTTTGGTCAGTAACTGTCAATTAAGGTCAATACTCATTAATATCATTACAACATTTTGTAATGAACCTATACCTGCCTTTCTAATAGGTGTATTTTCGACTTTTTGAATTTTTCCACAGTCAGTATGAACAGTGTTAACATCTACAGTAATTGTTGGTCAAATGTTAATCAACTGCCTGGGTGTTAACACCTGCAACAGTAGATGGTCATATGTTAATATCTAATTGTGAACAGTGTTAACTTCTACAGTCATTGCTGGACAGATGTTAACTGCTGTCTTGTGGCAAGTTGTTAATACACACAACAGTAGAAGGTTTAGTGTTAATATTCATCTATATGTCGATGTTAACATGCACAGTAGTCAATGATTGGGTGTTAATATGCATCTATAGATAAATGTTAACATGTACAGTATTCAATGGTTTAGTGTTAATATTCATCTATATGTTGATGTTAACATGTACAATAATAAATGGCTAGGTGTTAACATACATTTATAGGAAGATGTTGACATTTTACAGTAATGAATGATTGGCTGTTAACATGAATCTGTAGGCAGATGTTAACACTGTACAGTAATAAATGATTGGCTTTTAACATGGATCTATAGGTAGATGTTAACATGGATTCATGCACCAGTGTGAACACATATCATAGTAGATGATTCAGTGTTAATATACATCTACCAGTCAATGTTAACACATAGCAGCATAGATGGTACAGTGTTAACACTCATCCATAAGGTATGTCCATATATGGCTAGCGCAGTGTTAACACACACAGAAATGCATGTTAAAGGGTTAACTACTAACATCTGGAAAGATGTTAACACCATCATATATTGCTGTGTATGTGTTAACATCCATCTATGTGTTAACACATCCATGTCTTATGGGCCATTGTTAAACCCATAAGTACAGTAGTGAATGGTACTGGGTTAACAATACTATCCTCTATTACTGCTCAGACAGTATTTCCGCCATTCCGACAGAGTCGTCGTTCACCTCGACGTCATGCAGACTGTCCCCATCTCCTATAGCATCTCCACCGACGTCGTCAAAAAAAGGGTGTAGATATTCCTTGTCACTGCCCACCATTTGTGCTCTGAAATCGTCGCGCGAGTCCAGACATTCATATCGCAATTGAAAATTGTCCATAACTCGTGTATATTCCTCTCTGAACACCCTGCGTTTAAACGCGCTATCCCAAGTTTCCTCTTCGGTGCGTAGGTCTTTTCCAGATCGCCAAGGCGAGAAAAATGTTAGCATCGCGCAGTAATAATACTCGGTATCGTTACCGTCGCGTCGAGGAGGAGTCCCACCCAAAAAACTGACTACTATCCTGTTTTGTTTTATCTTAATATTATCCTTACTAAGACGGTGGCACATATGCGTATCAGCTAGTGGATGAGCCGGCAGAAATGCTAACAAATTCGTCTGCTTGTCCTTACGAACACGTTCTGATCCACGGCCAGTATGATCGTCATCGTCCCGGTCTTCGCTTCTATCATCATCGCCCAACACAGTTTCGATGCCATCGGGACGGTCTTCACAATCGTCCTTAACGTTCTTCTTGACCCGTTTTTCTCGTTTGCACCATTTAACAAAATCATACAGACACATGTCTTCGAGCTCTTCCGGACGATGTACGTAGTCTAAAGTCTTTGATGTTATCATCAGCTTTCCATTTTTCTCAATCAAAGAGACACGCTCTTCTCGCACGTTCTGATCGTCAACGGTCCACGCGGACCTGACCTCGTTAACATACGACTTCCAGAAGAACGGTTTGAAATGGTGCGCGGTGTACCTGTCTGGATTGCCAAGCAAGTACATACATATCATAGGCGATCCGAGTTCCATCTGTGCAGATAACTGGTTAGCGATCTTAGTCATTAGCACTCTGGCCTTCTGTCCAGAGCTGATGCTCGTGCTATGGATCAGCTCAACGTTCTTATCTAGAACGGCTCTGATAC
This sequence comes from Sanguinoderma rugosum, assembly GCA_017499575.1. NCBI lineage: Eukaryota > Fungi > Basidiomycota > Agaricomycetes > Polyporales > Polyporaceae > Sanguinoderma > Sanguinoderma rugosum. Next base: position 2,838,234 of record VTPW01000018.1, on the reverse strand, counting down.
ATTCAAACATAGCATAGGTTTTGAGTGCCGACTTAGTGATATAATCCGATACATATATTAACACAGCTTTAACAGCGGTTCCAGACAACAGACAAGTTACATCAGTGTTGCACCCCAAAATAAACGTTAATATAGGCGATATTGTGTTCATCCATTCGTACTCGTGTTTCATCAGTATACTTCCAGTCTCGGGATCCACTAAAGTCGACTCACGAACCTCACGCGGAAACCTGGCCTTACATTTGTTATATCTGTTATCTTTGCATGACTTATACATCTGCTTTTTGCTACGAGTACCATCTTTGTTTGTGAGCCTTTCGCAACAATGTATATTAGACCTAAATAACAAATCGTTGACAGTCCGACGAAAGTATTCCCACCAGGACTCCGACATCTTACACTTAGTACAGTCGACCCGCTCCTTAACGCAGGCGGGAGGAGGCTTGCAAGGAAGGCTGAGAACTGGATTTTTATAATCAACATTTTCTGTCGCTGCATTAACATCCTCAGCCACTTGTGCAAAGGTAGATCCGATGAAACCACCCATATGGCAACTCTCCAGCCATTGAACCAACCGATTCTGAAAAGTCGAGCTTTTATCCATAATATGTTCTCTCATTTTCCGCGGGGATAAACCATTTGTCATCCACAGTATTGAATGTAAATGGAGCGTCAGTCGCCCTTGTTGCTCTACTGTACCATAGTACGCTTCGACCGGTCCATAGAGGCCCTTATGACGTGCGTCGAACCCGATAACTTCGTTAATGAATACGTCCACCATGTAGTCAAAAAACCGTGCACAAGCTGCGGGATTCTTCGCTATCAATTTCAATCTCATATCGGGAGGTAGCAACGTCTCTTCAAACTCCACCTTCTGACCAGCATAGTAAAGACAAAGGGGATGCATATTGTCCGCCGGTGCAAATGTGATATACCATATAGGACTGCCACAATGATAGACAAGCGACCAAATCTCGTTGCGCATCCATTTCTTAGAAGTATTGGAACCATGCATTGAACCCGTAACTGCATCTAGATCGTTGATAACGTCGTAACAATCCTTCTCCTGGTCAGTTTCAGGAACGACGTGACCGTCTTTCCGGAGTCGCTCTATCACTGTCATCAGCACATCTTTGTCCAGTCGTAAAAACCGATCGCTTATATCACCAAATTTAGCTCTCTCGGTAGCAAGAAAAGCTTTAGTTGTTGCGGTCTTTATCTGTTCGTGACTGAACGATACAAAAGGAAAGGACGGATCGACCTGGAACCGCTTGTCATAGTACATCATCAAGTACGCTTTATGCTTGGCGTCCGTCACCCCATGTAACGATCCAACTCCGCCGTATCCATACGGAAACAACCATGGAAACATTTGGGGATACAGTTGTTCATTCCTGAATATACTCTGAGGATGGACGCTCCTCCCGACTGCGAGGACTTTACCTCCGGAACTGAAATATTTCAAAGCAAGAGCTTTCATCTCACTCGCAGTCAGCAATTTGAGATCATCACCACATATCCCGTGCACTATAAACGGACACTCGCCTACTTCAACGCCCTCCAATTCGTCCACGCCAAACGACGCTGGATCTTCTGTAGATTTGGGATCTGTATTGTGAACATACATATACGATAAAGGAGGGGTATCAGACCGGTACTGAGCCAAATTATCCTCGGAGTATTCTACATCAGCATAATCAGCGTGATTTAATATCAACCATTTTAAAGCCTCCCTAACGTGCCGCAGATTGATAAGCAATGGGGTACACTTGAAATCTTCCGCAGTCGGGGAGCTAGGCCCTGTGAACAGGACTGCTATGGCCTCATTCAAGTCATCTTTAGGAGGTGGCAATATTCTGTATACGTGCACGACGGGGCTCGACCAAGATATTACATTGCCTACCATCTCTTTCTCATTCCGGTCGTTACCTTTACGAAGCAGACGGTATGTCTTACACGGGCCACCAGCATCCGCTCGTAGAAATTCAGACGCTGGAGCTCAATCGGTACTTCGCCGATCCAATAACCTCGACACAGAGCCTTTGGCGGGACAACAGATCTTCGGATGCAACCTCTACAGTCGGAGCATATAAATTCACCACCCTCAACGACCACGGGCCCTTCGATTTCACGAATCGGGTCAGATTCGTGCCGTCGCGGTAGTCTGCTGACCCCACTTGCTTGCAAGATATGCAGAAGTTTGGCTACGTGCCGTATAGGAGACAACATGCGCTTCTGACACAACTGTCCACATACAGCGCAACCAGCTTCATCAAACGCGCCCTTTTCGAATCGCGAGCACGCCGCCGTCAATACCGTGTGCATATCACGAACTGACAATGGGTCCGGAGGAAATTTAACTGCTTCTTCGTCAACTCGAGGCGGACTAAGAGTCGGCGCTGATATTGAACAGACGGTCGTAACGAACAAAGGACATTCGTTACACATATGACCATTAGCCAGATCAAGCAAAGCCTTTCTCTTTGCCCTGGGAGGGAAACGTATACCATGTATCGTCAGTATAGTTTTAAGGTTTTGTACGTTGACCTTCGAGACTAGCGTCGACAGAGGCAATGTACAGTAGACATAATCACCGCCTTGATGCACGTCTAAGTCATTTGCGGTACAATATCTAACGAAGTCGTATGCTCCCGGTCTCGGTATTATTCCAGAGCCACACTCGTAAACACAATCTTTAAGGTCGTTGTATACAAAGAGATACGAAGCGGCACCACCACGAAAATTTAAACGATTTCCGGTGTCTAAACCGTCGCCATCTGACACTGAAACTAAATGACGCGGACGTCGGTAAAACATGCACGCGAGAGCGAGCCAAAACAACATTATGATAGTGCGCAAGGGCATTATTGATGCCAGTGGCGAGAGGCGAGCTGACTGTGACGAAATATAACAGTCCGACGATTCCTACGCCTTTTAAACCTACTGGTTAAAGTGCCAGTATATATAGGGCCGCGCTAAAACTGGCTACACTTACACATATTCACTAATTTAGTAACGACCGCGTTATGCTAAACCAGTGTGTTCGTCAACTAAGGTTAAGCACTTGTAGACCAATTAATTAGCGCACGAATAAACACTAAATCCCTGACCACTTAAGATCATGAACGACGATACAGAGGTATGCACCAATGATATTTTGGCAGAATCAACAGTACATGATTCAAACGATACATCATTGAGATAACACGCAGCCCCCGCACCTCTCAGCTATAAGCGGGTCAACTAGACCTCTTCAATACTTTCTTCGAAGACGAGGCCTTCGAGGGCGACGCCTGACCTGCCTTCGAGGGCAATGCCTGACCGGCTTTCGAAGATGAAGCTTGACCGGCTTTCGAGGGCAACGCCTGACCTGCCTTCGAGGGCGATGCCTGACCAGCTTTCGAAGATGAAGCTTGACCGGCTTTCGAGGGCGACGCCTGACCGGCTTTCGAAGATGAAGCTTGACCTGCTTTCGAGGGCGACGCCTGACCTGCCTTTGAGGGCGACGCATGACCCACTTTTGACGGCGAAATTTCACCGGCTTTTGAAAGCGATGCGCGATTAGCTTTCGAAGACGATGTTCGACCAGATTTCGACGATGACTGTTGGGCTACCTTCGCGGCTTTACTCCTCGACGACGACTGTTGGGCTGCCTTCGCGGCTTGACTCCTTTCAAAGGATATGGCGTTCAAAGCCGCTGAGGGGTGAACAGTCAAATCGCCACCGTTCGAAGCGTATTCCCTGATCATCTGCAATCCATCCCTGTCTACAAGTGGCATACTCTGACCACCCGCTCTGGCAAGGATTGCCAAGAACAAGACGTTCTGGTTCATGACCCAGTCGCCTTCTTGAGACTGGTAAGAATTGACGCTGTAGCCAACCAAGGCGATGACACCGTCGTGACCGAGCTCATCGTCCCCGAACCGCAGATCATATTGAGGACACTGGTGGAGTTGGCACCAAGCCTCTGCAGAAAAGTCGAATATACGATCGCGAGCGGTAAAGTCAAAAACAGGTACTTTGAATTTTAAAGTAAGCTTTAACGTCCACGAAGATAAAGAACGAGCACACCTGGACTGTCATGGGATAGAGATACTGGCCATCTAGTGTATGACGATGTGATTGCTTTCGATTTTGGTTTCGCAGCGGCGTTCGATCCAGCAGATTCCGAGAATCGGCTCCGCTTCACAGGCGACGGCGTGCTTGACGTAGACGCGGGCGACATCTTTGAGGTAAACATATTCGCACCTGCCTCTCTGTTCACGTACACGTTGTCACACTCTCCTGTGATCAGGAGGGTGTCCGGGGAGCACTGGGTCTTTCTGGTAGATCAAGTGATAGCCCGGTTGTTCGTACACTTATTTGTTTGTTAGGGTACACCAGTGAGCCCAAGGTATGTCGTATTAGGAGGAGACAGGGGTATAGGGGTATGCACAGGGGTGTGAACAACGAATCCAAATGAAGATAGGAGTCTTGGTATAGTGCCGCGAGCGTGAGTAACCACGAAGGCGAGCGGATGATGACCGTATGGGAAGGTTAGCAAATCAAGGGTGAAGAAAAGAAGAACAAAGTGCAAGAATTGCGGTAGAAAATGAAGGGTTAGTGTAAATGGGTTGTTAGAAGTTGAAGGTAATAAACGCCGAGCCAAGAAGTTGAAGTGTTTTGGGAATGTTTAAAAGTTAAGGATATAATTACCGTAGCTCTGACCTTGAGAGGCTAGAGGGAAGGTTAGTGAAGGCTGGAAGTAGGAGTGATTAGTGAGCGGTTAGCGGAGTTTGACGTTATCTGATAATTGTGCTGCTGAATCGACTGGACTGATTGACTTGACTGATTACTGACTGGACTTGACCGACTGACTGACTGATGACTGATGACTGATGACTGATGACTGATGACTGATGACTGATGACTGATGACTGATGACTAGAATGACTTGACTTGACTGATAATGACTTGACTTGACTGATAATGACTTGACTGAAATGACTGGATTGAACCTTCCGTTGGGGGGGAAAAGATTGATTCAATAAGTGAGTACATCTCAATTTATAGCTAGGCTTATCTCTTATCTATCTTATCAAAATAGGGTAGCACACGGCCCGCCGTGTGGGCCGAGGAGAAAAGGAAAAGTGTCAAGAGAGTGAAAACCAATCAGATAAGAGATAGGGGCACTCGGCACCGAATTTCTTATCTGATGGTTGAACTAGGTCGTTCAAATCGAGTCTGATGGAAGGAAAGCTTGAAAATAGAAAAATCAAGCTTCTGATGGAAAGAAATGGGTTTCCGACGAAAGAAAGAAGGAATCTGATGGAAGAAAGGGGTTTCTGATGGAAGATAGGGGGTTTCTGATGGAAGCAAAAGGTTTCCGATGGGAGATAGGAGCTTCCTCATAGGAGCTAAAGCACTCCTGAGGGTATAGGGAAAGAAAGGGGTGAATAGGGAAAAGGATGCTGAACTGGTTTCGGAGTGGAATGGGATTAGGGGGGGGGGAAAGGGAACAGGAGGATGATGGAAATAGGAGGAGGGGGAACGGGAGGAAGGGATGTGGTCCTGACTTGAGTGTTTAATTGAGTATAATACCCCTTTTATAGCATGAATACCATGTCCAACAGACTTGGTTCATGACATCTGCGGGCGGCATTAAAATTCAACCGTCCCCGGTTGCATACTCGATTGAACATCCAAGTCTGGAGGAGGGAGTGTAGCGAAGGATATCGGAAGGTAGGGGACAAATAAAACCCGGTGGCGTGCTAATGAAGGGGATGCTTGAAAGAATGACAAAAGAGGTGGGGGGGGGTATCTCCAATACTCTCTGGGAACTGGATTTTCTACCAAGGAAAATCTTGACAAGATATTGAGAGTGTCGGTCCATGGAGAGTTAAAGTATTTGTGATGACAAATGAGCGGTGGAGTTGGATAATATAGTTGTATTGAAGAGATTAAGGGAATTTCCTTGGGAAATAAGGTAGAAGGGGAGTTTAAAGTGAACGTCGCAATGTGAATTTATGAAGAAGAGACGATGGGAATGGGGACGAGGACCGATTCTTCGAGAGGGAGGTGAAAACGAGGGGCATGATATATAGCAATGAATGCTCTAAACCGCTCCCTCAAGCTCATCCGAACATCCCATGACTTCACCCACATCGTCCGAAATAGTGGCATTCGTGGTATTGTGCCTGCAGGAAAAATCTGCAACTTAAGCTGCACATATCGCCCACGATATTTTATTATGTCTAAAACATAAGCCATATCGTCCGGCTGGAAGTGAATCCAGGACCGGAGTGCGAGTGGGGGTGAATCGAGCACGAGGAACCGCTCTGCATCTCCAGATTCAGGGGATATTACCCAACGAATCCGGGCAGAGGGGAGGCCATCGATATCCGCTTGTAGGGGCATTCCTGGTGCACGAAGAGGTGGGAGGGGATCTCCTTCCTCTATCTCGGCATCCAGTATTTGATTGAAGTCGTGCACTATTAATCATAAGTAGAGCGCTTCGCGGGATCGTTTGATGGCAAACCAAGAATAGATTCAGGGGCGTCCTGAAGTTCTGATACTCGTATTTCTTCCCTTTCTACTGAGATCGCAATGGGAGGCTGAGAGAGAGGCGTGGTGGGCACAGAGGATGGGATGGAGCGCGACATTTCGAAGGGTTGGCTTGGAAGGAGGGGAAAAACGGAAATGAATGGATAAGGGCTTCGCGTAGAAGTATATTAATATATAGACTCCTCAGGGTCAGAAGCCTCTTCATTGCCTTCTTCGTCTAGATGGTTGTCGGCTCCGTCTATTTCTTCCGAAGAGCTAAGCGAGTCCTCAAGGGACAGCTCAGGGTCATCCCTAGTGAGGTACCCAATAACTCTGAATGCAGCAATGGCGTCTCGAAGGAGTGTTCCGTCCAACTCCTTGAGTACATAGTTGCCTTTCTTTGTCCTTTTGACCACCTCGTAGGGGCCTAGATATCGAGGCGACGTCTTGATCATGGAGACTGACTCCTGAATTTGACTGTGTCTAACCAGCACAAGCTCTCCAGGCTCAAAGGTGTTTCGTTGGATTCTATGATGGAAACGTCGCATGAACTGATCTCGAGATGTGCATCTAGCCCGTTTTAGAGTTTCCGCAGCAGCAGCCAGGTCCTCTTCGCGTTTTTCCAGCTGTCTCATTCGAAGGGAAATGAGTTCGGCAGTTGACATCCCACTCTTGAAGCCAGTAACAAGAAAGGTGGCTTCTGCATAGTCGAATGGGAGTGCAGGGTGCGTTCCATGGAGGAGATAATATGGAGAATATCCGGTTACAGAGCTGACCGTGACTCTATCGGCAAATACTGCCAAGCCGACAGCTTTATGCCAATTCAGAGGTAAGCCATGTGCATTCTTCTTGCATGACCGGACAATGGCTTCACGAAGGACATAGTGACCACGCTCCACAACTCCATTGGCATGCTTGTTATAGGCAGTGATCTTAATTTGGGGAATAGCCAATCGTTCAGCGAGTGAAGCAAAAGCTCCTTTTACTTCTGACCCGTTGTCGGTGACAATCTGCTCTGGGGCTCCATATCGGCAATAGAGGTTATCCCACAGGAACTGGGATAGGTTGTGGGAGTCATTTGACCTTATTGGCCTAGCTTCAGATACTCCTGTCAAGTCATCCTTGGCTGCTACAATCCACTCGTAACCTCCAGAGGCTGGCCGCATCGCCATAACATCAAGGTAGATTTTCTGGAAGATTCGGACAGGAGCGGAAATTTCATAGGGCATTTGCATCTGCGCAGTATTTCGGATTTGACAGTCATGGCATGTGGATACATGATAATGAACATCCTCTTTCAGCCTAGGCCAGTAAAATCGGAAACGTAGGAGTTTGAGGACAGATTGTTCTCCCTTATGGCCAAGAGATTCATGTGCTTGTCGGAGAATGGACAGACGCTTGTCCACCGAGATGACTACAAGCTGAGGCATTTCGGATGAGTTGCGGAGATATAAATGCCCTTGATGTAGGAAATATCTCTTAACTTGCTGAAGGAACCTCTTCCGGTGCTGAGAGCTGGGGAGCACAGGTGGGGAGGGAGAAGAGAGATAGTCCTGAATATCCTGGAGGAGTTTAGTCATTCTTGCAGATTTGTTGGCTGAGGGAAGGGCAAAGACTTTGTAATCTTCAAGGGCAGGGGAAGGGGAAGGGATGGAAACTAGGTGAATGAACAGGGCTATATCATCCAGCCAGGAGTCATCATCTTCAATATACTCATCGGGGAGATGAGTCCTTCTAGAGAGTCCATCAGGGCCCTTGAAATTGGCACCTGGAACATGGACTAACTCGAAGTCGAACATAAGAATTCCTTGAATCCATCGGTTCATGGCGTTACTTGGTTGTAGGTCTGGTTCCTTGAGCATGCCCTTGATGTACTGTGCATCTACCTCTACAACAAGCTGTTGAGCTCCGATGAGGTAGATCCGCCAGTGTCGAAGGGCTCGGTACAGGCCATACAGTTCCAGCTTAGACTGGGAGTATCTGGATTGGACATCATTCATAGGGAGTGATCCATATCGTGCTGGTCGTCTTTTCCCTTCATCGTCATTTTGGGATAGGATGAACCCAACAGCGATGAGACTGGTGTCTACTGACATGATGATGGGATTTTCGGATCGATAGTTGATGGGCCGAAGGGCAGGGGCACTGGAAACCTTTACCTTGAGTGTGTCAAAGGCTTCCTGTCGCCGGTCATCCCATATAAACTCTGCTCCCTTATGGACAAGCTCCGTGAGAGGTCGGGCTATTTGAGAGTAGTTGGGGATCCAAATGCGTACTGTTCCGCATAGCCCAAGAAATCCACGGACTTCCTTTGGAGTTGTGAGTATGGGCCATTTGAGGATCTTGGAGACTCTCTCATCGTCAGGACTTCGGCCCTCAGGGCCACACTTCTGACCGACAATCATTGCCTCTTTTCTGCAGATTTGTGCTTTCTTGGCAGAGAATGTGGCACCAGCACATTTTACCCGGTGCATGACTCGATGCACATCAAGTGCATGCTCCCAAATAAATCGGCGTATTCCTGGGTTCCCAGGAATAGTTTCTGGGTTTCCATCCTGGTCAGGATACTGAGATTTTGGGCCTTTGATGGGTAGATCGTCCACAAATATGTTGGCAATGTGTGGAATTTCCGGCTGAAGAATGTGCACCATGCATTTCTGAAACTCAGTGGGTGAGTTGGTGTATCCCATGGGTAGGGCGGTGAGCCGTAGCAGACCAAGGGGGCTCCAGAATGCAGTCATGTCCCTGGAGGTTGGATCTACGATTCGAGCATCGAATCCCCAATATAGGTCATGGGTAGTGATGCATTGACATCCGGCATATGGTTCCACAAAGTCGTCAATGATGGGAAGGAGTCCTGCATCACGAATGGATACTGCGTTTAACGGCTGAAGGTCGTGTACAATCCGAAGTGATCCATTTTTCTTTAGGACACAGAACCATCTTCCCCTATATGAAGATTGACATGGCTCATATACTCCCGCATCGATCTTGCTTTTTAACATCTCGATGACCTTTTCTCGAATGCCGGGAGGTATTGGGATGTTTCGGAATTCCCACGGTGTATGAGGGATAGTGGCCATCTTGTAATCTGAGAAGTAGTCTTTGCGTAAGGTGCCACGGTCATTTTCTTCAAAGGCCAGTGACTTCTCATTTAACCGAAGTACGTGCTTGAATAACTTTTCTTCTTCGGGAAGTAGGAAGTTATCTTTGTTTACTTCCATGCTGTCTAATCGCTCCTGGGTAAGCTTGGCTGTGGGAAGAAATTCAGGAGGTTTTATAGGAAGAGGTGGAAGAGAATCGAGGGGGTCCTCTGGCATGGCACGGATTACTTTGGCGTCTTCTGGGTATATTCCCGGGACAGGGTGAACCTTTTGTGCAACACGCTTATAGGCGCCAAAGGCTTTAAACTGAAAGCCTTGTGCACTATCTTCAGGTGTTGGGACTAGTAGAGTGTCTTCGCCCCAGTCTACGTCCGTGAGCAAGGAGGAAATCCGGGATACATCCTGAGGAAGATGATCTTCGGAATAGAGACACTCGATTGGAGGCGGTGTGTATTCCTCAGTCAAGGTATCAAGTGAGTCGTCCTCTGGGACCTCCATGTAATAGGCCCAAACATCTGGTATTGGGGAGGCGATGCGATAGACAGAGTGATTGTGGGTATAGGACAGGGACCAAACTTGGCTAGGGAATTCTGAATACTTGGGAGCGAACTGAACTTGGGCTTGAAAAGGAAGGTGGACTAGGTCAGGACAAAGGAATGTGTACGTAGGGGCCAACATGTTGATGGTAAATGAAAGGGTAGTGGAAGGGATCCAGGTAGACATTACGTTGTGAAGGAAATGTGTGCAGTTTGACATAGGAAAAGAGTGGCGCGGAATGGAAACCAAAAGAGTGTGGTTGCGAGCTATGGAGGGGAGATGGCATTTAGAGAGGGACACGCCAAGACATAGGGCGGCGATGTCCATATCCATCAAACATGCTGGGGGGATCAAGATAATCGCCTTCAAAAAGAATGTCAACTCTTTCCGGAAGGTCTGGGAGAAGTCCTCGCATGGTGCGGGCAGCATTCGCAAGGCACCCCCGTCCCAGAGAGTCATAGACGGTGGCCATATATCCCAGATACTCATCTTCTGCTGCAGTGAGCAAGGGATTTCCCTTGTAAGTAGTGTAATAGGGGGAGATAGGTGGTGCATGAGGGGCAGGGGAGTGAAAGCATGTGTGAGAGAATCCTTGAGAGACCAGTGGCTTGTCACAGGTAAGGATACGAAAAATGTGGCAATGGTGGAGAAAATAGTGTCGAGTGGAATTGGAGATGAGAGAAGAGGACATAATATGATGCCAGAATCCTGGCTTGAGGGAGTATCGTGTAAGTATCCGGATAAACACAATATGAAGCATACGGAGGTGGCGAAGAGAGGTAATCTTGGGGTTCCATGGGTTGCACCGGATATTTTTGACACTTGAAACCCAGGGATTAGGATAGCCTTTCACAAAGGGGCTGGTAGATTCTGCATATGAGGCCGGAGTATGGGGAATCTTTCTCTTTAAACCTTCTTTGGACCAGTCCATGAAGAATTTGTGGCTGTCGCCAACACAGTGGTGGGCGACATAGTCAAAAGACCGGTCGGTGGTAAGCATTGTGCGTATTAGAAGTTGCTTGACTTCTTCTTCCTCCATGGTGGGATGTTCGCGGCTCCACATATCTGCTGTGACATATTCCCGTGTCAGGAACTCTTTGCACAACAGTGCAATTCGCCCCATTATGATGTCGCCATCATCCTGCCAACATCCGAAATTTCTATCGCTACGCCGCATCATCACATTGACGGCACCATTCCGGGGATATGACTGGGTGGTAGAGTCGAAATGAGAGAAGGTGGTGGGAATGGATAAATTTCCTTCGGAGTTTGCGTAGGGATGATCGGGGGGAGGACTGTGCCTGCAAGTGACATCCGAGGTGACTGCAATGGGCATTCCTTCAGTCATGATCAAGGTGGAGTAGGCATGGCTGAATCCCCAGACGTCAGGTTGGTCATGTTGGATTTCAAAATAGAAGTCTGTGGCCAGAAAATCACCGAGATTGACATAGGGATTGAGTAGGCAAAGAGAAAGTGGTCCAATAAGATGCCCATGATTGTGAGAGAACGAAGTAGGTCTTTGATTGGGAGAAATTGATACAGAGGAAGAGGGTGGTGTGGTACTAAGGGTATAGCCTTCTTTTCCTGCTTCTATTCCTTCCATGTCCTGTTCTTCTGCTCTTTCTACTGGGAGTGACAGTTCAAAGGTTGAGGGAGAGGAGGTTGAGGTAGTGAATGGATCTTGAGTTGGGCTGGGTGGTGTAGGGATTGAGGGAGAGGGGGTAGCTAAAGGACTACTGGCCCCTTGGAGGTCTTGGTATTCTTCTTGTGGAGTTCTAGGTGAAGGAATGGGAGCAGAATGATGGAGAGGGGAGGGAGGAGTTGAGGTACACATACTGCTTCTAGTTTCCATGCCTGTAGTTCCCTTATCCTCAGGAGGTACATTTTCCTTATTCTCCTCCAAGGCCTCGTCCATCATGGCCTGATTGTGGAAGTTGGCTGCATCAATAGCTGCAGCTAGCCCCCGAGCCCCTTGAGAGTCCGAGACTTGAAGGACAAGGCTGTCTTCCCCTTCTTCAATGACGACGGCATTGCGGAAGAGATCCTCGGTGTCGGAGTCATCCACAATGATGATGGGGGGTCCACCAGACTCGGACTTCCAGACGTGGAATGCGTGCTGAAGGGGAGGCGGGTTTACCGTATCAGATGGCTCGGGGCTTTTGCTTTTCGACGAAGATCCTCTGGATCGAATGGCCTTGCGCCTATCCATCTTCGAGCCGATGGGTGAGCCGAAACGAGGCTTCTTGGCGCCTTGAGGAAGGTTAACGATAGGCGGAGCGAGGGAGGACGAGTCCCTAGGTGGGCCGGAAGCAGTGGTCGCCTTTTCGTCCTCCTTGGCAGCCGTTTCGCAAGCTATTTGACGGAAGAGTTGAGTGATGTGATCTTGAAGATCGACCGTGGAATAGGTCTCGTTAACGTTGAACTTACAGGCAGGGGCGGGTTCCTCGCTAACGGGCTCCAGGGAAGGTCGTCCCGAGGTTTCTTCTGAAGTCTCGGGGCTTGAAGCGTGCGGCGTAGGGAGAGAGGTCGCGGGGGATGGGAGGTGGAATGGCTGGGTGTCGTCTGCCATGGAGACGTCCATCATGGACGAGGTGTCGGCGAGATAGGAAGGTTCGGGAGATGGGTGACGCTTGAGGGGATCCAATTCCAGGATCTCGCGCTCTAGGGAATTCATTGGGGCTGGCGAACTACTGAGTTCCCTGCCCAGCACCATGGTTGGTTCCTCTCGCAAGGCCTCCAAAACGCGGACCTGTTTTCCCGATGGGTGCGCCAAGGTGAGCTGCTGTTCTCGTTCTCGCACCGCCCGCAGGAACGCTAACTGGTTCCCAGGGAGTGATGCATCTACGTTGGGCGATGGCGAGTGGGAGTCGAAGGAGTCTGGGACCCGTGCGGGGCCCTCGTTCCCTGAATCGTCGGCCGGTTCGACCTTAATTGTGGGTCCAAGTGGTTGCGCAGTGTTCGTCTGGCTCGCAGGCGCATCGCTCGCGGCTCCGTCGGCGTCTGGATGGGTGGAAGGAGCAGAGGTATTGGCGGAAGTTCCAGGGCCGTGACGTTGCTCGAAACGCCGAAAAGCCGCAACAATGCGTTCACGGAGTCGGGAATCGAGCCTTGGGAGACCTGGTGGAGTGCTGGATTGGGCGGTGGATGGAAAGGAATGGTGGGAGAGAATGTCAGCGGTAGGAGCTGAAGGATTTTGAGGAGGAAAGGGAGTGGGAGGGCGAGGCGTCTCTGGGGCGTTGACGGCGGCTTCCTGGCGATCGGGAGTGGGTTCAGAATTGCGCCCAGCATCCTCAGAGGGTGCTACACCTCTGAGTCTGGCTGAGCGCCGACTTCCTGCCTGGAAGGAGGCTCTTCCACGTCGAGAGCCTCGCATCCCACGCATACGAAAACCTAAGCGAGTGGGAGGCATGGTCAGCGTTGTGTTCGACGAGTCAGAGGGATGTAGAGTACTTGGCGGCGGCGGTGTTGGCTGGATCAGTTCTGTATTGCCCCGATTGTTCCCTTCCTCCGCCTCCCGGCGAGGAGCGCTGGGCGGCGTAGGGGTCGCTTGTGATACTGGTGGACCAACGGGTCTCGCGCCTGGGTGGGGGTGAGGAATTCCCGGGGGCAAAACCATGTTGTAGGGAAAACCGGAGTCAACGGAGGCGAAGGTGAAGGCATCGAGTAAAAGATGAGAGGGGGAGGTTGGATGAGGGTACGCAGGCGCCTCGAGCGGCTCCAGGAGCAGGAGGTAGGCTGTCCCTTTCATTCGCTCGACGAGCCCCGGGACTACCGAGCTACGTCGCGCGATTTCAGCATCGTTGGCAAGATAAAGACGTATCTTGCCATTAGCGACCGTGTAGGTCTGATGCTCCACGAAGTTGTTCGAGGAGAGCACCCCCGAAATTCGCTGAGGCTGCGTCTGGGTCATCGCAGCTTGTACGACTCCGTAGCGCTGAATACGCTGTGCGGTGAGTGCTGCTTGGTCCTGGCCGTAGCTGGGGAACTGGATGGGAAGGGAGATGTGAGGCTGGGGAACGCGGTCGACGACGCGAGAGGGAGGCATCCCAGAGCTGGCAAGCATCTGAACGATTTGGCCGACGGTTGCCCTGGGATCCATAGCGGCGTTGTTAGCGCGGAGGGTGTTGTTTTCGTTGAAAGACATGATCACGATAACGAGGTAAGTTGCTGAGTTAGCGATAGAGCTCGAAGGTGCGTTTGACTGCTGTTTCGAAGATGGGGAACGAATGGGGAAGGCGAGGGGATTAAATACGTCGAAGTAGGGTGATTCCAAGAGGTATGCATGTGGCTCACCTGCCGCGGGGCTCGAAATCACTGGGTGAATCGTCAGGGATTCAGAAACCAGTCCCCGCGACACATGTGATGCTCCCTCCTCGTATCTTGCACGGAGGATCGCGAATTCGTTGTTATCAGGTTCGTGGTACGTTTCCTTGTCTGATGGACTCTGCTCACGACTAGGAGCGCGGTTCTGATCTAACGTCAGGCTCGCATCTTCTTGTTCAGCCCGAAGCGTGACTCGGCGCTGAGCCGCTCGCAGGCTGAGAGCAGCGTCCTGGCGTCGTCGACACGACTTGGTTGACTTGAAGAGGCGTTTACGCGGCAGCAGGCTAGGGTGCTCACGTGGGCGCGTATCTCCGTTCCGTTCTAGCGCCGAACCCACGTCACTCTCCTCTCTGTCGTCTGCCCTAGGATACTTGTGCTCTGGAGCGTTGGCAATTTCCCCGTCCAGCTTTCTGGGTCTCCTGGGCTCCCCACGAGCGTCGTGGAGCCAATTATCCATGCGATTAGTACTCGTCTCGCAAGTCGCACCTCTTGAGTGGGATTCCTCAACGCTATTCGATGTTGCGCCTTGCGGGAATTGCGACGGGGATTCAGCTTCCACAGGCTCGATCAAGAGCTTGCACGCGCCTCCGCGCAGGCTCCGTTTGGAATTACACGGGCCACGCCGTGAAGGATGGGACGGAGGAGGGGTAACGGAATCAGATGAGTTCCTTACCTGTCCAGACATTCGTTCTGATGATTCCGAGATTTCAGGGACATTCGCGGCGTCACAATAACACTTTCCTGCTCCCAACGTTTGCGTTTGCGAGTACTCGGGGGAACTCGCTCGTTCCGCCGTAACGAACTCAGAGGAGAGTGCAGGAGTGTCATATGGCACTTTCCTATACAGATCGCATTCCAGTAAGTCCCGTTGGACACTCCTCCTCGTTTCTGATGCGTCTGATAGGTCACCTATCCCATTCCTGCTCTCGATCTCTCGGTTTCGCGAGAGGCGGGTGAATTCAAGGGGGCACGCGGTCGCAGGATTGTCCCAAGGCGCACGAAGCTCTAGTACAGGGAACAAGGCTTTCGATCCCCACTCATTCTGGGCTGGGATTCGAAATCCATCCCCACCGTTTGATCCTGCTCCCTGCGCACCGTTTCCCTTCACGATCTCTCGGCGGTGAACGTTCCCAGTGTCTCGCAAGTCCAAGCTTGCCTCGTTCTTCTTTTCTGACACAATCTCGGGGCTGTGCAACAGGTGAGTCGAATCGCCGTTCCGTTTTCTGATAAAACGGATTTTTCCAGCGGCGTATCCCTCGCTGGGCTCCTTGTTGGTCAGCGGTTCTGATAGAATCGGGGTTTCGTGGAACAGTACCAGGTCATCTTTGAACGCGACATTATCCCAATCAGCGCACGGGGCGACAGCTTGCGCAACACGCGGAAAACGCCAAGATCGGCTTTCCCCTGCTGCACATTCCGTCATGGAAAGGGAGATATCCGAGAGCTCGTCACGCTCAGACTGTGATAAGCCCACATCCTGATCCTTGGGTCTTGCTGACTGCTCCTTACTTCCAGCATCCGGCAGCTCGAACGTCTCAGGTAGCCGAGGGTGATTGCCAGGATTCGGGCTCCCCTTCTCAGGTGCGCGGGTAGCCCTGGCTTCTCCGCTATCCTGTACAATTGAAGACATGGAATTCCAGACGCCTCGACCAGGTGTGTTCCCTCCTCGCGCTGTGCAACGCCTAGCCACTCCTTGACTTGCTTCCATCTTGGCAGGATCGGATTTGTATGCGCACCCTGAGGCGTCTTCGACCTCGTCGGTACTTCCTGACCGTTTGGTTGGGATCAAACGGTCAGTCCCCTCCCCGCCGCCTTCCTTGGCTAGGGAGAAGGGACTTTCTCCTTGGTAAGTCATCTGTTTGCTTCCTTCTTGAACTCGTGTCTTTCTGATGGGTGCTGGAGTATTATTCAGGGTGGTGAATGGCGTATTAAACTGGGCGGGAGGTGTATGATACCCAGGACTATCCAACTGCAAACTCCCCTCCCGTTCTGTAATTACGCCATGCCCGTCTCGTCGTTCAGGTAGGTTCTCGCCCGCCTCGTCTGTGCACTGCGATGCTGATAAGGGCGACGCAGTGCCAGCTTCGAGTTCGTCAAACGCGAGACGTTCGTCCAGGTACTCTCCCCAGCATTCAATGCAGAAACCATTGTCCACCACAAGGAGTTCTCCGTCTTGCTTACCGTGGAGGCACTGTCTGCTCGGGGAAATATGGGACCGACATGGTGAGCCGTTTGCGGGAGTAGGGGAACTGGACTGACTACTGGCTTTCAGGGTCATGAGGTCCCCGCGCTCGTCAAGTGGTAGTGTTTCTTCGAGGAGGGATTCAGTTACCCTGTGAGGGCCAGGGGGTGTGTTGGACTGGGTGACCTGAGAGTCACCTTGAATTAGTGCTGAGCTATGTAGGAAAGAATGAATTGGTCTTGAACTGGAAGAAGTCTGACTTCCTGAGCTCAACTGAGTCAACTGAGTATCGGAAAAAGGTTCGGTGTGAATAAATGAGGTAAAACTGTGAGCCGCGGTGGATGTAGAGGGCTTAATCATGTTGACGGCAAAGTCTTCTTTGCGAAACACACTTCGTAGCACTTGCTCTGGCCTATTGACAGATTCCAGGACCAGGAGCTCATATTTGGTGTTTTCATTTCTTGGACGGAAGACCAAGTACGTCCCTTCGTCTCGCTCCTCGATCGATACCCGATTGGCGCGCTGCCAGGGCCGACCTAAGAGGAGATTGAAAGGAGCCTTATGCCCGAGGTACAGACTCGCGACTGTATCCACACTTCCGCAAGTCAGGTGAACGTCCGCAACATATCCACGTAACTCGCCCGAACCACCATTAGCATCATTCATCGTAAGGACTTTGGATGTATCCACTGGCAGGCGAATGCATTTCTTGTAGACTTCGGCATGTATAATATTGAGTTGGGACCCTGAGTCTACCACAGCGTGAATAATTTCTTTGCCAAATCGCATGGGAACTACAATGAGGGGGCCCCTGGTGGTATCCTCACTGTCCAGATGAACTTCAAGACTTTGAGGGATGGCAACTGTGGTGTTCTTGACTGGCTCTGGCACTGCATTTTCACTTGCTATTTTCATGGACCGTCCCTTGAACATGGCCAATAATTGTTCGCGAGCGAATTTGGACACTGCCAAGTATTCCCGGAATGAGATTTCGAAAGTAGATTGCATTCCTCGACGAAAGAGGGCTTCTTGTTCCATGAGATCCAAGATCTCTGCCTGGCGTGCAAATGCCCTGGTTGCCTTGACAGCTCGATCACTGGATTTTGATTCCGCTGTCGAAGCCTTCTGAGGGCCCTGAGGTTCCTCATCGGCCATAGCTATGTCCTCCGCCGTGAATTCGTGCCTGGGACGGACATCGGCGGGGATCGGATTCACTATAGAGGGAATTTCAGGCACAGATGGCCTTACCCGACTGGGCGAACCGGCGGGTTTAGGGTCTGGGGCCGATCCCTTGGAACGTGTACGCCGACCTGTGTCTTCGTTGAGTGCTGGGCGTGTTCGAATGGTTGAGGGTTTGCCCAGCACATCCTTTCTAGACATAGTGACTGTCTTGGGAGCACGTTCCGCTGCCAATACGTCCAAAGGATCCAGATCGGCCAGAAATTCATCGGCGTCTTCTTCCTCTTCCTCATTCTCTGTGAGGTAGTCCTCAACTTCATAAGAAGTAATGAAGTTGGAAACTACAGGCGTGGCCTGAGCGCGCATGCGGTGAATAGCTGGGACATAGTCTTCCCCAGGATTCCTCTGAATCCGCTGTCCATTGGGCCAGAAGTAGTGCCCCTCAGAATCACGGGCAATGATTCCTTTGCTCGCCAAATCAATCATAGGCGGGCAGTTTCGGAGTCCATGTCCCTGAGCTCCACACCCATAACAGGTCAGTGGCGGGCGTGTTGGAAAGCTTGGCGCAGATGAGGGTGCTGAATTCTGGGCAACTGGAGCTGCTATGTTTGCCCGGGGCAAGGTAGAGGATGATGTACGAGGAAATTCCCTGGTGGCTGGCTGCATTGCTTGCTTAGCAGGCTCCGGAAAGATCTTGGCAATTCGTTCATCAAGACAGAATGCCCGATAGTAGGTGACAGCATAATCTGGATCTTTAATATTCATTTGTGACATCTTCTTAATGAGGTCTTCCACCTCCGACTCTCCCGGAGGAATCTTTCGGTATCGACCAGGGCCCTTCGATGAGTACGAAGGTGATATAACTTGTACGTCCTCCATGACAGGCTCTACAGGATCTTCGGCCTTGGCTCTCCTGGTCCTAAACTTGTGGGTCCTTGAGGGCTTGTGAGCCTTGAGACGGGCCTTGAGCTGTTCCTGGTCATCTTCGGATTCATCGTCTGAGGAGTCAGACTCATCATCGGAAGAGTCACTGTCCGATTCGTATCCAGCGCTGACCAAGTTGAATTCGAAACGGTCACGCTCAAAGACTTCAAGTGCAATCTCTGAGACTTGCTTCATGGGGAAGGCAGTCTTCGCAGAGATGTGTGGATGCCGTGCGTATAATCGGTTCTCGATTTTCTGACGTGTGTCTGGGTGTATTCCCAACCAGAAGTAAGTTGCTTCAAGATCCTCGGTGATCTTGTTGGCCTTGCGGAGCCAACCAGAAATAGTAATGAACTTTCGTTCATACTTTTTCCAATGAGTGAGAGACCTGATCTTCTTGGCACTTTGACGGGAAGTGAACTTGGCAAGTCTGCAAATGGTATTCCGAGTCTCTTTGCGGTCTGCATCGAAGTGCTGTTTCATCTCTTCTTCAAGCGCCGACCAATCCGAGTCGCGGAATCCAGGAAGTGCTTCTATGAGCTGTGTGACCTTGTCGTTGCAGTATTCAAGGATTCGCTCGCACTTCTCCTCGTCGCTAGTTACCGAGTAGCGTGCGCATAGTGTATTGAATTTCTTGAGAAAGGACTTTACTTTCTCATGGCTTCCTTTGAAGAGTGGAGGTGCTCCACGCTCTCCCAACATTGGCATCATGTCAGGTGTGTAGCGGAATGAACGGATAACCTGTGCTTGTAGGTCAGGAGAAGAACGACCATGAGAAGGTGTAGATGAAGGTATTATGCGAGGGGATGTGTTATGGGATGCTGCATGGGGGAGGGATGTCATATGTGGGGGTATATCATGAGTCGCAGAATGAGGAACAGGCATAGGATTGGGAAGAATGAATTGCTGTGGAGGAGTGGACGCTGGCGATGATAGATCAGATGAATGAATTGACTGAGGCGGAGTGGTCTCGTGAAACGACATGTTTGGGCGAGAACTGGTGTAGAGAATGAAACAAAATTGTCCTGCGGTGGTCACCAAATTTATGTCACACTCTCCTGTGATCAGGAGGGTGTCCGGGGAGCACTGGGTCTTTCTGGTAGATCAAGTGATAGCCCGGTTGTTCGTACACTTATTTGTTTGTTAGGGTACACCAGTGAGCCCAAGGTATGTCGTATTAGGAGGAGACAGGGGTATAGGGGTATGCACAGGGGTGTGAACAACGAATCCAAATGAAGATAGGAGTCTTGGTATAGTGCCGCGAGCGTGAGTAACCACGAAGGCGAGCGGATGATGACCGTATGGGAAGGTTAGCAAATCAAGGGTGAAGAAAAGAAGAACAAAGTGCAAGAATTGCGGTAGAAAATGAAGGGTTAGTGTAAATGGGTTGTTAGAAGTTGAAGGTAATAAACGCCGAGCCAAGAAGTTGAAGTGTTTTGGGAATGTTTAAAAGTTAAGGATATAATTACCGTAGCTCTGACCTTGAGAGGCTAGAGGGAAGGTTAGTGAAGGCTGGAAGTAGGAGTGATTAGTGAGCGGTTAGCGGAGTTTGACGTTATCTGATAATTGTGCTGCTGAATCGACTGGACTGATTGACTTGACTGATTACTGACTGGACTTGACCGACTGACTGACTGATGACTGATGACTGATGACTGATGACTGATGACTGATGACTGATGACTGATGACTGATGACTAGAATGACTTGACTTGACTGATAATGACTTGACTTGACTGATAATGACTTGACTGAAATGACTGGATTGAACCTTCCGTTGGGGGGGAAAAGATTGATTCAATAAGTGAGTACATCTCAATTTATAGCTAGGCTTATCTCTTATCTATCTTATCAAAATAGGGTAGCACACGGCCCGCCGTGTGGGCCGAGGAGAAAAGGAAAAGTGTCAAGAGAGTGAAAACCAATCAGATAAGAGATAGGGGCACTCGGCACCGAATTTCTTATCTGATGGTTGAACTAGGTCGTTCAAATCGAGTCTGATGGAAGGAAAGCTTGAAAATAGAAAAATCAAGCTTCTGATGGAAAGAAATGGGTTTCCGACGAAAGAAAGAAGGAATCTGATGGAAGAAAGGGGTTTCTGATGGAAGATAGGGGGTTTCTGATGGAAGCAAAAGGTTTCCGATGGGAGATAGGAGCTTCCTCATAGGAGCTAAAGCACTCCTGAGGGTATAGGGAAAGAAAGGGGTGAATAGGGAAAAGGATGCTGAACTGGTTTCGGAGTGGAATGGGATTAGGGGGGGGGGAAAGGGAACAGGAGGATGATGGAAATAGGAGGAGGGGGAACGGGAGGAAGGGATGTGGTCCTGACTTGAGTGTTTAATTGAGTATAATACCCCTTTTATAGCATGAATACCATGTCCAACAGACTTGGTTCATGACAACGTCCCCGTAATTCAGAACGGCCCCAAAGAAGCCGTCTCTCAGCTCCGACTCGCCACCGAATAGACAGCCGGTTACCTTCTTTTGCGTCCGTTCACTGTTTCCTCCTGATAAGCCGACTGCCTCCCTTAGTTTAACGCCCTCCACAACGATCACAGAGACAAAGACAGCTGGTCCGTTCGAAGCAGCGGGTCCATTCCTCATAACGATTCTGTCCCCTTTGACATGGTTGAAGGTATAGTCTATACGCTTCACCAGGCCCGGGTCAGCTCTAGACGGATTGACAAAGACGCCTTCGTTCTTAAAATCCAACGCGGCAGTGACTTGTCTGCGAATAATATGGTTCAGTTGATCGCGACACGGACCGAAACGTAAGGATCTCACAGTACGTCGCGACAGGCTTGTAGCTCTGTATAGACACCCGCAACAATGGTGTTCCTACCCTCCTCGTCGTTATCGAAGCGCGCGGAAACGACCAAATTTCTGAACAGAAATGAAAAAGACAATGATAAGCAATCGAAACAGAAATAATTGACAACCACTCGCTTTCTACAAGACAATAAACCTCTGTCAATCAAAGGGGCGATAGACGCAAGCTGGATGTCGGCCAGCTTGTGAATATCGATGTTGAAGCTGCTGCTGTACCCAAGAATTTGTCAGCACCGAACCTACGGGCCAGCATCAAGCCTCGCACTCACAAGTGGTCGCTGACGGGAGCTTTTGTTACAGGGTGAACCGCCTCAGCAACTTCTATGCGGCAACTAGTTAGCTCATGTCTGGAACAGCAACACGACATTACGATCAAACACTTGCCTCTTAGCGTTGGATCGCCGCCGACCCCCCACTCTTGGATATGGTCATAAATGTCATCCCCTTCGTAAAGGTCATCGTCTCCTACTTCTGGCCCGACATCATCGCCTTTGCCTACTCGCTGGTCAGTACGTTCACTCCCACTGAATTCCCCCGCTTCGTCTGCATCGTCGTCATCCAGATGGGGGGTGGGGGTACCGCCTACCGTACCCCCGTCGTTGTCTTCGTCGTCGTTGTACTGACTGCCTCGATCTGTTCCAACACTAGCTGCGTCTATAAGCTCAAACTGCTCTTCGTCGTCGGTGAGACCCGCCATCCCGTCGGATTCGACGCCACGGTCAGCATCATCGGATGCGAGAATGTCCAACTCTTCGGTCTTGACATCCACCACCTCGTCGTCATCGTCACCATCTGATTCTTCAATCTTGACATCCTCCGATTCTTCGATATTGCCATCTACCCTAAAAGATACACGGAAGTTGAAGCCAACATAGTTAAAGGGGGACACACGCTTACTCCATGTCATCGCTGACCACAACGGCTCTTGATGGCCTTTTTCGACCGAGGCGGGTTTTAGACGAGGCACTGTTGATGAAAGCGGATCAGTCGATAGACGACATATGAAAATGGGTGAAGACTAACGTTGATTTAGTCGTACCACCAACAGCCTTTTTAGTAGCGGTCTTCTTAGAGGCCGATTTGATAGAATCTTCATCAACGGTATGACTGGGTGTTCCGTCATTAATGTTACGCTCGTCGATTTCCATAGATCGGAAGTCATCGTTCGTATTTCCTGACTCCTCGTGCTTAACGCTCACGCTACAGCGACGCAGATCAGCAAGCAGTAAGACGAAGAATAGAATGAACGTACCCCAAATCGTCATCGCTGATTACAACGAAAGTCGTCGCAGCGTTGGACGTTCCTTCCGCACGGGTCTTACCTTTGGACCGACTGAATAAAATAATACATCGTTACAACGACAACACATCGCAAACAGACATAGACACACGATACTCTGGTTGTAGCCGTGGTCTTTTTGGACGCAGCTCTCTTGGGGGCCGGCTTGCTGAACGAGCTAAAAACCCGAATAAGCACTTCTACATTTTTCGGGATAGATAAAGTACTCCATAGATTCTTTAGACTCGATGGCCGCTCGTGACGGTATTCTCTGTCTCTTGGTGGGCGTGACTGCTTCACTGTCCTCTATCCTAAAGCACAGACTCCGCATCAACAAATTACACACAGTCGAAGACAACATACTCGTCGGGGGACACATTTCGTTTCGCCGGCGCCTTCACCAGTACGTCTTTCCGATTGGCCGTGACATCACTAGTCTCCGTTCTAAAGCATAGATTCAGCATCAGGGACTTGGTTACAATCAGACACAACATACTCGTCGAGGAACACGTCCCGCTTTGCAGGTGCCTTCTGCAATACGGCTTTTCGAGTGGCCTTGGTAGGCGAAGATCCAACCGTGTGCATCTTCTGTGCAGTTCTGCAAATGCCATGAGCTGAACGTCCATTGGTGTATCTTACAGAAATACTCACTTTGCTATCTGGGCTGCTTTCGGAGGCATGATTTGAGATAAAGAATCGAATTCCCATCCCAAACCGAGATTTTTATACAACGATACTTTCGACTGAGACATCCAGCACGGTACCGGATCTACACAATATCACATACGTCACCGGTATTGTAAATTGCACCGGCCGTCGACGCAATGCCAGCGATATCGGTGCTATCCAGTAGACAGCAGATGAATATAACTACTTGAATGTTGTTGAAGCCGACTAACGGATAAAAAAGGAAAGAAAAAGAAAATAGTTCCGTGTCTCGTACGGCAAACGGTTGGACCGGATACTGAAAACCGCACCGCACGAATGTCAATTGACGTTGCGCACGATGTCACACCGTCATGAAAAACAGATTGACGGCTCGGACGGTGGAAGATGACGCTGAACGCAATAGCCTCGCGGAACTCTCTAAGTGTCAAACGCTGGCCTGGACGGTGTATCATACAGAGCTCTTCATTCACGTCGCGCACGCCTAGCAAATACTTTAAAAGGCAATGAGTAGTCAGCCCGTGGACACGATCATCAACACCATGACCGACTTTTACGACTATGAGCAGGCAGGTACGTCCCCAAGCCAGTATTCAGCCGCCTGCAGATGTCTAAACAACAACAGGGATCATGCTAGAAGCGCTAATGCAAGAAAGAGCCGCAGAAGGACTAGGCCTGTACATGCTGAAGAGCAATTATGTGCGTATTACAACACCCAAATTAACGGAACGTATTCAAACCAAACGATGCAGGCGCACATAACGAGCAACGGATTCACACTAAGCCATTCCATGCCCTTCAACGGTGCCAGTATCATAAACGACAACGAGGGATTCGAGGCGACGTTCGCTATACAAGGAATCGTACACAGCACAATTCTGCCACCGTTCTATCACCTTTCGAGGTCAGTGTAATCATCATCGTCCTTAAGTCAGGCTATTAATATTGTATAGATCTATCACGGAAAACCAAGCACGTCATCTCCGTCAGTCGATCTCCTTAACAGGGTACAAACTCCCTGCGTTTGGACTGGCAGTCGATAACATTCTCGAAATTTACGCGCACTACGAGCGTATTACACCAGAGAAAAGTACCGTAAAAGAGCCTTCGTTTATAACCACAGACGACAACATCGGACCTATGATAGACTTCAGTAACAGGTTCTTCACTCCATCGAGATACGCCGATACGCCATTAGCCGACATATCCGTTGAAGTTGACCCTTACAACAGCATGGCCAATGCAGATAGGTTAGGATTCGCCCATACAGAAGAAAACGAAGTACGTTACGCAGCGGCGATCAAGATAGGTAATAAATGGTAAGCTAAAGTAACAAGCAAACCGACTTTCGAAACCGATCATCCCGAATTACAGGAGATTCCATAAAATCAACCCAAACGATATACGAAAAGGCGACATCGTCGAAATCCAATTCAATCTGACGCTCATCAGCACCGGGCAAAACACGTTTGTTATGAGGCCGATACTGCGAGAGGTAGCACGGTTCGACAATTCACTGTCACTGGTAAGTCGCCACCAACAGTCGATAACATACGAGTGCATATAACAAAACTCCGACAGACGGCGTCAACGAAGAGGCAAGCCGCAAAATTGATTAAAACAGGACAGCGACAGATGCATAAAAGGGCAAAGCGACGACTCGCGTACAATGACGACGACGAGTTAGATATAGACGGAGACGTGCGACGCATGAAAGAAGTGAAATTAACAGAGGACGTGGACTGACGAGTCCATAACATACCAGAGACTTCGACATGTTGCTATCCGTTTGTATACACAATAGCTACGAAGCAACTCGAAGCAAACGACGCAGTCGTCGAATCGTCGTCGTCTAATGTATATCCTGTACATCTAATTCAACCGCATGTAGCAGCAAACTACCTTCAATTAACAATATATCTCTATCCAACGTTAACACATTTCAACATCACTTAATAGTAATAATGAGTAGCTCTCTAGTTGTTAAGACATCGAAGCCACCTATATTATCGCTACAAGTGTGAACCCCGCGTTATCTGAGCCGTCTACTCTCTCAGTGTATCAATCACCCGACGCAGGCCGTGTAGATTGAAAGAGTAACTCGCCAGTTGTTACCAAACATAATCCGTTAACACATCAACCCACTTAAGTTCACGGCATAAGTGTGCATCTGTTGGCGTCAATGTCTATTAACTCAGCCTACTGCTGGTATTGGTTCAACAACATACACTCCTGCTCACAACGTTAACCTCGTAATACCAGACCTACTTTACCGAAACGGACGGCTTTGTTCACAAACTCACAGTCACCCGCGCGCATTCGACATCTTCCATACTAATCCGCCGTCAACAATATTCTACCGCTCAAACATCGACATCAACCACCGCAAGAAACAGTCACCACACGCGTCCATCATCGTCTATTCTAAACCACAATTCGCGATATCATACCACGCAAAACTTCGCCAACCATCATCACTTGGACGTCCCCATCGACCCCAAACATCAGGAACCACTCACGATGACCGAGCTATTCATCGTCGCACAGCTATACTCGAAACGTCTCAACGAAAGAGAACGAATAGTAAGAATAACGGAGGATGCCTTGACCTCGGAAACGGTCAAGGACAGCATGAGCGTTACGCTCGGTTACCCAGTCGAGTGCCTGTCTCACTGGATAATTGTGTAAGTACGCGTTGACGCAATATACACTACTAATGATATTGTTACAGGCGGGGTCCCCATAAGAGCACGAAGCTCGATAGAAATCACATAACCGTCAGGGGCTACGTGTGCGAGGACCACGCAATAACAGCGCATCTGTATCTGAACGATAACGGCGAGTTCGATCAGCATGTCGCGTATCCAGACGGCAAGATAATCGACGCGAAATTGGCGCGTGTACGAAGGTGAGTACGCTTTCGCAAACGTTGTTACCGAATCGATCTGACGGCGCGACAGTTTCTTGTATTGATTTTTGTTACAGTATATAGTCAGATCGCGTCATAAGAAAAGATGGTTTGTAAATTGTACATGGATCAGATAATAGTATAGACATAAAATCGAACGTACACGTAGACGTAGTAGAACGTAGAGAACGGTAGATAACCACGAGGCATGTACATAGTATAGCATACACCACAATAAATTTTGTTTTATGGGGGACGCGACAGAGAGGGAACCGGCACTCAGCATGAAGAACTCGACCCAGCGCTCTGGAAGAAGAAAGACGGAAACGGCTTCAGTGATCAAGTCTGCCGCTCAAGACGACGGCAGACCCCGCCAGCATGGTTGCGCAAACGGCGTCCTCCCGAGCGAGCCATCACGCACACTACTCGATGTGCAAGACCTGAATGGAAACTCAACTCACTACACTACCCACAAAGGCTCATTTTTCAATCCGTTTGTTTGTGCTAAATCAATTATTATAATTATCGTCAAATATGATTCAAACATCTTAACTGTTGAGCATAATAAATAAACTACATACACAATTAAGTAGGTACATATGTATACTTAATCATGAAACGTCCCCTCGCAGTCCCGATCTCACCAATTCGTCTGATAAACGTCAAGAGTGACGAATGACATCGACACTAGCCCGAGTATATCGACGTGGTGGAATCGAAAGGAAAGAGACGGAGCTTGAATAGATTGACTTAATATACCAGAAATTTCGGAACAACCCGAAAAGTACACACGTGATGGAACACATCATGCAGGAACGTAAATCTGTCGAATCCCACTGGGCGGAGCGGAGCGTGTTTAAATAGGACAGCAAGAATGATGACAATACATAATGGCATTCAAAACTGGTGAAATGTAGTGTAGGCTATTGTAGGTAGGCAAACTTAGGCTATAACAATTTAAACCATAGCGCTAAGCATTTAGCGCACAAGGGGAAGGCTCGGCGAGCCAATCATATTCAATGAATAGACGGAACCAAACCCTAACGCCGCCAAGGCACGAGGGGTAAAATAAGAGAAACCACAGCATCATATAAACGAATCCTTTTCCTTCGGAAGGATTCGTAATCTAGTTATTGTACGACTAGATGACGGGAAAGCACCAGAGACCGGCATGGGGAGATGGTCAATCCCGGACCGAGTAATTAAGGATAAGGCTTTCCAAAAGCAGGCAAACGAGTTAGTACAAGAAGCATGGACCAATATCCAAAAAGCCTGCGAGACACCGCGAGACGAATGGAACAACCCACAAATAGTATATGAATCATTCAAGAAGAAACTAATGGAGGGAGCGAGAAGAAGAGATAAAATAATGACACCAAAAATCGTAAAGGAAATCAAGCGCCTTCAATGTGACCTCGAAGTTGTAGATAATCTGGAAGGAAATGTAGATGACAATGCGAGAACGGCAGCTCTCATCACTGAAAGAATCGCAGAACTGGAACGGAAAAAGAGTAAGAAACTCAAGCATCTAGGTAAAATAAAAAATAAACTAGAAGGAGAAACAATATCACGGTACTGGGTACAAACTAACAAAGAAATTAAACCAAAAGACATGATATACGCGTTACGCAAGCCTGCAGAGAATGGAGGGCAAATGGACAGAGAAAAAGACTCAGCAAAGATGGCAGAAATGGCAGCAGATTACCATGAGAAATTACAGTTCCAAGGCAGAGGAGGACGCGACGAAAACTACAGGAACATCGAAACAGAACGAATTCTAAATGCCATTGATGTCCAACTAACGGAAGAACAAAAAGAACGAATGAATCTACCAATAAGCGAAGCTGAAATCCAAGAAGCGATCAAACTATCAGAGAATAACAAAGCGGCTGGAATAGATGGAGCAACCTATGAATTGTGGAAACAGATCATCTTGAACGAAAAAAAGACGCAAAAGAAAGAGGCATACAAAACAATGAGGAATCAAAACTAGTCAAGATGTTTGCCATACTATTTAATGACATTGAAGAGAATGGACTACTCGGCGAGTCCAAATTTGCGGAGGGGTGGATGTGTCCCATATACAAAAAGAATGACAGAGATGACATTGCGAACTACAGGCCCATCACCCTCCTAAACACTGACTACAAACTCCTCACGAAAGCCCTCTCAATACGCCTAGCAGAGGTAGCCCCCAGGATACTGCACATAAGCCAGGCCGGGTTTGTCAAAGGAAGGAAAATCACAGACCAGACACAGCTAATTAAGTCTGTAATCAACCATGCAGAAGCTGCAGAAGTTAATGGGATGATTATTGCGCTAGATCAAGAGAAGGCGTATGACAAAATAGAACATGACTACCTGTGGAAAACACTACAGAAATTTGGTCTACCAGAGCACTTTATCAATACTATTAGAACCCTGTATCGAACAGCAAAAACACGGGTCATGATAAATGGACACCTCAGCAGAAGGTTCAACATCATCAGAGGAGTGCGCCAGGGTGACCCACTATCATGCCTGCTCTTTGATCTTGGGATTGAACCTCTAAGCATAGCAATAAGGAAATCAGGATTACAAGGAATATGCATACCTGGAATCAACGACAAACTGAAAGCAGTCCTCTTTGCAGACGATACAACCGTTTTCCTTGATGAAACAGATGAGTTTGCTGATTTAGAAGATATCCTGAACGACTGGTGCTTCATAGCTGGTGCGAAATTTAACATAAACAAGACCCAAGTCTTACCGATAGGACGAGAGGACTACAGACAAGAGATACAACTCACCAGGAAAGGACCGCAACAGCGGGGTATAATTCCCGATAATATTAACATTGTTGGGGAAGGAGATGCTGTACGAATGCTTGGGGCATGGATGGGTAATAATGACGATAAAATGGAGCCATGGACACCAATAGTGGAAAAGGTAGATGAGGACCTCCAACGGTGGGGGCGCAGTAAGCCAACACTGGAAGGAAGGAAACTCATTGCCCAGATGGTAGTCGGAGGAAGGACACAGTACCTAACCCAAGTACAAGGAATGCCCAAAGTGGTAGAGAAAATCTTACGGAAAATGATGAAGGAGTTTGTATGGGGAGACAAAACAAATCCAGTCAAAGAAGATGTACTCTACGCACCTAAGAGAGAAGGGGGACGCCAACTCCTAGATATCGAAGCACGGAATGAAGCAATAACTATAATGTGGATCAAGGAATATCTGAGAATAGGTACAGACAGACCCATGTGGACAAACTTTGTGGACGGCATCCTAGCAATAAATGCGCCCAAGACGGTAGATAAAATACCCAACGAAGTTAGAATGAATATGTTTACACAATCCTGGAACACGCACTTAGGGAAGAAGAATAACAAAAACCCAAAGGATATACAAAGCTGGATAGATACTGCAAGAAAATATGGTGTTAGGCTTGAGGTACATGCAGCCACCAAAGAAGCACTACAAGAAATGCCAATCTGGTACCATGCTGAGGCAGATCAACGACTGAGACAGATATCAAAATCGAGAGCAGCAATATGCCTCATGGGAAACCACAAAATGAGATCAGTGAGAGATGCAGAACAAATAGCACGGAAAAGAGACACAGAAGATCATATAAGAAACTCAAGATGCGGGTGCAATGTCTGTATAGAAACAAGAGACCAAGAGAAATGTAACAACCCAGAGGCATGCTACAAACGTGCGGCAGAGATGCTACAAACCATACCTAGGAAATGGCACCCAGACGAGGCACCAATAGGAACAGGAAATATGAATGACAACAATGACGGAGAATGGCAAACATTTGATCCAAGACCAATAACAGCGACACAAACTCAAGATCTGTTTCGAATCTTTACAAATGGAAACAGAAGTGAGGAGCCCCTCAGGAAGAAGATGGATTCAGATCACACTGTACAAATCGCAACGGATGGGTCATGCAAAAATGCCAAAACAACAAATGCGGTAGCTGGCGCGGGCATATACTATGGAGAGGAACACCCAGATAATGTAGGCCTAAAGGTCCCTGGGGCGCTACCACAGACGAACCAAGTAGCAGAGTTATACGCAGTACTAGAAGCAGCCAAACGACACCCAGGAGAAGAAACACTCATGATAATGAGCGACTCAAAATATGCAATAAACGCGATGACCACAAACCTGGAAGTAAATGAAGACAGGGGATACATTGGAATGGCGAATGCCGAACTAATTCAAACAGCAGTCGCGAGACTCAGAGAGAGAAAAGGAAAAACCAAATTCAAATGGATCAAGGGACACCAAGGACACGATATGAACGAGGGAGCAGATAGAATGGCAGATGAAGGGACAAACAACGAGGAGGAGGAACACAACCTAAACACGCAAGTGGCCCCAGAGACCAAAATCACCGGAGCGAAACTGCAGAAAGTCACACAGGCGTTAGCCTACAAGAAAATCAGGGAAATTAAAACCAACCAAGAAAAACATTGAAGGCGCAAAACCAAAAAGGTAATAGCTAAGATACAAGACCACTTTGAAGACACCTGTGGCGAAAGGCCGACAGAAGACAGAATCTGGAGTGCGGTTAGACACAAAGACTTCTCGAGACAGATATGGTACTTCCTATGGATGGCGGTACACGATGCTTATAGAATAGGGACGTGGTGGTTGGAAACAGCTACAAACGAAGATATGAGAGCAAGGGGCACATGCCCGCACTGTAACGGGGTAGTGGAAGACCTGGACCACATCCTCACAACGTGCGAAACCCCAGGACAAGCAGAGATATGGAAATTAGCGAAAGAAGTATGGACTAAAAAAGGATATGAGTGGAGACAGCCCTGGATTGGGGACATTATAGCATGCGCAGCAAGAGAATTCAAAGATGACCAAGGCCGTCGAAAACCAGGTGATGCACGGCTATGGAGAATCCTAGTGTCTGAATCCGCATACATGATATGGAAGCTTAGATGCGAACGAGTTATCCAGCAAGAAAACCAACCCCTTACAGCAAGGGAAGTGAGCAACAAATGGCATCGGGCAATGAACGAAAGATTAGACACAGATAGGAAACTCACACATAAAAGATACAGAAAGAAATCTCTACCAAGGAAATTGGTACTGAGTACATGGCGGGGAGTCCTACATGAGGAAAACACCCTGCCTCAAGACTGGATAGACTCGAACGGGGTTTTAGTGGGTACCAGCCTGGCACGATTGAGACCAAGAGACGATGGTTAACAGGTATTGAAGTCCCACACTACGTGCGTAAAGCATTTCCTCGTGGTAACACATACCGGCCCATGGCCGGTGCTCTAGCGAGCCCTAGGCTTCTGACTCTGACGGAACCCAACGGGCAGCTGCGTTAAAGCAGCATCGCTCCACCAAAAAAAAAAAAAAAAAAAAAAAAAAAGAAAGCAGTTCATGCGCCGCATGCTTCTTCATCTACAACCTAGGAAGAGAAAAAGCCGGGCTACCACGAACGGTGCTGGCTTCCGTGACTGTAATTCCAACCCCAGGCTTCCGACCACTCACAAAACGACCATGACATCGAATTACACTGCATTACATCGCTACGCGCCTCATACATATAGTTCAGCCTGGGGCTCCCTACACCCTAGAATGGAGGACGAGGGGCTGCAATCTTCGGCTCAACGTTGAAACAAGCCTCGTATATCATCAAGATATCATTTGCGGAGGACTCGATCATCCGACATAATGCATCAAAAGGGATAGGTTATGGGGCTGTTTCTAACTCGATCGCAACGATACTACCCCAATTACAGTTGGTCTGCAAGGATAGATGTAAGCAGCTGCTTGCAAAATATATCGTGTATGTCGGATGTGAGGTGCAATCCATCCTCCCAGATACGACCGCCCTCAATGTCCGGATCGTCTTCGCCAAAATCATATTCTAGTGGGTCATCAAGCACATCGGTGAGTACTCGATGCGCCGAAAAGAGAAACACCGTCGCATCCTTGCTTGATGACCCGAATTCAATTGCTTGATCCCGCAGGGCGTCATTCCAGGTCTTGATGTTGTCTTCTAACACCGCAGAGAGATCACAGTCTACGGCTACAATTGCCGATCAACTCTAAACGGACATCTAGGATGCAAGCGCGCGACAATACCTTGTGGTGAACGATCTGTCGGAGGAACATCGAAGAGGATGAAGTTTCGAGCGTTGCATTTCAGATAAAGGCGGTGAAGAGCGTCGAAGATGCTCTCAACGATGCTTTCCAAGTCTTCGGATCCCATAGCTCCGCAGTCATTGATTCCCAGAAAAATCACTAGTGCTTGAAGATTAGTGGCGAATCCCGACTCCAAGAAGAGAAGCAACAAACCATAGGTTGCCTCGCCCGGATCCAAGGATGCCCTCCGGGGTTGATCAACCTTGCCATCAGTCTTTCCAAGGAAGTGAGATAGTTGCTTCGGAAAGTCGGTTTCAGCGGTGGCGCCGGGGAATGCAAAATTGAAAACCGTGAGGGCATCGCTTCGCAATCGTCGGCGGGCGACGTCGACCTAGAGGCGTTAACGTCAAATCTATAGAAAGACGGATTTGTAACTCTTCACGAACCCAAGTTGTGCCTTCATTCGACTTACTGTAGGAATCGCCGCTATTGATGGAAAGGATGAAATTGGTCGCCCTAATGAACAATAAATAGGGGCTTACAAGACGACAAGATTCTGAAGCGACCCTCGCGCATGCCAATGTGGCCCGACGAGTATAATTGGTAAGAATTCTGTGCTGTCTTGTCAAGAGGATCCCCGCTGAATGGTATGGTCACAAACTAGTTGAAGAAGACAGTCGCGTACTGGGCATGTCTGCATGTTGGCAGGCATCTTCGGACTTATTCGCATCGGCCTCCTTACAGTCCTGTTTCTTGGGGTGCGGTTGTGGGTCGGTATTTCCTCTTTCCTGTCCACGCTGGACTGAGCCAAGCTCAGGGGACTTTCGCTTTCGCTTGTTAAAGGATGTGTTTCCAGTGGGTGGTTGCATAATACCTACGGTACGCTACCACCATGATCTTCAAAAATTGACCCTGCATCTAACTATCGACGTGACTGTCACGTTCTGTGTGACCAGATGTGACTGCACTTCCCGGCCATGGCATCTGCACTCACCCCTAGAGCTCAAGTTCATAACTGGACGTGACTACATAAACATTCATGGAATGAACGTTAACGCGTAACATTTGAACCTCGATCAAACTGTTAGGAAAATATTACAGGTTTTTTTGGAGCACGACTCAACGCCCGCTCTGTCAGACTCTCACATCCACGGTGTATCGTACTAGCCCCCGGCCCTTGCACGGTCCGTACACTACCCAAACTGAGAGGTGAGTATTAACCCAAGGTACTCATCCCATCCGCTAATCTCAGCTGAGTTTAAGGACGGAAAAGGTTGATCCGAGACTTACTTTACTGTCAATGAGCTATGTCCCAAAACACAGATGGTCGCCGCCTTGTCGCCGCCCAAGTTGAAAGGATAGGTGCCTCGCCAGGCCTATCCAAGATGCGTCACACGCGACAATTAGCACGCATGTTCCTTATACACGCAAACGCGACTATATCTTCGGGCCAATATTCTTCCGAAATGTAGCCCAGAATAGTGTTGCGGGGATCTTCGCCTGCAATTCCGCTATACATGCTGACAGCCTACGCGTGTAAACGCGGAATATCCTAGTACGCCATTCAATGCATCCAAGATGACGAGGAACATCCAGCTATGGTCAACGCTGAAATGGCTCATGTGCGTCGACCTCCTGATCATGCCAAGCCCTCAATATCGATTCCTTGGAATGGGATTGAAGGCGGTGAGTAACACTTACGAGTAGTTGCTACAGTTTGCCCCAACGGTATAAAGAGAGCGAAGAGATGGGTGCTTTCTACAACATCAGACACAATGTTGAAACTCGCACTGGCATTCACGACTACAGTCCTCAGCGCACTCACCGTGGTGAACGCTCATGGATACGTGCAGGAGCTAAAACTAGGCTCAACATCCTACACGGGCTATCTTCCTTACTCTGATCCATATTACAACCCTCCCATTCCACGCATTGTCCGCAAAGTTCCTGGAAATGGTACGCGTCGACATGTCCTTCACAGAGGAACCCAAACTTATCTTGGGTTGCCGCAGGTCCAGTCGAAGACTTATCTCTCATCGAGTAAGCAGTGATGTCTCCAGGTTCGCTGATTTGATATTGGTATTCACCCTTGTTAGTGTCCAATGCAACGGATGGAGCGCAGGAGGAATAGCGACGGCCCCAGCTCCACTCGTTGGGACCGTCGCCGCAGGCTCTCAAGTTAAGTTCAACTGGACGCAATGGCCCGATTCGCACGTCGTACGTGCTTTCATTTGTGCCTATGCACACTGATACTGAGCTGTATTGTCCAGGGTCCTATAATTACCTACATGGCTCGTGCCCCTTCTGATATCACTCAATGGAGCCCAGGCAACTCGTATGAGTGTTAGTTAAGGCGACGATAAGGAGCTCACGCAATCCTGTTTTAGAGCCGTTTGGTTCAAGGTCGCCGAGTCTGGCAAGACCGCTGACGGAAAATGGGCGGCCACCGATGGCTTATATGCCAATAACCATATTTACACTTTCACTATCCCTGCAAGGCTGCGAACTGGACAGTACATCATCCGACATGAGATGTATGTTCCGTTCTTTCTCCGGCTCGTGACTTTACTCATGGCGATAATGAAGCATTGCTCTGCACGCTGGTAAGCCATGATCAGGTTCAAGTTTTCGCCGGTCTAAGTTTCTCTGAATCCGCTGTGAACGCAGCATGGTCTTATCCCGGAGCGCAAGTATGTGTTGGTGACCGTCTGCTTCGGCTGAATTATGACCTCGCTTTATGTAGGTCTATCCATCCTGCTCACAAGTACAGGTAACTGGCAGTGGAACCGGCTTCCCGACTAGCTTCGTCCCATTCCCTGGTGCTTACACGGGATCCACTCCTGGAATCGTGAGTTTCCTCCATTAGTATGTACACCATTACCAGCTAAAAGGACGCTGCAAGGTATACGATGTATATACAAGTGAGTACAATACTTATCGTACGAGCTCACGCTTCTCAACGTCAAGTAGACACCGGAGCATATCCAATTCCTGGTCCCCCTGTGTAAGTGATTTCGATGATTTGTGTCCCACTCAAGTCGATCACTCACTACTTGTCTACAGTTGGTCTTGAGCTCTAGTAATAACTTCTGTATACCTTGTTATGAGTCTTTGCTTCTGTTTATTTCCGGGAGAGTCGAGAGCTTCGCTTCACAAATTAGTGTACTCCTATGGCTCCTATCATCTATACACGTGATCAATCGACTCAAATCTATTTGAGATTTCCGAACTTGTACAACTCTCACTGAAATCCGATGGGTGCTCGAGCGCGGCGCGTCGGGGGCGTCTCCCGGTATGCAATGGCGGCGTTCAACCAAGCTGAAGAGCCCAGCCAGGAAGATAATCGACCATCAAAGAAACGCAAAGTGGATGTGTCCGCAAACTTCCCTGCTGGTTGGGTTAAAAAATACGATGCAAGCCATCTTGTAGAACATGTTACTGACCCAAGTCAGATACCAGAAGACCTTTCGAAATGTACGTGGCTCGAAACCGCGCACTGACATAGGTTTACTGATGTAAGCCTAGACTTTTGGCAGCGAAACCGCTATTTTTCATTGTATTCTTCACCGCCGGGCTGCCTTCTTGATGCGGAGGGCTGGTATAGTATAACACCCGAACGGATAGCAGATCAAATAGCAGAACGGTGTCGGTGCGATACCATCTTGGATGCATTTTGTGGAGTTGGAGGCAACGCGATCGCGTTTGCGAAAACATGCCAGAGAGGTCAGTTTCTCCTACGATTTACGAGGCCTGATGGTACTCATTTGTTCAGTCATCGCAATGGATATAAATCCAACCAGACTGGCCCTGGCCAGACACAATGCCCAGATATACGGCGTCGCTGATCGTATCGAATTTATTTTGATGGACTACATTTCGTTCGCAAAGACATACCCCACGCAGTGGTCGAGGGCCACGTCAACAAACGAAACACGTAGGATCGACATTGTGTTCCTGAGTCCTCCTTGGGGTGGCCCGTCTTACCAGCAATCATCTCCTCGAAAGGGGCAAGATCAAGCGGCCGAGGATGAATACTCCCTTTCTTCCATCCAGCCCATCAACGGCGCAGAATTGTACAAGATCACGCAAAGGCTCACTCAGAATATCGCCTACTACCTCCCTCGCAATACAAATTTACAAGAAGTCAGCGCTCTAGTGCCAGCCGAAGGACAGGCAGAATTTGTTGAGGTAGAAGAAGAGTGGATGGGCTCAAAGCTCAAAGCATTGACCTGTTATTTTGGAGGGCTAGTAAAAGGTCAAGAGGACATGTACTGAATCCTAATGAGCTCTTGAATGCATAGTTCGTGCGTGTCAATTGTATAAATGACGGACTTGATCTCATTATCATCACGACCCTTACTAACATAATTCTATGGAATTGTCAAGGTCTGCAATAATCAGGTCCGCCCCTCGCTCAGATATTAGATACACGGGTCCCTGCGTCGGTGCGTTGGGCATGTATGGCTGCAAGTAGAGTCAGTAGGGCCAGGGCGATGTGGGAAAAGATCAGGCTTACTATAACAGATGCGTCTACAATTCGCAAACCCTCGACTCCCTTCACCTTCAAATCGGGGTCAACAACGCCCCATTTAGCTCCCCTGGGTGACATGGCAGCCGTGGATAATGGGTGGTATATCGATGCAGCCGAATTGCGTACGAACGCCTCTATCTCTTCGTCAGTATTAGCATTCGCGAAGTCCCCGTAAGGTGCATCTATGTAGTCCTCCCAGGCACTCTCGCTCATGAATCGCTTTATAGCTTTGATAGCTTCTTTCAGTGCGAAAATGTCGAAATCGGTAGATAAGAAGTTGGGGTTGATTAGTGGAGGCTCGAATGGATCCGACGACACAAGCTGTAGTTCACCACCTACACGCAGGCCAGTTAGTGATTCCCTCCATCCATAGGATCTCCTCTCAACGTACGAGATGTGGGTGAAATCAAAGCTGTGGTGATGGTGACGAAATTTCCCTCTGCGGGCATCGGGATCCCTGGTACGGCCCAAAAGTTCTACGCTACACGTGAGCTGGCCGACTCGCATGATGATTCATGTAGGACTTACACTGATGATGATCTCCCAGTGAGATGAATTTGGTCCCGAAGCGGGGTCTTCAACGGTTTCGAAGATGCTGGCGTTATTGGCAAGCCTCAACCACCCCAAATGGTTGGCAATCGGCGAGACAAGAGGTCCAGTGCGATTATCAGTCCATTCGGTTACATAACTATCCAATAAGGACGCATCTCGGAACATGCTGTCGAGAGTGTCGTTGCCTTTGGTTGTCCAGACTCCCGCGAGTAGAGGATGATCCGTCAAGTTCTTCCCAACTGAGGGGTTGTGGACTATGGTTTCAATCCCCAGTGATGTTAACTCGTCGCGGTTTCCGATTCCAGAAACTTGCAAAAGAACGGGGGTGCCTATGCTCCCCGCCGACAATATAATTTCTTCCGACGCGCAGACTCTCTTTGTCTCAGCTATTGAAGTTGGTTATCAGTCCTAGATGTACAAGAAGTGAGTGAATCACTGACCACCCGCTGCTTCGGCAAACTCGACACAGTGGAACGAAGGTACGCCGTCTTCCGTTCCCGTCTGGACCAGTTTTGTGACATGTGAGTTGATCACAACATCTAGAGTATCCCGTGGTAGCGCGGGCTCGAGGAATCCTGTCGCCGCACTACTTCTCTGGCCATGGCCAATAGAAGCAATCATCCAGCCTATATGTCCATCAAATCTTTAGCTCGATTAGCCGAGACGACGAGCTCATACCTATTCCAAGGACATCGCCTCCGCCCATATCGGGATTGAATGGAAACTCGTCTGATTGCTCTTGCAACGTTTGCAACACTCTCTCGTCAATGGGAGTACTGCGGCCCGGCAACGAGATGGATATCGCCGAGCCATTGCTAAAGCCGTGGTGCGAAGGAATGAATTCGCCAGTGGTGTTGTGATCTATCGTGCGGTGTCAGCGCCATGTTAGCCGTGACGGATCACTATTCAGTACACACTGTCCGCTGGAGGCGTCACCCTTTCGTTCTGCACGAGATGAGTCGTTATTGTCTTATCTTTCTTCCATTTTGCCGCTTACCCTCGCGATGTATTGCTGCATGTTGGTCCAATTCCACCCGTCATCTTCGGAGACAGCTGCATAACGATTCCAGTCATCGGCAGAGCCTCGCATGAATACTTGATAGTCTGAACGGTGTTCAGGTGAGTGGTGCGCTCTCACATAACGTTGTCGGGGAGTACATACTAACGCTGCTACTCCCTCCCAACATTCGTCCTCGCGCGTAAGGGACGGAACGGTTATTGTATCCTGCCTGGGGTGTTGTAGTATAGTTCCAATCATATGGTGTATTCGGAGTCAACGTCGTGCAAAAGAGAGGGATCTGTGAGTTTATAACCCCTTCGTGGCTAGGATGGGTATTGAATGCATGAATATTAGTCAGAGACTGCTTTCGCTCACGATATGCCCGCTTCCAAGACTAAGACAGAGACATCGGGGATCTCTGTCAACCGACTAGCTACAACACTGCCAGCCGTTCCACCTAACGCAGAGTCATTCGGGTCATATACTATCAGGTGCAATCAAGCATACCGCCCACAATGATATAGTCGTAGTCCTTGGGCTCGAATTCGGTAGGGCTGCTGTACAGCACAGCAGATGTAAGATGGCCGAAACAAATGACGCTGAGAAGGGTTTTGATCACAGACATTTATGTCTCCGGACAGAATCAGCCTCTCAACCTTTCTCATATATACTCGCGCTGATCCGCTGTAGTGGGGTTAGCCGTTGCCCCCATGGGGTCTTCGCGTCGCGCTCGCACTTTAATTCGGGTGTTCTGGTGTTTTGAATATTGTCGTAACTGAGGATCATTCTGTGGATACAATAGCGCTACTGAATACAAAACTATAACCACAAAGTCCGATAAATCACCTAGCTAGGTGGGTAAAGACCGCGTGCAGCTGAGACAGTGGCCTTAAGAACGTGAACTAATGGGATATACTTCTACGGGCGTCTACGTCATTCGATTCTGAAAACAAAGCCAGAGATTATTATTTATACTAATCATTTGCAGCCGAGATGTGAGTACCGCGAATTTGGTCCGTCAAAGGGACTCACACATTGGTAGAAAGGCCTTAATGGCGCCAACTCTTCACATGGAAGGCGGGCAAACCCTGCGCTGCTAATCCCTGGGCTGCGGACAAGTTGGCTGGAATGCAGACAGTATGGTTGTCGGAACTCCTATGTCCGTATACGCACGATCCTACAGGAAGAAATCAGCGCCGTCAGCGCCCCGCTTGCAAACACATTGATGGGAGAGTGCACTCACGTACGACACACTGGCCTTTAATGCACTCGACCGAGTCTACGTTTGGTATTTCCGTACAATCTTGGCCCGAGAAGCCGTCGCTGTCGTCAGACGGGCACCCACCGCAAGACCTATTACCGCGGAAACATCAGCCATCATACAAGGGCGGAGCGCAAGTTACTAAGTGGAACAAGAGACGTACCAAAGGTCATTGAGAACGAATTGACACTTGTACCCAACTTGCGTACGAACGCCGTTGTTGATCTTATATACCGGGCACGCGCGTTCTCTGGATGTGTGGCATATTGGCATGCCTGGTTCTGATCGACGAACGGGTGCTTGGCTAGCATCGTCAACAAAAGTGATGGCTGAAAATGGCATTAGTGGTCTGAACGGCTGGAGGACAGGTCGTACTTACGACAATTTCTCCCGCTCATGGAACAACTAGAAACGGGTGCATATTGGCCCATTGAGGCGGTGCACGACGTTGCTCCTGGCGAAGAGTATGGATACTGGTTCGAACACCTGACAACAAGATCAGGCTAAGAACATAAACTCAAATAAAACTAACGAACTTTTGACAATTCGTCAAGGAAGGATTGTTCTGAACGACGGGGATCATTAGTGATATCAAACAAATTGTCAGCGTTGGACCCACGTTGAACCAGCCAGCGCAGCAGGCACAACATCCAGTAGCACCTTGTACGGAGTTGAAGGTGCCTGGTGAGCACCATGTGCATTCCACAGCGCCACCAGTGGAGTAGCGACCTGGCGAACATTTCTGTGGATTCGCGAGAGCGTCGGACGGACACATAGACCCTGCCGGACAGCTCAGGCATGAAGTGGAGCCCTGGGTTGCACTGTAGGTGCCTCTGGTACAAGGTGTTTCAGCGGTTGCCCCGGCTTTTGGGATGTAATACCCCTAAACTGAATGAGATGAATGATACGTATAGAAAACGAGTACATACCGCTCTCGCTTTGGTACAAGACCGCTGATTATACTCTAGATCTCCGGTGAGACAGCTTTAATGAGAATGAGACGACGCGTACCTTTGGTGTAGGATCCCGCTTCACACTGCAGACAAGCGGTTCCGGACAGGTAAGTGCCAGGCGCGCAGTTCGCGGCCTCCGCAAGCGTGAAGAAATTGATGATGAGCACGGCACATGTGAGCCAACTGGTAAACGAAAATGAAGTCATGACGGCGACGTGAAAGAAGGAAGAGGGTAAAGGGGTGAGAGGAGAAGAGGCCGGATCGAATGTTATATATAAAGAAACCCGGAAAGGGGGTGTTAAGAACGAATGCAATTATTGATCGACAGACAAACGTTTCGAAAATAAGATGATCGCAGGTATGCCCTGACAAGCTGAAGTAAATGAATTTCCAGTCAACGAGTTGATATTCATGATCGTCGACAACAAAGCATAAGAACATAACGAACTAGACATTACGTTAATTAGTGAGCAGTGAGCTATCTCAACGGGATCTGTGGTACCATTTGACTCGTATATTATCGTTGTGAAATTTCATCTTCGTCGTCATCATCGTCTTGTTGCGCAGCCAAGAGCCGATTGAGGAAGGGTGCGTCCAGCGCACCTTCAAACACGAATTTCAGGATAATTCGAAACAAATAAAAACGATCGACTCACGAGCAGCCCCACTACTATGTTTACCCCTATACGCCGATAATACAGGTGAGGGGGATCCAAATGAGGACCCAAATGTAAACGTTGATGAGTTCGGGTTTCCGCTTGGACTGTCTCCTAGCCCATTGCGAGGAGATGGCGACGCTAGTGAGAGGTTGAAAGAGTTTGTTGTGTTCGGGGTGGGAAACGGTCTTTGTGGCTGAGGAGAAGCAGCCTAGGCCGCCGTCAGCAGTCTCCGCTGAATCGCATCTCAGGTACTCACTGAAGGTGAAAGCGCTTCGGACAGCTTTTTCTTTTGTGTCATTGGTGAAGCCGCATTGATTTTAGGAGTAGGTGGAATCGATTTCGGAGGCAACGGCTTCCGAGGGAAACGTAGAGCAAACGCTGCTTGAACAATGTTGAATAGTACTACGACCATCACGAGAGATTCTGAAATACGACAAACTGAGTGAGCTATTCAAACGATCACGGTAGTTCCATACCAAATAAGCAGATAAACTCATATAAGCCCCCACCTAGAAGGGCCATGAGTCCATTTCCCCGCAGTTCTCGCCATGTAACGCGTGAAGCAGCAAAAATTGATGGTATGGGGAGCAGATACGTGGTAACCGCCAAGAAGCCAACAGCCAATATGTTGATTCGGATTCGCAGGAGGGCTTCTGAGCGATACGGCTTCATTGCTGAAAGTACGAGGAAGAGATGGTGAAATTCAGTTTGAACTTTGGTAGACTCGAGGCGGTCGCCGTCACGTGATGGACGTGACGGTCTCCTAAATGAGATAGGAGTCGAGTTTAGATGGAAGTGTTGGAACATACTTTCTCAGTTGTAATAAGACTCGTATATTACGGCACACTTGGTTCCAATATTTTGGCGAGCAGTAATTCCCATGAGCGGCAGCGATACGAGCCAGAAATTGATCAACTATTTTATACTTCTGATGACAGCTCGCTTCAGTTTACCTCATCAGTTCTTTTCCTGGACGTCACCTCCACAAACTTCAAAGAAATTGACCAGATTTAACGCTGTACTAATGATGTTTCTGACGAGTTTCGGCCATCGTTTGGGAAGGCACTGGAATAACTCTGTGTGTGTAGGTGGACATGTTCCAATCGTGCGCCCCTGTGAGAGATATCTCACGGTCACAACAGTGAGCCCGAAATGACCGAGAGCTTTGAATGGATGGTCCCACCCATGACGTTCTCTAGTCTTTATTCGAAGATGCAGTACCCAGAACTCGTATCATTTATTCCTGGGGGTCGATCCTCGCCGAGGAGGCCTTGCATCGAGTACTGTCTAGTAGATATATAAAGGCCAAGGATTTCAATAGATGAGATTTATCCCCACTTTCCAACGCTCACCATGAAATCTGTCTTCGTCCTCGCCATCTTCGCCGCCGTCGCCACCAGCAGCGTGCGCGCTGCTCCGCAACTCGAGAGGCGCGCAGAATTAGACGGTAAGCTGAAGCTGACGTCGTTCTCCGCAACAACTTGATCTGACCCGGACTTTGTCGTTTGCAGATGTCGCCGTACTAAATTTTGCACTTACGCTCGAGCATCTCGAGAACGAGTTCTACTCGGGTGCCCTTGCGAAATTCGACCAGAAGGCCTTCACCGATGCCGGCCTGCCCTCATTTGCTCGCGGACGCTTTGTCGAGGTCTCCAAACATGAGAATTCCCACGTCCGACTTCTCAGTAATGTCCTTGGGGACAAGGCGACGAAGCCGTGCACTTACGACTTGTAATATTTTTTCCGTCCGTTTGTACCGCGGCTGACACCGGAGTATCCAGTCCGTACAGTGATCCCAAGTCATTCGCCGCCTTGAGCCAAATTCTGGAAGGCGTTGGTAAGTATTCGCTGCAGTGCATGATGTAAACAAGGTGCTCACGAAACACGGTCTGAAATAGGCGTGTCGGCATACACTGGTGCTGCCGCGTTTATCGAGAACAAAGATTACCTTACTGTTGCAGCAAGTATCTTGTCCACCGAGGCACGACACGCCGCCTATGTTCAATCCGCCGTAAACAAGTTCGCGGGGTGGTCCGGAGCCTTCGACGTGGGCGGCTCCGTTTATCCATTATACCATTTCACGCTAACAGTCTACCGTATTACAGATTCCTCTTGGCCTGAATGAAATCTTCAGTTTAGCCGCACCGTTTATCACCTCATGCCCCGACTCTAACCCGAACCTACGGGTCAAAGCCTTTCCTACTCTCACCGTCGTTACACCCAACCTCAAGCCAGGCTCGAAAGCCACTCTCAAATTCGACTCCCCCAGCGACTCCGGTGACCTATACATGGCGTTCTTTACTGGCCTGGCGAAGAAGTTCGTCAAGATCGAGAACAAGGAAGTGACCATCCCATCCGACCTCCTAGGAACTGTTTACGGGGTTGTTTCCAAGAGCGCAAACTCGACAACGGACGACGATGTCGTAGCCGGAGTGGCTGTTTTGCAATTCAATTTCGATTCTAGAGGCCACCTTGTCTAAGTTATTTTGATATCTCCAACTTCGCACTCGTCGAATATTCGTTCCTTCTATCAGTGTTACTTACTTTTATGTCGTCGAACTGTTGATAGTGTACAATGTCAGCGCCTAACTTCATGATAATGAGGTGCAAAAGAAGGCAACGGAGTGGAAAGGACCTCACATCTTCCTAAAGGTAGTTCGGCTGCCGGCCATATAAACACGTTGAGCAAGCCCTCAGAGTTATCGACGTCGC
Source organism: Sanguinoderma rugosum (assembly GCA_017499575.1). Taxonomy (NCBI): domain Eukaryota; kingdom Fungi; phylum Basidiomycota; class Agaricomycetes; order Polyporales; family Polyporaceae; genus Sanguinoderma; species Sanguinoderma rugosum. The sequence continues at coordinate 2,793,999 of VTPW01000018.1, read as the reverse complement.
CGGAAGCCCTGTTGGAGACTTTCGAAGAACGAGTGGAGGCTGGCACGCCCACAGAATCTCTTCCCTGCTATCAGAGCATTCGCGCCCTCGAGACCACCAAACGCGTGTATGGTCCTTACCCTCGTGCTAATCTAATACCGACGAATCGCCAGGGCGCTGAAGTCCACGTACGGCCGCCGTTGTAGTTTTAGGGCTATCGCCCGAGCGAAACTTGAAAGGCACGGCCCAGCCCTCAAGCTCTCTTGACAACAGCGACGCCGTGTTTCGATAGATCGACAAGCAGAAGTCGTTCCGAGTATTTCAGTAAGAAGTTAGCCTGCCGGGCCGGCGAGGTTGACCACCGTGACTGTACAATGCCGCTGGACGATCAAGCATGTCACGCGCGCCAGGCTCCGGCCACCGTCGTGATCGAGTTGACCATTGCCCGCGACCCACGACTCAGGGAATGGGCATTGTGCAGAGGTAAAACAAAGCTGCGCAGACGAACAATCTAGATTTCTATGTCTCAGCCCGATCCCCCTCCTGAAATTTGGCGGTACATCCTGTCCTTTCTTTGGGATCCTCAAATTCTCCAAATCTGTCGGTGAACCGTTTGCTCTGTGATGTTGCTGTGGAATATCGGTACAAACACCGTCGAGCAAGGTTGGTCGCTACGGCTTTTGATCGAACCGAACGACGTTGATTTGAGTTGCAATACAGGGATCCTTGGCTGGCTAAACGACTCGGAGTCAAGTCGCTTTGTGTCTCGACCGATGCCATGGGTCAATTGATTACAAGGCCGACCTCGAACTCGATCCCAAGGCGGTGTCGGTGGCCCACCTACCCTCACTGATGGAGTGGCCGCGAAAGAAGGACCCCCAGAACAAGAACTGCACGACCATGGACGCCGAAGCTTTATCTGCAGTCCTTCTGGACGCTGTTGCAGGAATGAGGAACCTTGGGGAAATGGAAATCCATACAGCTGGCATTGCGACCCCCGAACCCGACCCCGATTTTGAGCTCCTATGCTACCGTTTTCGGCTCCTACGAACCCTGAAGTTTGGTCGACAATCGATATATTACACCTGATACTCCCTATCTTTCAATTCTGCGACCTGAAAGTTGTTTTTCTGCTGTTCCTACACTCCGCACCATCAGCAGATATCCTGTCTCGGGCAGGCTAATTTCTACGGCCCTTTGCGCCGACGTTGGAATACCTCACCCTTCACCCTTCGTAACCACGGTCGCGAAGTCGTGGAGCAATGATCATGAGTATTGCGCAGAGAGATAGTGTATATCCTATTAGTGCCGTTCACGAGTAACCGCACTGATTCTCTGATCGCCTTCTCCTTCTCTTACTTTAGAAGCGCAACATGTTGTTCAGGCAAAGATGCCCCTTAGCATTGGTTTGGTACGTACTTGTTTGTGGCAGCCTGGCTTGATAAGCACGCGCTGACAGACTCCTTCCTTCGAGGTTTACATGCGGATCGATGCTACTCAGACCGGAGACTCTCCTCGCTTCAAGTGTCGTGTCCTGCAGCTCACGACCGTGGTATCGCTGCCCTCCTAGTTTCCAAGACACTCACAAATATCGTGAAAAGGAGTATACCTAGTTTAATCAAGCGTGGTTGACGTGACTGGTGAGTCTGCACTGGTGTTTGACGACGATGTTCGTGCTCACCGGCAGTGCTTCCCTCCGTCCCCCGTCCTCCGATTATTCGACTTCCTTCGCTGTCGAGATGGCGCCTCTAAGCTGTAACTGGGGTTGGAGAAGAGAAAGAAACACAAGGAATATATCTCGCTGTTACACAATATGATTCTCGAGAACCAGAGGTACTTCAAGTTATCTGACGCGATAGACAGGATAGAAGGCCCAAGAACCTATACGCAATAATGTATGTACGTTTTACATCTCCCTTCGGAAATCAAATGTTGGAAAACCAATTCAATGTCTAGTATACCATCCTTCAACAACGGAGCAAATCCATCTTCCAGCTTTGCTACTTCCGTCGTTCGATCTACTCGAAACTCTCCAGTTTCTAGATTGCCGTATGCGGTGACTACAATGCTGATTGCGGCAAACTCTAATCTTCCACTTGTATGTAGGCCTTGAAGAACGCATGATAATCGTGGATAGTCTGTGTTGTAGTGCCAATTCATTTGCAGATGTATGTTGAATGCGAGTCGGCGTAGATGCCTTGGAAACGAAGAATGATTTATGCAGTTTTCGATCCAAGTGGAGTAGGGCTCAGGAGATGATGCGGTCCCTGATATATGTAGCATCATATCAGAGAGGTGCGTTGTCTTCGGGAAGCAAAATGTGGGGCCAAGGTTCCGCCGGACTGAACCCATGAAAGAGTCAGGAAGAAAGAGGCCGTAGGGGGGAAGTAATGCCTACCATGCAGGGTAAACTTAGACAGCTCTTTCGGTATCCACGGAGGAAAGGACCCAGTTGTACGAGAATTATCGGTGAAAAAGGAATTCAGGTTTGGGCATTATATAGCACGCTCAGCGAGTATAGAGGGTTCTACACAGCAAAGCGTGAGATTGCGGAGGGCCTCCAGATGGGTGACTGTGGGGGCAATGGACACAGGCTCGGCTTCTGGTGATTGAAGTAGGGTAGAGACATTGATACGGCTCAATGATAAGTCTTCTAGGAGAATAGAAGAGGCTGCAAGAATATGGAGGAGGCGATCAGGAGAATCGAACACCCAGTTATCCATGGCGAGTGCCCGAGGGGCGGTGGCGAGTAGGTCCGTGATCCACTGCATCCAATTATCTTCGCCCGAGGGACGGTAGCTAACTGGCGTCCAATTGCGGTCAAGCTGCAACATACGCAGGTTTTCGAATCCGCCGAGACACTCCTTGAGCCAGCCTGGGGGTGCAATCGAGGCGTGTTTATCGGAGAATACGAGACGAAGAACCTGCACATAATTTCTCAGGTGGGGAGCTGTTGAGTGGAGGTAAGAGAACCGAGATATAAATGTGGCATTGCTGGAGCGTATGATGATGGAGTGGAAGATGCGTGGGCGGCAGATGTCATGCCATGCGTGACATACGAGGGAGCAGGCAGAGAGTGCGGCATTATCTAGCGTATCCTCTGCGTACTCTCCATCGGAGACATCAAGAGACTCCACGATCATTTGAAGGGGAGATCTGGCTGCTTCACGCTCGCGGGAGTGCCGCGATGCAACCGATCGTCTAAGTCTTCACTACCTCGGGCTGACACACGTAGCTTGCGACTCCTGTGGGTCTTTAAGCAGAGCGCGTCGGGCGCGATTGAGGACGAGTTACTTGAAGTGAAACAGCGGCCTCGAATGCACTTCTGAAGGGCACATTTCCCACAGCTCGGGAGCAATAAATTTCGATTGAGATAAAATGTACACGCCGACACAAACTACTCTGGTCTCCCAAATCTTTTCTGGTACACCTCGGCGATGACATCCTGTTGGGTTGTTTGCGTATGAGCATCGGTCGGCAATACAATGAGCCAACTACATACCTCATGGAACGTCTTCTTGAAGCTTTCCCTCTCAAACAATGCTTCGACATAGGACTTGAATCGTTTATACTTCTCATCTTCCTGGAGAATCTTGAAGCTCGCGGGACCGACCCCCTTGGCGAACCCGCCGATATCATTTTTCAGTACAACGTACAACCGAGCGATGAAGGGCAGAACGGCAGCATCTGCGATAGAGAACTGGCTTCCCAGGGCGAACGGCCCTTTGTCTTCGGGAGGAAGCAGGCTTTGCAGGGCTTCGATACCCTTTAGTAAGTTGTCGAACGGTTCTCCGCGGGCGACGAATGCCATATAGAAAGGAGACACCTTAGTCGAGAAGGCATCGATGAAGAATCGTGCCTTGGCACGGAGGACGGGGTCCTTGGGGAGAAGGTTGGATTCGGGGTAAAGGTCGGCGATGAATTCGAGCAGGACGAGAGATTCCGCAATCTTTTCGGATTCAGGGGATGGTTGATCGGGGGCGGTCTTGGGACCCCCATAGGCGATAGCTGGAACCTACCACATAATATGTAGGTGAGACTATGCCGGTTAGTAGGATTATAAAATGCCCACATACCTTGCTAGCTGGGTTCACTCGAGGAGCGTACCACTCCGGTTTGTTGGAGAGATCGATTTCATATCGAGTATAATCGGCGTGAGCCTCCTCAAGCGCTAACTCCGTCTACGATACAATATGTGAGTATGATTGCCGCTGTGCTGATCTCCAGTTACGTACTCGGTGAGCGTACGGGCAGATCTAAATGGGCTTTCGGTTAGTCGATTGATACTGGGCCGAATCATAATAGCACCTACCTTCGCTGTATACAAGGTCAATGTCTCTGGCATGATCTGGGAATGTGGCCACCCTCATCATGAGGCCCCGTACTTAAACAACCTTGTGGTGCGCCATTATGTGAAGGGATGATGTCAAAGCTGAGTAAGATAAGGTACCAGGGATTGGTAATACTAGGTATCGGGAATTGATCAGCTGGCCAGCGCTGCAGCCTGTTCCCACCGTACGGATGGGAGAAGCTGAGTAAAAAAGACAGAATTATGGGTTATTATAGGTTAGTATTGCGTACAGTCCTCAGGGACGGACCCCTGAGTTATTTGAGCCTCCGACGTTTCCTACCTCCAAGTACTAAATGTTCGGGCCTTCCGCATTGCTTCGGACAAATAGACGAGGCGGATTTGAGGCAGGTTTGAGGCGGATGGGGTAGAAGAGCGCCGCAGAGTGAGATGTGGGAAGTTTTCGACGTATCAGATCGTTTTCGACCATGTAATAGCGCTCACTATCCACCAACATGCTGCAGCTTCCCACCAGCCTCGTGAGCACCTAACTCTACTGCCTTTCCCCTACTTCTCAATGGATCTCACTTCTACTAGATAATGCTGCCGTGGTATGTTTCTATGATATTTCTCCCTGTGAACTCTGCCCTTGGCAAAGTCTTGACGTCGGCCTCGGAGGTCTCGACGAGTTATGACTTCGTTATTGTCGGCGGTGCGTGTGCTGCTTCCCTTTGTGCCCTTCGTGTGAGGTTTACAATCCTGTTGACGGTATCGCTAGGTGGAACAGCCGGAAATGTAATTGCAAATCGTTTGACGGAGGATCCCGATATTCGGGTACTAGTCGTCGAATCTGGAGGATTGTGAGTAGTGCTTGCAATATAAATGGTAGCTGCATAAGTGCAACTGTCGGACAGGAACGAAGACGTGCTAGATATACAGGTGCCTTTTTTTATGCCCGGCATTCCTGGCAAATACACCTGGAACTTCACGACCACACCCCAAGTTGGCCTTGCGGGTAGGTCTGTCATGTATAACAGAGGACACACCTTGGGGGGCTCTTCTTCGATAAGTGGGTTTGAATTCGCATGTGTTGTGTTCGCTATGCTGAGCTCTACATTGATAGATGGGATGGTTTACACCAGAGGTTCGGCCGAAGACTATGATCTGATCGCCAATATTACTGGGGATGAAGGATGGTCCTGGGACCGACTCCAGTACTACGTTAAGAAGGTATCTGCATGTCCTTCCCCTCGTACGGATCCCTCATACTCATCCCTCACGGCAGCATGAACGATGGTCCAGCCCCGTCCACAGTTCCTTCAATTTGTTTAGCCCTGAGGTCCATGGCTTTCGCGGGATGACCGCAGTCTCCCTATCCAAGACCGGACATTCTATTGATGACAGGATGCTCAGGTCCACTGAAGAGAGTAGTGAATTCCCCTTCAACACTGACTATAACTCTGGACAGCCTCTGGGCTTTGGTGCAACCCAAGTGCTATTTCCACATAGCCGCTTTCCTAATCACTATTAATATTAGGCTGGGCGCAATCTACGATTACTTCAGGTGGCCGCCGTGATAGCTCTGCAACATCGTACCTTGGCGCAAGGTTTATACGACGAGCTAATCTCCACAGTAATAGCAGCTACTTCTGTTAACACTGTAACACATACTACTGTACTTAGGTGGTTAACATACAGCAGAAGCACGTGTAGGTGTTAACACTGTACTAGATGTTAACACATAGACAGCAATACATGGACGTGTTAACATCTATTCAGCTATTGCATGTTAACACTGAACCACTTATTCCCGTAGGTGTTAACATCTAGTACAATAGGTGTTAACATCCAATTAGTTTGGTGTTAACACTGAACCACTTATTCCCGTAGGTGTTAACATCTAGTACAGTAGTTGTTAACATCCAATTAGTTTGGTGTTAACACTGAACCACTTATTCCTGTAGGTGTTAACACCGTAACAGAGACTGGTGTTAACACTCATCTAGTTTGATGTTAACACCCACACCAATAGGTGGTTCAGTGTTAACATTGTAACACAATTACGATGTTAACGTTCTACAGCAAGTGAGTGAATGTTAACATCGTACAGTAATAGGTGGTTTACTGTTAACATCCACCTCAGTTACAATGTTAACAGTTACCCATGTGCTCCTGTACGGTGTTAACATCCACACCAATCGCTGGCTTACTGTTAACATCACGACTTAGAAGTGTATTAACACTTACCCACGTATTACTGTACGATGTTAACACCGTACAGTAATCGCTGGCTTAGTGTTAACATCACGACTTAGAAGTGTATTAACACTTACCCACGTATTACTGTATGATGTTAACATCGTACAGTAATACGTGGGTAAGTGTTAACATCGTGCAATTGCCACTAAGTTCACTTACTTCCTAGTACAATCTTAGTCACACAACTCTCAAAAAGTCTACGTAAAGACAGCCATGAAGATTTATATGTAAAACAAGATCATTAGTAGTTCTATGAAATGTCCAATGTCATGCTATGTCCGCTCAGAACAGGTACCCAAGTAGCCACGAAGTCCGCTGCCATAGAGGAGACAATAGAGGATTGACGATTGGCATACGCGTTGAAGCCCAGTTGAAGTTCGTGAGAGATATTCAGTCTTTGATCATGTTGCCCCTTCCACCATTGAGACTTCCATCACAAGTATTCGATGACCTGCCGCATCTCTTCAACAACAAGGAGAACTTCCTCGGTCCAGCGTGCAGCTCGCGCATAGGACTTTGCCCACTCTACTTGAAGTGCTATAAAAGTTCATGAGTATATATATACCACGCACCATGGATGATGCTCCTTACCTTTGCCAATTTCACCATCAGATGCAAGGCTAGGAATGTTATTGGTGTTGCGTGTTGAGGAATCTGGTGTGGGAGCATGGCGAGCGCGCCATATCCATGATATTTCACGGGTACCTTCAGCTTCCTCAGGGTCTCTGGTCGGCCACCGTATATCTGAATCTGCAAGCTGACGAAGTCGGGTGATCCAAGCTCCTTGGGGGTCCAATGAAAGCAGTGCTCGGTAGGCGGCACGATAGTGTTGTGCTGACAGTGTAACCTTCTCCTTAAAATGGTCGATCTGCACTCATGCACGTGTATTTGGGCCTTGTCCAAAGCCAACCTGGGTGTATTTGAAATCCGCAAGACTGGCTGTGATTCGTAGAAGCCGTCGGAGTTCGGTCAGGGCATCGTCAGCCTGGGCGATACGTAAACGTGTCTCCTTGTTTCATAGAGAGTCGAGTTCAGGGGAAGGGGGAAGCTCGGAGGGAAGCAAGAGTGAGACGTTCTCCGGGTGTATACCTGGTCGCCGTTCGATGTCAGCCGCGATGGCGGGCATGTGTTCGGCTTGCTCCGTGCGCCAGAGCTCTATTTGACGACCGAGTTTATTGCGTTTCTCTTGGAGTTCAGTGGCTTGTAAGCTAGTTTTCTCCTTAGTCTGTGTAGATATCACCCGTCTATGAATAGCATCTGTTAACCCATGGCCAATATTATATTAGATTGCTAGCCCACTTACTGTGCTTCTTCTATCTGAAGTCCTTTGTAAAGAAATTCGTTGGGACCTATGGATTGGTTACGAGGGCCTTCATCAACCTCTTCCCTTGCTAGTTCAAGGCGAATGTCGGCGACAGATGAGTCTGTTTCAGTGAGGAAGTCTAAATTAGGTTAACCCCGAAAGCACAATCTTGAGTGACATACGCATATCTGTTTCCTCGAATGGATTAAGCTTCGTTCTGTCCTGTTCCCAGGCGATCACCATCGCCTTCCAGACAGTGATGTCTTCGGTGCGAAATTCGGCGGTATACTCATCATGGAGCGCAGTATGACAGGCACACATTTGTACAGCCTTCTCAAAGCGCGCTAGTAGTGAATTCCCTGTTTACGTATCAGCAACAACGACAGAGACTATAGATGCATCAGACGTACCAAGATCAACAATTTTGCGCCAATTCCACGAAGCGGCATGGTCATCCAGCGTATCCTGCCTGGATCCTGGCCCCATAATCTTGGTGCTCATACTAACAGGATTGATGTGTGCCCACCAACGCTCTGGGTCTTCGCCATCGGTCTCCGCGGAGTAAGGTAGGTAGTTGAGAGAATACTTGGTCTGGCAGCTGCTGCCATGGCCGTAAAGATGGAATTTTGGTATGACGAAGGCAACGTGGTTCAGGGTGTCGTCGGAAAGCCTCATCGATTCCGGGAATGACACAATGCGATCCTTGAGGTTCCGGGACCATTGACAGCAAATATCGTACGATAATACAAGCCGCGTGAAGGTGTCTTCTTGAAGGGTGTATAAGACAATAAAATCGGTATTGGCGTATCTATAGCGGAGTCAGACAATGGAGGAATGTGTGAAGACATAAACATACCTTTCTCCTTTCTGTAGGTTACCCATCCCATTACGACGGACCAGGCCATGGCGTGCACATATCACTCCAGCAACTCCAGTCGACACATAGCCTTTTGAACGGCGCTTGTTGGCGTGGTCGACGGCTCGGAGCTCCGAATCACAGAGGTTTGGCTAGTAAAACAACTTAAGTAGTGTATTCAGCGGAGAAGCTAAACACATACCTCGGCTTCATCAGCGTTCGCATTGACATGGGCTATATAAGGTTCGTTCAGCACCCAATGACCCCACCCGTCGCCGAGTGGTATGTCGTTGTCTAATTGCCTGTCCTTGTTTTTGAGCCGAAAGTTAGCATCGATTGTGAGTGTGAGACCGTAGAGCCACCTGGCTATAAGTTAGTATGATAAAAGGCGGCAACAAGCGTGTACACACACCGCTTGGATTCTTCTGCATTCTCCCAGTTTGCAGGGAGATTGACACCCGGATGGGGACACACTGGGCATTCAACGGCGTATGCACCCGGTGGGGTTGATGAGACAGGCTCTGGGGTCATTCCGAGGCCAGCACGCTTCAACATGCGTAGGTGACGGAATTGACGCATGCAGGCCAAAAATTGGGGGTAGCGCATCTGATATGGCAGTGTTAGTAACAATAAGTGGGAGAAGTAGGAGATAGACGTACAGAAACATTGGCTGTACCTATATTGTTCGTTTTACGATGGATGGAAAGGTAAAAATCGTAGGCGGAGAGCTTTCCCTGAAGTGTGATCAAATGGAAGGTGTTAAGAAGGTCGAGAGTGAAGGCGGTTCGAGGCTTGATGGATGAAGCAGGATACCAGCGATGACGGATGAGTTGGATATCTTCTCCAGAAGGGCGACAGCCACAGAAACGAACGGAGAGCTGGTGGATACCCGACGTGTCAACAACCGTGAAATCCTTGCGAATGTCCGAGGGAAGCCCGCAGATTTCGTCGTCGGAGTGCCCAAGTTGTAAGACAAGGCCAAGTGAGCATAGGGAAGTTCGATTAAAGCATTCGTTTGACCAGACCTACAAGTCGGGTCAGTGGAAGCATATGAGCAATCGAGGGTCAAACTCACCTCAATACGATGTAGAGGATTTTGAGCATGCCTCTCAACGATACAGCCAGCACAGTAGATATGAGTATCGAAACAGTCGATACACCGGTATTTCCCTTCCTCATCGTCGTAGCGGCAAGTCTCGGAGCCTCGTCCTTCGAGTCGATACAGCTCCTCCAAGTACATTTGGCGGCATTCGGTAGCCCAAAGCTGGGATGGGTGGACAGTCGGCTCGTCAGCCTGTTTAGAATGAAGTAAGATGAAGAATTTGTTCGTGTGTGCGTGAAGAGGCGCACCCCAATATTGACATAGAAAGTTGAAGTTGCGGTTGAATGGTCACCAGCGCTTGTGTCAGTCTCTCTGGCGCCTGCCATGATGGCACTTGTTGATCCTACATTGGTCGGGTTTACTTCCTCGTTGGAAATTGGTCGTTCGATGATGCTGGTGGATGACTGCAGTCTACCATGCTTAGTCCGTTGGATAGATAGAGACACATGTGAAGTAACCGGGGGCTTGCTTCTCTGATTGACTTCAGTTTCGTCTGAAGGCTCGCCTGGTATTGTAAAGAAGGTTAAAGCAGTACTCGTCCTCAATTTGTGAGACCTTCTGCGCTTGCGGGGAGGTGGTAAGTCCATTGTATTTCTGAGAGTTGTATCTGTTGCCGTTTTAATAGCTGCGCACATGAGGGACCCATGAGGTCGCTTAGATGAACCACATGTACCAACAGTGCGGCACACTTCAAGTTCGCTTAGTGCTGAACACTCGTTACTTACAATAGCTGATGTTACTTATTAAATATATTGTTGAGTTCCTGCTGGATACGACTCGCAAGACTTACTTTGTCAGTTTTAATCTACCGAGTGATTTTAACCAATGTTTACTCAAAACTCAAGCTGCACCCAAATTATCTCGTCATCAATTGTGCTGATATATATTCGTTCTACGATAGGCCATCATACATCTCAATTTCATAGCAAATAGCCTCGCAACTCTTTATTCCACCTCTGTATCACGATACACACTCCAAATCATCGTCATACGCATTTGTACTAATCTAACACTGTTAGCACCTGTCACTGACCAGTACGCAGTACAAGCATTTGTCCGGGACCATCACACATTGTAATTATGAGTAGACAAGCATATAGAATTCATTGAAACAAGCATATGGCATATGATAGACGAAAACAAGCTACGATGGTGTACTAAGATCTAGACCCCGAAGCCTGTGTCTTCTTCTTGGGGGGAATAAACCGACGAGTTCGACCATCATGTTCACAAATATTAAAGTACGCTACAGCCTCCCGGTATGAGCCCGCCTTTTTTGAGAAGCCCTGGCTGTGGACCAAGTTCTGAATGTACGCCCTTGGGAATGTTTACACATTAATTGTTATAGGCACATCCAGGAGGCCCCTCAGGGGCTACTAGGGGCATGTTCACGTGCATTTCCGGCTAAGGGCTCGGGCCGCGCGCATGCGCGGCTACTCGGACTTCTCGGATTATGGACTATGTACATACTCGAGCACACTGTACTATTACTACCGGACTCATTGCTGTTTCACGAACGCGCGGACACCGCGTGTTCCACAGTATATATTCCTGTACCGTACTTACAGTTACCTTAGTTCGAATATTAGTTCCTTCTCCGCACTCGCACCCTCGCCCCTCCTTGAGGAACCTCACTCCCTCTCCCCTCGCCTCCGCTCGTACCCTCGGTACCCGCGTAGGAACCCTCCCGAAATCCAGGGCACGCAAGAGTGTGGGGGGCGCAGCCAGTAGCTGAAGCCAAGCCCGTACGTACTCGCTCCCCTCGTTTCTCCCTGTGTCTCTACGAGGAACCGCGTACCCGCGGGTCCGCGTAGTCCCGAGCCTCCGCGAGTGTGGCTCTTAACAGTATATTCGAACTCACAACCCAGCTCTTGCTCTCGTCCCCGCAAGTCCTTGCCAACGTCATGGCCGGCAACAACCAAGCAGGCTCCTCGCGTTCCACTCGCGTGAGCCAACAGGCCGCTGCCACCCTCGTCTCTCCGCTGATCTCCACGGCCCACGCGCGCAGCCACGCGAACAAGGGTAAGGATCCCGCAGCTCCGCGTTCGCGCGCGGTGTCCTCGTCCGCCATACCCTCTTTCCGCTCCCCCACGGTCGCCTCGGGCGTCCCCGCGCAACCCGCTCTAGTTCCCAGAACCCCCAAGTCCGAACCCGCCGCACCGTTCAACCCGTTCAACCCCCTTTCGCCAATCCACTCACGCTCGGTCCCCTCGAACGAGGAGGAGCACGCACCCTCGCCTCAGCCGAGTAACCGCGCACCCTCGCCTCCGCCGAGCAACCACGCGTCAGAACGGGCGGACGACGAACGGCAACCCTCGTCCCATGGTTCGGGACCGCGGCGCCCCTGGGATTCCGACAACGGCTCTGAGGACCACTTCCGCCCCGCGGACCACGCTTTCCTCAACGCGTTGTCCGCGCTCAGCAGAGAGATCAAGGACATCCACCATCGTGAGTTATCCGCTACCCCCGCCGCTCCTTCCGTCTCCCGTCCCAAACCTCGCACCCCCGACCCTTATGACGGCTCCGACCCGTTGAAACTCAACACGTTCCTCGTCCAACTCAAACTCTACTTCGCCGCCACCCCCTCGCTCGCCTCGGACGAAGATAAGGTGACATTTGCCTGCTCGTACCTCAAGGGGAACGCGTTCGCCTACTTTCAGCCCGAGCTGATTGATGACGCCGCGGACCCCGAGTGGCTCCATAGCTACTCGACCTTCGTTCAAGTTCTCCAAGAGAACTTTGGTGCGTTTGACGCTACCGCGGAGGCCGAAGCGGCACTGGACCAGCTCAAGATGGGGGACAGGCAGCGTATCAGTAAGTATAACGTGTTGTTCCAACAGCACTCTGCGTTGGTGTCCTGGGGCCCCGCGGCTCTCCAGCACCGTTACTACCAGGGTCTCCCGGACAGAATCAAGGACGCACTCCTGAACCACCTGAAGCCGGGCTCGCTCCCGCGGCTCCGCTCCCTCGCGCAGGCCATTGACCAGCGTCACTGGGAGCGAGAGGCCGAGCGTACGCGCAACACCCGCGCTTCCGAGAAATCCGCGCCTGCGAAATCGTCCACCACGCCCACCCCGTCCTCTAAATCCTCCGCTCCCTCCTCTTCGAAATCTTCGTCCTCGGCCCCCCGCGCACCCGCGGCCTCCAAAGACTCCACTCACCTCGGCGCCAACGGCAAGCTGACTCCTGAAGAACGTCAACGACGTTTCGACAACGAGCTTTGTTTGTTCTGCGGCGGCGCGGGGCACAAGGCGAACAAATGCCTCAAGAGTCAGAAGAAGGCCAAAGGACGCGCTGCTGTCACGGAGCCCGCAGAAGACGCGGAATCCGCCGCGCACATCTCTGATGCTGAGTCGAAAAACTAATCGGCGCCTCCGAGTCTCCGGCTCGTGATGGTTGCCCTCCTGTTCTATGGCCGGCAGTTTGTAGATTAAACGGTTCCGCGCTTTCCTCGCCTTCCGCGCTTCACTTACTACTTACGTCTAATTCGCTCTCGGACTCCCTCGCTCACTTTCGTGCTCTCGTTGATTCTGGCTCGACCCATTGTTTCGTAGATACTATGTTTTCTCGTTCACATGGACTCATTACATACCCTATAGCTCCTATTAAACTACTGCTCTTTGATGGTACTTCTAACAACTTCATTACTGAAGCTATAGATATCCATCTCCGGTTCCCGTCTGGCGACAATATGACCGTCACTTGTCTTGTGACTCCTCTGGATCCGTCTTGCTCTGTGGTTCTTGGATACGACTGGCTCTCCCGCTACAATCCGTTGATTGACTGGGCTCAGAGCAGCATCATCTTCCGTTCCCCAAACCTCGACACTCCTAGTTTAAGCGCTTGCGCGCCGTCCGCGGCGCGCGCTACCTCTTGCATTGAAGCACCCCCTTCGCCTTCTACGACACCTCCGACTCCGACCTCGGCTCCGACTTCGTCCTCTCGACCTGATATCTCGCTCGTCAACGCGGCCACGTTCCGCACCGCGTCCCGACTCGCGGGGTCCACGGTTTTCCAGATTATGATACGACCCGAAACTACCTCCGCCAGAGCTGCTAGTGTAGCTGATCCCGACCTATCCGCGGTACCCGAGGAATACCACGAGTACGCCGACGTCTTTAGCAAAGGAAAGGCCGACACACTAGCTGAACACCGACCCTATGACCTCAAGATTGAACTCGAAGACGGCGCCGCGCCTCCGGTCGGCGCCATGTACTCTCTTTCGCAATCAGAGCAGCAGGCTTTAAAGGAGTTCATCGACGAACACCTCGGACTTGGATTTATACGATCCAGCAAGTCGCCCCACGGCGCACCCGTACTTTTTGTCAAGAAAAAGGACGGTTCCCTTCGACTTTGCGTCGATTACCGCGGTCTCAATCGCGTCTCGAAAAAAGACCGCTACCCCTTGCCCCTTATCTCGGATCTCCTCGACTCTCCGCGCAAAGCCTCGGTGTACACCAAAATCGACCTACGGCATGCGTACTATCTGGTTCGCATCGCCGAGGGAGATGAATGGAAAACTACGTTCCGGACCCGCTACGGCTCCTTTGAATGGTTGGTCGTACCCTTCGGGTTAACTAACGCGCCCTCCGCGTTCCAGCGTTTCATGAACGACATTTTTGCTGACCTCCTCGACGTCTATGTTATCATTTATCTGGATGATATACTAATCTACTCTGATAACATGGCAGATCATAAGAAACACGTCAAGGAGGTACTCCGCCGGCTCCGCAAGCACAAGCTCTACGCGCGCGCCGACAAATGCGAGTTCCACGCGGACACCGTAGAATACCTCGGTTACATTCTCTCCCCGCAAGGTCTCACCATGGACAACTCGAAAATCAAGACGATCCAAGATTGGCCGGAGCCGCGGAAAATCCGCGACATTCAATCTTTCCTAGGCTTCGCCAACTTTTACCGCCGCTTCATCCGTAACTATTCGGATATTGTGGTACCGCTGACCCGTCGCACGCGCAAAGGACTACCCTGGAATTGGGATCAAGCAGCACGCGACTCCTTCGAAGCTCTGAAACGAGCATTCACCTCGGCCCCCGTGCTTACGCACTGGGTACCGGATGCACCACTCGTGGTGGAGACGGACGCCTCGGACTACGCGCTCGGCGCGATCCTCTCCATTTACACTCCTGATGGTGAAATCCACCCAGTCGCGTTTCACTCACGTACCTTCAGTTCTGTAGAGCTGAACTATGACGTTCACGACAAGGAACTTCTAGCCATTTTCGAGGCCTTCCGCGTCTGGCGACATTACCTCGAAGGTTCTGGTATGCCAATTGACGTGGTTACTGACCATAAGAATTTAGAATACTTCTCGACCACCAAGATTCTGACCCGCCGGCAAGCGCGCTGGTCCGAATATCTCTCGCAATTCAACCTCCTCATCCGCTTCCGTCCCGGAAGGCTCGGCTCCAAGCCTGATGCCCTCACCAGACGTTGGGACGTCTACCTTAGGGAGGGAGGTGATGACTACGCTACGGTCAATCCTCAGAATTGTAGGCCTATTTTCTCGAACGAACAATTGACCGCGTCTATCCGCGCAACTTATCTCTGGGAGCCCGCGCTCCGCGGCTCCATCATCATGGACACTGAAAAGTTACACGAAGATATTATTGCTGCTTACCTTTTAGATCCAGTCACTAAAGCTCGACTCGACAAACTCGAACCGCGGTGGTCGCGCTCCGAAGACAACCTACTTCGCCTCGATGGCCGCGTCTACGTCCCCGACCACGGAGATCTTCGCCTCCGCGTACTCCGTTTCAAACACGATCACATCCTCGCTGGACATTACGGCCAGAACAAGACTATTGAACTCGTTCGCCGCGAGTATACGTGGCCAAAACTTCGCGAATACGTTCAACATTATTGCAAGTCCTGTACGACCTGTATGCGTAGCAAGCCCCAGCGTCACAAACCCTACGGCAAGCTACAACAACTCCCCGTCCCCATTCGACCTTGGGATTCGATCTCTATGGATTTTATCGAGAAACTCCCGCCATCCCTCGGATACGACTCCATCCTCGTCGTAATGGACCGTTTGTCAAAACAAGGGATTTTCATTCCATGTCACGATACCATTACTTCGGAAGGTCTAGCTAAGTTATTCGTTATTCATGTCTTCTCTAAACACGGAGTCCCCGCGCACGTCACGTCTGACCGCGGCTCCGAGTTCGTCTCCCGCTTTTTCCGCTCATTGGGAAAAGGGTTAGACATGAAGCTCCACTTCACGTCAGGCTATCATCCTGAGGGTGATGGTCAGACGGAGCGTACTAACCAAACCCTCGAGCAGTACTTACGTGTTTATTGCAATTATCAACAGGATAACTGGGCTGACCTCTTGCCCCTCGCCGAGTTCGCATTCAACAACGCTCCTAGTGTTACCACTGGAGTATCCCCGTTCTTCGCGAACAAAGGCTACCACCCCAACCTCTCCCTTAATCCCGACCTCGACCTCGCCTCGGCCCGCGCGCGAGACTTCGTAACCAACCTCGACGAGCTTCACCAAGAGCTGCGTACCGCGATGACCGAGGCGCAAGCCCGTTATCAAGGACCAGCTGATCGTCGCCGCGCCCCCGCGCCGGACTTCAAGGTTGGCGAAAAAGTCTTCGTGAAGGCCAAATTCTTCCGTACCACGCGCCCCTCGCACAAACTCGCGGAGAAATTCCTCGGTCCGTTCGAAATCATTCACCAAGCCGGACCCTCGTCCTTCACTATCCGTCTCCCGGAAAATCTCCGCGGGGTCCACCCCGTATTCCATGTCTCCATGCTTGAACCCGAGACGCCTAACACAATCCCTGATCGCGTTCAATCCCCTCCCCCTCCCATTGAAGTCGACGGTAACGATGAATTTGAAATAGCTGAAATTGTAGACTCAAAAATCGACCGTCGACGAAAAGTAAAACTCCAATACTACGTTCGATGGCTCGGCTACGAGCACACCGATGAAGAATTCTCGTGGCTCTCCGCGGATGAACTCGGGAACGCGCAAGAACTCGTCGCAGAGTTTCACTTGCGATATCCTGACAAGCCCGGACCCGTGTAGCGGTCCTTCATCTCATTTTCTCTATCTTTATTTTCCGCGTACCCGCGCTTCTACTTATCATTCTTTCCTTCGCCGCGCGTACCGCGCATCCCATCATTCTACTCTCATTACCGCCTCCGCGCGTTTTCCGCGCAATCCCAACACTTCTACATGCTACAAGCCGCGCGTGCCGCGCTTCACACCAATCAATCTCGCCCGCGCAGACCCGCGCTCCACTCTCTCTTATTCCCCTCACACTACTTCGACTCATTTCTTTTTTTTTCTTCTGTGTTCCCTTACGGTTTCCTCTCTTTGTTACTTCACTCTTACTTACTTTCACATTCTGAACAAGTCGGACGTTTTAGGTATATAAAGAAAGACAAAAAAACCAAAAAGAAACAAAAAAGAAAAAGAAAAGATATAGTAGTTACAATTAGATACTTCGTTCCGCGGCTCGACGCGGCCCCCGCGCTCATTCCTCCTCACTTTCCTCATCACTCTCCTCGTCGCCCTCTCCTCGCTCCTCCCCGTCACTCTTTTCCTCCACTCCCTTTCCCCTTCCCTTCACCACCTCGCGTTCACCGGTCGTGTCCTCCGCGGCCTCCTCGTCCGAATCGCTCGTCGACGGCACGTTCCCTGCGTCGATGGCCATGTCGTCCTCCGCGCTCCCCTCGCTCATCCGTGTCATTCCCTCCAATGACTGCGCCCACTCCCGCTCCAGCTGCCTCTCCATCGCATTGATGGCCTCTGCACCCCCAATGGCCTCTGCGACCACCTTCATCGTTGCCATCAGACTGTCGAGCTTCCCCTCGACGCGCTGGAGCGCGGCTGCCGTGCGTGCGTTGCTAATGGTAAGGTCGAAGACCTGGGCCGCCATCTGGCCCAGGGCACCCGGGACAGATGTGATGTCGGTCTCCTCCCCCGCACCACATCGGATGTGCTTGTGCTTGCACTCCCAACACGTACGCGCGCCCTTGACCCTGAAGATAGCTGAGCGTTAGTGGTAGGGACGACGAAAAGGAATGACTTACAGCCGCGCGTGGCACTCGGTCCTCCGTACGATACACGACGGGCACCGCGTTTCATTTAAGGGCCCCCGGGGCTCCTCGGTCTTGGCAGCCCTCTTGCCGCCACTGGTCGTCGTTGCCTCCTCAACCCCCTCCGCCGCATCGTCCTCGTTGCCCCCAGCACGCGCCCGCGTCGCCACGTACTCCGCGAGTTTCCTCGCCCGCGACTGCGCCCTACGTCTCTCCCTTGCTTCCCGCGCCAACCGCGCGTCCGCCTCCTCGACAAGCGCGTCCTCGCGCCTCCGCTTCTCTTCACGCCTCCGCCGCTCCTCGCTGATGTCGATGTTGGATCCTGTAGAGTCACGCGCGCGTTTCGAGGAGGAAGCCATTGCTGCCTCGCTCACCCGCGGCTCCCCCCCTTTTTTTATACCCTGGCCTCCGCGCTTCTCCCGCTCACGTGCGCGTAGAAGCTGACTCACCACCCACGCCATGACGCGCTCGCAACATCACTGTCCACATCACCACAGCGTCATACGCGCGTCACGAGCATCTAGGCCTCTATGGGTCTCGGCCTTAAAGGGGAGGTACTGTTATAGGCACATCCAGGAGGCCCCTCAGGGGCTACTAGGGGCACGTTCACGTGCATTTCCGGCTAAGGGCTCGGGCCGCGCGCATGCGCGGCTACTCGGACTTCTCGGATTATGGACTATGTACATACTCGAGCACACTGTACTATTACTACCGGACTCATTGCTGTTTCACGAACGCGCGGACACCGCGTGTTCCACAGTATATATTCCTGTACCGTACTTACAGTTACCTTAGTTCGAATATTAGTTCCTTCTCCGCACTCGCACCCTCGCCCCTCCTTGAGGAACCTCACTCCCTCTCCCCTCGCCTCCGCTCGTACCCTCGGTACCCGCGTAGGAACCCTCCCGAAATCCAGGGCACGCAAGAGTGTGGGGGGCGCAGCCAGTAGCTGAAGCCAAGCCCGTACGTACTCGCTCCCCTCGTTTCTCCCTGTGTCTCTACGAGGAACCGCGTACCCGCGGGTCCGCGTAGTCCCGAGCCTCCGCGAGTGTGGCTCTTAACATTAATTCAACATGTTTTAGAGACGAAACCCTTACCAATTATCGCAGAAGACTCCAATCTCATAACCTGAGATGACGGACCACCAAGTTCTGAATTCTCCGACTTTGGTGGTGGGAGGATAGATGTTGTGGAGGTTTTGAGGGACAGAGAATATGTCTGGGTTGTCATCGCCGTCAACGTGACATTGAGGCGAGCGACGATGGAAGGGGATGTAATCGGAGGATTTGTTGCCCTGGGGAGTGTTGGGGGTCTCGGCGAGATGGCCGTGTTGATTGCTGCAAGGAGTAGATTGACCACGCTGAGCCGACGACTGGACGCCAGTCACCTGGGATGACGGAGGAGCTGTGAACTGAACCCTGGCACTACTAGGAGGGTATACCGTAATCCCGCGAAGACGTTGGGGAGTGGCGGGAACGGGGCTACTAGGCGGCGCCATGACATTGTATTCTTCATTGCTGTCATCGGCGTCTTGGCCCGAAATGTGATCTGCCGAGTTCGCAAGCGGGGGAATGTCCCTGACGAATGTGTTGTGAGAACTCTGGTAGACAGGTGCACCAGAAGGGGAAGATGCATCAGGGCGGGACGCAGGACGGAACGGTTGGAAGTTCTGCACATGTTCAGCTAGCGTCTCAACACGGCGACCTTGGGAAGTGTCGGGGTTTGACGTCGAAGAGTTGGGGTCATAGCGCAAGATGGTGAGGGTCCCAACTTGAGCTTGAGGGTCCATGACAATGCGTAGACTATGGCCGTGTTCATGGGGAGGCACGTAAACATCAAAGCAATGTCTGCGATCTCTGAAGGAGAACTGGTGGGCGTGAACTGTATGCGCCATCATCGTGATCAACGATCTGGAAAATTGTCCGTTATTGAATGGAAAAATTAGAAAAAGGAGAAGAAAAAGCGACGCACAGAGAATTCAGAGGAAGAAGGTCCTGAAGATCACCCCAGTGATCTTCATTCAATTTATAGACGTTGGAGCGTGTAGAAACACATGGTTCGCTTCTTGAGCAATTGAATATTAGCGTGAAGCATGGCAAACTGAATTGAGAACCGTATTTGAATACTGATTGAATTGGTGATTAGCAATTATGATTACTATGAACGTACCGAAATACGGGAAAGTCACTCCGTCATCCACTTGCAAGGACACATATATGCTACACCAACAATGGATGTTAGTTAACATTGGCAGACCCAATTTGCGCCTCATACTTCTCTTTTCTGTCAATTTCTTGCTAATGGCACGCCAGCGAACCAACGGTGAGAAGCAGAGGAAGGCTCCCACTGGTGGTAGACCCTGGACCACCCCACGTCAGCGTGAGTGGTTAACGGGGCTGCTCGGCTTACACGAGGAGGCACAAGTCTCAAAGAAAAGGGGGGCCATCGCAGTGTTCCGTCGCCAAGTTCTTGATGAATTCATCGAGAAATTCTGGAAGGACAAGGTGATGACACCTGAAGAACGCCAGGACGCGCTGGTTACATTGGAGCAAGTAAGTTCATGTTCTATATGATCCTATTACTTGTTTGACTCACTGTGATTCCTTGAAGCGCCTGAAGGAGTGGTTCGCAAACCATAACCGTGATGTGGTGTCATCGAGAACAGTGAAGGTCCTAAACCTTACGGGTCAGAAGAAGTGTCGCTTAGCAGGGCAGCATGCCTTTTCCCACCTTTACTACGAAAGTACTCTGAAACCGATCATCCAGAAGCGCTGGGTAGAGAGCGACGAATATGACCCCACCATTACCGAAGTGCCGCTTCCCTTCCGCAACGAAATCGTCAAAGAGCTATGGTTACAAGCAACACCCAATGTCAAGGAGGAGGTTGAGGCGTACATTCAAGAGCAACTCGAGGACGATGGCAGGGAAGACCTTAGCAAACACAAGGGTGATGAGGATGAAACACCTGAGCAACGGGCGCGAAGAGAGGCCAACCTCCAGCTACAATAGTAAGTGTCATGTACTACCTAACGATTAGAGAAACTCGACTTACATTTGCTGGCAGTGATATCGAGGCATTGCCTGGGACACTGCAGAAGATGCTCGAGCAGATACGTAAGGAGCTTGGCTTTGTTGGCGTCATCTGCTTGGCTGGTCCAGTTCCAGCAAAGGGGGGGGCCTTGGGCATGTGCTTGTACGTATATGTTTCGATGTTGCCTGCATCCGTACTGACGATGGTCCATCATCCGTGCCAGTGGTTGTGACGGGCGAACAGAGGGCGGGAGGAGCATTGACCAGGTTAATCCTGAGCTGAGGGCACAGCTCCAGGGGATAGTCTTTGACTTTGCGGAGAAGGCCATTCGTGTGTTGCTTTCCTATGGCCCTACGTGTTGATGCTAATGACATTGATCAGCTGTCGAGAGGCGTCTGGCACGTGCCCTACCTGGAACAGAAGGTAGCTGCAAGGGTCGCTACTTGGCCCCACTCTCAACTCCCCTTGCTCCCGCTTTACCCTCCACTCAGCAGCTCTCGAACGAAGATGTTGCTCATGAGAAGGCACTTGAAGCCGTTCTTGCACAGGCGACGTACCAGCTCGATCCGCGTGAACATTCTCCAGGGTCAGTTGTCGACAGCAACGATGATGCCATGGCTGGAAACAACGATGCCCAAACGACTGAAGAAGATGGTACTCCCCACATCGAGGGAGACAAGAATTCTGGTGATGTACAGAAGGTGGCTGCTGACCGGCACAATGGAGACACCGCGAAGATAGACGAGGAGGTCTTGACCAAAGAGCAAGAAGACAAGCTGAAAGAATTGGACAGCATTCTTGAGGCCGATTCCTCGACGCCTTGGCTTGAGCAAGTAGCTGGCTACCTTCGCACCCTCAGTATGAATCCGGCGTGGTTAGACCTGCTCGTGCTGTTTGCGAAGTTTGAGCAACATGTAGCGTTGAATCCTGGGAAAGTAAGTCCCTTGATTTTCCTTCATGCACTTTGAAAACTAACCGTAGTCATAGCCGTTGAGTGCGACCAATCGCCCCACGGTCCTTAGTGACTGGATTCGAAATCATCGCCAGTTGCGTAAACACCACAAGCTGACGCCGGACGAACTGGAGCTGATGTGCAATGAACTATTTGCGTGGTGGGCTCACCTGCAGCCGGCTGCTCGTCTACCTGAAGATTCCGATGCCGATTGGGTTGATTGCTCCGCTTTCCTTTGTGATGAACTGGAGGATGGTGCCTGGCTGGAATTATATCGGGGGTCCACAAATGGCATCTACGGTGTCATGGTATGTGTGGGCTGGTGGTTGGAGGCTGCTGGGAAAGAACTTGACCCAAGCTTCGATATCCTGGTCGATGATATCAGCTGGGTTCTAAATGTCTTCCTTACCTTACCTGTGCCTCAACCTGAGCCGAAGAAGCCAAGTTCCCGCCCCAATTCCCGTCGTCACTGATACAACTTTATTCAATACTTCTATCTTCCATGTAGACTACAATAATTACCTACTTAATGTTTGCTCAAATGCTCTCCGATGGATCCTTGTGTGACTAAGATTATACTAGGAAGTAAGTGAACTTAGTGGCAATTGCACGATGTTAACACTTACCCACGTATTACTGTACGATGTTAACATCATACAGTAATACGTGGGTAAGTGTTAATACACTTCTAAGTCGTGATGTTAACAGTAAGCCAGTGATTGGTGTGGATGTTAACACCGTACAGGAGCACATGGGTAACTGTTAACATTGTAACTGAGGTGGATGTTAACAGTAAACCACCTATTACTGTACGATGTTAACATTCACTCACTTGCTGTAGAACGTTAACATCGTAATTGTGTTACAATGTTAACACTGAACCACCTATTGGTGTGGGTGTTAACATCAAACTAGATGAGTGTTAACACCAGTCTCTGTTACGGTGTTAACACCTACAGGAATAAGTGGTTCAGTGTTAACACCAAACTAATTGGATGTTAACAACTACTGTACTAAATGTTAACACCTACGGGAATAAGTGGTTCAGTGTTAACACCAAACTAATTGGATGTTAACACCTATTGTACTAGATGTTAACACCTACGGGAATAAGTGGTTCAGTGTTAACATGCAATAGCTGAATAGATGTTAACACGTCCATGTATTGCTGTCTATGTGTTAACATCTAGTACAGTGTTAACACCTACACGTGCTTCTGCTGTATGTTAACCACCTAAGTACAGTAGTATGTGTTACAGTGTTAACAGAAGTAGCTGCTATTACTGATCTCCATGTTCTATTGAACCATAGAGTGCTTCGCCTGGTTCCTGCTCCCAGCGGACCGGGTGTGCGCTTCAATGCCGTCGAATACGGAGAGATCGTCGATGGTATGATGCAATATGTCCTCCAAGTTTGAACGTCACTGAATCTCGCTCCTGACACAGGCGCAGTTATTTCTCGTCAGATTGTTGTGGCAGCCAAGGAGATTATACTTTCAGCCGGGTCCGTAGGGACCCCTCACGTCTTACTTCATTCAGGCATCGGCGATGACAGTATTCTATCTACGCTCGGGATCAAAACCACCCACCACCTACCAAGCGTCGGCCAAAACTTCACTGAACAACCCCTTACGGTTGTACAGTGGCCTGTAAACGACAACAATACTACTGACCGGTTCACAAGAAATGCCACGCTCATGGCAGAGTTCCTAGACGAGTGGAAATTCAATAGGTCCGGCCCATTAACGTCCTCGACGACAACCCATCTCGGGTACCTACGACTACCCGCTAATTCAACCGTATTCGATATCGTCGCCGATCCCTCAGCCGGTGTAAACACGCCCCATATTGAACTCTCTTTTTCAGTATGTCCTTCCGATTCTTCTTCTACCACATAGCTCCAGTGACGTTCTCCAGAACGGTTTCGTATTTCCTGTACCTACGGGCGGGGGTTTAGGTGTAATTCTCTTCATTGTTACTCCAGTGTCGCGTAAATACGAAGCTTCCTTGCTCGTGGAACATTCGCTCATCCCTCGAGATCAGGTGGCTCCATCTCGCTGAACACCTCCGACCCCTTGGATCAACCCCTGATAGATCCCGCCCTGCTAGTGCACGAGTTTGATTGCTTTGCTTTGCGAGAAGCTATTCGACTTGCTCTCAAATTCGTCGCTTCCCCAGGCTGGGAGGACTACATACTCGAACCGTCCGGATCCCTATCATCACTGGATGTCAGTGATGACGAGCAGCTCGATGCATTCCTCCGAGCCACTGTACTCGCGGGACTTCATTCTGTTGGTTCAGCGTCAATGTCACCGAGAGGAGCGCGCTGGGGAGTTACGGATCCCGACCTGAAGTTGAAAGGAGTACGCGGGATACGGGTTGTAGATGCTTCTGTTATTGTTGAGTCCCTTTCGTTTAGTTGCTGCCCAGTGTGTTGACAGTCCATAGCCTCATATGCCGTCAGCGCATACGCAAACTGCCGTGTATATCATTGCGGAAAGAGCTGCAGACTTGATCAAGGAGAGTTGGGGGACTCGCTAAGTGTGTATTGTATATCCTCGCGCGCCACCGACGTCGTGGATCTATTCCGTGTCTAGGAGGCCCGAGGGCCCGGAATATCTCAACAATTGAATGTATGTACATATAAAAAATCTGCGAGGCGACTCTTTGTGCGAGCATCTTAGGGAGGCGCAGAATTCTCATGTTGGGCCTTGCGACATTCCATGTACGGTGAGGTAAGGTAGAGGCAGAAGGGAGTCGTGACAAACGTCGTACATGAGATAGTAGGTTTTTGAGACGGAAAATTTGTACATTTCTGTGCACTTCGGCCTCATCAACGACTCCGCCGCCGGTGTGGATCGAAGTCTCGAACCCGTCTACCTAGGTAACAGAGCGAGAACGAGTAGTCTTAGATAGCTACGTATGAGCACCTTCCACTATACTTGTCTACACAATTATCTTCCTCCTTTGGAACTCATAAACTTCCATCTTCCTGGCACTTAGTTATAGCGCGCGATTGGTCGATTTAAGGGAAGCTCCTAAGAGGCTCCTGTCTGAGCGTGGGAAGGTGCCGGATTAGGGACCGCCACTTCACCTATTCGCCAGGCGCAGCGCGCGTCGGACTACGTGTCCTCAACAACCATGATAACCAGACACTGGGTGTCGTCGCTGGCGCTGCTCTGGTGCTTCTGCTTTGCTTTGGCACAGAAGCCGTCCCACACGATTACCCCATTCCGCAATCTTCCAGGTGGCTTGTTCTTCTTCGAAGATACGCAAGTAAGTGCACCATGTGCGGGCACACGAGTATATGGACGTCACTTAACGGAATGGAATAGGCTGTTCTATACTTCGACGCGATAGACGGGATCGTATATGTGTCTTCGGACGAGGGGAAGGCATGGGAGCAAGCGCAGGGCGTTCCGAAGGGTGTCGCTAAGATGATAGTACCCCATCCATTCAATAGCCACTATGTGAGTACTTTGCGTGATAGGATATCGAACTCTGAACAATATCGCTCGCTTAGGCCTTCATTCTAACCAACGACAAGAAACATTACCGAACCGCCGACCGGGGCAAGTCTTGGCAATCATTTGAGATGCCTGCCGAACTTGCACTTGTTTCCAAACCATTGTCTTTTCACTCAGACCCCGCTAAGTATGGGTATATACTCTATCAGGGAGTTGTATGCGAACGCAAGGGATGGGCGGCCAAGTGTCATGACGAGGTGAGTATCATTACCGGTGCTTCCCATTGCATTATTAAGACGGACGTGACATAGACGTACTACACCACAGACGCTTTCTCCTCGGAAGCTAAACTCCTACTCAAGGAGACCAGCCAATGTCAATTTGCGCACAGCAGCAAGGACTTCAAACACGAAGCGCACTCGGACCTGGTCTATTGCGTCGCATTCGACACCAGCGCCCACGGCCATGGCCACTCTTTTTCTTCGTCGCGCTTATTCTCCACTACGGACTTTGGTGCTACCGCACCGAAGATGGAGGATCTAGGAATAGGGCGGGAGGCTAAGGGCGTGATAGCGTTTGCCATCGTTTCAAAGTACGCTGTGGTCGCCCTCCGTGATCTGTCTGCTGGCAATGGAGGTGAGATGCATTTGTACGTGACTGTCGATACGAAGACATGGGCAAAGGCGCGCTTCCCTCATGCTTCGTCTGCGCAGCTTCGAGAGAACGCGTACACGATGCTCGAGTCGACTACGCATTCGTTAGCCGTCGATGTAGTTCTTCAAGACAAAGGCGCCATAGGAACACTGTTCGTCAGCAATTCGAACGGTACTTTCTTCATCGAAAGCCTGAAAAACACCAACCGAAACGACATGGGCTTCGTGGACTACGAAAAAATCTATGGCGTCGACGGAGTGGGGATCTCGAACGTAGTCGTCAATGCTCAAGAGGTAGAAGGACGAAACGCACACAAGGAAATCAAATCGGTCATTACATTCGACGACGGACGAACATGGCAGCCCATTCGCGCGCCACGATCCGATGACGAAGGCAATCGAATTAAGTGTGATCCTTCAAATTCGGATGAGTGCTCGATTCACTTCCATTCGGTCACCAACCCTCATAACTTCGGGCGTGTCTTCTCCTCCCCCGCCCCTGGTATAGTCATGGGTGTCGGTTCGATTGGCCCGCGCCTGCTGTCATACGAGGAATGCGATACGTTCGTTAGTACGGATGCTGGTGTTTCGTGGAAAATGGTTCGGAAGGATGCACACAAATATGAGATTGGGGACTCGGGTAGCATCTTGGTTGCAGTCAACGACGAGGAAGGAGTAGATAAAGTGACATACTCCACCGACCTCGGGAAGTCCTGGTATGTCATATTTCTCTTAATGACTTATATGATGAACTGCTCACTGTGTTTCAGGCAAGATTACGACCTGGGGCTTCGATTCCGTGCTCGTGCCCTTACCACTGCTCCCGATTCTACGTCTCAAAAATTCATCCTCCTCGCCCAAATAGCCAAGAAAGATCAGACCCCCGAGACTGGTCGTTTTGCTGTTATCTTCCTCGACTTTGCTGATACTCGCAAACGTAAATGTGAAGAACGCGATTTCGAGAAATGGTATGCCCGGACGTCGAAGGACAATGAGTGCATCATGGGCCATAAGGTGCGTAACTTGGCCTGCGTCAGGGAACTTTTGACCTGATGAAATGGTCCGAATGTAGCAATGGTACAAGCGACGCAAGCCCGACGCGGACTGTTACGTTGGGGATAAGTTCAACGACCCTGTTGAACACGAGGAGAATTGTGGATGTGGAAACGACGATTTCGAGTGGTGCGCGCAAATCCCTCCTTCGTTACTGTTCCTGTGCTGAATCCATTATTACGAATAGTGACTACAACTATATTCGAAATGGCGACTCATGTGAACCTGCGGGTCCCGAACCAATACCCGCTGGTGTCTGTACAACCGGGGATCCAGACCAAACATACTGGGGCTCGTCGGGCTGGAGGAAGATTCCAGGAAACACATGTGTTGGTGGTAGCAAGAAGGATGAGAAAGTCGAGAAGAAATGCGCTCAGGGTGCGTGTTACATATTCCGCGTGGTGCTCGGGTGTCAATATTTACTCACCAATATCTTCACAGCTCAACCGCCTGAGGGTGATATTACCCATCAAACGGTGAGTGCGCGCCCCGGATGCGTAATTCGTGATTCTGACGATGCTTCAGTTTGAGTTCTCCGCCGCCATTGTTCAGCATGCGTATTTCAAGGATTCGACGGTAAGGCGTCCTCGAAGTGCCTTAGGCCATCCCTCTTACTAAAGTGATTCATAGACAATTCTAGTCAGACTTTCGGACCACTCCATCTGGCAATCTAGCAACGAGGGGTATACATGGACACGCCTGTTTGAGAACGAACGCTTCCTCGCGTTCTACCACCACACATACTCCAACGATCGTGCATACTTGATCACCAATACTAACAAATTCTTCTACACCACTGACACGGGACGAACCTGGAACGTCCTTACTGCCCCGACTTCACCCAATACTTTTCATGCCCAGGTCCTTCGCTTCCAGCCAAAAAGCGACTACTTGATATGGACTGGGGACGTTGATTGTGACGGTCCCAAGTGTCGGGCTCAAGCACAGTACTCAATAGACAATGGACGCAAGTGGAACTATGTCGATGAATACGTCCGGAATTGTGCGTGGGCCACGGACGCAGCCCTTCATACCGACCCCAACCAAATCCTATGCGAAAGCTACAAAGACAAGAAGGGTTCGCAACGATTTTTTAACCAGGAGAACCCTTTGCAGCTAGTCGGCGGCGCGCGGTTCTATAAGGACAGGAAAGTCTTGTTCGAGCATGTTGTCGGCTTCGCCAAATTCTCCGAGTTCTTGGTTGTCGCTGAGGTCAGTCGGTTCGGCGTAGCTTGTTGAGTTGGATTGTCTAATCAAGAGCTTCGTAGTTAATGGAAGGCAAGAACACCCTCGAGCTCCAAGTATCGTTAGATGGCGTCAGGTTCGCGACCGGTCGCTTCCCGTCGAACATGCACCCGGACACACACGTAAGCTACTATGCTCAGGCCTGCGAGTTGTAGTCTAACTATTCACCCGTAGGCTTATACCGTACTTGAATCCTCCACAAACTCTCTTTTCCTCCATATGACTATGTCAGAGCCCCCGAGCCCTTACTGGGGAAGCATCCTCAAGTCGAATTCCAACGGTACCTACTTCGGCTTGGCCATAGAAAACGTAAATCGCGATGATAGAGGTTATGTTGACTTCGAGAAAATGATCGGCTTGGATGGCATTGCGCTCATCAACGTTGTTGGTAACGCGAAGGAAGCTCCAGTGTCAGGCAGAAAGTCGCTCCAGTCGAGAATTACCCACAATGATGGTGAGTTATCCAATCCTCGGCCACGGAGTATGACTTTTGAAACCATGGCCATAGGCGGTACATGGAAACCTTTGGTACCCCCTGTGAAGGATTCCCTGGGTAGGCCTTACGAATGCGACACTACTGTGAGTGGTTCGAACGAAGTACCGTGCTTCGTACTTATGTTGGAGGTAGAAATGCGCTTTGCATATCCACGGATATACCGAACGAGCGGACCCTCGTGCAACATACAGCACTCCGTCTACAGTCGGGCTCCTGATGGCCGTCGGAAACGTCGGAGAACACCTAGAAACTTACACGGAAAGTGATACCTTCCTCAGTCGAGACGCCGGTTTCACTTGGGAGGAAGTCCACAAAGATGCTCACCTATGGGAGTTCGGCGACTCGGGCTCGGTCTTGATCATGGCCAATGACGAAGAGCCGACCGATCACGTACTCTTCAGTACCGATGAAGGTCTGAACTGGCGAGAGTACAAGTTTACGGACGATAAGATGAGGGTCAGAGCCATAGTGACTGTGCCTTCGGATACAAGTCGCAAGTTCA
This sequence comes from Sanguinoderma rugosum, assembly GCA_017499575.1. Classification (NCBI taxonomy): domain Eukaryota; kingdom Fungi; phylum Basidiomycota; class Agaricomycetes; order Polyporales; family Polyporaceae; genus Sanguinoderma; species Sanguinoderma rugosum. The sequence goes on along the minus strand of VTPW01000018.1, from coordinate 2,764,741 downwards.
TCCTGTTCGGACAACTTCCTCGATCGTCCAACTCCGTCGCTGTGCAGATTGATTTCTCTTCGTTGACGCTTAAGCAGTGTATGTCTGCCGTCTACTCCCAGTGTGACAGATCGTTGATTCCACGATTTATAGGTGTACTCAACGTCGAAGACCCTGGCAAGGACGACTTTGAGCTTTGGAGTCCTAGCGAGGAACGTCAGGAGCGCTGCTTGTTCGGAAGACAGGTGAGTGTTGGTAGCATACGTTTTCTAACGTGGTCTGAATCCTCTGTGTCTGTAGACGCTTTATCACCGAAGAGTGAGGGATGTAAACTGTGTCGTGGGGAAGCAACCTAAGGTTGCTAGTCGTGTTGTCAAGAATTGTGAATGCACAAGAAGTGACTTTGAATGGTGAGCCTCCTGGATTAAATCTCGGAGCAATATCCCTGATATCGCGAGTTAGCGAGTTCAATCATATCAAGGACGCAAATGACAATTGTGTCCTGGTGCCCGGGACAGAGCCTTTGCCAAACGATGAGTCCTGTAATGATGATTCAGGTTATTGGTACGATCGCACCGCATACCGCAAGATTCCGTACTCCACCTGCGAGGGCGGCCAACGCCTTGACCGCGGCACAGAACATATCTGTCCGGGATTCAGCGGTCACAGCTGGTTCTTCTGGCTATTCATGCTGACTCTACCGTTCGGATTCACTGCCTTGGTGGCCTATTATTATTACCGTAGAAGTGGGCTTGCTCGAGGGTACGTGTGTTTATTGTGTGGCCTTTGCTCAAGTTATTGATCGGGTCGTATTGTGTAGGACCATCCGGCTTCCCGGAGATGGAGCCTATCGAGGCCGGGAGTCTGGCGTGTTGGATACTCTGGCATCCGTTCCTTGGTTCGTCCTTGGCCTTGTGGGGATTGCATGGGAATGGGTGTCGTCACGATTCGAATCGACCGCCACCAACCTCAGGAATCGCCGAGGGTATCGAAACATCCCCATCGACGAGGACGCCCAAGTTCTACGATTTGAGGATGAAGACTAAAATATCAAAACTTCGAAGTTACTTATATGTTCTGCGGATTGTGCAGTTTTCTGTTAGACCAGTACCTAGTAGATATGCTCTCGGTTCTAATTTCTATGTTGTAAGTATTGATGGTGCTATGTATGGACTCTTTACATTCTCTGGTGCTTTGAGTAAAGATAACATGATGAAGGGGCATCAGGGAAAAGGTCGTCAGCTGGCAATCCTAGTAGTAGCTTCCCGGTCGGATTGGCGGTGGCGTGAAAGTCATCTCGTCGCGACTTCTGACGCTGACAAAAATACACGGGCGAGGACTGAAAGTAATGCAGCTTGAAGCTTGAAGCTTTGAAGCACTGAATCATGAATGACAAAGGAGAGCCACAGAAAACCCAATCCGCCCCAACACCTCTAGTGGAAAGCGCGGTTGAGGGCCCCAATCAGGGGTTACGCCAACGTCAGTGGAAACGCGCTCGGGGATGGATAACTATACTCATCGCCATTAATGTTCGTTTGCGACACTAGTAAATCTACTATCTAATCTACGAATCTACGTAATAAATATGAATAGCTGTAATTATAGAAGATGACCGGCCTGCCACGAATACGCCATACCGGCGACCGATAGAAGCACAAGCAGACTACTGGAATTCAAAAGCGATGGCGAGGGTGATGAGTCGGCTCTCATGCTCGAAGGAGCCCACCATCGGATTTCCGACCACAGCAGCGGGCCGAAGACCACACACGCGGTCCAGAACTAGAACACAAATATATAAGAATATCATATGGGCTTCAGAAGAGGGAGGAACGCACCACGCAAACGCTCTTCCAGAGTAGATGAGGATACTCGTCGATGGTTGCGGTAGCGTAGACCGTCTTCCCGTCAGCGCGTTGGACTGGTCGAGGGTGCGTGAATTGCACCCATATTGCGTAGAGAGCGACTGAGAAGAAGTGACGCGCGAGGAGCAGCGGTGATTCGGCGATACTACACGGGCACATCATGAGCACCGATTACTTGCGCAAGAACAATTGCTCACCCAGCTAGAAGCGACACGGGCCCGTTCACACATTCGCCGCCAAGTTCAAAGTATTTGAAACAGCCGACTTGGAGTACTGCGAGGCGCGGATCTGCCGCCCTACATTAGTATCAAGACGAGAGGTATTTCGTAGGCACTTACCATCAGCACTGAATAAGTCGTAGAGGGCAAAGCTGAGAATATTAACCGTTGACGCCAGAGATTTCCGCTGCCAATGCCACGTGCTGAGCTTAGGACGAACTTCATTCCAATCGCCCAAATTCTTTGTCCGCGCGAGCATGTCACGAAGCAGGACGACATCGTGAAGCGCAACAGTCATTCCTCCTCCAGTCAAAGGATGGCGCATGTTCCACGCATCGCCTATCAAAACGACCCCCGCTTTGCTGGACGGCTGGCCTTGCTTTATCGGCGGCAGAAATGAATTTGGCATGCGTCGTAGGCGATCGTTGTTCAGTGCGTTCTGAACGGGTATGTGAAGTGCACTCGGTAGTTCAGGTAGTATATTCGTGAGCAAGTGCGCCTGTGAAATGGTCAGCGACTAGCAAGCAGCGCATAAAATGTTGAAACGCGCCTTGAGGTCGGAGGGAAGGGGCATCTTGACGTCAACAAGCATGCGAGTATCGTGTTCGGAAATTTGGTATAGAAGTGCGGGGCCAAACCCTTTCTTGAGCAAGGCCACGGTACCGTGCTGGGGAAGAGGTAACGTCGCGTCCTTTAGAATGAGACCGACGAATTGACTCTTCGTCACCGGCTTTGCACCAGTGGGACCCATGACTTGATTCCGGAAATTCGACGAGCCGCCATCTGCAATAATTACCAAGTCCCCCAGTATTTCAGAAATGCCTTCGTCGCCCTTCAGCCTCGCTCGCACTCCGACGACCTTGGAACCATCTTCCACCAGCTCGGTTACAGTGGCCTCAAGCACATCGACGCCTGATGCCCGTTTTGCCGCTGCGCGTAGTGTCATGACAAAGCCTCCGTGGTGAAAACTCCTGCCCTCATGACCGTCTGGGTAAGGTATCCGCACGGACTTGCCGTTCTCGAAAACGCAGTAGCCATGAACCGGTATCGCGTCGATTCCCTCTAGGCACGACTGTAATCCCAGCGATTTCAGAGCAAGGACCCCCCCAGGTTGCAATAATTCGCCAACTATACGGTCAGGCTCGGCGAGTGAGCGTTCGAGGAGGGCGATCCGGAGAGGTTTCTGGCGGGGAACGGTCGACAACGCGTGGGCCAACGCCGAACCCGCTATTCCTGCACCGACAATCACGACGTCGTATTGAGTTTGAGGCATGGCGAGTAGTGGAAAGAAAGGATCATTCAGTAGCAATAATTTATGGGCGGACGTGATTTAGAAATGGGACCACTGAGATCGGCAAGCGCCGAGGGACGTCCGCCTGGACCGGCCGAGCAGCCATTCCAGGCCAATTCGCGGCCTTTACTTCCTGAAATGGTGCCACCCCAGATAACATCGTGGAGTCACTGGGTACTGAGTGTTTAGGTTTAGCTTGGAGTCTGTATGGCATAGAATCAACTATCTGCAAACTTAGCCTATTCTGGGGCGCCACATGTGGATATAGTCTGCTCCTATCTGGCGATGCATTTGACTTGGAAAGAAAAGGAAAAATTCGGATACGGGGAATCGAACCCCGAGCTGCCGCGATCTACGAAGTACTGAGAGGCGGCAATGTTAGCCGTTACACCATATCCGACTCTTATTGACTCAAGCTAAAGATCTATGAGACACTCCCAGCTCACCATCAGCACATCGCTGGTACACGACATTGTCTTGCTGAGAGAATGCTCAAGGTCACTGAAGAGAGCATTATATTCACCATTTAAATACCCGTCCGTGTATATTTAAACTACATATCCTCCCGTGTTACCTCCAGTTTACGACCACCGCTTTAGCCACAAGGGTCTTCCTTATCTCCTTGTAATAATTGGGTATTGATCAAGTGTGCGGCCCATCTAGGTCGTAGCAGAATGTGTCTGTCCTTCATTACTATGGCCTTGGCCGTGCCCCGTCGCGTAGAAGGCGCCTCATTCTCGCGGGACATCGCAGTCCTTGCTAGCAAAAGCCTATCCGAAGGCATATCGAACGTGCTGTTCCGCCGCAACATATCGATCACCGACGAAAGTTATAACGCAGACAGTTACAGACTCGGGCATACTATCAGGAGGGAGAAGACAGATTTGTGTGGTGAATGTTAGTGTTAGTCTTTGAATGTGCATTCTAAACGAAGGGAAGCATACATTGTGTCATGATGAAAGGGCAGAGTCCCCCGTAGAATTGGAAAGGGACACAGATCTCCCTAGCCCTTATATAGCCCCTCCCAGAGTGTTCAACCTTCTGCCGACGTAGACGTCGGTTTCCAGTGCCAACCCTTCCGTGATGCAACGTCTTTTCCCGGAGAAATTATGTTCTACAGTCTATTCTCAGAGGCTCGACTGTCATCCTCTCGATATAGAGGTTGGTCCACAGCCTAGTTCTACAGTTCCCACTGCAACACGTTCTCCTCGAGCCATATGGTCTTATGACTCTTATCTATCTTCTCTCCGTCTTTGGATATTCTTCCAACACACTATATTCTGTCTTGCGACGTAACTTTAGAACAGCTCATGACAAGCTCATGAAGCACTCATGATGAGATAAATACATTGAAAGAATTGGGGGTCACCCTCGCTCCCATATGGCGTGGCTTCCCCACCTTGCAGCATGCTTCACCTTGGTGGCATTTGCATTATGTTCTCTGGCCAAATTTACCGCTCCAAGACTGGGCTTTCAGGAAATACTACCAAGAGTGGGTACCATCCCAGGCGAGAGCCATTTCATTGACGTGAGAATCATCTCAAGCTCAAGCTACCATCGATAAACTGACATTATCTCTTATAGATCCCTCTCGATCACTTCTCCAACTCGACTCAAACGTTCAAAAATCGATTCTGGGTCAACGACACATATTTTGAGCTCGGAGGACCTGTATTTCGTGGGCGAACTCTCCTAGTGAGAGTTGACTTTCATTGACTCTATTGCAGTGTTTGACTCCGGGGAACAAGATGCTGCACCGCTGCATCCGTATTACCTTCAGGTCGGTGAATAATCTCTCATGCCCATCGTGTAGCTCAAAGCCCTGTCAGGAATATCATGGGCTCTCTGCCGTTATGCGGCTCGCGAAACGGTACAAAGGTCTCGCGATCCTGTGGGAGCATCGCTTCTACGGGGATTCTCTACCATTCCCAGTAAACGTGCGGACACCAATATACTCGCCTTTATTCCAACAGTAACGCACACATTATCCACAGAGAAATACAACCGCAGACCAATGGAAATTTCTGAACACGGAGCAAGCTCTTGAAGACGTTATTTTCTTCGCGAACTCCTTCGGCGGTAGCAATTCGCACCGGAACGATCCCTCCGCCGGACCGCTCGCGCTCCCTGTCCATCCCTCGACGACGCCATGGGTGTTCCTTGGTGGGTCGTACCCCGGCGTCCGCGCTGCTTTCCTGCGAATACGCAACCCTGAGACGATCTTCGCGTCATGGGCATCGTCAGCCCCGGTTCACGCGCAAGTCGATATGGCCAGCTACTACATGGCCGCGGAGCGGAGTCTGACAAGGAACTGCTCAGCGGATTGGGTGGCGGTTACAAAGTACGTAGACTTACTTACGAAACCTCATGGTTATTCAAATCGTTTATGAAGATATGTCGACGGCGCACTGAAGGGTAATGACCAAAGACTGAAAGACACAATAAAGCAGGGCCTCTTGAGCGCAAGGCAAAGCGGTCCAGCAGGAAGGAGTGCCTCCGAGGGTATCGCCCAGATCAGCGACCTCAGCGCAGCGTCCATCTTGATGGATCCCCTCGATTTCTATCAGGTATTGCCCTCAAGTTTAGTTGACCTGTATTGTAAACCTTTACGTTTCAACTTCAGTACTATGGATTCGCCGCAACGCTGCTCCCCTTTTGCAACTTACTCGAAACAAGGAACTTCACCACCGATCCTCTCGAGGGGGGCCTGGCTTCCCGGTTCGGCGTCGAAACTGCCTTCCGGTCATTCTTGGTGGCAATTACCCAACTTGATTACGATTCCATCCCCAGGGGTGCGGACGATCCGGTCACAGATCGCTCGTGGATGTGGCAGTATTGCTCTGAATACGGTCGGTTGCCATGTTGTCGTCGTGAAATGCGAAAGCTGAGGCGGAACGCGATGTTTGAAGGGTTCTACCAAAGAGGCGACCCCACGAATCCTCTGTCTATTCAGACGTCTCTGCAATCCTTGGGCTTATTCCAAGAGCAGTGCAATTCGGCGTTCCCTCAAGGTCTCCCGGCGTCCCCACAAGTGGAGAATGTGAACAAGTACGGCGGGTGGGATATGAACCCATCCAACGTACTTTTCACAAACGGTGAATGTAAGTCGGGTCGCGCCATTGCTTGAGATGAATGAGTAACGCGTAGCCCCTAGTCGACCCCTGGAGGACCCAGGGGCTCGCATCTATCGAAGTCAACTCCCCCCACCGAACGCCTTCCGTATCCATCCCCAAGTACGCCTCACTCACCTTGCTCTACAGCACACCTCTTCTGATACCCCATATCACCCCGAATTTCAGATGCAACACCGCACCGCCAAACTCGTCCTTCTTCGGTCTGACATACGCAAATATGGTACACGTCTCCGATATGAGAGTTCTGCTCACCCCCGACGCCAATCATACCAACTTCCAGACGGTCGGCTTCTACAGCCCGATATCGCAAGAGCAGTTCTTCACGGGCCTAGGCCTCTTCCAGCTCGCTTTGGATGAGTGGTTACCGTGTTTCACTCCGCGGCAAATGTAGAAATATGTTTTACACTTCAGTAGTGTTCGGCCTTTACAAGTAATTTGAATGAGCTGAGCGAAGGCTACGTCTGGTACCGGGGGACAGGCCACTCACTGAGTAGCGGATTGTTCTGTTTTTGCGGCAAACTCTAATGTTTTCATGCTCTCCTCGTATGTTCCTGCACCAAGGCCAACCCGAACTAGTATCAGTGTTGGCGCGATTCCCTTTCGGCGAATACCTAGTTAGCAGGGTCTTGATAAGAAAGAGGGAGGGTGCTCACTATCGCTTGCGACCCCAAGTAGTAAGCTGCCCAGCGAGCAGTATCGCATTGAAACGTCCCGGCAATGAACGCCATAGACACTGTCGACACCAGACCGGACTCGACACTGGAAGAATATTGTAGATTCGAACAGGAGCGAGAGTGAGAGACGACTAGAACGTACATTATTGCGACGGCCCCCGTGTACTGACTATGCGCAGGCCCCAGAAAGGCGCGGATACGCCTAGCCATCCAAAAGATTCGCCCAACTAATTCCTTGAAGTGAGATAAAAAGGAGGGGATCTAGTGACTTACCTATCAGACAAGTCACCGTCAAATTGGTGGTCATAGACAGGATGATAAACATCAGCCCGACGTATTGCGAAAGGTAGCCTGTTACTAGAAGGCGAGAGTAAGTAAAATAGCTGCGTGCTTGAAGCGAGGAACACCCACCGGCCGATGCTAAAGCGAGTAAAATTGGGACGATGAGCACCAGTTTCTTGGAGTCCCAGACAACGCTACACCGGTATATCTGAAGGGGATTGAGTGTCATAAGAGGAATGAGGAGTCAACGTCGACACGCACTAGAAGAGCGTCAGAAACAGCGCTAAGTAAATATCTTCAGTGACGTAGGCAACCCACCACAAGTGGATGAACGTACCTTGCAGACACATAAACATACGCAGCCACTGGGTCGAGACGTGTGTTGAAGGGGTAGAATGGCGCGGACGACTGCACAGGCATGAATCCCTTCACAATTACTGCAAGATCCAAAGCCAGCTTTAGGGTAGCGAGCAAGAAAAGGAGGACAGTCGCGACGCCGACCCAAGGATGAGGCTTTCTCCGGCATCTGAACAGGTAGATACAGATGCAAAACAGAACGAAATATACGCCTGGAGAGTTTGAGACGGTTGGGACGGTTGGAGAAAAGAGCGGCTGTCACCATATGCGAAAATCTCAATCTAGGAAGGGAACACACGTTAGCTCGAGCTGAACAGCATCATACACAGCTGGGCGCTCGTACCCAAATCACCAATAGCCTTTGCTGGAAAGATAGAGCTCATGTCAACAATCTACGGGCGGATTCTGAACCGCTCACTTGGGGGTACACGTCAAGATCTTTCCCAAGGAAGGGTTCCATTCGTTCAACTGTGAAGACGGAAGAAAGAGCAGTGAGATGTGGTGGCCGTGGGAGCTCTTCCTTTGCACTCGGCCCGATGGTAAGACGGTGATGACCACGCGAAGACCTTCACGGATGGAGACTTGATGCTGTTCTGAATCCTGATACATAGCGACTCTATGTAACTGCATGGCCCTTACGCAGGAAGCTTCAATCACGAGATGACGCCCGAGCTAGCCATGCGATCCCGACTGCTGAGGAGCTTGTCATAATGCAGCTAACACTAGCCCTCGGCCTACGCACCGTATGGACCAACAGACATCCTTGCTGTTTCTGTCGGGCAGCAAGTAGTTCCTTTACCTTGTCAATTAACCTTCTCAACTTGAGGTCTCCGAATCACATGATGCCTTGGTCCAACAATCAAGCTCACGTTTGTTCACGCCAGGTACAACCATCAAGCAACCTGCAGGATAGATTTTCGCGATGCTGAAGGAGCCATTGACACCACACAGGGTAGCAAACAGAGACTAAAAAAGAAGGCACCATGTCAAACGAGCTAGGACTATAAAATGCTCTCGTAGTTAACGACGATGTCCAAGGACCCCATTCCCTCACTGCGCACTAGCAATGGCCGCCCTTTTCGCGAGCTTGATAGCTTTCGTGACCTTCGAAGTCGCTGCAGCCAGTAACTTCAGCCCATCCTTGCCGCCTCAATCAGTAGTGAGTCTCTGATTCTTTCTTACGCACAAGCCAGACACTAAGTACTACTTCTCTGGGACCCAGTTTATAGATCCTCGTTCATTCACGGTGATAGGGAAGAACGGGACATTTCGCTCTTCGACGTTCGAGACCACATTAAACCCCACTTCTACGGCGCCACCTTTCTTCCAAATATTTGACAAGGGATTCCTCAAGGTGCTGGGCTCTTCGCCGTCTTTCTCTGAAATCGCATCGACTCCCGGTTTCAACTTCGCCCACGAAGCTCCGATATACGTACCGGAGACTGATGAGCTCTTCTTCGCGAGCAAGGATGGCCATATAGGCGAGGGGGGAAACAATCGCGTGAGCAAGATCAGTATGGCGGAAGTGGAGGCTGCCTTGAAAACGAACAGCACCGCTGCCTTCAACGTTACGGTGACTCCCGTTAGTCCACAACACGTTTCGCATCCAATCAGGGACTCAGGAATTTAATTAGCTCGAGTTATCGGACACCATCCAAATGACGAACGGAGGAACTGGACCTTTCCGATCTCAGCTCTTACTAGCCAATTCAGGACGGGGACCACTCCCGCCATCCATCGCGCTCGTGAATCCCAAGCCACCATACAATTCTACGATACTGCTGGACAATTTCTTTGGCCGCCAGTTCAACTCACTGAATGACGTCAAAGTCCATCCAAGCGGAAAGATATTCTTCACCGACGTGAAGTATGTGACTGCCACAACTCCACTGTCCACCTTTAAGTGTATTCACCTTAGTTTTAGCTATGGTTTCTTAGGCGGGTTCCGCCCCACATCTTTGATGCCTAATCAAGTGTACCGCTTCGACCCAAATACTGGAGTGGTCCGCGTCGTGGCTGATGGCTTCGACAAGTGCAACGGACTTGCCTTCTCCCGCGACGGGAAAACGGCCTTTATGTGAGCATTTGAGGCCGCTCAATTTCGATAGCGAACACTGATTCTATTATCCTTCCAAGTTCTGATAGCGGCGCAATTGGTGGTGATGCTACGCAGATGCAACCCACAACTTTGTAAGACATGTTCGTTAACTAACCCCCCCCCCCCTCGACTCAATTCATCCTACAACTAGGTACGCCTTTGACGTCGACTCCACTACACACGCCTTCAAGAACCGCCGCGTCTTCGCCTACGTTGATGCCGGAATCCCCGATGGTATTCAGCTAGACATCAACGGCAACGTATACTCTGGCGCTGGCGATGGGGTGCATGTACGCTGCCCTTCTCTGCTCTAGGCGATAACACTATTGCTGACTCTCACACTCTGATGTAGACATGGGACTCCGAGGGAACGCTTCTTGGGAAATTCTTCCTGGGCAGCACTGCTCCGAACATGGTGTTTGCTGGGAAGGGGCGGCTCGTTATTTTGGCAGAAACCAAGATATACATGGCCAAGATTGCGGCTAAAGGATTCGACCTGGGAGGAAGGTAGCAAGTTGCGTGGTTATGTACAAAGTGTTCAATTGCATACCCCTAAATCGATGCACAGTGTAACACGCAAACTATCACTATTGACGGTGTACGACAATAAGTATTAGTTCGCAATATGTACAAAGTAAAATACCTGGATTCGGAATTAAGAATACAGACCCCAATTATAGATGGCTACGCTTAGAAAGACGATTATATATCTTCCAACCCCCTAGTACGTATTTGTCGTCGATGACCAGTGACCCCCCGATATTGCCTAACTCATAATCTTGATTTTCTCGCCTCCTGCGCCCACGAACATGACCGTGAGGAACAGCAAGCTCGCGAAGACGAACCAACTCCCTACAAGCTTCAGCGGGAGGCCCCTGACAAGCCTCCCGTCCTCCACTATGCTACATTTAACACCGTACTCGAGACAGATGTCGTTGGTCTGCGATTCCCATGGCTGAGAGGGGAACGGCAGGAATTTGGAGTCAAATGACACGCGCGGACCGCAGGGGAAGTACGAATTGTCGTGCGCGCCGATGTGGACTTGTTTGTGTTGCGGGGAGGTGCATGCTGATAGGGCGTGGGAGTGGAGGCGACTGATAAATTCGTCGAGCTCTTGGTATTTGTGCTTGTAGGAAGGAGGCTGTCCATGTGCGGGGTCGCCGACTGCAACTGGAATTACGGCGTTTACAGAGGACGTCTGGTCAACAGAGAAGATTATTTGTGATGATTTCAAGCGCGAGCTCGAGAGGAGAGTGGAGGGCATGACTGTATAGGTATATTGGATAAGGCACTGGGGGGAGAGGATTGGGGTATTGCATCGAGGACAAAGCGCGTTTTATAACTTCTTCAGTGTCGACCTCTACGATTGTTTCTCCTTTCGTATTCTAGGTCGGTCCTTTGCATCAACCGCGAGGGACGTGTTGTGCATCCGCGGCCATCCAGGCGATGGTGTTGATCCGGGATAGAGGACCTGAAGCTCGGAGTCTCGGACTTGTTCACGATCGCAGCCGCAATTCACCTTCGTGATCCACCCAAGCACTAGCACTGAACCTTGAAGAACCCTAGGTGTATTCTAAGGTAGTACGAGTGTCTAGCACATCACCTGTGTTGGTTCTCTGGAAAGAGTGGCGAACGACGATGTGATTGGTGGATGGACGAATGCAAATTGTCTACCGATAGTGAATGGGGGAGTACAGGGGGCATGCTGAGAGTGTCAGGGTGTTGATGTTCATTGTACATATTGGGTAGCTTCCACCCGCCAGGCGTTCACGCTTCAGGGGAGAAATGCCGTCCAATATTCCAGGCGAGACTGGCGCCTAGGTCACTAACATCCGCGCAGACCCGATAGTTGAGTCCAGATTGCTAGCGGAAGACAGTGGTACGAATTCAAAGCTTCATCGAAACCTATACCAGCCTACAAGAGGTGACTTTGACGCCAGTTTGGTTGAAGCTTGCAACTTAGCTGACCTTCCGTATATTTTGAAAGAGCAGTGCAGCCTCCGGGCAATTTTCACCATGGGCGCAATGGAGGATGACCATGGCCAAGCCGCTCCCCCTCACTCAAGGTCGTACTAAAAACTTCGAGGTCGACTGGACTGAACGTTCTGCCTGCCAAGACGACATGATATACATTCAGCGTTAGGCCGACTTAGAATTTGGTGAGCTACCTGACAGATGGAATGAATTGTGTTCAAGAAAGCACAAGACATGGACGATTTCGACGTTGAGACGTTGAGGTGAAAGTTTGCTGGAACGTGTCAGGAAGCTCCTGCCCTGTTTCTGGGAGTACGGGCTAGGAGAGAGAAATGAGCTGAGACGCAGAAAGTAGTGGAGTCTCCTAGTAAACAGTGAGTGTAATTATAACATTAAGTACGAATCACTACAACATCACTTAAGTTACAACAGTGCGCGACATAAAGCGCGAGTTCTACCCCTCAACATCACGCTTCCCTGATATCTAGTAGAAGAACGGGGTATAAATATACATACAATCGAGTACAAAAGAACGAAAGGGATCCCCGTTATATCTGCTTCGTAAACGCATCTTGCTCCGCCTTGTCCTTCCTCCGAGCCTCTCTCATTCGGCTTTGAAGACCTGGACCAGTGTCCCGCCTTGCAGCTTCTTCGTCGTAGTTGCTAGGTGTTTCTTTGTCCTCGCTGTTTGACGGTAGATCAACGTCAGAGGCGAATCTTTGTTGACGATCGGGATGGTCTGCTTTGCTATCTGTCATGGTGCCGGTGGGGTTTGCTTCGTCAGATTCTCCCTTTCCGGTTGCCTCTGGCGGAGAGAGGATCGTCGATAGTTCCACAAATACTTCTGGCCGTTTGATTTGCCCAGGTCTTGAGAATGTGGAACCTTCGCTTTTCGTCCCCGAGCTCGTCGTCGCGTCGGAACCGTACATGACATAAGAGAACAGTGCCCGCATCCCACGGACAAGAGCCTGGTAGAGACCATTAGTACACCGGATGGAAGAACATTCGAGGGACAATCACATACTGGATCAGTGATGGCAAGCAAAGCGTATACAATAGCACGACCACCATACAAGATATCGCTCAGCAGAAGAACGTTATAGTCCTACAGCGACGAGAAGGGGGCATTAGGGCCTGAAAGCTGAGAACACTGACTTGACATGGCTTACCGTTTGATCATGAATCCCACCGGACAAGGTTGAGTGCAATGCCGTGACGACACTCAGTAGGTTAACACAACATGATGCGACGGGATAGAGTGCTACGGAAGAGAAGTCAACATTTGCATAAGAGATTACGCGAGAGAAATGGATTTACAAATGCGGAAAATGATATGTCTGTGTCTGTTGGCATGTAGGACGGCTGGCGAAGATGATGTGTCGGAAATCGTCTGAACGGGGACGAATACTCTCCGACTGCGAGCCTAGATATATATTTTATAAGTCGAAGATCGTTGAAGGGAGGCCCGGACTGACGTTATGCCTCATCATATATATAAGGACGACGGCCGAGCAGACGACTTCACCAATGACTGTGAATGCCGTCCATCCCATTTGCGTCGTCATCTGGAAGTTATCGATGAGCACATAGAAATATTGATACGCCGTGAGCTACGAACCTGCCAGATGACTCGCTCGTGCTTGTCGGCGTTCGTGTACCAGCAAACCCGTTCTAGAGGGTCCCAACTACAAAATGTATGGTCGATAGGTGCGATAGTCAAAAGGATGCACGCTGGACTCACCCGTATTGGTGGGCAGCATAGGGTGGGACCGTCAGGGCGACTGATATAAAGGCAGAGACCATGAGGTAGTATTTCTCCATTGTCTGACCATTCCATCCGTGGACAACGACGAGTCTATAATCCTCTTTAGAGCGAACAGATAGATCGGTGGAGGGTGTTACTTACTGCAGATTGAGGGCGATGAAAAATAGGAGACAACTCGAGAACTGCAGAGTTAACTTGCGACAATGGATCAACACTTATAAATTAGCAACCAAGTGATTCGGCTTACCTGCAGAACGAAGATCGAAAGTCCGCAAGTGAAGCCTGGACCTGTCTCCGTACCGCCAACCGCACTCGCAATCCCGAATATCATGCTATTTGGATCATCATCAGCATTCGTGCAGTTGAGACCAGATGAGCTATTGACGTACTTGGCGAAAAGAGCGTATACAACGATCCGGAAGCTAACACGATCGAGGTATGATCGAGACCGGGGGTGTATCCCCACAGCGGCAATAACCAAGAGGACAAGAAAGCAAAGACCTGCACCAACAGCTGAGGGGACGGCCCAAAGCCGGTTCCTGCAGAAATAAGGAGATCGCTCACTCCTAAGCAATCAATCTACTTACGAGATAACGCCCATCTCATGAGTGAACTCGAACGTCATGGTGAATCGGATCCTTGGGAAACGTTTAGGGATGGGGTATGGCGAAGAGGATCATTCGAATGTTTGCTCTCATAAGGAGTTCTGCATAAGAGCTGTTTTCTGCAGCAAGTCAGCATCGGTGCAGACTCTGGATGCACCGCCATCAAAAAACCCTGGTGGCGCCTATCACCACGGGGGCGGCGGATTTTTTAAATCATGCCTGTCTGACAGTCTCTAACCTGCTGTCTGACTTGTTTTACCCTTACCATCTAATCTGGCACGCCGATCGCACCGTTATCGCAGACTATCAGTCCATTGAATTTGAGCGGTCCCGTGGCTGAGTATCCTTGGACCTACCTGCGGCACGTTTTTCGACAGCTTGGTCTGGGGTCAAGAAGGTTAGGCTCCTCTCAACGACACCTGCGACATTCATCGTGATAGAATTTTCGGGCAACAGGGCCTAACGAGACCCATCTTGGGGAGGATTGAGGTACAGGACGGTAATTTCCGGTGGCCATGTACTGACGCACGTCATGGGTATTCTTGGGTATCTAAGTGGTAAGTTCGTGCCTCTTGACTGCGACAATAGGTTACATATAAGCGCTCGTCTGTTCAATACGTTCCAAGGGTCGCGGATGCTGCCGTGACACAAAGAGGACGAGGAGGGGACACCTGGGGCACCTACTGTGTGCCTACAGCCCGAGGCTCTATATGAGGCCCATTTAACATATCTAGTGCACTTTCTGATATATCCAGCGCGTGGCATAGATTAATCTTTGCGGATGGCCAAGTAGAGTCGTGACATGTCAGACGATAGAATTATAGAACGCAGATCAACCAAAGAGGTACAAGTTTAGGAGGCGGCACTCACTTAAAATCAGGTACATATCGAGTACATGAATCAATGTGGGGGCATCATGATTCATGACCCATCCCTGATCTCACGACCACTATCTTGTCAATGCTCCGCTCGCCTCCGGCGATCGCTTTATGAATGGCCCCGGTGAGGGTATCAATCCACTGAAGAGAGCAACAAATCCACTTCAGGCCTCAGGGCTTCGACAAGAATTGACCCGCACCACTCTTGAAGCGTAGCTGTAGGCCAGAGGATACAAGCTGTTGAGTTCAGATCAATGCTCGTCTTCCGGGATCAATTTCAGTTGTGATCTTGTTGCGAACGGATGCGCAATAGGTGGTTGCCTCCGGTGGATTGCGGCTCCGGTCTCCCCTGAGACCGACCTTATAATGAGATGGCCAATCGTCGACCGACAGACAGTCCCTGAAAACTGATTCAGTACCTATTGAGCAAGCCTTTCATATCGCTCATACTTACCACGATATATGATGCACTGCGATCCTTCACAACTATCGCTTTCATCGGCAACGGCGCTATTTCGTCCCCACTTGAACAACATCTGACCTGGGTACTGGAAACCCTTTCCCGCGGCCTGACTTGCGTGAACCCCGGTACCAATACTTCAACAGAGGACGAAGGAACTTTTTGGGATGGTGGTGGCACTGTGGCGGTGAGTCTCCATCACGAGTCGTACGTCTTAATTACATACAGCCCAATCCGTGGCGCTGACTTTTGATAGAGGCCACAAACTTTGATAAAGCTCACCAGAATGTCGACAGGAGAACCAGTGGCATATCAACATGATGAAAACGTGAAGGACGCCAGGTAACGGTCATGAAAAGAATCATGTTGAAGTTTTAACTCGGGCGCTAAAACACCAATTCGCAGGGTGACTACTATGTAAGTTGCCTTGTGATTTTCGATGATAGTGACGGTCCAGTTTTTGAACTTTCCTATCCCAGTTTGCAGTCTACTTACTCAGTAACTATCTACAGAAACCGCGACAGGACGCGTCCAGCTGATTCTTTGTCGTGAGGGACGCGAACAAGCCCAAAGTGCTCGCGGACGCCGCCGAAGCGACTTTATCGACAGGACGCCGCCGACAGCGGCAGCATCAGAACAAAATATGAGCACGGATGCCTTCCAGGCAATAATGGATATGGACACATATGTTCAGGTGAGTCGTTGCCGAATTATCTCCAAATTCGTACTGACGTGACCTGATTCCTTAGGAAAGATTTCTGTTAATATGGGTATTTGCACCATCGTCGTCTGCTGCTTGGATTTATAACTGACGAAAGCCTAGATTCAAATCTTTGCATATGGTGAGTCTGCTTTCCCGTTACGAATGCAGATGTTTTGACCGTCGCGAATTCGTTATGCAGGCGTGTATTTCGTTCTGTTCGGCATATGTATCCATCTCTTTAGGAATCCGAGAAGAAAGCCACACCCTTGGGTTGTCATTGCGACTGTGCTTCTATTCTTTCTCTCGACGGTTAAGCTTGCGTTGGACCTTGCCTCCGTCGTAGTAGCATATACGGATGGTGTGGGCTCCATTTTCGACAGTTCTCTCGACAGGGCAGGGGTCTATATATACGTTTCGGCAAGGTGAGCATGCACATGCGATTCCTACTATACTTAGGATCACTGAATTTCCGCTTCTCAAGTGCCGTCTCTGATGCTCTCCTAGTAAGTGTCAAGCTAAGATAACTTATACCCTTGCTTATTACTCGACAATCTACAGATATATCGGTGCAGTATAATATGGGAAGCTAGGAAATCGGTGCTTGCCCTCCCGCTCCTTCTTGCCGTTGCGTCGGCCCGTGAGCTATCTCCCCCTTCCAAAAGCAACCACCGTTGTCGTTTACATATACTTCCAGTCGCAGGCTATACCTCACAGCTTTCGGGATCCGTGTTTGTCATCCTCTCTATGATCACCAACATCACAGTCACTTCTTTGATAGGCGAGCTGCTCATTCGACTATGCTCTCCCAGAATTGCACTTATGTCCCCTCGCAGCTGGACGAATCTGGTGGATCAGTAGGCGTCTCCGTGAATTTCTAGGCACTACGTATACCGAATATACGGCGGCAATGGCAATCATGTAAGGTCTTTCCCCCCTCATACCGGTTGGCATGGAATAACACAGAACGTGACGTATGACAGCATCGAATCTGGCCTACTTTGCACAGTTTCTATGGCCGTATTCACAGCGACATACAATGTTCAAGTTGCACGGTGGGCGGCTTATTATGTTAGTTCTCAGGCCATTGTACGTAACTACTCTGTGTGTTGTCCTACTACTCAAACTGTTGCGTGAACAGGGGATCGCACCTACGCTCATACTCGTTCGGGTTGGGCTTGGAACGGGAACTTACGAGGAGACTGTCAAAACACTGGAGTTTGCGAAGACGAGGCAATCGGATCCATGAGTGAGTACTAGATGTCCCCTGCTGCTTGTCCAGAAGCTGATTCAGCTATCACCGTCAAAGACTGTAGCTGTTCGTCACCGCTGACGACTGCTCTGCTCAAATAGAAAAGAAGACACCGCCAGAAGTGAAGCGCGGGTCACTCCCATCCCATTATACCTTTACAACCTGATTCGTAAATCTAGGTTATAGCCAGATAATGCCGTACCCCAAGAGAAAGGTGCCTAGCCAATAATCACAATATACAACAAGTCAAGTTCTCGGCCCAGGGTCTTCCGCGTTCAGTCAAGAATCTAGCTGTGACCCAGAAATCAGCCAGCCTGGCGTTGGAGCTGTTGGACACTAGACACCGTCATACCACTACGTCTAAGTACTACGGGCTAGGTGCGACAACGTGTAATCATAGGTACCTCAAGCCACCGATAAGACATCTTCACAATCGGTTCGACATGCCACGCATGTAACGTTTGAAGGATCATCAGGTTCGGACGATATGTCGCTGTTGACGAATTGACACCGCACGGCATACCGTACTGGGCAAGTACGAACCCGCTCGTTGGTAGTTACACACACGGTGATCAGCTGAGGGAGTCGGGATTGTAACTCGCCGCCGACGCAGTCCCGTCCATGTCCCACTTATCATACAACATATCTTCAGGCCCTCGTCCCACACAACAATATCCGCCGTTGCTCGCTCTCCTCCTTATATATGTACTTTTATCCTCAACGAAGAACAAGATGGCCCTGGAGACTGCTGATCCCTGGTCCTAATAACGCTCTTCTGCAATGCTTGTCTTCTCCTTGTAAATACATTTTTGTCGACACAAATACCTTTTCTAATCTATTTCTAATCTATACAGTAGACTGTCTCTTCGAGGTCAACTCCAGTGTTTTCAGACTCTCCTCGTACGTCCCCGTCCCAAGCCCAACTCGAACGAGTATCAGCGTTGGTGCAATTCCCTATTGACCAACAGAATCAACCTTCAAGACAATGATATCCCTACAAAAGAGTGCTCACAATCGCTTGTGAGCTGAAGTAATAAGCCGCCCATCGTGCGGATTGCTCGTTGTATGTAACTGTGAATACGACCGTTGAGATCGTGCACATTAGCCCAGATTCGACGCTGAATAGCTCCTGTTATCTTGATACCCAACGACGGTCGACGCATGGAATCCTTACATGATTGCGATTGCCGCTGTATATTCGGTGTACGTAGAGCCTAGGAATGCACGAAGGCGCCTGCTGATCCACCAGATTCGTCCGGCTATAGCCATCAATCATCAGGTATGTCTATGGCCGAGGGTAATCGAACAAGTTCACCTATCAAGGCGGTGACAAGTGTGTTGGTGATCATCGAGAGAATGATAAACAATGACCCCGTATATTGCGAGGAGTAGCCGGCAACTGTTGACAGAGTTGACGCCCGGGCACCAGCGTAAAGTGCGGAGAATACACGCACTGGCTGAAGCGAAAGCAAGGAGGAGTGGGAGAGCAAGCACCAACTTCCTGGATTCCCAAACTATAGCACACCGGTATATCTGGGGTCGAGACGTATAGGCAAAACTAGACAAGACGGCTAGATTGAAGACCTACCAGAAGCGCATCGGAAACAGCACTTGACGAAGTAAAGCCATGAAGTCAGCGAGCGCGCAACGGATCACGGTACAAGGGGCAACCTTGAGGCCCAACAAGTCTGAGTGAACTCACTTTGCGGAGACATAGATATACACGGCCGCTTTGTCGAGCGACCGATTGAACGAGGAGTCGCTGCCAATTGAAGCGAAGGCCTGGACGACGGATGCTTGATCTAACCCGAGTTTGATGGTCGAGAGTACGAAGAGCAGGACGGTCGCGACGATAACCCAAGGATGGGGCTTGGTACGATTCCTGAAGAGATGGAGACATATAGAAAACAAAACGAAATATACCCCTAGTGCAACGGTATAGATTCAACGATGCAGCTCCGCAGCAGCAACTGGAAAGCAGATTCACCGTAAGCGAATATTTCCACCTAGGAGGTCTCCATGAGTTGTGGGGTATCCAGACGGGTAACATGGAAATTACCCATATCACCAAAATCCTCTCCTATGGGAGGTCGAGATAACTTCTTAGTAGCCATTTCAAGCTAATTTTGAACATATACAACTCACCCTAATGTATGTATCCATGTTCAATATCGCACCAAAAGCAGATGTTCCAGGCTGCATCATGTCGCACTGTGAATCTTTCTTGATGACTTGAAACGTCGTTGTTTTAACAGCATGAACTGCAGAGTCCTCACGTCGTGTCGATGTCGATGCAGGAAAGTGTAGGAAGGGCGGCCGAGACAGATTAGATTAGTGAACCTTCGGGCCGCGGTCACGTGCTCAGCCACGGGCGTCTAGACCTGTCGAGGCGTTTATCTTCCACTTTTTCTGTGTTCCTCCAGCACCAGAGACCATGACCATGCATTCCCAAGAGAGTCTATCGCGTTGGTTCAAAGTCGATGTCACCACGGGGAGCGCGCTAGGGCGCCACGGACCCTCATCTGAGGGCGAAAGGAGTCCGCGTTATCGACGCGTCTGCATTGTTGAGTCGATTCGATTTTCGCTGAGCGTGCTGTGTGGTTGGCTGGATACGATTCTCGGTAGCCATATGTGCCTTCGGCCCATAGCAGCACCCGTGTATATCGTTGCGGAGCGCTGGGGAATTGTTTAGCTGTGGAAGGGGTCATGCTGTAAGTCCCCGTGCGCCGTAAACACTATAAACGCGTGTGTGCCTGCGTTCGGCCGCATGTGTCGACGTGAGGCCCCTCGTATCCGGTGAAGGGTCTTCCCTACCGGCGGCATGTGCCTTCGGGGTGAATGAACTATGGCAATCTGCAGCTGCCATCTATCCGAGGTTCCGGGAGGTGCAGTTGCGAGACTGGCTCATGCTTGATGGACCCGCTGGTCCATTTCGGAGCGGCGTTCGATATATAAGTTAAGTGGTCCGGTCTAATCGGGCGGTTGGTAATGATGGACCCATTGAAGAAAGTCTGTGAGTCGCATTGCTATTGATCAAGTGGCACGTACTCACGATGCGATGCCCCCCTTTCACCGCTGTCACTCTGATGTAAAGCCATCTGGGTGTGTGGGTTTCATTCAGGCAATAAGCCGGCTCGAAGACTCATAAACCCCTTTAATCTATTAATACTCGTTTAGGCATGCAAACGCTATTTCGTCAGCTTCGCTTTGACTGCATCCTGATCCTGACTACCGCATAGCCTACCAATACCACACGCTCGGGGGGACTCGACCTGTTCGTAGTAAGTTGGCACCTCGACACACTTTTAAAGCCACAGTACTCAAAGACGCATGAACATTGTGGGCTGGGCATCAACATCCGGAACGCATCGGCTATAGACAACGGTCTCAGATGCATCCATTTGTCGCAGTCGAACACTAGACCCCAAATTTACGGTTGACGCCGGCGTCCATTCTGGAAGATGCCGAGAATATGACTACAACAGCTTCACATCGACTCTCCTTTGTGTAACCGCAACGACTACTCCGCGGAAGGTGGTGGGTGTCGGAGCGCCTTCATCGTACCGATTCATTGTCCCTTCCGCGTCGAGGCATACGCGTTGCGCAACAACGCGATATTTGAATAGACCGCCGGTGCTGTGATATGGGGATAGATCGCGCCGTTGAAACCTTATACGATGTTCCGTGAAGTATGCCTTGAAGGGTCGGTCATCGTTGGTTGTATACGATGTGTTGATCGCATCTCACCCACCTACTCCGGCGACTGATATTACACATGCGATCCACGTTGCGCCCCGAGGTCGAAAGACGGCGCAGCCTACCTGCTTGTCATGGTACCCACGGCTATCAGTATGTGTTGAAGAGGGTCCTGACAATTTAAGGATAATACATCACCGCACAATGTGCCCAACCAACCAGCCAACATCAGCGAGGCGTTATCTATTAAAACACACAACTTCCATCCCTCTGTTCTCAAACGCTGATTTCCTTGCCCTTTCACCACAATGTCTTCGCGCCAGGGCCCTCTTGGCCTTCAATCATCCAGGACATCCGACGCAACAATCCATAGCCGGTCTCCACCGCCAGCCGCTCCTGTATTCACCGGAGCGTTCTTTGACCGGACTCCAGACGCTGCTAGAGCAAGGGCAGCATACTTCAAAGTCCTCGCCGGCGGATTAGTTCTGCTCACAATTACAATCTTTGCCGTCCTCAGTATATATTGGGGCGCATTGTGGCGCACCGACCGTTTCATCCATAACTTGAACGGCTGGATTGTGGTACGCGATATCTATTCTTACATAACCCCTAAAAGACATATTGAAAATCCCTCTTGCTACGATAGGACTTTGATGGTGGTGATATCGGTGCCGCCGTTGTGCAGAATTTCCTAGCCGTTCGTGGCGAGCCCATGAAAATCTCATGGGAGGTCAGACCAGCAAGCGACTTCCCTAACGGCGTCGACGATCTTGCTCAGGCAGTTATCGGCGAGCGTTGCTGGGTTGCACTATCAAGTAGGCACATCCTCCGTCTACCACACTACGTGACTAAATGGCATTCAGTCAATACAAATGCCACTGCGAGACTCAACGCCGCAGTAGCCTCGTTGGACGCGAACTATGATGGCACCAGCGCCGTGACTGCGTTCGGCGTAGAAGCCCGCAACGAAGATGCATAGTACGTTTGTTCAGTGCATAACTAACGAAATAATAACGAAAGGTTCTACTGTATAGCCGCGTTCTTCTTAAACCAAATGTTCGCTGAATTCTTGCTTGCGAATGGCAGTTTGACTCACTGCAATGTGATTAGATCGATATTCCCATGGATCAACTTTCCTTCAACTTTGCAAACCAGTTTGCTCGTACACTCATCAGCAGACAGATCGATATCAGTACTGTTCTTTCTACTGCTCCTCAACTTATCACACGCCCGGCATATTTCACCCTTCGCAATCTACGGCCTTTCGATATCCCAGTGTGAGTGTTATCTTCGTCTCTCCTTTTGAACATATGACTGATGCATCCACCCTGCATTGTAGGGCTAGTGCAGTAACGTTTGTGGGCTTGATATACCTCTTGATCATCTCTGTGAGCCCACACACACGTATACATCAAGCTAACTAACACGCAATATCTGTCTAGT
This sequence comes from Sanguinoderma rugosum, assembly GCA_017499575.1. Lineage (NCBI taxonomy): Eukaryota > Fungi > Basidiomycota > Agaricomycetes > Polyporales > Polyporaceae > Sanguinoderma > Sanguinoderma rugosum. The sequence goes on along the minus strand of VTPW01000018.1, from coordinate 2,742,073 downwards.
TCATTGCCGCGGTACGCTTCAAACGCACCGGACCGAAAGCTGTCTACTCACACCCTTGTTAGGGTATTGCCAATGGCGCTCGACTTGCTGCCGGCTTCGAACAGCGCCTTTCCTTGCCATCTTTGATCTCTACAAGGATCGTGACTTCGATCTCAATGTACTTTATTCTCTCGGTACGCTCCGTCCGCTGGGTCCACCTTCGGTCGATGTGTCTGACATCCTGGTCTACCAGCTATTCTATTCACTACAGAGTCTGGCGTTCCAGTTGCCATTCCATCGTCGGTACGTAAAACTTCAATCGCCATCGCTTTGAGAAATGAACGTCCAGCAGTTTCGGTCACCCTGGGTTCCTCGTATTCTGGATGCTCATGTGGTTTGGAATGACAGCACTGTACGTGACGCTCACCTCATATCTTCTTATCGCTATTAATGTGTATTCCCCATTGAATGTAGTGGATTAGCTGTAGAGGCCATGTTCACGTTGCTTACTCCACGCTTCATTCCATTCTTCTTGGTGTTGTGGATAATAAGTTAGTGAGCGTTTGACGTAGGGTGGCACTTGCTTACTTTGGTTCCCCGTCTTACTAGGTAACGTCTCAACGTGTTTCTATCCTCTGGAAACCTTGCCGGCATTCTACCGATACGGCTACGCATCACCATTTTACAACGTCTCCCGGGGCATTCGCACCGTCGTGTTCAGTACCCGCAATATGTGTAAGTGATACTTGTGATCTAGGCCCATTTAAGTCCATCTGACTTTGCGTCAACAGTGGGATTGAACTTCGGCGTCCTCATTGTGTGGATCGCCGTTTCCTGCATCACTATTCCGCTCACCTCGTGGTTTGCGCGGTCACGACAAATTGCAGCGCTCAGAAGCCAGAAGCAGCAATAGTAAACGGCAGGCGGCAGGCGGTGATGGATTTGATACCCCATTTTGTTTTACTTTTCTCATGGACTTCACTGTGCAGCTTTGTGTTGTATGTAGAGTATAAATCCCGTGCCGCCGGGCTTTAGTCGCGTCGGCTTAGCATCGAGTAGTGCTTTACGATCGTGAGCATTCCCCGACTTCAGCTTGTTTGATCAGGCAAAATCGCTCGACAGCTTGAAGGGGTATTATAAGATCAATCGGGGTCGGATGCCGGGGAAAATCCATCTGCTAAAGTGATGCCTCATGGAGTGCCTTCCTTGCGCAACACCATCATCTCACCATGATGTCTTGGCTTCGAGACCGCCTTCGCAGATCCAAGCCTCGTTTGCCAGACATTCTTACCGCAGTAAGAAAGGTTCGTATTTCAAGGAACATTCTTTGAAATTTCCCAGAATTGAACTACATGAACTTATGTAGTCAAATGCGACTGAAGAAGCCGGATTCTCTTCCACAGATTCCACAGCGCAGTCCGTCCAAATCTTTTCTATCTCTCCGCTGACAATTCAAGATGGTGTTCTCAGTCAGAAATCTGGGGCCACAACACCGAGTCTTCCTCAGCTATCGTCGACTTCTGCCCACGAGCAGGCTAGTTTGAACGGTCCTCCAGTAGCCGATCTTTCTGCTACTTCATCCCCGCTGTCTACGCACGCTATCTTTGATCGTCACTTTGAGCATCGGCATGCAAACTACTAGCCACAGCTATTGAAAAGTATGAGGTGCGCGCTCTAGAGAGAGAGATGGCCATGCCAGTGGAGTTGATAACGACTCGATTGTAGGAGATGCAGTCAAACATTGATGCCATGAAGTCCTTGAAAACGCACTGTGACCATATCACTAGTGTGATCGTCGATGCATTGAAGGATAACGACGGTGTAGAGTTGTCTGAGGAGTTGAAAGTCGCGCTCAAGCGTTTCGACAGGTATATATTTGGTTCGTTTCCTTTGTCATGTACCTCATTCATTCAAATAACCCATTCATAGTCGCCTAGTCGGAGTTATTGAAACAGGAACACAAACGAAGGGTTTTTTCGTTCGAATCCTCATGAGCGGTGAAGACGTTACGCGGATACGAGGAATATTTGACGAGGTGGGGCGACTCATAGCAGCGTTTGTGGTGGGTTTGGCATCCATACGCTTGGTATGTATTGCTGCTAATACAGTGGATATGATCACAGCTCGAGATCACACTTGCTGGCCATTTTACGCTCAACAAGGTGCTGCGGTCCATCGAAAACAAAGTCGTGGTATGCTGTTGACGAGACCCTTCGTCTCAACTAGCTCTGACCTGATAAGCAAGGCCGACGACATCAAGTCGCTTCCCCGTGCCGAGGCTGCTTGCCATACGCCCAATCAAAAGAGGACAGTGTGTCTTACCGGCACCAGAACAGCTCTCCTCGAAGGCATCGGACACTGGGTAGTCGCTAAAAACAAGGCACCCATCTACCTACTCACGGGTCATGCTGGATTCGGGAAGTCAACCATAGTGCGGACGGTCGCTGAACGTGTAGACGCTCTTGGAATCCTCGGTGCCTCCTTTTTCTTCTCGAGGGACGACGCTCGACTGAAGAGTAACAGCCTCTTCTTTTCCACGCTCGCGTACCAGCTATGTGTCTTCGATGAAGCGTTCGCCGAGAAAATCGGGCGCGCGCTCAAGTCGCTCAAGACATTGGATGCGGTGACGAAGTCGCCGGTTACCCAGCTTGAGAAACTCATTGTCGAGCCTCTCGAATCTTTCAATGCGACATCGCGTACAGTCGTGATCGCTGTTGATGCACTGGACGAATGCGAGGATTTCGAGACCTTGGAAGGGGAGAGCTGGCGTCGGGACATCTGGGATGGACTAGTGACCCTTGTCGAGAAGTTGTCGTTCATTAAAGTTTTCATCACTTGCCGACCACACCAACATTTGCCTACCCTCATGAAGGAAAGCCATCGGCTTTACATCAACCATACGTCTGTGGAAGCATCGGACTCGGATATTACGCGTTATCTGAGGTACAAGTTAATTGAGGCCCCCGAACTCGCATCCTGGACTGCAACCGAGCTCGAGATTTCCCGTCTTGAAAGCATGGCAGCTGGGCTTTTTATCGTCGCCGCCACAACAGTCCGCTTTATCCTGGATCCACGAAGGACCATACCTCCCTCAGAACGCATAGAGAGATTGTTGAAAGGAAACACTTCGACGAGTCCAAGCAAGCTTGAAGCTGTCGACAGAATGTACAAGACTATCCTCAATCTGTCTCTTTCTCTGGACGATCCTGACGAGCTACAATTATTTCAGACCATCGTTGGAACGATTTTCTCTCTTAAACGACAGTTCCCCCTTGAACAGCTCGCCCTGTTCCTTGTCTCGGACATCGCGATACTGCGGAACTTTATCGACAAGCTCCAGGCCATAATTATGCTCACGGACGACACACCACAGTTTCACAAGTCCTTCGTGGATTATATAACTGATGGTATGCGAAGCGGTGAACTATGTGTTTCTAGGTCGCGAGGAAACGCAATCATTGCCTTTTATTGTTTTCGTGCTTTAGACTCCTCGCATCCAAGGGGTCTACCTTACAAATATGCGATTGACTATCTCCATTGCCATTGCTCAGCATCCGACCCGACCGGGGTGAAATCGAGCTCTTGTTTGCATCGGGGATGGAGCCGCCGCTGGATAGATGTGGCTGTATCTATTATACTAGCGAGTGGTCATCGCGGTTCCTCGGTAGAAGACAGTATCTCAGGCGTTATGGGACGTATGGTAAGCCTTTTAACCGGGACGAGGAGAGAAAGTTTGAAATCAATCATCAATGTCATTGCAGGACACCAGCGAGGACAACAAGGAAGCCATAGCAATTTTGAACGTCGACGTCCGAAGCAAAGAAGTGCTGTCTGAGAAGACGTTGCGCCTAATCATTACCTCAAGGGCTCTGGATCTCGACCGCGACTACTGCATATACGTATGGTATGTCTTGCAATATATGAAGACTTTGCTTCATCGTCTATCAAGAGATGGAGTGTGGCGGGAGCATTGGGTGCTCCCTTCTCTGCATGCCATCGGGGATGGCGCGATCCCGCCCGATAGCACCTGGAGGGTTGGACGTTACGCCCCGGTGCCGAGGGCGCAATTTGTCGACATGTTTTTTGGGAGCCGAGGGGATGATTGGAGCGAATCTGTCTGTGGCATGACCTATCGTACATTCGAACCTACCAACGAGGCGTGGGCTATCCTAAGGCAGAAGATCATAGAGAGTCTGCCCAGCGTCGTGGAACGACAATCGGCTATCGCGGCAAAAGGGCTAATCAGGAATCAGGACTCTAGGTAGACGGCGGGGAGATAACCGTTGAGATATAATATGATTTACACTGACTCATTGTCGATGTTTCCTCGCAAGTTCGACACAAGTTCTCTACCAAGTCTGAAAGAAAGGGATGTATATTGCTGCCCGAGTGGCTGGAAATCATGGCAACATTTGGTCAGTATACAGGATATGCTGGTTCTGCACATGAAAGTTAGCAGTTCGTAATCCGAGCGAAAAGTGAGTGCATACCGTTGTATGAAGCTCAACGTTCTGTCCTTGACGACCTTATCTCCTTTGCTCGTTTGTGGAGCTCTCTCATACGCTCGTCGCCTATTTCACGAGCCTCACTCCGCGCCTGAGCGAGACCTGCAACGGCAGCTAGATGTTTTCTCTCCATGCTCGCAGGGAACATATATAAGCCTGGGGCAATCCCCGCGACAAGGGCCTGCGGACGCACTTTCACACCCTCCTATGGCAAGCGAGTAGAGAAATGTACATACTGTTATTCCGACGGCGAGGATGATTCTGTCCTTCCAGCGGTCATCAGCGCTGGCGTGCCAATTGTGTCTGCCTCCGTAATATGCGTGTTCTGCTCGAGGCCTGTGCCCGTAGTGGGCGTAGTATGCTCGCTTTCGCCTCAATATCTCTTCGGTATAGGGGTCAACATTGGCATGCGCTCTCTTTCCACGAAGAGCATCGTAGGCCACAGTTATAGATTGAAAACGCGCATGCCGCAACCTCGGTGATATAGACCGACCGTGAATAGAATCAGGATGGTGTATGCGCACTAGTTCGTAATCTTGCGACAAGGTGGATATTTCTGTGAATTCGGGCATGTAAGCAAGTAATTTGGCGTACATCGAGCCTTTATATCAGCTTGCGACGCCCCATGAGGTAGATGAAATATCTGGTGCGGCGTCGGACGATTATGGGATGGGAAAGGATACGGGGTCTCGCCAGGCGGAGATGAACAGGAAGACGATAAAGATCGAGGATTCAAGAATTGGTATTTGGACCATAGGTTGATTTGGCAGCGACAGCGCAAGGGGGAATGCATTGAGCTCGGCGTTCGCGACGACGAGGAAGAGTTCAAAGTCAAGACGGGTGGACATCACGTGGGGGTCGGGGAGCCGAAATAGGACATTCGCCGAAGCCCGACGCACTCCGTTCTTCCTTTCTACTACCATACCATGTCCGCCAGAGTGTTGACCCTGTCCGTTCCAGATCGCCAGAGGCTGATCGAAGGAGCATTTGAGGGTCAATATCCCGGCTTACTTCGCGATCCCTTTTGATATTGATTTCTAGCCAAGAAGGGTACATATAGCCCGTATTCGAACTTCCCTGTCGGCGCCGCGCTGCTATCGGTGGATGGTCAGATAATAAAGGGTGCAAACATTGAGAATGCCTCATATGGTGAGTTATTTCCATCTCACACGGCTTGGCCTCGAAACGATTGTCCGAAGGTGGCACGATATGTGCTGAGCGTACGGCGCTCGTCAAGGCCGTGGTGAGCCCCCTCTGTTGCCCGTGCATCATGATAGCAGATGCTTGACTGTATTATCTCAGAGCGAAGGGATCCGCTCTTTCATCGGTCTCGCGGTGGTCACGTAAGCACGTCCGTACTCTACCAACATTCCGGCTTACGCCCATCTATAAGGGATGTCAAGGCGCCCATTTCGCCGTGTGGGATGTGTCGTCAAGTCATACGCGAGTTTTGTGTGCTGGATATGCCCATCTTGCTCGTTCCGGCGGACTATCCACAGGCAGAGTCTGCCGAAGGTACAACAGAAGGTGGCGTTAGGGAAACTACCCTCGGCGAATTATTACCCGATAGCTTCGGGCCAGAACACCTCGAATTATCTAGGAAGTAAATCAAAAAGTAAACAGCCGATGTAGTTGGTATCATGGCTGCGGATGCCAAGTTCAAGCAGTGCCCTAAATGGCGCCACATTGGCACATTCTGCTTGAAATTAAATCTGACGATCGTAAATCGTAAGGTGCTCCTAGTCTCTACTGATCTAAATATGCTCCAGACGCATCATTCTAGTCCTCTACCCCGCTCGATGATGGCCACCAAAGCGGACGCTCTTAACCCCCGAACGACGGAATACCAGTTCTTCGGGCCACCTGGCGCGCTGCTCGTTACGATCTCCTCGCCGCTCATCGCCTATGCGCTATATTTTGGGTGCTCTGAAAAGAGTGGTGGATGTCCTCCTGGGAATCTCGCTGCCTGGATCCCCTCAGTGACATCGAGTATTACCAGGCTCGATTGGTGGATGAGTCTGTGGGATGCTGAGGCGACTGTCATTTATCTTGCTTGGTATCTGTTCTGCGTCGTGGCGTGGGCGATCCTCCCTGGCAACGACTTCCAAGGCGTGCTCATGCGCAATGGGCAAAAGAAGACCTACAAAGTCAACGGTATATCCTATACTTTCTTCGCTATGTACTCGCAGTCATACTCAAGGTCGTTGTTTGTTTGTAGGTTTTGTGACTTTCATTTGCGCAATAGGCATTGCTGTTGCGATGATTGTATATCAGGGTGTAGAATCCTTCACGTTCCTCTACCGGAAATGGGTTGGTTTCGTCACAGCATCTCTCCTCCTGTCGGTAATCCAAGCCGTATACGTCTACCTCGCGTCATTCCAACCGGGGAAGCTGCTCAGCCTTGGAGGAAACACTGGAAACCCAATTTACGATGTATGTCATATCCGATTGGTTGTTGCCACCCCTAATGTTCAGGAATGAATAGTTCTTCATGGGACGCGAACTCAACCCATCTATAGGATCCCTGGATCTCAAGTATTTCAACGAGCTACGTCCCAGTATGATCCTGTGGGGATTAGTCGATATCAGCATGGTATGCGAGCAGGCGGTCCGCCGCGGCGGCCTCATCAATGTCACCGACTCTATGTGGCTAGTCCTCGGGTTCCACTTATTCTACATTGCCGATTCCCTCTACAATGAGGCGCGTTCATTATGGCGATTTTATCATTCCTTAGGTTGAAGTTCTGATGATCTCCTGAACAGACCGCCGTGTTCACGGTCATGGATATCACGACCGATGGCCTCGGCTTCATGCTCGTATTCGGCTGTCTCTGCTGGATACCTTTTGTATACTCCCTCCAAGCCCGATACCTGGTATTCCAACAGCTCGAAATGGGTGCACTCAATGTGGCGCTCGTGCTTCTCGTCAACGGGATAGGATATTACATATTCCGGGCCGCGAATGGCGAGAAGAACGACTTCCGGAATGGAAAGAATCCTAAGAGTGCGTTCGGTATACCGACTGCAAGTAGGGACTGCTGGCTCACATTGTGACGGTTCTCATAATATAGACCTCAAGTACATGAAAACAGAGCGAGGGTCTAAGCTGCTCATCACTGGCTGGTGGGGTCGTTCGAGGCATCCAAACTACCTGTAAGTCACCTCCCCTCATCAATTACCCAACACTCACACGTGCACGTAGTGGCGACGTGATCATGGCGCTAGCATGGTCTCTCCCCACCGGCTTTAACACCCCAATCACCTACTTCTACGTCATATATTTCTCCATCCTCCTCCTTCACCGCGAGCGCCGGGACAACGAACACTGTGCACAGAAGTGAGTTTCTTGGTGTTCTGGTGTTCTGCTCTCCTACCATCAGTTCTCCCGTTTCATGAAATCGATACTGATTGATTTTGCTCATCATCGACAGGTACGGGAAGGATTGGGAGCGGTACACGAAGTTGGTGCCATACCGCATTGTGCCGTATGTCTACTGATGAGTATCTACTACTTCCCCCTACTACACATACTTAGTAGCATACGGAGACAAAAGGGCACGAGTTGCTGTAAGATCACCCCTGGACTACACCAAATCTACAAGCAACCTTTGTGCTTTCCTTCGATTAGAGATTCTGCTGAAGCTCAGTTCCCTTTCAACACCCGAGCTCAAGTCCTGCGGCATACCAAGTGCCAGTGATCCGCCTTTTACGCCAGCAGGTCCTCGGCTTTGATCTACGTTTCAGCCATTCCGTGGTCTATCTAATAAATGCGACATATAGGGAGCCGCCACTCTATGCTGTTCGGGCTTCTCACACCTGCGACTATGTATAGACTGGCGTCAATCCATCAATTCCGTACAATGGCTGTCTTCGACATTGATTGATATCCGGTTCTCATCCTGATTTCTGATATGAAAGCTAATGCCTCGTTGCCACTAACATTGCACGCAAGTTCTGTTCTGTCTATCTCAACGTCCCCCAAAACCTCGGCGTCCCTAGAACGACGACCGCGAACAACCGTCATGAAGCCAAACCACGCATTGACGTTCTTCTCTGCTCTGCTCTACCTCTGCAAGCATATAGATGCTGTTCTCATAAACACCACGATAGACGATACATTTGGGGACCCCACCAGCGGGCGTTTTATAGCGTACCACCCAGTTTCAGCATGGAACGATGGTGCAAATTGCGATCGCTGCAATGCACACCCGGACACAGATTTCTTATACATGGTGAAGTCATACCTCCGTTTGTACCCGCAGGAAGGTGCTGAAACCAAGATTTACAGCGTACATGGAAGGATTCTACCTATGATCCAAAGCTGGAAGTACCCTCAGCCTCAGTGACATTTACTGGTGCGTCTCGAAGACACGTAACCACTTCCCAAGCTACAGTCATTTCTACATCTTAGGCACGGCCGTATACGTTCTATGCGCACTTTCACACTCAAAAGCCAGACCTTTTGGCAGCTCTAATATGACCTTCTTCATCGACGATCGCCTTGCAGGGAATTTCACTCAGGAAGCTCCCGGAGCCGCTGGCTTCGACTACAATGTCGCGGTTTTTGTCCAAACAAATCTTCCTTCCACGGAGCACAATCTCACGATTCAAAATGGATATGTTGATGGACCGCGGACATTGATGCTGTTGGATGCAATAATATACACGTGAGTACACCAAGCTTCAGGGAATCCTAGGACTGTTGCTCATCACAAATTAACAAGCCAAGATGATGGGAAGTCGGAGCCTTCATCAATAAGCATGGGTCCAAAGGTTGGCCCAACCGCCACAACACGCGCTTCTACCGAATCATCGTCAACACCTGGGTCTGTCATAATAGCGGCTGTGATAGGGAGCACTGGTGGGGTGGCCCTCATTATTCTTCTGTACCTCCTCTGCCATCGGCATCGATCCCACAGGACATCTCGTACTCAGACATCCATCACCGCATCCGGGGGACGCTCTCCTCCTAGCCAGCCATACATCACCACACCTTTTGTGTACGAAGGACCGCCATCCAGCGCTGTTGCTCCATTTTCCGTTCACGAGGAGGAAGCCCCCCCACCTTATGGATATCCCCAGGGGAAGACGTGATATGAACGAACAACAATAGAGGTACCGAGGTTAGATCTTTCGTCGCGCTTACATGCATGCGGTAGATAGACATAGGTGTATTGGTTGTTTGTCTTGGTAATATCCTTTGGGTGCCAAACAGCGGACCGTCTTGAACATAGATCATACTGCGCCCTAAGCAACACAGAGGCCTCCTGCCCACATGCTCGTGCACAGCGCCTTGTCCTCAACGCTGGCTGCCAAATACCGGTCTTGATTGATGTCTGCTTCTGACCAATTACGTCGAGTGTGCGCACAAGCCCATTTCAAGGTCCTTCGAAACAATGTATCCCTCGAACAACGAGGTACGTGGACGATGTCTACGAAGTTGAACTACACGGTACTTCTGGGCTTCGCCCTTCGAGGCTTCTACTTCACTGCAAACATTCGGACGCTACACTCATTAACAACACAATAGGCGACAAATTTGGAAACCCCTCGTATTATAACGTATTCCCCACCTTCGGTGTATAACGACGATGCAAATTGCGATCACTGCAATGCACACCCGGACGAGGACTTCTTGCGCATGGTGAGTGATACTTCAGTTTGGACACCACGCGGGGCCCCTGGAGGAGGCTAACTTCAAGACCTTCAGGGTACCATGGGCCGATTTCACCTTTTATCCAAAGTCTAAAATATGAATTGCCTCTGTGGTATTCAACTGTGCGCCGTGCAAACACGCAGCCACTTGTCCGCGCTCTAAACATTTTCCTATATTAGGCACAGCGGCATACGTTCTAAATATGCTCACTCTCGCATTCAACACACGCTTCTTCCAAGCCCTCGCCGCTATCTGGGACTGTCATTATTGCAGTGGTTATAGGGAGTACTGGCGGAGAAACCCTCCTCATTCTTCAGTATCTCCTCTGTCATCGGCAGCGATTCCATGGGGGATCCCGTGCTGAAAAACCCACTGACGTAGAGTCAGGAATGATCTCCCTTCTACAATCACTCCTTATGTTTCCTAACGCCGATTTACCCCATCTGTTGCTCTCTCATCAGTCATTGAGGAAGAACCACCCCCTCCTTACGGATACGCTATGGAAAAGACATTAGATGGGACTGTGTATGATACCACCTAGACACTGGTTGACATTGATTGTCTTAACGGTTGTTGGCCAACGGCTGCGCGAAGGGCACTGTACTTATAACGAGCCATCTCACAAGCGGCAAGGAAGTACTGAGCGTTATATAGTATCGGTCGCAGTTCTTTCTAACATGGCTGTTCAATCTTGGAAATAGGAGCTAAAAGAGGGGAAAGGGGTTGAATTAGACTGAACCATGCGCAAGAATGCAGAATGTGAGATTCAATCAAGGGATGCTACAGATTTCGTTTCCTAGTGACTATGCCTGAATTGAGAAAGATGTTGAAAATCCGAGGGAAAGAAAGTAGGTATTTGCCATATGGAACTTCACGATCAGCCATCAAGGAGCGCTTGCGCCGCTTTCCTTGCGTTGGCTCGCACACTCTCTACTTGGAGCTCCAAGTTCCTCATCTTCTCTCTAGCATCGCGCAGCTCCTCCGTCAGCTTCGCGTTCTCCGACTTGAGCTTGTCGTTCTCGCGCTTCAGAGCCGCGTCATCACCGCTCTGTTAGAAGGTCGATAAGTATGGAAGTCGAAGAAAATCAAACTGCAAATAGAGACGAACCCCGCTAGCAGAAGATGGCACCGTTTGCGACCTGATCGGGGTGTGGGCGACGCTCTCGCTCACTGATCGCGAAATGGGGTTAGCACTGGTCGGTGTAGAGACCGCCGCCGGAGTGGGCGTAAATGATGGCGGTGAAAGAGGAGAAGGCGAGGGGGCAGCGGAAACGGCGGCGGGCGGTGCTGTAGCGGGAGGGGCCGGAGAACTGAGCGCGCTCGGAGGAGCAGCGGCCGCAGTTGACGAGGTCGTCGTTTCCCCGCTGTCGAGACTGACCAACTTCCTCTTGATCTCCTTGCCTGAGAAGAATTCAGAGGCTGAGAGACTGGGCTCATAGGATGGCGCCGGAGGGAAGATGTCAGATTGGAATGAATCAGCCTGGAATCAAAGAAACGGAGGCGTCAGTGATGATAAAGCACGCTGAGAGGGCGCTTACGCGTCTTGGAACCTTGAAGGCAATGCTTTCAATGGTGTTGCCGAAAATCTTGTACGCGCGCGCGATCTCGCACTCGCTGACGTTGAGGGCGCGACGAGGGAGGAAGCACATTCCGCGCTGAGGATCGGTAGATTTGTGCTCATCCAGCGCGAAAAGCGCGTCTGACTCGTATTCGTAGTACCGAATATTGCCATCACCCTTGCCCGCTAGAAACGTACGAATGAGTGAGATTAGATGCCTGCACGACATGAAAAAGAAAAGAGCATACCCAGGAACAGGATATTGTTATCACTCCAGAACGGCATGACAACACCTGCACTCTGGTCAAGTACCGTCATCTTGATACTGTTAAGACTTCCGGAGTCCCAGATGCCGACTTGTCGATCACTCATCTTGCTGAATCCAGTGGTAGCAATACGGTCGTGATCGCCCATGAAAGTCACTCTGCTACCTTTGACGCCACCATGCCCGTCGGCAACGCGTACTGCTTCGCTTCCAGCACGTGGATCGAACAAGCGCAGTTTGCGGTCGCGACATGTAGTTGCCAATAGCGTACCCGTTGGGTTGAACGCGATGCTCTGGATCGTGTCATTGTGGCCAACCAGCGTCGACTTAGGGCTATCGGTGTTATCCAAATCCCAGAGCTTGACAGTGTGCTCTCCGCTCGCACTTGCTAGCACCATGTTGGCAGTCGGGTGGAAGACGACCTGTCCAATCTTCCTGGGTGATGCCACGATCTTCGCCACGGGATCAAAATCCTGCGGTGCCCACCCTTCCTCACCCCAGCCGTCAAACTCGCTCGACTCGACTTTCCAGATGAAAACGTTTCCGTCCTCTCCAGCTGATGCGACGATGGAGTCATTGTGTGGCGACCAGTCGGTATCCAGTACCGGCGCTGTATGTGACCTAGCGATAGGTAACGTGTCCGGAAGCTTGGAAGGGAATGAGCCCGAGATCGGCGCGAATGGTGTCGGCAACGGCAAGATAGCAAACGCGCCTCCGCCAGAAGCGTTCCAGTTCACGCTGAGGTATTTCTGCAGTACAATCAACATGGATTTCCCATCGCAGGGCAGTAAATCTACTCACCGCCGAAACTGAAATGACATTCGTGTCCCATGCGCTGTTCGTGACCTTGATGTTCTCGATGTTGTATTCCTTCTTGGCTGGCTGCCCGAACACATGCCTGCGTTGCTGAGGCAATCCAGTCAATAGAAGCAGCAGATTCACGCGATACTGACCTGTATTTCGATGCTCGGACGAAGCGCGACATGTTGGTCGTTAAGTGAGAGTGGTAGATGCTGGTTACCAGTTCGATTGCTTGATTAGGGCCCCTGTTTGCGCAGCACGTGTTGGCGCTGGTGCACCCCTGTAAGCTCCTGTCTCTTCTCTATCGCTTCGGTCGCGTTCCTGCACGTTCAACACTCGATACATGGGGATGTGCTTGGGTCTCATAAGGTAGATGAGACTAAGCTGCGTAAAGCCCCTCAGTATGTCAAGCTGAGTATGCAAAGGACCTTTGAGCACAAATTTGCGTCCTGTCCAAGGTTGATATTCGTACCCCTGACTTCTTAAGCGCTTGGTACAGTGGTGGGCGCTAATTCTTTCGTGAACTTTACTGTTTACGGATCGCCCGTTATTGCCAATTGGCCATACCCGAAGATAGGACCTCTTTGCAGATTCAGAAGTCCCCCCCCACCGCTGGAAAAATAATGTCGCACAAAACCTCAACACTTACAAGACTATCAGGCCCAGGTGAGAAAATCCAGTCGTACTCGTACAGTCATCATATACATGAAATCCTCCTTCGCTGCAGGCTATAGTACATTACTATCGCAATCTTTGAACATTTACAACACCCGTCAAAACAATTCCGTTAATTAACCAGCTCCCATCCTGGCTTCCTCGGCGCGTTGTCGGCAACGTTCCCATACACAATTCCGCCGTCAGAATCGACAAAGCGACCGGTGCCGAAGTCCTCAAAGTCGAAGGTCCAATCGCTACTGCCCCCTCCAATGAGGTTTCCTTGGGAGTCAATGTAGATCGGCCTACTCTGCGGCCACGCGAATAAAGCAACTGTGTCAGAGCGAATCATGACCGTTCTATCTGGCACATTCTTCGCAACCACACGGAACATGGTGCGCCTGGTAGTGGATACGACCACCCTAGATCTGCCAGAGTCGTAGAACCAGTAACTGGTTGGATCGACATTGGAACGAATGTAGAACCTGTGGCCGTCATTACTCTTATCCCCAGCTAGATCCACCGCACGCTTACCAGTCTCCGCTAATGAGGTCGGTGACACCCTGATCGGGGATGATATCCGCCCCTCTCGCGCCGCGGTCGTTCTGAAGCGTGAGGAACGCACGACCACGGAAGGACTCTGAGATAGTGTTCACGCGCGCATCGCTGAAGAAGTTGAGCACGTTGAAGACCGCAGCGTTGTGGTTGTAAAACTGGGGGTTGATGCGCTTGATGTCGGCCAGCAGGTTGGCGTTCGCTCCTGGCAGCTGGGCCCTGGACACGGCACGCCACCATTCGTCGGCGGTGGCGGCGTCGCTAAAGGTGCCCACAATACGATAAGTGATATCGGTGCTGACCTGGCAGAACGAGGTGAGCAACTTATCACTATTGGAAACGAGGAATCCTAACCTGAGAAAAATAGACGTAGAAAATACCCATGCTGGTGAAGAGATGATTTCACGGTTGAATACTGTGATCTAGTCGTTGGGTTGGTTGAGGAGTAGTGGCATGCAGGAGCACAATTTATACCTCTCGCCATTCAGGACCCTTCGCCCGACTTAAGAATATCTCTCTTCTCTTCGCTTTAGTTGTGCTGACCTTTGGTAAGTAAGGCACTCTTGCCACGACTTCTAACAATTCTTTCGAACAACGTGTAGTTGCTGCAGAGACACTTTGACACTTCCCCGCAGCTTCCCCGATGAACCTGGGAGTCGATGCGTGCTATATGAGGCATAGAAGAGCCTAAGTCCTGTGTTCTTGGTTATGATCACTCGCGCAATTCAGTGTTGGACGCGAACAAGAGTATGATTTCGTGTTGTCAACCTCACTAGCGCCGCAAGCTACTCACGGAAGAATCGAGGTACCGACTTTGTTTGTGAGTCGATTTATCCTTCAGCGAGTGTGCATTGTGTTGCGACCACCGCCCTCGCTCGGTTTCCTTCCAGTAAATTCCTACACTCTGATTTTAATGACGTAAATCATCTACCAATGCCTCAGTCGCATTACTACGGAGAAAAGGCAAGCAGCTTTGTATCCAGACAACTGTCACGGACTCGTTCGCTTTGAGCCTCTACAGCATGAACGTGTGTAAAGCTGACCGCGCAAGGGCAATCCGTAAGGATCAGCCTCGGAAAGATCCTTACCTTACACCAACTTACGCGAGCTTCTCAGTATTACCTTGCTCGAAAGCTACGTCACCCGAAACGAAAAATGGCCAGATTTAGGGAGCAGCTGAGGATGCCTTCTTCTTGTTTTGGTTGTCGTCTCTCGCTGTTGCACCTTATTGAGCTGCACGCTCTTTCTTATGCATATGACACGGAATATGATATTTGCGGCTGGTGACGTGCCCGGTTTGGTATGTTTCTCTCGGTTTGTACTATACGAAGCCACGGAATTTACATAGCTCAATATACCCACTACCTTTAATCTCAAAGTGTGATCCCTAGTAAACTTAGAGGAATTTCCTCTGAATATCGTCTGTGACTGTCTACACAGGGGCTGAGGGAAATACACCTGATCGTGCGAACTGAACGACACCGCGCCTTCTGAATTCTACTAAGTTTCTAATATCTTGCCCTGTACATAGATGGAGATTCAACTTCCCACCGATTCGCCACCATGGCCCCCGTCTTCAAGATCATCCCCACGGCGCAGCAATATGACTGGGGCAAGATTGGCCGGGATTCCAAGGTTGCGCAGCTTGCACCGTCAGATGTCTCAATAGATGAGGATGCGCCGTACGCGGAGGCGAGTCCTTGGATCTTGATCATCGTTTCGGTTTATTCATAAATTATCTGGATAGTTATGGATGGGCACACATGTTAAATCACCATCTACAGTCCAAGCTACCTCGCAACCACTCTCCGAAGCCCTGGCTGCCCACCCAGAATTGCTTGGGGAGTCGGTGACTGAGAAGTTTCGAGGCGCCTACGGAACCGACAAGGGGAATCTGCCCTTTCTCTTCAAAGTTCTTTCGATCCACAAAGCGCTCAGCATCCAAACACACCCAGATGAACCCACGGCCAAGGAGCTCCATCGCACGCAGGGAGACATCTACAAAGGTGTGATCTATCATCAAGTTGCTTGATCTGCGCCTTAACCTCTACCTAGATCCTAATCATAAACCAGAGATGGCTTTGGCCCTCACTCCGTTCTTAGCCTTGTGTGGCTTCATGCCTCTCCCTAATATCGCATCGAATATTACCTCCACGCCAGAGGTAGCAGCGCTAATCCCACCCTCGACCCTGTCTGCGTTCCAAGCCATCGCATCTTCGTCGACCCCCAGCGGACCTGCAGAGAAGCAGGCTTTGAAGGACGTGTTTTCCGCCGTGATGACTGCCAGCGACTCCGTCGTCCAAAACCAACTCGGGAAGCTCATCGCCCGATACAAAGCACAGAACCTCAACGCTGGGGAGAAGGCAGAGATCGTCGACCTCGTCCTACGATTAGACACTCAGTTCCCCGGCGATATTGGCATCTTCTGCGCCTTCCTGTTGAATCAGATCAAACTCCAACCTGGAGAGGCTATTTTCCTCGGCGCAGGCGAGCCCCATGCGTACGTCGAAGGAGGTAAGCAGTCCCCGCCGTTAATCATCTCCACGAGTTCAAATTCTCGCAGACATCATGGAATGCATGGCCAATTCGGACAACGTCATCCGCGCGGGTCTGACGCCTAAGCTTCGAGACATACCGAATCTCGTCGCAGGGCTCACATACACCGCCGCGCCGCCTGAGAAGCACCTCGTCAGGCCCATGCCGTTCGGGGGTTCCTCTACAAGTAGTACGCTGTATGACCCCCCGATACCGGAGTTCTCGGTTGTTCAGCTAGCTTTGGGCGGCGGGAAGTCGGAGAGTCATCGGGCGGTCGGCGGTCCGAGTATTGCTATTGCCACTGAGGGAAGAGGGAGCGTGAAGTGGGGTGGAGGGAGCGAAGATGTTCAAGTAGGCGATGTGTTTCTCATCGGTGCCGGGGCTGCAGTCACGTTTGAAGCGATCAAGGACTTAGTAGTGTACAGAGCGTTCACCGAGGTTGTGTAAGTATGTACTAGAAACGTGTATTTGCCGTACTTTATAATCAATTACCTCTGGAACAATATGCAAACTTTTGCTTGAACTAGCGTCGGTTTCGTCATGTCAACTCCTTGTAGAACGCAAAGCTCGGGATACTAATACCGTCATATGTGCGACAAGAAAACGTGTAAGATGGTCAGCGGTGCTCTGCTCGGAGCAGAAGGCGAGGGAAACTGACTTGCATACGCGTGCACGAACACGAGGGAGGGGGCGACGCTAAATTGCGGCGAGAGTGGAAAGTGAGTATGATTCGTACAAGGCAGCACCCTCTCCGCTGTAGACCCCTCGAAACATGCGAGTCAACGCAAGGCTCCCCGCCACCGACGCCCTGGAGAAGTTTACTTTATAGTATCCGGCAAATTTGTGTCAGCTGGTGTAGCCTCTGGCCGATCCTTCCGGGATGCCCTTGCGTGCAGTAACGTTTATACCATAGTAGAGACTTATATTGACAGAGAACCACGGCCGATACACAAGCGGCACTGAATACTCGTATCTTCTCCGTCTCCGGAGATGTCTAACCGTGGTAATGTGGTCATGCCGCCATGAGGGCTGTATGGCATTGAAAGCAAATCGGATGGAGGCAATATGTAACTCACACCTGTTGAGTTTGTATCAACTCCTAATCAGGCCGGTATCTGGGCGGGTTAACGAAGGACCGTGGTGTCAATGGGGTTGATGACATGGTGTCGTTCGCGTGCAGCGCTGGGTTGTGCGGACAATTCCCACCGGGACACTGAACTTGGGCTGCCTATGCCTCATTCAGTGAATATTGACTCCCGAGTTCCGTAAGAAAGTGTCGAAGTGCTGATTCAATGACTGTGGGCTGTTCGATAGAATTGTTAATCGTGGTGGCAAGGGTGCCTTCGTGACCGAAGGCCGGCACGATTAGACGAAGAGGCGAAGAGAGATATTCTCAGCTCCGGCCAAGGGTCTAGGATGGCGAAAGATATAAATTGTGCTCTTCCATACCACAGCTCCTCAACCGACCCTACTCTTGAACCTCAGCGCTCAGCGCTCAGCTGACGGCGGATCGTCTCTTCGTCGGTATGGTTTTCTACGTCTACTTCTCCCAGGTCAGGACTTCTCGTTTCTGAAGTACGATAATAATGCTCACCTCGTTCCAACAGGTCAGCACCGATGATACTTGGCGCGGGGTGATGACCTTCTGCGACGCCGCCACCGCCGACGAATGGTGGCGCGCCGTTTCGAGAGCGCAGATGGGAGGAGCCAATGCCAACCTACTGGCTGACATCAAGCGTATCAATCCGCAATTCTACAACCACGATGCTGCGGTTTTCAGCGCCCTCAATTTCTTCCGCGATGCACGCCTGAACGCAATTTCGCAGCCCTTCCGTGGTCGGGTGTTCCCTACGCTTCAGAATGACCGTGCTGGAAGAGGGGCGGATATCATCCCCGACCAGGGTGCGACCGACCTCATTAGTGGAGACTGGTAAGACCTTTACAGATCTGGCTTGAGTTTATTATGATTAAGGACGACGCTAGGTTCCACATCCGTTCCAAGGTCGATCCAGCCAGTTACTGGTTCTACGACTCTAACAGATGGAGAGTGGTCCTGTCCACCGGTGCCAGGCGCTCAATGTTCCGCGTTGTCGCAAAGAATGTGCCAGACAGAACGGTCATGATTCGCTCCGACACAGTTGCTTTGTTCGCGTGGCCGCACAGTATGCCGATCGATCTTGATTCCAGGGGAGACCTCATTGTCATTGGAGGAGCCCACAGTAGCGATTGGACCTTCGACTTTGAGGACTTTGGCACTGGTCGCTTTGTCGATTCTGACAAAGGCATTGTGTATGAGAACGTTGCCGACAACGCGCCGAAGAAACCGGGATGGGAGCTCGTTAACTAATGGCGTAATATCTTGAGCCGGAGTGAGCAAGTTAGAGCTGTTGAAGAAGTCTGACAGTAATGCATGATAGCCTGAAGCGAAGGAGTAGTTTATGTGTATGACGACCATACGAGTACGACCAAGCTTGTACTTGTACTCGCCTAGGACCAATAGCCTCGCAATTACGACGAGATTTTGCAAAGATTTGGTGCGACATTGGATAAATCAAAATTCAGGTTCTTCGAGCCTTTAGCTCGTAATTGAGAGCGTCTGTTGCGGGCTACTTGTAGTCCAGATTAGGTACCCTGGACTGTTATTTATTTGCCCAGTCGTGAAGGGATTACGGGAATTAGGAAGGGGATTCTGTACAAAAATCAAATCCATTACAGAGCAACTCGTGGGATATGGGGGTCAGTTACGGGCAAACGGCGGAGATTGACATGAGTCGACTCGTCGAGGAAGTGTTCAGCTTAAATTGGCGCCCACCACAGTGAGTCAAGCGCTAAGGAAGTCAGGGGAGTAACTCATTGTATGATGGTCATCATCAGACAATATTATTTGCCACACAATTATTTACACTGAAGTTCGGTGAATAAGAATGAACACACGTGAGCGGGCCAAACTCATGGTGAATCATGGAACTTCCTGATGAAAATAAATGAACCACAGTGCATTGTTAAAATCACCTGTCTTCATGCTATGCTCATGCGATGTTCATGCTTGTTCATTTGGAATTCATTTCTTAATCAATCATAATCACTTCACACTCAAGACATCAGTGGCTGGATGAATAGCAATGAGGACCAATGAACTTGAATGAACATCAGTTTTACTTTACAGCTTTGCAAACATGAGGATCTCTGAAGAAACAAAGAGTTCCTCGTTCAGGGGCCCCAAAAGGAGACAGGGGCAGCAATGACACAAACAGATATCATGGTCTATTCTCTGTAAATATGCCTGTAGCACAGATCAAGTGGTGTATGACAGTATATGTATCAGATTTACAAGATGTCAATAATCAAATACCAAGGGAACTAAGCTAATATACAAACAATATGGTGACAAAACATACATCAGAGAACACTCTATGTCATACGGAAGTGTTGAATTGTGGTGTCAATGCTGTGCTTCATGAGTTCCTCATTGACTACAACAGGGAAAGGAAATTTGGATGGTATCTCAGCATTCTCCCCAGCCAACCACTGAGATCCAGCTGTCCTTGCTGTCTCCCCCATCAACAGAAATTCTTCTTTTCCTAGTTTGTTGCAGTATCTGATTGCTTTGCAAAGCAGATGCTCCACAAACATGGGCCCGAATCCAACATCTTCTTTATCCTTCTCAACCATATGATTGTCAAGGTGATCGAAAATATAGCAAAAGGCTGCAGCAGTTGCACCTTTGTTCTGACTGATTTCAAAGCCCAGGAATGAGAGACCTTTGCAAGCCCCCAGAGTTCCAGATTCCATTATCTATGAGCAGACTTCATACTTGGCCGGCATTGCACACAACCCCAAGAGTGCACAATTGTTGGCAAACTGAAAAGCTGTTAGGCCTTTTTTCCCAAATGGTTTGACATTTTGAGAGGTCACAAAATCAAGAATGCTGGACCATGATGCTTTGGTTCTGACATATGTGGCAGGATCCTTCCCAGCCATGTCACCAAGCACAGTGCTCCATTCTTTCTGCACAGACTCTTCAAAGTAAGGTGCAAAACGGCTCTTGATAGTCATTTTTTCCATATTGAGCCCTTTACGCACTGTTGGTCTCAGACCAAGGAAGTTTGTGCTTTGTCCCCAGATCATGGGATTGTGAAGGGGCACCATCTTATACAATACTGCACGACCTGCCATGATGGGCTCTATTTGTTGTCCACTTGCAGTATTGCTGGCCAGAACTCCAGTATTGTGTTCTACCATCTCTTTGAAGAAGCGCACACACTCAGCCAAGTTACTCCAGCACCAGCTGGCTCTCCGTTTGACCAACTCTTTTGTCTCTCCTCCTTGCCCTGTCCCCATCCACACCAGTAAGCTTGACACACCACCAGGCTTTGTAAGCTCAACAACAGGTAGATATTGCTTTAACAACACAGTATTGATGTTGCAATATCTCAATGGGTTTGTGTGATCTGGGTCATCTTCAAGGTTTCCATTGGTGGGATGCTTTCCTTCCATCACCCAACGTATTTGTTGCTCAACATAGCCAAGACCTCTCTTCATGGCCAAGGCCTCTCTGACAATCAGGGCTAGCAAACCAAAACAGGGCCTGTTCTGCCTGGGAAGCAAAGTCTGATACTCAGGTACAGACCACACCACTGGCCTTCTTCTGCTTGCCCTCCCTGCTGTTTGTTCATCAACATTGGCCAACACTGGGTTCTCTGAATGAGGATTCATATACACTTCATGTGGGATCTGTGAGCCTTTCTGAATCTCAAGCAGCCTGTGGTGCACAAAATCTCCAAGTTCGGCAGCCACCTGCACAATTTGTGGGTCTTTTTCCACAGCTGATTGCACATAATCCTGCACAGGATTGAGCACATCCTTCTCTCCCTTCAGAATGGCTTGCATCAATCGTGTGTCTTCATGCCATGGTTCTGGGAATATGGACTCTGGGCTCAACAGGATCTTTTGTATATTAGAGGATGCAAGCAACCCTTCATCTCCCACGCTTGACAGTATGTCTAGCAGTGCACCTCGGCAAACAATCCTAGCTTGTAGCTTCTCATAGCCTTTCTCTGCATTCACCTGTGTTCGCCTTTTGCTATTCCACTGAGAATCTGCAGCACTCATGGGTACCAACACGAGTACATGTGTCAGCACATGCAGTAGGCATTTCGCATAAGCTTTTTCTTTGGCTTCTCTTCGTGCTCCTACATTGGACCTTGGTCCTGCTAGTGGAAACCTCTTGCTGCTGCCACTCTGACTTGCCAATCCATATAAGTCCATTGGCACCTCATGAAGTGCATTTGGAGGCCATACTATGTTCTCAGAGCCAATTGGGACCACTTTTTCACCCACTTTTCCTCTTTTCTGTGCTGTGGTTGCAGTTTTTTGCTTTTTCCGAGTCCTGGCTAACTCTGCTACAGAGTCCACAAACAGCACAACATGGGCTAGCAAGCAAGCAAATTTGCCATAGTGGCTGTTGATTTGCTGCATCCCCTTTTCACAGTAAGCTTTGGCCATGGCATGACAAATTTCAGGCCCAGTGTATCTCAGCCATCTGTACATGATAATCAGTGACCTAGCTAGGTCTTGATTCAACGCTCGCATCTCTACTTGGAGCTTGTGTGATGCAGCAGACAACATTGGGTATGCCTGGACAGTTTCGTTGAGTTGAAGAACACTCAGACTTGCTAGTGATTGAGAGTTTGACAAACTAAAGTCCAGCAGGCTTCCAATCACATTGTTGGAGTTGATGCGTCCAATGAGTGTTTTAGCTAGCTCATTGTCTGACTTTCCCTTTTTCAGAAATTCCTTGGCCATGGTGAGTCCACCTTTCCGAAGGTCATCAAGCTCAGATGCCAGATGTTGGACAGATAGGATTCTACCCAGCATGTCCAGTTTATAAACAGGCACTGAATCGCTTGTGGAAGCCTGTTTCTGATCAAAGGGGTCTGCTGGCTCAATCCCATTCTTTTCGTTGTAAGCAATGAGAAGATCACGGGCAGAGCTATATAAGCAACATTCTGTAAGTATCAGTGCATAATGAGGATAGAGCACATACTGAAGTTCATGGCGACCACACCATCTGTCATCTGATTCTCCATGAAAGGATACAAGCCATTTGTACTCCTTGGTTTGGGTATTTTGATGGTGGTTGCTGATATTCAAAGCATACAGCTCATGAGTCACAGATTCCTCTAACTCCACATCTGATATTCCTCTCTTGCCAGCAGTAGGCACAATGTCCTCCTCATCTGTGGAATCATCCTGGGGCTCTTGATGACATGTTGATTCTTCCTCATCCTCCTCCTCCTCAGCCAGAGGGGCTGAATGTGATCCCTGCTCAGCCACTGGTTCCTCAGTGAGGGACATCAATGACAAATCCCTTTGCAGGTTCTTTAAAACACTATCTACCATTGGGATGTTTGCAACCAAGTACTCCACACATTTGGATGCATTTGGGGGATCATATAGCCTGAGTACCTATTCCTTTAGCAATATGACTTGTGGCTGTCTGCTTAATTACTCACCAATTTGTGTCTTCTGGACACTCAACTTCCTCATCACCTTCTGTCAAGACTTTCCACAGAATCTGGAATGCTCCTGGTCAATCATTGTTTACTGTGCTGGAGCGATTCAAACTCACCTTGCCATCTCTTTTCTGTCTACTCAAGACTTGTTTGACTACTTGTCGAGGTCCTTCTGACTCATCTGCCACATTCAAATGGAGCCTGCGGTGTTCAGCCAAAGAGAATGGATTGTTTTGAGATATGTGAATAGCAGTTATCATTGCTTGTGCTGCTTTCATCTCATCCTTGCTGACCCTTATGTGATAAGTCTGAGCTTGGATTCGATACCACTCAAAATAGCTCTTCATCTCTTCCATATTTTGCCACTCTGAATCATTGTTGAGATCAGGCAAAGTGGCCGCCACCGGCAAACACTGTGAGCTCCCACTCTGTGTATAAGTAATCCTGCCAAGAATGTCATTGATTGGCACATCAATAGTAAGCCCTGACCCTTGGAGAGCATTCCACATCTGCATAACAGCTTCTTTGGCAAGTCTGGCCGCACGTTCCTCTTCAGTGCCTAATATGGCCTGACCATGCTCAGCAAAAGTCCTCTGTTTGTCTTTATGGGCCACTGTGGCACCATGGTTACCAAAATGCAATGGGGGGAATATGGACAATGCTGCAGATCTGGTGTTGGCTACTTCGTTTGGATAGCAGACATATCCAACTCTGTTTTCTGGGCCTGCCATATTCCACACAGAATCAAAAGCGTTTGACTCAATCCACTCCTCCTGGGTGTTCTTATCAACTGTGGGGTTGAACCCAGAGTGAACATCACCACCCTTAAATGCCACAGTCAAGAACCAAACATCGTATTCACATATATACAACCCTGACCGTGCAAAGCAGAATTGGGCAGCAGATCCAGGTGGCAGCCTCAGAATCAAGATGAACAAAGTCCATGATGCCATGTAGTCATGTACATCAGGATGCCATGATCCTTGGGCCTTGCCAATCATCTCAGCCAAAGAAGCACCTTCGGTGAGCACAGACACATTCATTTGGACAGCAGTTGCTGTACCTGGAGTGGATCCTCCAAATGTGAAAACATTATTGCATTCATGCAAGAATTGGACCATTTTCCATTCAAATTTGGACAGACAACAAGGCATAATGATGGCTTGAAGTTTATGTAGTATCTGCAAGATGTCTCCAATCTGCTTCTCTGCAACATCTGTAGATGTCTGTACTGCAGGCATGAACACACCACGGCCCTCTCCCTTGCCCACAGTGGCAGAAAGGTTGTAGGAGACTACATGTGACTCTGGTCCCATGGCCTTTGAAGACCTATCATTTCTCTTCAATCCAGCCAATGTATAGACTGGCTGAATGGCCTGGCCATCATAGCCTGGCCCAGATCCAAACGTGAGGATTCTGAGCCTTTCAGCCAAAGGCAGAACTTGATCCAGCACACCATAAGTCTGTAAAGACTCTAAGGTGTGCAAACACTGTGTTGTCACAGTGTTTGTTGGATCTCCGTCTATTGCCTCCATGTAAGGCACTCCAGGAATCATTTTCACCATGCCTGGTATGGGCTCATGGACAAATCGTTTGGTGGAGGCATTCCATGCGGGAAGGATACCCGGAGGATCGATCACCGTGATCACACGTCTTTTTATAAACTCTTTTTGTTCCAACAAAAAGCTGGCCATATAGGCCCACCCAAGTTTGTACCCCTGGTCCCTTGTGAGCCCATAGCTTTGGGCTTGGGGATATGAATATCCTCGAGGAGGGTTTGCATGGGGCATGGGCTCGACACTATCCTCCTGGACCATGCTCCCAGCAGGCACCAATTCCGAAATCTCATACAAGAAGGCCTCCCTAGGTGGCCTTCTTGGAGTAATACCCGACGAGGGCATTCCAAAGAGCCTGAGCTCAGCCCCATTTTCTGGTGTGGTTGAACTCATGGTATACCTAATATTCCATGTCAAGTTAATTAGTTGCTCACTTTGATAACACTTACAATTGAGACACTATTGTGATATGAACCTCGTTTGCAACAAGTAGCTAGCTATTTGTTCCAAGAAATGTGAAAGATACTTATAGAAGAATTTTAGCTCATATATGCGATCATGTCTCAAGCATGGCCAACATACCAGAGTGCAGTAATCCTTTGAATCAAACTATATGTTACGGCAGGTGGAAAGTGTTTGAGTCCTGTCCTTGAGTAGCCTTACTATGGCTACTCACCGTGCAAGCAGACAGAATATCCTAATCCCAAAAATTAGCTCCTTGCAGTGCTCCTTCAATATTATAACTCACCGGAAACTTGTGATTTGATGGTTGATAGTGCACACTTAACAATGAACAGGTTTATTGAAATCTACACAATTGCATTCAGTTTTGTGCTGGTGACAGTGAGCGAAGGCGAAACTCACTTTGTGGATAGCAAGGTGAAACAGATATGAGCCTTTCGCAGGGTGTTTACAACTGTTTGGATAGTGATCTGTCACGCCAGTCATTCAGGTGTTTCATTGTAAGACTTGTTATAGCGTACCTTCTCGGGGGAGCAATGTGAACTGCTGTTGTTGCTGTGGGACGTTGGTATTGCCTGTTGCATTATCAGTATGCTGTGCCACAATTACATTGTATATACTAACAGCAAGTTGGGCGATGGTGGTCGATCAGGTTGAAGTTCGACAATGAGGCAGCCTCAAGGCCCACTGGGTTTCGCACAAGTCATGTGATTCAATAAAGGATTCCGTGGCTTCACAATTCGATTTTAATATCTTGATTCCCGAGCCTCTTGCCTCTTACCTCTTGCCCTGTCCTACCTGAGCACACAGCCAGCACGTTGCACAATAGAAGTCAATGAATATGCAAGAACATGTAAGTCAATTCCATCCACATCCATATACAATATACAATCCCGCAACCCCATGCGCCTGCGCAATCACCAGAACGATTCTAACCCAACCTGTGTTCTTGTGTACGCATCACGCCTCCCTCTCTCTCTTGCTTAGGGGGTGTACTAAGGGCCAGGCAACCTGCATCGTGCTCCAGAGAATCAGTGCTGGCATCGAAAATCTTGACAAGCCGTTGTGAAACTTGTCAAACACTCTGCCCGGAGTGTGGGTGATGTTCGAACAACGCAGCAATTGTTCCCATGGATGCAGAGGCGCCTGCGTGCGCACCACATCCGTGGCAGAGCAAGAGCGAGTGTGCCAGTGATAGAGATGCCACACCATCGCGAACAGTGGGCTGAGTGCTGTGGAATAGAGACTTGAGACCTAAGACGACCAGCGCAATGCTGAGACTCCCTTGCAAGACTGCGCTGTCCCTCGACGCGATGCAAATGCTCGAGCACAAGTGAGCAACTGACTGAGATGTTCATGGATGCCGGGGATGTGTGATATGTAATTTCTGACCAATGTAGTACCACATGGGAAGGAAACCTAGGAAGACACAGACTCTGATGAGAAGACAGTAGGGCAGCACGATGGTGGAGGATGGGGAGAAAGAGAGACGGGGGTGACATATGTGTTGTGGGCCGGTGGTATGGGATGTACTCTTGGCGGTGTTGGTGTATGCGTGCGCGTACGGGGAGAGGAAGGCCCGGAGAGGATCTCCTGTGGTCTGTATGTAAGGATAGGTATGCAAACATATATACTCCCTGTCAGCCATGCCCGACATGCAGCACCTGCAGGAAAGCAAATGGCACGGGAGGGACATGTACCAGGCGTGGGGTTGTGTCAATGTCGAGTTCGTGGTCAGTTAGGTTCTGGCAGCGGCGCGAGATGATGGCGAGACTGTAGAGGGGCATTTTGCGGAGGCCACCGCTGATGCTGAGGGATTCGAGTTTGGGGAGCAGCTCTAGTAGGTGCCGTCGAGTTCGGGGGTAGAGGGCGCGTCAAAGGCACGCAGGTGCACAGACGTTAGGTTTGTCAATGTTTCTAGGCCGCGGCGTTGGTCAAGCCAATGAAGTTCGTCAACTGCAGGTAATCTGCGCCCAATTTGTTGAGTGGGGATTCGATCGTGAGGCAGTGGGGGGCGTGGGCGTGGCTGGCTATTGTGAGCCATTCGATGGCCGTCGGGAAGTTGAGGTGCACTTGCATGTCTTGACGCTGCGGAGGTATGGTAGCGATGCGAGTGTAAGGAACGTGTTGAGATTGAGACACCTGCTGGATATTGTCCACTCCTGCAGTGACTCACTCACAGCCACCATGTTCCTTTTCGTTTTCGTTCACAGAATCGGCACCAATGGCGATCCCAATGTTGATGAATGCAGGGAAAACATGAGGGGGTTGCGTGTTGGTACGCGAACTGGGCATTTTCGTCGTCTGCGTGTTCGGTTTATGCGCATGGACATGGGCGCGTGGATGAGTGCAGTGTGCACATGTTGGCAGGTAAGCTGTCGTCCAACGTCCAACACACCCAGGCACGATAGCGCCAACCTTGTGTCCCCAGCTGTGTTCCGCGAAGGTCAGTCATCGGTCTGTTTGCGTTTCGAGCACACTGACGACGCACTCTGTAGCCGTGGCATCGTTTGCCAACATCAAGGCGGGCATAGTCCCCTGCTCGCGTCATCTCCCTCGCACGTGCGCGCAAGGGTGTCGCAATGGCTGTGACACTGAGGTTGTCGTCATTGAGGTGGCAGTCTTGCATCGTGGTCAACGACTGGGATAGTACTGGTGCACTGGTAAGTACTCTCATTTCATTTGCAAACCACTAAGCTTACCTTATCTGTCCTCCTTCCTTGTTTCCTTCCTCCTCTCTTCCGCCCCCTCGCCTCTCCTCCCTCTCCCTTGTCCTCTCTCCCCTTCCCCTATACTCGCAGCTCCACCAGCAGCCACGGGCCTTGCGGGATACGCCGCCGTAGACCAGTGTGTGCGCCTTTGGGATTCACGAGGCGATATGCGCACGTGGATGAACACAGGTAAGCCGGTAGCCTGTGCATGCTCGTGTTTCTCCCTTCCCGTGGCCCATGCTCACAGCCTCCACCTGCCGGTGGTGCGGTGGTGGTACATTTGTACTAGATTGCAATTGCTGAGTGCGATTTGTTGCGGAAGTGAGGTGAGGCGAGAGGAAGGAGATGAGACGAGGAAGAAGAAAAGAGACGGGGAGATAGACGAGGAGGAATAAGAAAAGAGGTGGAGGAGTGAGATGGGGAAAGATTATTGTAGACACAGACAAACACAGACAGGAATATATCGTACACACGAAATGAAACGAGATAGACGATGGAGATGACGGGGAGGGATATACATAAACGAAACAAAATGATCGTCCTTAAACCAACGGAGAGAAACAAAACACATATTACAAGAGAAATCAAGCCAAAAACCAGCATATGAAAAATCAGACGGAAGGTAAGAGAGATAAGATGAGATGAGAGGGCAGGTGCGAGGCATCGTACAGCATGCCCAACTTTGGGCTTCGAACTTTGAGCTTTGACGTATCCCGTCAACCCGGCGGGGGTAGGCGGGGGCGATCTGTGCATCAGAATCAAGGCGTTGATCAGCATCAGTTAATCAAAAGGCGGGGGGACCGAATAACAAAATGAACAGGCAACCAGGCAGGCGCGAACAGCGCCAGCGAATAAGTGGGGAAGTAGGAAGTAGGAGGGATCAGGCATATGCATGCAGAACCGAACAACCACCCATCCATCCCCTCCAACTTCATTCAAGGAAGTAAATCACTCACCCTCTCATCTTCCACATAACCATACATTTATATCATACATTCACCCAACGACCGCATTCGGCCCCACCACGAAACACCCCTGCCTCACAAACACCTTATACAGCTCATCGTCGCTGCCCCCGCCCGAGATTCTGCTCAGCCCGCCCCGGATATCCGCCGCGCTCTCGTTGGCCGCCCCGAGTGCAGACGGGGAGGTGGGCGACGTGGGGGGCGTTGCGGTTGATAGGGGGGACGCAGGGGAATACGTAGGGGAAGTAGTGGAATACATAGGAGAGGCGGGGGAATACGAGGGATAGACGGAGGCGGGGGACGTAGGTAAGAGCGACAAGTACGACGGCTTCGGCGTCGTCATCCCCTCGTCCCCGCTCAATTGCGAGTGCGGGGAATGGGAGTGTGGGGAATGGGAGAGGGGGATACTGAACGTATCTTCGTTCGGTGGCGACACACGGCCGTTCTTCCCAACACCAGTATGCAGCCCCATGTCGTTTGGCGTGACGAGCTCCTCGTCGTCCTCGTCGTCGCTCGCCGTGCTGGTGCTCGAGGTCCTGCTCATCCCCATCCCCATCCCTGCGCCGACACTCATGTTGATATTCGGGTTGGTCTTCGTGTTGACAGGCGAGAGATAATGCGCCCCACTCCTCCTTGTCTGCGCATACGCAGGCCTCGAGGTCGGCGGGCGGGCGGTGGACGGCGGGCCTGCGCACGGCCAATAACTTATTACATACAGCCTATCACAAAAGGGAGTATTGCAGTCACTTGACAATTGTGAAAATTAAGAATACTGGTGTAGAGTACACAAGGTTAAGAATAACGGTGCTTCAGGAAGGATTTGAATATATACACTCGGTTCTAAGCAAAGCAAAGCAATAGTAGTAGGCGTGTCTGGCCGGAAGTGAAGATGATCGCGACTGATTGTCCTGATTCGACAAACTGCCTCACAATGCCATCGGGTGTCTGCAAAGCATACCGGCTCACGAGCAAGGGCTCATTGATTCTGGAGGAAGGAAAAAATTATCTTGGTAGGGACTCCACTGCATTGCAGTTCAATTGTATAGCCTGACAGTTGGTCCTTGTTCGTGAGCTGCGTCAAATGACACGGTCAGAAGGTGATGAATGTTATACTCACGGTACAACACAATGCCCTCTTACAGTGAATGGAGATCGTTCGGGACGTCCGGGACTCGTCTACGTTCCCAAGCCTGTGCGTGTTCCGTGTCAAAGGGAAGAAGGTAACCAATTGTAACTTCCTTCATCCCACGAGAATTGTTATCCGGGTTGAGCGAACAGTTTGCGAGAAGGAGGACTGGCATCCCGGGGTCACAAAACTCGGCAAGCACTTGGCAGCACACTCCACAGGGTGTGATTGGAACAAAGAGGTCGCTTGGATATACACGTCAGATGAAAATGCAGGCATCAGCGACGCAATGGGTGCAACGTACAAGACGATTGCAAGACCAATGAATGATCTTCTCCCCTCGCTCTGAACAAGATCAGTTTGATGGCAAGTCGGGACATGCAAGTGCTTACCACTGCTTTGACGATGGCGACTTGCTCAGCACAAGTGGATACACCTACACAGTGGGTAAATCTGTAGAGACTAAACTCGCTTTGGCTAACCATAGGCCGCGTTGTCGACACTGCAGCCAGTGATGACTTGGCCATCAGTACACAGCAAAGCTGCGTCTTCACAAAAACTTGCACATTAGGACCCTAATCCTAGTTTATATTTTAGACACTGAGGGACTCACTGCTGGAGCAACCCAGATAGTGCTTGATCAAACACAGCCATGTCTGATCGCCTCGACCATCTCCGAGCTGCATCCATTGTGCTTCAAGACAGAGTACATATGACTTTAAGGGTCCAAGTAGGAGATGTGGCCAGACTGCAAACACAGATAGACGAAGTCTTTGCCTATAGGGCTGCCGCCGAACAAGTGAGTGAGGAACTCTCTCGCCGTCTAACACTTCTGAGTTTCTTCTGTGTAGCATTCCTTAGTTTTTCCACCGTCTGAATATACTGTCCTCAGTCGCTCCTTAACAGACATGGTTTCCCATCTTCAGGCTGCTAAGCACCGCTCCATGGACCCTCCATCCTCTATCAATTTGCAAGTGACCACTTTGGATCGCACAGGACGTCTTGGTCGACCACGTATCAGCATAGATCAAGGCTTCCTACAGCAGGCCTTGGCAATACGAGGTCCCTATACCATTGGCCCTTTGCTCAATTGTCATCCAAGAACCGTACGCAGACGAGCACTTGAGCTTGGATTGGCAGCTCCCGGTCATCCAGTATACGAAAAGGTGCAGGATGCCGAAGGCCAAGTACAAACTCTCTGGACGTCAACCACTCCTCCCATGTCTACGCTCAGCGACAACGACCTGGACATCGAGATTGGGAAAATCTTGAACCTCTTCCCTCATTTTGGGTGTCGTATGATCATAGGGACTCTCCATGCCTGGGGTCACCGAGTTTCAGCAGATCGTGTGCGTGAATCTTATGTGCGGGTTTGGGGAGCTCCAGCCACATTTGGAGACCGCCCCATCATTAGAAAGAAGTACTGGGTTCCTGGCGTGAACTCTTTGTGGCACCATGACGGAAACCATGGTGAGTTGGGCTTTGACCACAGTGACTTTACTGACTGATGGATCAGATATGATACGGTGGAGATTTGTCACTCATGCATTTATTGATGGCAAGTCTCGCCTTGTAACGGGAATCAAAGTCAACAACAACAACCGCAAGGAGACTGTCCTCTCTGTTTTCAAGGATGCCATTGATAAGTATGGTTGTCCTAGCCGACTGAGAGGGGATCACGGTGTTGAGAACGGTGCTTGTGCAGAATACATGGAGAGGTATCGAGGTCAAGGCAGAGGTTCATACATTTTTGGGAGGTACGTCAAGTCCTCAATCACTCAACTTCTACTCTTTTAACCTCGTTACCAGGAGTGTCCATAACTGCCGTATAGAAAGGCTATGGCTGGACTATGCTCGTGGAGTTGTAGCAAAATGGAAGCCCTTCTTTGAGGACCTTGAACTCCACTATGACCTCGATCACCTCAACTTCGCCCATATCTGGCTTCTGCATCACCTTTTCCTGCACGCCCTTGACGCTGATACACAAGCTTGGGCAGAGTCTTGGAACTTGCACCGTGTTTCTGTGGCTGGTGAAGGTCAACGCTCACCCCGAGAGATGTTTCTATTCGGCATGGTCCGCTATGGCATACGTGGTGTGGACTACCTGATGGCAAACGAGCCCGCTATGGAGGATGAAGCCACTTATGGTGTTGATTGGAGCGGGCGTAGATGGATCAGTCAAGCATTGCGAAGAAACCCAGAAGATTGGGAGGGAGAGAATCCATTTCACGTTTCTCAGCCAGAGCGACTTTCAGAAGTGATTTGCGATGAGCCTGACTCCCCTCTGACACCAGAACAGATCAATCGTTTGGACACTGCCCTTTCTGAACGGGTGGACATGAATACTACCAGCATGGACAGCCGAAAGCTGATTTGGCAGGAAGCTCTTCAGGTCTGCCTTGAGTTGAATGTAAGAGGTCCTCGATGCACCACAGAACAAAAAATCTGACGACATAGTTCTGCATCCTGTTATTAGATTACTGTAGGGCATTGATGTAGTGGCGGAACAAGTCAACCTCGCTACAATAACACATGCAATGTTTGTTAAGGACCGTGTCAAGGGGCCTCCTGACTCGTCCGTAAGGGGCGCAGGAACGCGCGGGGAGCGCGGGAGTGCGGACGCGCGGACGAGCGGAGCACACGGGACTTGGCTTCAGCTTTGATGCTGCGCCCTCCTAGCCCTGCGGTGTCCCGATTTCGGAGAGAGAGCAAGGTGAGAGGCGGGCTCCGTGGAGGAGCCCGCAGCGAAGACTTAGAAGGCAAGATGGCGAAGAAGGAACTAAGATTCAGAGTGAGGAATACATGTGTACTAGTGCTACTATAAATACTAACTAACATGTGTACAGAGTGAGGCTAGTAGTAAGCAACACATGTAGGTGAAACATGTAACAGAGTAATCCTAGTACTGCACACCATGCATAGGCCTCAAGGGCGGAGCCCGAGGGACTCCGAAGGTCCGAGTATCCGAAAGGGGCGTAGGGGGGACCCCTAAGGGGGCGTGAGGACTGGTATATGACAGTACCTCCCCCTTAAGGCCGATTCCCAAGAGGCCCACAAGGGTCAAGGTCATAGGAGCCACGTATGCATGGGTGCGCGCGGAGCGAAGGGCAAAAGGAGCGAATGTCGAAGGAATATGGACAGAGGAGTGAATGAACATGAGTTGGCACGAAAGACGGAGCCCGTGGGAGGCGCGGAACCTAACAGAAAGTCCAAACGAGGGTGCAGCACTGACAAGTGCAAGTCATGTACAAAAAACACGAGTTTCTGCGGAAAAATGCGGAGGCCATAGGTCAAAACTCCGAGGAGTGCGAGGTGGTGAGTAGCCAGCATAGTGTGCGCGGATTCCGCGCTTAGAGCGCGGGAAATTTCCGAGGAAACGCGCGGACGGAGCGAGACAAACAAAGTCGAGTGCTACCCAGAGTGACGCAAAACAAGGAGTCCATGGAGGCGGAGTGGGAGGGGGCAAAGAATTCAAGTTGGCGAAAACAAAAGGAAGTGGGGAGCCCGCGCACAGCCGCGCTTACCCGCGGGAAACGCGAGGAAACGCGCGGACGAAGTGCTTGAACGAACAAAACCCCAATACCGCCTAAGTAGTACACATATCTTGAAGTTTGCGAGGGGATGCACGGAGGGACAAGGATATGGCTGGTGAGGGAGTCAAAGGGCAAGGGAGTGCGCGCATCTCCGCGCTAGAGTGCGGGAAAAACCCGCGGAGCGCGCGGAAACACTTGAACGAACATTAGTCCAATACAACCCAGCATAACACATATCTTGAAGTAGGAGGGAGGGGAGGGGGGAAGGTGACAAGGCCAAGAGCTGGACGATGGAAGGGAGAGGTGCGTGCGCGCGTATCCACGCTTTGGCCGCGGAAAAATCCGCAGAAACGCGCAGGAAACACTTGAACGGACAACACCTATAACCTAACATAAGACAAAATCTTGAAGCCTGTAGAAGGAAATGTAATGGCGGGAAAAATCCAAGACAGCGGAGGCGAGGGGAAGGGTAGTGCCCGCGCGTATCCGCGCTAGCAGCGCAGTGAAATTCCGCACAGGAGCGCGGAGGCACTTGAACGAACAAAACCCGAGTAGCCCAAGTAGTGCTGAAATGAAAAGAGAATGGGAGGTGCGCGGGGGGCGAGGGCTCCGAGGCACGCGAGGCATGCTTCAGAGGGGAAGAGGAGCGCGAGTTTCCGCGCTGGAACCGCGGGAAAATCCGTGGAAATGCGCGGAGGGGCGAGGGACAAAGGAGGGGACGAAAACTGAGCATATGGCCCAGCAAAAGAGTGGACGAAGTTTCCGAGGGGGCCTCGGAACGTGGGAATGCGCAGGTGCGCCGGAGCGCCATGGTGGTATGCCATGTGATGGAATTGCGCGGGGTTCAGAGCTCACGGGTCAAACTGGAAGTCAAACTTGAGTTCAAATGCAAAGTATTGCTTAACCCACACAATCAACGGATTGTATCAGTGGGAAGTCAATGGTGCTCTCAAAATCATAGCATGGCCACAGTCAAGGGGGTCAAGAGGTCGAAGGTGGATTTCCGAGGGGGTGCGCGGAGGTGAGGGGAGAGTGGAAATCCTAGGGGGGGTGAGACGAAAGGCGAAGTCGAAGTGAGGGGACGGAAAGGGACATGGTGACGAATGAGTGACGGGCCGCGGGAGCGGAGTGGTGAGGCGTGGAGGTCATATCCTGACTAGGAGCAGGACCCGGTGGGCCCCGCGGAGCATGAGATCTGAGGTCATGACGAATTAGTGCAGGGTGTGGAGTGTTACTCTGAATCTACTGTTAAGGACCGTGTCAAGGGGCCTCCTGACTCGTCCGTAAGGGGCGCAGGAACGCGCGGGGAGCGCGGGAGTGCGGACGCGCGGACGAGCGGAGCACACGGGACTTGGCTTCAGCTTTGATGCTGCGCCCTCCTAGCCCTGCGGTGTCCCGATTTCGGAGAGAGAGCAAGGTGAGAGGCGGGCTCCGTGGAGGAGCCCGCAGCGAAGACTTAGAAGGCAAGATGGCGAAGAAGGAACTAAGATTCAGAGTGAGGAATACATGTGTACTAGTGCTACTATAAATACTAACTAACATGTGTACAGAGTGAGGCTAGTAGTAAGCAACACATGTAGGTGAAACATGTAACAGAGTAATCCTAGTACTGCACACCATGCATAGGCCTCAAGGGCGGAGCCCGAGGGACTCCGAAGGTCCGAGTATCCGAAAGGGGCATAGGGGGGACCCCTAAGGGGGCGTGAGGACTGGTATATGACAATGTTCAGATAACGTGCTACGTATTAGCCAAGCACATTTGTCTTTTCTTCTTAACCATAATGCCTCCTCGCGGGAGAGCAAGAGCTGCTACAGCTCCCACCCGTCGCTCAGCACGTGCCCCGGCACCAAGAGATCTGTCTTTGGTATATCAAGCCACTGATACAACACCACCTCATGTTGTCGCTTCTCTTCCTACCACTGAGGGATCTGTAGACGCCCCCATTGAGATCGGTAGGTGTTATCTCACTATTCCTAGACAATGGCTGAGTAAGTGCAGACATTCAGGAAGCATTGATGATCACGCAACGTGCTAGAAGCAATGAGGATTCACGTACAAATTATATGTGTACAGATTCAGTGGCTATACAAGGTCCCTCCTGACTATATATTCCGCCAGTGAATGAGCTTCAGGCAATGAAGCAAGACGACCATCTGTTCCTCACAAGCGATGAAGAAGGGAATACCACATTGGTACAAGAGGATCTGAGTGAAGATGACTCTGATGAAGACGCCTTCAGTGAGCCCCTTTTTGATGAGCAGTGGATAACAGTGATTGATATGTTGTTAGACGTCCAGAGTGCCCCGGGAGGCGAAGATGGCAGTCAGGATAATGTTAATAGAGGTGAGGTTCACTTTGATCTCCTAGAACGTCCCACTGAGAGTCGGATAGGAGATGAATCCATGCTTGGAAGGATCACATTCACCGACGAGGCATTCCAGAATCTGCTCTCCACGTTGCAAGAGCTTTTCCCATCTCTAGTGCAGAAGCCACCTATGGCTGCAATATATCTCACCATCTTCAACAAGGCGGTTGTGAGACTGTCTGCCGTTGAAGAGCTCCTCAACACCAACCTTCCGACTGACATCTCTGTCCACCTATTGTTACAATACTTGAACGATGTGGAGCACATCAAGGAGTCCTGGATCAGCAAGGCGCTTGGCAAACTATCTGGAGACTACTGGTTGGCAACCGCTTCGGAGCCCAAGGCCTGCTTACTGCCCCGCCCATCCAAATTTGTCACCCTAGGACGCCTTGAAGCATTAGGCGACAACATTAGTAATGTCTACCTAATGTCACCAGCTCCAGAATCATCTGCTAGAGCCGATTTGCTTGAGATGTCAAGCCTTCCTGCTGACACCCGTCTCTATATTCTCTATGTTTACAACGAGGTTTGTGTCCTGCATTGATGTGTTCCAACAAGCTCAAATACTCTTCATAGCTGCCAAATGAGCCCGCAACTCTAGGGGCCCCTGCAATTGGGGATCACGATCCAGTATCACTGAGCGAAACGGCAAGAAATATTGAGTTGGCACAGGTCTTCCCAAGAGCATCAGACGAAGAGGTGGGCCACTGACTTCACTATGGGCCTCATTCTGACGTTTGAATCAGGATACTCGGGTTGATAGGAATGGTCAGGACAAGCCTCCTACATTGCTCGAAGCCATCCAGGATCAATTTCCAGATAGCGTTGAGATGCTCCGTCAGACAAGCACCTCATCGTATGGCACATTTTACCAGAATATGCGGTTTGTACACATCATCAAGCCTGTGGCCTATGCAATGGGTGTGTCATGGCATGACGGCAACGGTCACATTGCCAAGCCCCACTTTGAGCTGAACGGCGATAGCTATCAACTTTTCGATATAGTCAAGGCCCTGTCCATGCGGAGCATAACTGAAGGCACGTTCCGCAACCACCGCACCAGCTACTCCATGATAGTGAAGGCAGAGATTGCCGCTGCATCGAAATCCGAATCAGGGGAAGGACTTTCAGAGGACGAGAAGGTGAAGTGGCAGATTCTGAAAGTGTTTCTGCAGGATGCAAACGCTCCGATCCAAGGTGGCAACACATCCGAGCGGCTAGCGATCATGCAAAAAGAGAAGGGCTGTCTGGATATATGTAGACATTTTGTACCGTTGAAGTAAGTACAAGAGTTACGATGACATTCTTTTTACATGAGCGTAAACTGGGTAAAGAAGATGAAGAGTTGTCAAAATAGTCCTTGAGTGGGTTATAACGTATTGTAAACACCCGTCTTCAGGACCATCAGGCCATGCCACCACCAGTCAAACTGGGTAGCTTTATGATCATCAAGGCGGCAGGGCTATAGAAGCATAGGAAGTATATGTGCGTCAATTCCAATGTCTAATGTCATCGTGCAAACAGAGAACTTTGGTGTACAGGGCTTGCGCCATAAACAAATCTGAAAGCGTTGTTAGAACAATATCATAGATGAAGTCACGACAACGGACATCCAGAGTGTCTGATTTCGCCACAGGCAACAAGTCGCTGTCAGTCATGGCAAGTAGCAGAAGCTTCGCTCGGAGCAAGGGGTCCTGCTTTTGCTGATCGAACTTGCTTGGGTCTACCAGTGTTCCTTCGACGTTCTCAGGATGTCCTGAGCCATAAAGCCACCTGAGCAGACGGTACCTAAACATCTGAAAGACCTTTAGTGTCCTTTCATCGAGATCGTCACTGTAAGGGGACACTCCTATTTTCTCCTATTCCCCCTGTCCCTCTCCCTTCCTCCTCGTTCCTTTCTCTTTTCCTTCATCCCACGGACTCTTACTTATATCTCTTTCATTCCCTTTCGTTCCCTTTCCTTTCCACTTCCTTTCTGCCCACTCCCTTCGCATCCGAGCCACGTCCGGTGACTCCGAAGTCTTCCCGCACTTCGGACTCGCTCAGACTCGCTCAGACTCGTCTATACACTTCGGGGCTCGCCCGGGCTACCATTACCTCTTTCCCCCACTTCGTTACTCTTCACCCTTCCTTCCCCAGGTCGCTGGCACGACTCTGGTACATTCCCCTTCCACTTCATTATCACATGCCCCCTCGTACCTTGTGATATTCGTTCGGACTTGTGGCTGGTGTACTGTACAGTTATCCCTTCATTCCTCCCACGCTACTACAGTATATACTTCGCTTCCTAGCATGGAGAATCCTTATCCTGTTCTCTTTGGATTCTCCCTCTGCTAGGTGAGCAGCTCTCTCATGTATTGTAGTTAGTCTTATTCATATCTTTGGATTCTCCCTCTGCTAGGCTTGCGCTGTCGGCCATCTTGAGGTTGCCCTTACAGTCACCATTTGGATGGAATCGGAGCCTTGCAGCAACATCCTCCGCCCTTCGGGGACGTTTGTCGTAGAGAGCCATGAGAAACTGAAGGGCTTCAGTAGAGTTTTTGTGAAAGCGCTAGACGTGTTCAATGTGAGTGTTGTACTAGGATGATAGGAAATGGCACTTACAGAGAATAAGAAAGGAATAGATGTTGTCAAAGACTTGGTAAATGCCTGAAAGCCTGGCTCCAGCCATGGACAAGGTGTGCCAATGAGCGCATGAAGCAGCAAGCGCCTGTGCATGTTTGTATGCAGTGTTAGGGGGTGTTTTTGAAAGAGTTGAGCGGTCTACATGAACACCGTTCGTCAGAGAGGACCACAGATGTTATAGAGAACAAGAGGCATACAACTGTTGGCATATAAAGCCCAACTAAGCTCTTGATGGACGACAAGCAAATCGATGTATCATCCCTTGCGAATACGGTGTCTGGAGTAAAGCCAAACCAATATTTGAGGTATGTGTTCGCCTCTGGGTCCAGTGTAAGAATGTGATCCCATGATAGCGCATCCATGGCACTCTCGTCCCCAACCATTGCACATAGAACCACCCATGGAGAAATAGGCTCCGGTCCCCAACCCAGATAGTGAATGCTGCACGCCGCAAGGGCACCGGTGGCTGCCAGGCTTCTGGAATCTTCTGGAGACAAGATGCCTACTCCATCAACCGGGATGGTAAAATACCCATGCGATGAAGCGCTCCACAAAGGAGACGTTACATTGTCCTGAAGACACTGTCTAAGCACCGCACGGACAGGCCCATCCCCTATTCCATGTGATCCGTCATCCTCCCCAACACCTCTGTAGGCGATATTGAGCACAATGGACGCAAACTTAGATGATGAAGTGGCATACATTTTTATGAGAACAGGATATGTTGTCCATGCTGCCAGAGGTACATTTGGAAAGGCCACGTCAGTGTTCTCAGTTGGCAATGGAGGTGGGGGAATGTTTTCGTCGCCTGCTTGAACACAAAGACGGTGAAACAGAACAGCGGAAATGGCTGTTGCAGAGGGTCCTGAGATGGAGATGCGGTGGGTTTCTGAAGCATTGGCAGAACGAACGTCCCTTTGCCAGCCAGTGATTTGATAATGTGCGGCACTGTCCACTGGTAGGGGAGAGAAAGAGACTGAGGCTGAGGTGGATGCACCGATGACATGAGAGTCAACTGAACGTGAAGGTGAAGTATCAAGGGATGGGTGGAATGAAGGACGGTGGACCCCAGGGGTGTTGTTGGCATTCTCCAACAGGCCTCGAGGTCGAATATGATCTGCATCTGCACGGGTTCTTTGGCGGGGAGGGGCTATATCAGAGTCCACCTATGGAAGGATAAGGATTGGAATTCAAGCACGAGTATGAGACGAACAGATAAAGACCGCCCTCGGCGGGTGCTAGGGTTCAGAGTCATCCTTGGATCGTTGGACAGCTATGGGAACACTATCAGCTTGGAGGATAAGAACAAAGGCAACAAGAACTCAACGCTAGGTGACGATGCTACTCTGAGGTTACAGTGAACTGCGACACATATTTCTGAATGATTTGAACCAAGTAGTAGTTCAGGGTCCAGAAGCTTCGCTTCGATCCAGACCAAGTATGGAAGGCACCCATGCTGGTTCATGGGGAAATCGTGAATAAATGATATATCTGATGGACACAGTGGTCCCCTCAAGTGACCATAACTTGGTGCTTATATGCCAAAAAGTTAGATATAGTAGACATCGTAGCATGGGCGACTGACCGACAAAGAAAAGGGGGCTATCCTCAATGGGATTAGCAACAGTAGATGCGCTTCGCGTAACTTTGGCCAATTGTGCATGCGTGAATTGGTAGTGTGCAAGAGTAGAGGACGTATAGCTTCTTGTATTGGCCAATCCTCGCTTTCTGCCAGCCACTAGAAGCCTCCAACCAAGCGAGCGGAATATGGTTGAGGGATCAGCACTTTGAGATGAAGTGCTGGCGGCCATGGGGGCAGGGGGAAAGGGAGTCGAGATGGAATCTAAGGCGATAACCAAGGCATTGTTGATGGTGGACCATACCTCACCAGTGGTCGGAATATTTGGGACGAGGTTGTACAAGCCACGAGCTTGAAGGGTAGCCACGAGCAGAGGGATGCTGTCATCAGAGATGTCGTATGGAGGAACATATACTCCATCTTCATTTTGAAGAGATGCACCGTACTATAAGATATATCAATAGGGATTACTACAAATACAGGGCGTAATCTGACCTTGAATGGAAGAACAGCGATGGCATAGGTAATTACTGGTGCTGGCGCCGCTGTTGCTGCTCCCACGGAGAAGATGTTTCCCTGTACTGGTATCGCCCGGTGGCCTCCTATTCTTGACATGGATTGGCTCGTGCGAGGTCTTTGCACATTGGTCCCAGAGGTCACAGGATGGCGGGCAAGGCTAGCCTGTCGGAGCTGGTTAACAGTACCAGACTCTGAGGTTGGCGGTATGAAAGGGGTGATAGGTGAGGATCGAAGAGTACTGAGAATGTCAGGGGCAGATGGAGGGGCAGGAAGTGTGAGGGACTGTATGGTGTCGTTCACGCTAGTGTCCAACTTGAGCGTGGAATCATGGTGGAAGGATGAGCTTACATTGCATGATGGAACCAAGGAGCACCGCATTGGCATAGTGTCGATGGTATCCAGGGGTTGATATTCTGAAGAGGTGCGTCAATGGAAATCGTGTCAAAGCACTGGAGAGACACACCGAGTCGAATCCAGCACATCCTGTCGAAGCACATTGGCCACGATGCCATGAAGCGGTTGGCTGTTGAATGTATGGTGCAGTGATCCGATGGCCAAGATAGGCATGGGTGCAGACACAAGGCGTATTCAAGCCGGGGGGTATCTGAAAAGTATTAGAAAATTTATTCAACCCCAATAAGACACATACTTTGCTTGGATGCCCATCAACGGTGATAGAGCAGTATCCTGGACAGGGGCAAGTGGGATCTGAGCAACCGCCTTCGCGAGGAGGATTGAGCGGTCGGTCGGCATCCATGTTGTGGTAGGTGATCAGAGAGAAGGGAGGAGATAAGGATCGACCTGATAATGTGTCGCTGTTAAGGACAATCTTGAAAATGAAGAAAAGGGGTATTAGAGTTTGTTAGGGGCCATCCCAGTTTGGATAGATATGCACGTGGTGGTGTTCATTCAGGATGAACATCCATGTTCACTGATGTTCACTGCGGGGTCATTGAATGATCCTACAATGATCATTCAATGAGCATAATGAAAATGAATGCATGGATTAACCATTCCCACATGAGCATGCGGTGATTTATCATGATAAGTTGGGAATGTTCATCTCCGTTCAGTCGCAAATAAGCAATGTTCATTGTACTTCAGCTTCAATTACTGGTAAATCA
Organism: Sanguinoderma rugosum; assembly: GCA_017499575.1. NCBI lineage: Eukaryota > Fungi > Basidiomycota > Agaricomycetes > Polyporales > Polyporaceae > Sanguinoderma > Sanguinoderma rugosum. Next base: position 2,700,484 of record VTPW01000018.1, on the reverse strand, counting down.
TAGATAATCATGTGAAATCATGCTCGTCACCGAGAAGAAGAGTGATTCTTGGCCATTCACAGTGGTTCATGTGCACATGACCAGTCAGCACTCAATTTTGTCCGATAACGACCGTCATACTCATTGCTCAAATCGAACGTTCAACTTCTTCGTCAACTTTGCAGTTGGCGGACTCCAGCAAGGCAGCACGCGGCGGAAGGTTATTCACCATGGACAGTGGCTAACACACTTATTCAAGGAGAACTTGGTACTTGAAGCACACTATGGCTTGTTCTGCGAAATTTGTGCTCAGCGCAAAATTCAAGCGGGTGTAGGTGATCATTGGATCTAATGCTTGTTTAGGTTGCACGTTTATTACTGCGCTTGAATCTTAGAAAGCTGTCCGGCCTTTTTTAGGCTCGAACCGCAGTTTTGGCCTCCTCATTTAGAGCAGATACCTCCGAGACCGTTTGTGTTCGTTGTTGCCCCATGGACTTATGCACGTCAGGTGGCGGTATGCACACTGGCATGCAGGGTTTGTTGACCGTATGCAAACCAAGATAGATTTCGTGTATGCTCACTTGCTAGCCGATATCGTTCTCAATGCCAGTATCACAAGTTGGATGGATTCCCTCGACCCAACCCCACGCCCCTTTAGGGACCCTCGAAACCCACTCCCTATCGCACACAGACACCCATGCTCACACTCATCGACCACATGTTTCCGGCGCAATCCCGAATCTTGAGAACTAGACGAAGTCGCTTCAGGGCACGATTTTTTGGAAGGCTTCATGATGCTATTTTTAAATGAACAGTGGTATAAGTACACAATAACATCAGACATATCCCCAGAGACAATCGTCTCCTCAAGCCACGATGAGTCAGAACCGCCATGCCGCTTACGGAACCTGGAACTCGCCAGTCAGCGCTGCCTCCGTCGCTGCTCAGGTAAGGGGTTCATCCTCTCGATTCATGTATACAACAGTGTGCCTATCTATTTCAGAGCCTCTCCGCGGGTACTGAAGACATTTTCCTTGACCCAGTAACGTCCAAGGTTTATTTCGCTCAGAAGCGCCCCGAGGAAAGTAAGTCAATTCCAAACCACTGCCTTTTCAGTGTATTGAGGAAGCCCAACTTAGATGGGCGATCTGCGATAGTTGATGCTGAAAGCAGAGAAGACCTACTTGATAGCTCCTGGGATGCTCGTACTCAAGTACACGAATATGGAGGTGCTGCTGCTATCGTGTTCGATAACATCTTGTATTTCTCGCACTTCGCTGACGCACGAGTGTACTGCTGTGAGAAGGGGTCACTCCCTCAACCAGTCACTCCAGGTTGGTCAACTTTTCCCGTTCGTATATCGATTCTTAACAAGAGATACAGCGAATCCCACTCAACGCTTTGCCGACTTCGCCGTACACCCTGTACATCCCAACCTTATAGTATGCACTACCGAGGACCACACAGACCCACATCCTGCTAAAGTCGTAACCAAACTCTGTGTCATCGACGCTCAAAACGGCACCGTCTCTGATCTCGTCCAAGGCGCTGATTTTTATGCATGTGCAAGGTTTAGTCCAGATGGTAAACACCTAGTCTGGCAACAATGGTCGGTGTCACCAACCTCCTATATCTTCCGCTGTCCTGACCATTCCTTTCATCCTCAGGCATCATCCCGAACTTCCCTGGCAGAGCGCAGAGGTCGTCGTGGCACCTTGCTCCGTATCTGAAGATACTCAGCAACTCTCCCTCGGAGCCATCACACATGTCGCAGGAAACCACGGGTCCGTTTCCGCTCAGGACCCTGGTTGGGCTTCTGACAACACCCTATTCTTCTTCTGCGATGTCAATGGCTATCAAAACCCGTGGAAGTTCACCTTCGATCCCACCAATTTGGCGGCCACTGGCAAGGCTTCTCCCATCCTTCCAACACCAATCGAGGAAGAGTTCGGCGCTCCACAATGGTGGCTCAGTCGCCATGGTTCAGGTACCCTGAATGCCACCACGGTAGCATTCCTTTCGTTCCGTCAAGCTCGATCAACACTTTACGTGTGCGACATCGTCAAGGGCTCACTCGTTGAGGTCGCTACCAACTTTGCGCATATCCAGTACATGCACGGTGACGGAAAGGGAAAGGTAGTGATGCTCGGACAGCCTTCTGACTCTGGCGAGGTACTCAGTGAGCTGCTTTTGAATACCGACGGGCAACCAATCGTCCGCCCAGTTACTACCCACGAAGCCACTCCATCACCGGGAAGCTTGTTGCCTCACGCCTCGATCTCGACACCCAAATATTACGCCCTGAAGCTTGCTCCCGACAATCGAGTTTGTCATGTCACGTACTACGGCCCGAAGAATACGGAGTACGACGGAGGTCTTCCCGGAGAACGACCGCCAGTAGTCGTCTTGATTCACGGCGGACCTTTTTACATGGAACCTTCGGCACTAGATTGGTCAAAGCAGTTCTTCACGTCGCGTGGATGGGCATAGTATGTTTCCGGCATCCACGTCTTTACTTGTTACACTGACTTCATGCACTATTAGCCTTGATGTCAACTACGGCGGATCCACTGGCTTCGGTCGCGCATACCGGTTCGTAGTCACGTCTGCCTTTTACCTATGCTTTCTCATATCCTCGTACATATAGAGAAAGTCTCCACGGCAAATGGGGGATCCTGGACATCCAGGATGCCTATCATAGCGTGCTCCAGCTAGATGAGATGGGGTTGTTAGACAAGAGCCGTGCGGTTGTTCACGGTGGCTCCGCCGGTGGCTACTCTGTCCTTCAAATTGCTACCACTCTTCCGACCGAGTTCGCCGCCGGAGCGCCTCAGTATGGCATCTCGGACATGAGGAAGCTCGACGAGATATTGCACAAGTTTGAGTACTACTTGTGTGATCGTCTGATGGGTGGAACGTACGAAGAGATTACTGAAGTTTGGCATGAGCGTTCGCCGATTTATCACGTCGACAAAATCAAGATGCCTCTCTTGGTTAGAAGCAGTCGTTTTCATTCGACTTACGTTGCTGATGCTTTCTTGTAGGTCCTTCAGGGTGCGAAAGATACCGTAGTCCCTGCAGAACAGATGATCAACATGGTTAAGACCATCCAAGCTGCGGGAGGGAAGGCGGAACTCGTGTTGTTCCCCGACGAAGGCCACGGATGGAGGCAGGCAAAATCAATCCAGACCACTCTTGAACGGGAGCTTTCGTTCTTCAGCGAGGTTCTTGGTCTCGAAAATGGCGCTTGAACAGTCTATAAACATACAACTACGATATGCTTGTTTGTCCCTTCAAACTATGTTTGCGACCTTTCTGTGTTCTTGGATCGTATTCCATGCTTGCGTACGCGAGACCTGGTCTAACGAGGCTCTCGACATTATCTTGAGCTACGCGTCTTGCTTTCGTTGGCGCCGTTTGTGTGAATCGGTAGGTATTGGCTCCATCATTTCTGCGCGGCAAGGTACGCAGAGAGCGGGTCCTACACAGCCGAGAATAAGTCTCTTCCCTCAGACTAGTGCACGTCCTTAACATTGACCGCACTTACCGCCCATGTTTCGTATCTGACTATCTTCCCTTTCACAATCTCGAATCGACTGACGAACGTTTCCTCCCACTTCTTACCCGTCTCCTTGTATTCGAACTCGCCAGCACCCTTCACATACACAACGTCGACATCGCCAGCATTGCTGGCTGACAACTCGATGTATTCGAATTTGTGTATCTTCAGCGATTGAGATAGGGCCTCGAGATACTTCTCCATGCCCGAGTACCCATGGAATTCAATGCCGAGGAATGGTAGTTCTGGCGCTTTGGGCCCATGCTCTACGACGAGAACATCTGGAGCGAGACAGGATATGATCGCTTTGGTGTTGGTGCTGTCCATTCCCACCTTGAAGGATTCAACAATTGACGTGGCCATCATCGTGAAGATGTATCCTGTACGTAGACGATAGAGCAGGTTTGAAGATGGTTGATTCCGATCGACAATGATCGCTACCCGCGGTATAGGGGTTCAAACGTTCAAAGCCTCAAGATTGTACGACTAAATTAGACATAAATACAAGACCTAAGACCACAGCGACGAATGGGTCTCTGCCATCATTTTGTCCCTATGCGTATGACTGCATGCGAGCGTTGAACCAGATGGCGGCACTGGGCCTGATTCCCTTGCACATTATGGTACTGTTGCCAGGAAAACACCATAGTGCGTCGTACGCAAATTTGAGAATCTGTGTTACGGATACGGCCGCAAGGACTTCCGTAGAGCACGGCTAGCGAGTCATGGGATCTTACGTTGGAGCAGCGGCCATTGTGAGTTATTGACTGAACTGAAAAACATTAGTAACAATTCACATTATGAAAAGCAAATATTGCAAATATATCTGAGTCGTCGTCATATAAGCGTACATCGAGTAAAGTATTACGTTTGAACTGCTCCTGAGAGCGATGACAGTCCTACTGCACGTAGTCTTGAAAACTTTCGCGATCGACCTCAGCCAGGGATCAAAACCCCGACGGCGCACCAGCGCGCCCGCGCACAGCAGACCTAACATCTGCAAAATGCCTGGCATCCACCTGCACCTGCTGCACATCAGTCTTCCAGTTCCCTAGCCACTCATTATGCAGCCCGCATGTCCACTTCACGAAGATGGGGGGCGGCTCGTGGAAGACGTTACCGCGGAACAAGCGGCGGAAAACGCCGCTGGACTCATCGAGGAGGTATTCAAAGGCGAGGAGGGAGTCTAGGGGGCCAAAGATGCGGTGCGGGGGGAAGGAAGTGTGCGGGGCGAGGGGACCACAGAGGCGGATAAATTCAATGTTAGGCGAGGTGAGGGAGATGACGGCGATCAAACGGTAAAGCCTTTCTAGGTTCAAGATCTAATAGGAAGGAAGAGAGCATTGCTATGAGCGTTGGGAAGGGGAGCAAGATATTGACGCACGTGAGGAGCAATCACTGTGAGAGTCTTCAGATTCCTGAAGTGGGAGAGAAACTCGTAGAAAACATCAATAGAATACTGGTCCAGGCCAACAGATAGAACTTGGACCGAGTCTGTATCATCACATGAAGGGAACAAAGCTGTGTTGCTATTCACAAGTAAGGACATTGAAACCTGCAGATGCGAGATAGGACGGCCAGGCAAGAGTAGAGTGCTGAAACACGATGTACAGTGCAAGATTTGGAGGTTCGGGAGAGCACCTGGGTGGAAGGTAATGTCTGCGGAGGGTGGATAGAGACTATTGAATTCCAGACGGGTTATCTCTGGTTGAGTATGCAGGAACCGAACGAACGAATCCATCATGCGAATCGAGCTCTTCCAAACAAGTTCCTTGAGCGTGGCCCGCCGGCAATGAGCATTGAGGTCGTTCATGACAGGCTCGGGAGGTTTTCCGTGGAAGAATGTCAAGTAATCGTCTGCGAACGAGCGTGTTGAGTCCCGAAGTTGGACAGATTCGAGGTTCGGAAGGTTGTTGAGGAGCCAGTCAAGGTAAGGCGAATGGCTAATTGGTGCGTCGCAGCCGTCGAAGGAGACAACCAGCCGTCTGACAAGATATAAGCGCTCCACGGGTTCGTTCCTTAGGACGGCGGCGAGGACATAAGGTGTGGAACGCCAAAATTCGGCCTGCAGAACAAAGGCATGGTAGAGAACATCCGCTCGCAGGAATTTCCAGCGCCTGGGATCTGGCTCGAGATGAAAGAGAGACTGGCTATCCAGAAAATCGCAGATTTTGTTGTATTCTTCGATTTGCACAGCGTTGGAGGACATGGAGGTCGAGGTGGAAAGGTGATGTGGAGTAAGGACGCTGGGTTGCTCACTTAAATACTCTCGCCAGGCTCTTGCATGTGGTTATGTGGTCATACTTCAGCCTGTGGCTACGCAAGTCATTGTGGCTAAATATTCCTTGCCCTTTCAGGCTAATGTTAATGTGAAGGGGAATCGTGGAGAGAGCAAGACCCACGGTCGAAGTCAACACGTTGTTCTCGTGAAGCACTCCTCGGTACACGCCAGGCCTGTCCTTTGCTTCGCGACGTCGAAAAAGCGCAGCATCTATTCTATAACCCTGGCCTCACGGAAAGCGTGCAACAGGGACAAAGGAGGGAAATGTAAGGTTGTACTGCTCCGGAGTATTTGTTCGGTCGAGCTCGGTGACTGCAGAAGGGGAATCAAAACGAAGGAACGTTGAAGCTTGAGCTTGACGTTGAAGCGGTTGGAGCATACCAGTCGGCCCCTAAGCTTTAGACGCCCGTGCGTGTGAACCTTTCAGCCACAGCAGCACTCGCTTGACGATCGCAACGAATCCTCAAACCTCCTCCTCAAGACCTCACTGCCGGCCTGACCTAGAAACTTGAAAATGGTGAGCATCAACGTCTGCAACGCCCATCCCAGGAGCCATAGCGGTTGTTCTCCATCTTCTACATCAATTCTAAAGGGTGGATGGTGAGTCTTCACTTCAGATGCACTTGACGGCCCAGTTCGTTGACTTTTTCCGTTAGAACCATTTCAGCATCGCATAATATCTTGTATAACGCTCATTGAGAGCCTCTTATCGGGTAGCGATATCAATGCTGGGCTTGCCGTAAAACGCTTGCGCTAGAGCTCCGGGGGACGCTTGCTTGCATTTTCAGAATGCTCGTAGCTAACCTCGTCTCAATGACCAGCCCCCCAAAGCCAAAGCAGGATCCGGCAAGAAGCCCGCTGCCGCCCCATTCGGCGCCAGCAAATCCAAGAAGGCAGCGAAGAACCCTCTCTTCGAGTCCACGCCCAAGAACTTTGGCATTGGTATGTTGCGCTGCGATGGATCAATAACTGCATCTATAACATCGTGATGTGAATAGGCCAGGACATCCGCCCCACCACCGACCTCACCCGCTTCGTCAAGTGGCCAGAATACGTTCGTCTTCAGCGCCAGAAGGTCATTCTCCACCAACGCTTGAAGGTTCCCCCCGCTATCGCGCAGTTCTCCCACACCCTCGACAAGAACACCGCCACCCAGCTCTTCAAGCTCCTCAACAAGTACCGTCCTGAGTCCAAGGTCGAAAAGAAGACCCGTCTTGAGGCTGCTGCTGCCGCAGCTGCCGACGGAAAAGACACCAAAGACGTAAGTTTCCACAAAGCTACGGAGAGATCACAGTGTATTGAATATATTCATGATACAGGAGAAGAAACCCCTCTTCGTCAAGTACGGATTGAACCACATTGTCGCCCTCGTTGAGGCCAAGAAGGCTTCTCTCGTTGTCATAGCCCACGATGTCGACCCCATCGAGCTCGTTGTCTTCCTCCCCGCCCTCTGTCGCAAGATGGGTGTCCCCTACGTCATCGTCAAGGGCAAGGCCCGCCTCGGCACAGTCGTCCACAAGAAGACCGCTGCCGTCGTTGCGCTCCAGGACGTGAAGAGTGAAGACCAGCGCGAGCTGGCTACTTTGGTCAGCGCCGCCAAGTCCAACTTGTACGTATCCCTCCGCATTCTGTGTGCGTTTTGGTTTATCGATTTATCTGTCTGTGTAGCTCTGACAAGTACGAGGAGCAACGCCGCCAATGGGGTGGAGGTCTCCGCGGCAACAAGTCAACTCAGATGATGCGCAAGCGTGCCAAGGCTTCCGGACAGAGTGTCGCCGCTGCTTCCCTCGGCAAGCTCTAAGCTTCGTCCATTACCGTATGATATATTCGGCAAACAGTATGAAGTATGCACGTTTACCTACGTCCTCATGTTGTATGCCCCAGTCACATCAAAATCCTTCGCGCGGTTGCTCGCCTTCTGGTACCTGTTGTCATGACCATAGGGTGCAGTTCTACTCCTCACATAGGCCTTATGAGGTAGCTGTAACCCAGATGAATAAGTCGCATGTTGCGCACCATGTATTTTGTACGAGTCGTGTCCCAATAGAATGAAACGGGAAACCTATCGTGTAGGTTGAGCTACCCTAGAACGATTCCGTTGAGCGGCCCGAGGGTACCTTCGTCGCGTGGAGGATAGCATAAACGGCGAGTCGCTGGGAAGCAGACCCCCTCAACTTCTGTCCCCACAGAAGGTGGCGATAACATAAGCCACGATATCACTCAAAGCTCCTCCCATAGAGGAGGCTACGTAGTAGCAACAAGATTATATCATTATCTACATTTTTATGGGTTATCCACAAGATTCTCAGAACATTTCTAACTTCATGTTGTTTAACTCGTTGATCAGGCTTCCAAAGCCCTGCATGGTTGAGGAATCTACGCCTCCCTTACACTTGTTCCGTCACTTTCCCCTCTCCTTCATAGATAAACGTTACCTTCGACGTCGAGTCGAGAGACTACAAATACGCAAAGAGTGATTCAGTATCAGAGATGTTTGTTTGAGGGAAGGGGAGACGTACCATATTGGACGACCCGGATTGCTTCTCTTCATCAGCGATAGCAGACATAATCTCCATCTCCAGCGCATCCGTAATATCGTCCATCTGCTGGCTTTGGGTGGAAGGCTCGACGTCGGTGGCGAACTCTTTAGTGGTATCGATCATGATGGAGATGTTCGTCTGGGTTGGGCGCTGTTGATTGGGTTTTGGTTTGAGTACGGAAGTCGTGGAAAGGGGCTAGGGTAGAGATGTGACGTGCCTTGTTCAAGCGAGCGATGCTCTTCAGCGACTTGGTCGCAGGTATCTCGCGGAAGGATATATTGTTGTGGTCGCTTGTGCTTTGGATACCTCCAGAGGCAGCACGGATCATCTTGCGAGCATTAAGCGTGGCGAGTAAAGAATTTGAGTACACTGTCAATGGAACGCCATTAGCCTCTGACGTGCTCGCCGCGACATCGGACGTACGTCTTCCAAGACAGAAAAAGAAGGCGATGTATAAGAAGGTATCCGGTGCGACTGCGATCTATTCCAAAATTCTAAAGATGAGCATACAGTGCCGGATGGCCACGATGAGGCGAGGACTTGCCGAGATGAGAGACGCGATGGCGCACAGACTCGTCAGAACGCCGGTGTTGACAGCGAAGATAATCTAGGAGGCATGTGTATCAGAGGAGTAGCAAAGGCGAGAGTCGCACATACCAGTTTATTGATCATGGAATCTGAACGTTGAAAGCCTGTGCGCGAGCGATGGAGGAGCACACAAAGGGCGAAGGCAATCACGACATCGCCAGCAGCTCCCAGAGCGTTGACAGTAATTGAAAGTTCCTGGTAGTTCGATACTTAGATAACTCGGGCATATCGAAGCAGCTAGATCAACGGGCAAACCTTAAGCGTGCCGAGTTGTTCGTAAGTTGTGAAGCGCAACCTATATATATAATGGATATTGGTTATAAGTAGAGGATGAAAGGAGAGATCAGGAATGCGTACGAAAGGGCGGCAAATGCTATTGATATCAATTCCGTCAGGATCGTTCGCTGGTCATGAGCGGGGAATACTCACCGAGCACACAACCTTCATTGACCTTGGAAGTCAGCAACTAATCTGTGCCACACAGGAATACATACCGAATTCACTCAGCACGAGGAAAGCCTGAGTCATATTAGCCACAGTCCGGAAGATTGAAATCATCGCGCGACTTACCACTAGTCCCGTTAACCAGATGTTCCGGCCGCTCACTAGAAGGCAAGACAAGTGTCATCAACAATCAGAAATGATATCCCTAGACATAACCTACGCTGCCAAACCCGCCGTGCTAAGAAACTGAAGATGGATAAACAGTCAGCAACCTCCCGGTTTGACTTGAGGGGGGACCGACCTTTGAACTAAGAAAGCAGTAAATCCCTGTTACGAAGTCAGCTTTCGGAAGTTGAAGGTAAGGGAGAAGGTACGGACATTGAAGAGAACTTCCACCTAGTACCGTTTCACGTCAGAATGAGACGAAGCCTAAGCAAACGAGGGACGTACAAGAACGCTCCTACCGTTCAGGCAAGATGTCAGCTCTGAGGGTTCAAGAACGTGAAGATGGTAGAAGTACGCACCAAACGAGATATTTGAGTTGTTCTTGGTTGTTGTAGTTGGAAACGAGGTATGTATACACTGCGGAGGAAGTCAATTGCTGCAGGATACGCCTATGTGAAACGACAAACCAGTATGTGATATCAAAACTTGATGAATGGTGTCGAATAACATCACAAACGATACCTTTAAAGACGAAAGTCATTACGTGAGTATAATGGGGCATTAATGGATGCACGTACAAGCGTCTTAACGAGCCACTTGTCGTTCTGATGCGTGAAATAATACCAGGCTTGAGCACACGATACTATGTCGACATGTCAGTTGTGGAATACAGCCACCTCACAATGAACGACTCACCACCATGCAGCCTAGCACGCCGAAGAGTGAGCTCAAACATGCAATAAACAAATCATAAAAGATGCTAACACAGCTGCGACGATCACGCCCACAAATGCAGCGCCGAACCTATTTCAAACTGAATGTCAGTAATAAACCGAACAAGAAGGCGTTGCACATACGTATCGTCAATATGGATGCGGGGAGACGACATTTAAATAATATAACTTAGTCCTCGTCGTAAAAAGGAGTGAAGCGGGGCAGCGAAAGCGAGGGGGCGGGAAGGCAGGAATCGGGATTGTAGTACCATGCGCAGGATATAAAAGCAATGGACGGCCCACCTTCTCTTCCCTCTTTTTCATCGTGCCTTCATCAAATTTCTCCGTGGAACTTACGATTGGAAAGTCCAGTTCGGAGGCTAACGCTTCCGCTGGTGCCCGTCCACGAGGTTGGAGTCACTTGTCTGGCAGGATCAGGCTACGGGACTGCTTTATTGGATATCCCGAGGTGCATGTGCGCTTAAGCGCGGTAAGAGGAGACGCCGAAGCAACCAGGGAAGGGATCCGCGCTATTGATGACAGCGGCAAAGCGCAGAGCGATGTTATATAGAAGTGGTGTCTGTCCGACAGCAGTTGTGAAGGGATCAATCAGGTACATTGATGTGTCCAAGTGTTGACCGCGACATGAGACCACTCCGCGCTGGAGGAGAGGAAATGCGGTCGACGCCCAAGTGCTCGTTGAATCAAAAACAAAGGCAGCCGTGGCCAGGTGAAAAATTGCGTTTTGAGCGGGCCCGAGATAGACGAGTTGCCTCATGCAAGGCACAGAAGCACAGAAGCCAAGCCTCAAGGTATGCTCGAGCCTTAAGCTTTTTCATGGAGTATAAGGAGCAGGACCACCTACGGTGATGTGAGAGACGAAAACAAAGCAGGGAAAACGTAGAAGCGACCACACAAGCCGTAATGTTGCAACAGTGTCTTATGTGCTCTGCTTGTCATGTAGTGGGTCTCTTCAACGGCTTGAGTTGGAGCCTTCGACGGGATGATTAGCTACAATAAAGCGGATGGCGCCAATGGAGCATTTCAATTTTCAAAAGAGAAGCTTTCCAAGAGAAGCTTTCCCCGTCAGACGGTCAATCTCAAAGCTCGGCGGAATGCGTGTTCTATGGAACGTCGTCACCGACTCAATGGAGCGGGATAGCTGATCGGCGAGAGAAGCCGGAAGGTCAACGATGCGGACCGGCTGCAGCATATGCAGCCAGCATGGATTCTGGAACGTCGGACGCGCAATATTATTCTCTGATAGACCTGTGTATGTATTTATCCGCGAAATGTGCTCAGTACTCCGCAAACACAGTGAGCCTGGACATTTGGACGTACTCGGGGAACAGGCGACAGTGCTTCTCGAGCAAGCAACCTTCGCGGCTTCGTTACCTTCAATGATGCACTGTCGGGCTAGCCGGGACATCGTCGAACTGACCTAGGCGCCACTTGCGCCAAGCATTCGGGCCATGTTAGTTCGTGATTCAATGGACACCATCGGTGGGGACAAAGTCAATCGACGCCGCTGTGAAGCTGCACTAGGGTCGTCCTGCGAAAAATACTAAGCCACTCAACACGCCCGCGGGCATCCCGAAGTCCATACTGGCTGCATTTGTGACGTAGACACGTCCGAGGCGCGAGTATCACCTGTATGGTCGGCCATCAAGGAGTGTTCGCGTCTCGGTAGACCTATACTTCAGAAGTATGACGAGCGAGAGACAAGACACCCATCAAATGAAGACATTTCAACAACACCCCAGCACTGCTTGACTGGATCCGCCGCTGTCTATACACAAGGACTTGCGGGGAAGCTGAGGGTATATGTGCTCCCAATCAACGCTGTGTGCATTCGACGAGCAAACGGGAGGACTCAACGATAACGGAAGCATCTACGACGCGTATCCCGCGGACTCCTTTCAGCTTCAGATCAGGATCCGTAACGCCCCAGCGCGCGCCTCTTGGCGACATCGACGCTGAACCGACGGCATGCATGGCCGTGGTGGCATAGTGCCGAAAGTATCCGTCGAGTTGGTCGTCATCGCTCAAGTCCACCGACGCGATATCTCCTGAGAGTTCAAGGATGTAATTCGACCATGCAGATAAAGCGATGAATCTTTGGATTAGCCGAAATGCTTCGCGCAAAGCAAAGCGGTCGAGCTCGTGCATCAGCATTACGGGATCAATGGAAGGATGATCCAGTGGATTGGAAGTCTTCAACGAGATGGAACCACCTGAAGTATCAATTATCAGCAAGGCGCTAGATTATAAGCGAATGCAAAAATTACGGGACATGGGGACAGTATGATCTCTTAGGATGCCGTAACAACGTGCCGAGGACCTTTCCGAGGGAAAAGCGGCCAAGACGTCTGACGGATGACCCCAAAACCAATCCAGGCCAGCATCTTTCTGCGAGTATTGGGGGCTGAGGGATACTTGGATAACCTTGCTGTGGGGCGATGGGTGATAACCATACGAGGGGTTTGAAGTTCTCTGAGTTCATCTACACGCCAAAGCATTGTTGTCTTCGCTAAGAAGCAGTGTAGATTGAGTATCGTCGACGGCCGGCATCTTCCGCTAGTATTCCCACCCAGTATCATAAGTTTTTGTAACTCACGACTCGATTCTCGACTACTTAGCTAGGAGCTCTTGAACTCTTGAACGCTCACGAGAAGGTAGTTATTCTGGCATCGCGTTGGAATCTCCACGTAATCTCCACTGGCATCCATCAATCTCAATCATGGAGCACGGCAACAGCAGTGGCGACTGTCGGCGCGCTCGTATGTTGAAACCGTTTCCATTTCCTCAGCTCCAGACGCTGGGAGGTGGGTGCAATGTTCAGAGGTAATCATTATGCTTCGCTCCTAGTTGGCTGCTGGACCGCGTCCGTGACTTGGTGGTGTTGTTGACGTCGTCCCTAGCTACGCTGACTTCGAATTTTACTTCCCAGCTTGATTGCAAGGTAGCCACCATGGATATCAAGTATCGACTGGAGCCGTTTGATGGTCGCTGGTAAGACGGTGTCCTCTTGCCAAATACTGATGATTACCCCGGGAGCGTGGCCTTCTCATGGCGGCCATCTGATGTCTTGAACCTTGTTACATGCAACAGTCTCTTTGAGCACCACCCCTCATCAACGACACCACGCACCATCTCTATGTCAAATTCCTGAGACACATGAACTTGTGGAGTCAAGCGATGCCTTGGCCATTGGATCGTCTCAGGCTCATTGCCTTCGTTGCGGGCGCATCGGATTCTGAGTGGTATATAAGCCGTCTTGAACCATCGAGTATTCCACAGAGCAGGTCTCTTCAGTGCTGGTCGGTGAGCACCTACATCCTCCCCCACTTCGAAATCCGGCTTACATTTCCCAATCTCTAGCTGAAATTTACATCACTTCACACATAAATCTTAACGAAGTCAGTTGTGGTCGACTATTATGGCCTGCAATCACTAACCGCTTTGTCCATAGACCAACATGATCACTTCTACCTTCGTCTTCCTCGGCCTTGTGGCGAGCACCGTTCTGGCGCACCCGGTCCAACGGAACAACGCGGATTTCGACGACTTGGTCGTTCGGGACGCAGGGGCCGATACTAGCGTATACGACATCATCAAAACCCGTGAGTTGGACGATCTCACTACTCGCGACGTCGGGGCAGATACCAGTGTTTATTCCCTAATCCACGCTCGGGAGTCCGATCTCGACGAACGGGACGAGAACAACTTCGAGGAGAGGGACTACGACGAGCTCGCAGAGAGAGCTGACGAAGAATTTGAGGAACGGGACTTCGACGACCTAGAGGACAGAGGCTTCGACGATCTTGAGGAGAGGGATGTCGCGTAAGTCCGTGTCCCTCTGCTCTTCCAATTTTACCGACGTTATTGCGGACAGGGATGACTTCCTCCGCTACGTTCGATTAGAAGCACGCAAGGGTCGTGGAGGCGGAGGCGGCTCCATCCCCAAACCTGCGCCTAAGCCCTCCACTCCAAAGCCACCTGCCCCGAAGCCACCTGCCCCAAAGCCCGCCCCGCCAAAACCAAAGCCAAACGCTCCAAAGCCCGCGCCTCCTAAACCAGCTGCGCCCAAGCCCAACGCGCCGAAACCAAAGCCCGCCCCGCCCAAACCAAAGCCTAACGCTCCAAAGCCAAAGCCTAACGCTCCCAAGCCCGCGCCTCCGAAACCGAAACCAGCTGCGCCCAAACCCAATGCGCCGAAGCCTAACGCTCCAAAACCCCCCAAGCCTAACGCGCCCAAACCCAACGCACCAAAGCCCAATGCGCCGAAACCAAAGCCCAACGCACCAAAGCCCGACGCACCGAAACCAAAGCCCAACGCACCAAAGCCCGACGCACCGAAACCAAAGCCCAACGCACCGAAGCCCAATGCACCGAAGCCAAAGCCTAACACACCGAAGCCAAAGCCTGACACACCAAAGCCTCCCGCTCCTAAGCCCAACAGGCCGCCCCTCGATCCTAATACCGTAATTGAGAACCTCCCCGGTATTATCGATCCCGCCGTGCAAATTTGGATGCAGCAACAGGAGTACGTTGCGATACGCACCATTTGAGGAACCCGAAATTCTGACTGACGCCGTATCTTTTAGGCAACAGTTCCAGCAGCAGCAGATGGAACAGCAGATGCAGATGCAGAGCCAGCCGTAAGCGTCGCCATGATTCTTTATGAAATGAATACTCAAGCATGGCATCTTTGCATTAGGGTGCCGCCAACGGACCCAGTGGCATAGTTATGGGCGGTGTGAGTATGAGTACAGAGTCTTGACGCGTGTCCGATGGTGTGGGGATGTAGACGTAGAGTGATATCACTTGTTGTATTCCGCCCTGTACTTCGGCGTCGAACTATGTGTCACTGATGTGAAGCACCTCTTGCGTACGCCGGAGACACCAACCAGACACCGATTGAAGCGAGCACCATGGTGGGCGATTAATTTCGAACCCAGGCTGACGAGTCTGAAGCGAAGAGTAAGCTCCCCATCGAGTTAATCGGCCTTATTATCGACTGTGCGTTGCTGGATAAGATCGAGGCGCGGGGGTTGGAAAAGCTCAATAGAGTTGCTGGAAGCAAATGTGCTGGACTTCTGTTGGATTTATAGCGGGCGTCCGTTCATTGTAGTTTGAGGCGGGGATGGGTGGATGGATTGACTCCACCAGCGCTTATGCGCCACCAGAAAGTGACTGACTACCACCATGCCGCCTCAAATCCGAGTACCCTCGACTCTGCGAGCAGTAGAGAAATCTACGGCAACGTCCGTACCTCCTGAAGTGGCGTTTCTCGAAGGTACATGGCATGTTACACACTCGACTCTCCCAATGTGGCGCTCGAAGCGAAACGTCCGAATCACGTACACACCAATTTCTGGCACTAGCGACGGCGGCCCTCAGCGCATAGACGACTTGGTGACATACCAGTCCATCGGCTCGGAGAAGGTCCAGTCGGTACGTGGCGTCGATACTGCGGTTACGGGCGGGGGCGTGGATGGTTGGGCGTGGCATTGGCGGGGAAAAGGGTGGTTGATGATCGCGTCGTCGCGCTGGGAAGTACTGGGATACGGGCCAGGTGCCGATGTCGAAGGAGAGAAATGGGCCGTAACCTACTTTGCGAAGACGCTCTTTACTCCCGCCGGCGTGGACATTTACTCGAGAACCCCGCAAGGACTGTCTGAGGAACTCCTTGGTCAAATTAAGGAGGCGTTGAAAGGAATCGAGGACGAGGACTTTCAGAA
The DNA here is from genome assembly GCA_017499575.1 of Sanguinoderma rugosum. Taxonomy (NCBI): domain Eukaryota; kingdom Fungi; phylum Basidiomycota; class Agaricomycetes; order Polyporales; family Polyporaceae; genus Sanguinoderma; species Sanguinoderma rugosum. Next base: position 2,684,471 of record VTPW01000018.1, on the reverse strand, counting down.
GCTCATCGACGGGCTTTTCGAGGTCCCTAGAGACGTTGAGTGATTGGTTCCTTGATGGTCGTCTCGTCCGTCCTTCGTCGAGGCCGCGCATGCTGGTCCATGCTCTCGCGCACGCCGTACTTTTGCGCTATATACGACGGGTGCGTGCATACAGCCGCATACGATGTATCACTCATGTACGCGTATGAGAAATCCCATTGGGCCTTGGCCATGTTCGACTCTATGAGCTTCAGAACCCGATACGGCGATTTCCTGTTGCGCTCGGAGCTTATCACAAAACAACAGACAATCACTCTCAGAGACGGGTTACTAGTAATTACCCTACAATCTATACACTGACCAAGTTCCATGCAGCCCACTGCAACAAGAGGGGGGGGGGGGTGGGGCACAGTTTTTGAGCCAAATTCCATTCACATCTCCATGGCAGTATGTCGGTCATGAGTTAGTTTCATTCCCCTCCTTTGAATTCCATCCATTCTTATGGTTAATTTCGCAGTTTAACGACCGACGCGCTGGAGGCTCTAATCACAACCAGCTATCCAGCAATGAACAAGCAAGGTGAGCTGCCAACGCAGTTAGCGGTTCCCAAGTTGGGAGGGGTTTCAGGACAATCGAAGTCCGTTCGGCGGTCCCCGACCTTTCTCTGCTTGATACCGTGCGCGACGACGGTTGACTGAGATGAATGTTGAACGTCGAGTAGCTTCACAGTACGTCCACTGCCAACATTTACAAGTGCCCAGACTAACCATAACAACCCGAATGATACCTTTAAATCCAGATCACCACAGACAATTTGGAACTCGACTGAGATGATGGTAAGACAAGGACTTGCATGAGCTATACCTCTCGCATCATGCTCAACGCCCAGGGACAAGTTGCGCTCAACTGCTGGTGATGAACGGGGATTTCTATTACTTCCTCGGTCAATTCAAGGAACTGAGTTTCTCGATCGATTGACACTAATTTCGCCACTTTATCATATCCTTATAACAAGCTCACGAGATATGCGTAATCACCGTTCATTTTTTCTATGCCCAAAGCCGACCTCTTTGAACGATTTCAATGAAGCCCCATCACACTTTATTCATTTGGCATTTTGTGCTCGTCCTCTGCAACTACGGGGACGCAACTCTGGTAAACAGGACGATAGACGATAAATTCGGAGACAGCGCCGCCGGCAGCGTCATAACGTACTCGCCAGCTGGAGCATGGAAAGACGGCACGGTTTGCAAGAATTGCGCAGAGCACCCGGACCCGGATCAGCTTTTCAAGGCAAGTCAGTGTACCATATTGTTTTGGTAGGACGAAGGGACCAACTTTAGGGTCCGCAGCGTACTTGGACAGACTCCACGTTCGGTGTACCAGTTAGCGGAATCGACCCCAACACAGTGTTCACGGCGTCCGTGATGTTCAACGGTGCGGTATAAAAAATCCAGCCTATCTGACTATTGACGAGTCGCCTAGGCACAGCGGCATACGTTATCTGTGCCCTCGACCATAGAATTGTCGGGCCACATGGCTTGTACGACATGTACTTCTTCATCGACAATCGCCTTGCAGGCACCTTCTTCCAGGAAGCTCCAGGAACGACTGGGTTCGACTACAACGTGACTGTTTTCGCCATCGCAGATCTCCCTCCGATGGAGCACAATATCACCATCCAAAATGGCCGTGTCGGCGGCCCGCGATCCTTAATGCTTCTCGATGCAATAATCTATACGTGAGTGTGCCTGAAACTCTCGTAGAACTCGAGATTGTTGCTCATCGCACATTCACAAAGCCAAGACAGTGGAGAGCTGGCACCAGAGCCTCCGTCAACGACAACAATAATCTCAACTACAGAGTCATCACCACCACCACCACCACCACCACCACCATCGCCACCTTCTCCACCACCACTAAGTGTGACTACCATCCTCGCAATTGCTGTAGGAAGCATTTCTTGCGTAGTCCTCGGCGGCCTTGCCATCTTTCTGTATCGTCGACTCTACCAACCATCTGGTTCACATCAATGCATCCCATACCCCTACAATGCTCCCATATCTGAAATTCGAGTTCACGAGGAAGAGGCACCGCCATCTAACAATGGCGTACTAGATAGCATATCTACTCCTCGACACCCAAGGAAGATGCATCGTCGATGATAGAAACTTGACTTACGCTAGGAGAATACTACGACCAATGTGTTCCATGATCCACCAAATCCAGTATATATCTTTGTCTACATTTCACCTTTGCTCCCACTGTGTTGTTTCAAATTCCCCTCATTTTCGTCCTTCCTGATGCAAGAACTGAGCCGTCACCGGCGCAGCTCATATGTTTACCTTCGAAAGTGCTCTTTAGCAGTGAAGACACCGGTCATCTCGGTCACGCGCACAATCATTGATATTCAACTATTCATTGATTCCTCTTTGGTAAATGAAGCCATCGCAAGTGAGCAGGGTTGTGATCTTCTATGACACAGTCAATAATGAAGAGAAGATCATGTCAAACATCTCAATGCATATCAATACACATGATACCAACAGATAAATCTCATGTTTTCAAAAACAGGGCCTGACTTATTGCTCCCTAAGATAAAGGAAAAGATAGCAGGACCTCACAATACAATGAATAAGTAGCATAGTTCCTTCAAGTATGAGGTCAAGTGTTTATTGACCTCATCTGAGTGAAAATACAAGTGACTCCTCAAATGTAAGGATGCATATGCCTGTACGAAGCTGTACAACCAATGTCCGCCCAAGAACTAGGCCATGCACAACCCTGTGAAGGCTGCAAATCACGTATGCAGAACAGGCATCAAGCAATTGTGTTCGCCTCCATCATGGGACGAGAATCTGATTCATGTTGGGACATCATTTCTGTTCATCGTACATTTGCCTAGCTCTATCAGTGCCTCCGACTATGAAGATAGCATTCCGACCAAGGATCAGTGAAACTTTCCCTCCGCTTATATTCACTTCAAACTAAACTGTACGGATGCCTTGTCCCCGCTATCAGTCCAACACGACAGGTCGAAGTCAATGTCTAGCACATTTGCTGCTAGCAACCCCGCAAACCCCTCATTCACCTTCGCCAGCTCCCGCGCCTCGATCTCATCCTGTAGGGTTGGCACCCTGTTCGAGCCCGGATTCACGGTTTATTGTATGTATATTATCATTTCGTTTACTTCCTGTTTCGGTCCGTCATCAGCTGCGGCCGCATTCTATGTTAGGTACTAGATTACTTACTTACACATGCGCATTCTGCATGTCTAGTTACATGTAGTACAAGTATATATAGTACCTACATATCTACCTACAATTAAAAAGAAGTATAGTTTCCCCCTCAGTTGCGTTGAGTAGAGACCAGCAGTCGCACGCGGCGCTGCTTGGTTGCGTTTCCATCTTCCGTTCCGTTCGCCACGTGCGTTCGGGTTCCGTCTTTCCCTTCCTTACTTCGTCTTTTGGTGGGAACACACCATTCCCTGTCCCCGCCCACACACGCCGCGAATTCCCCTTCGCACCTACAATCCAGCGGCACAGAGTTGGGGATCATGCCTCTCACATTGATACTCAGAACAGCCCTCCCGAGTGTTCCATGATCTTAGAGCTGTTGTAGACACAGCCGTAGTCCGATGCTTGCGGGAAAACGAGGCCAGGGAAGGGGAGGCGGCCGACGCACGCCTTGATCAGACGGAAGGCTTTCAAGTATTCATCGCATTTCACAGCGACAATCCCGAGCACAGAGGGCCGGATCGTGGTGCCGAGCTGAGGCGCACCACGGACACGATGCGCCAGATTCACTATGCGCGGTGAGCGCGAGGCGCGGGGCACCGGAGAGATGGGGGGCGTACCTTGTACAGTCAGTTCTGACAAGCTGTCAGGAATCCACGGCGGAAGCTTCCAGCGCCTCTGGCCATCCCATCGCACGGCGAAGGAGCAAAGGTTAGGGCACGCCATAGCGGGTAAAGCCGCTTCGACGGCAGGGGTTCGAGGCGCGTCAAAGCGCACGACTGATTGCGCACCGATGGTCGGGGGGGGGGGGGGGTAGCCGTCGGTGAAGTCGTCCTCGGTATACACGATCTTCAGTTCTTCGAGTGTGCGGGAGGGAAGAAAGTCAATGAGATGCTGTTTAATGACAACTTGCGAAGACAGGGGACGAATTTGACGAGCAAGGCTGTGGTTGCCATAAGAGAGGGGGTGGGTGAGGTATCAACGTCGCCGCCGATGATAACCATCGCGTGCAGATTTGTTAAGCGGCCGAAGCATTGCGGGATCCACTTGGGGAGTGAGGGGACATTGCTCCCCGGAAAGATGGAGAGTTCGTGTATGTATTTGCTGAGATGAGGTGCCTTGAAATGAAGGAACGATAGCCTCCGAATGGTATTGTCTAGCCGATGAATTGTGAGAGTGTGGAAGATATGAGACCGGCAGAGGTCGTTCCATGCCCACGATACGAGGGAGCAGGCTTGGAGATGGTATAATCGATTGTCTTCTTTGTGACTGAGATTTGCGAGGGATGCCACAATAAGGCCGATTAACTCGATAGGAATCCGAGGCGTTTACTACTTGGAACAAGTTGGCAGGTTGCGAATCCAGTTGACCGTGGGATTTCTTCTTCCATCCCACGCATACTCCATTCAATGTTACGAGCGAAGCGCTAGTGCTGATACACAGTGGAATAATTGGGTTCAGACTACAATCCGCTGATATGTTCCACAGGAACAACCCGTGACATTAGTGGCACGTCGCTACCGCTCATCGCACTATAGCCGAGAAGAACGGGACCAGAAGAATCGTCCGGAATGGCAGTGAGCTGTCCCAGTCCTGAAATCCTCTCCCCGTCAGCAAGATTGTACGATTCCCGGCTTACGCCCTTCCAGAATTTGACACCCAACCCGCTTTCCTTGATCGGCCCGAAGAAAGACACTAACGAGCTGCCAGCTATGTTGCAGGTGAGTTAGTGATGACCGGTGACTCAAGGACTTGAAGAAGGCGATGCGCACCAGCTGATAGTGCTCCGGATTCCACACCTGACAACGCAACCTTTCCGAGGCCTTCATCCCAATGGTTACCTTCAATCCCGTTTATCGTCATTTGCTTCAACACGTCTACGCCCGAAGAAATGCCAGCCTTGATCGTGATTCTTGCTACGGTCGTCGCAACCCACCCAGCAACCTCTCGGACTCCGATTGCACCTGCTTCCGCCGTAACGTCGGCGATGGTGACCGCTGGGATAAGGGCATCCACGCCGGCAGAGAGCCCGCCGCTGATCGCTCCGAATAAGGCCCCAAGTCCTATTGCTACACCCCACGCCTTGTTGTCCGATGGTTGCCCAGATATCGCGGAGCGTGCATCGTATGATGCGCCAGCGAGGCCGCTACTCACGAATGCCATACTTACCGCTCCCACAACAAGAGCGGCAACAACAGTATCAACACCTGGGACAAACATGAGGGCAACGCCAATGGTGAGCAGGGCAGCATCGACGAGCCTGTACGTGAAGGATTAAACAATGTTTCAGGTCAGTGGTGGGTGTAGACGTACCAATGCCACCAAGGGACATTTCCGTTCAAGTCTATAAAATTGATGGGGTCGTTGTGAGAGAACGAGTACATATTGAAAGACGAGGGTGTGACATTCTGGATATCCACTGGAAAGCTGTCCAGAGTCAGGAAGCGGCCAGTCTGGCGAACAAATGAGCTTTCCTAGTGTAAGTTGATGTGATCGTGACTTACGTCGGGATCGTAGAAGCGGGATCCAAAGTAGTAAATACCGTCGAACATTTCTTTGCCCGAGAACTTGTAGCGAGAAATATCATCTCCGGCGATGACTGAGACCTGTCCATACGAGTCATACGAGTACTCCGTCACAATGTTACCATCGGCGTCAGATACGGCAACGGTGCTACCTAGATGATCGGTGTGGAAGTAGTTCACGCTGGGCGAATCCGCAGTGGAGGATAACGCCGCACGGCGGTATCCATGGACGAGGTACGCAGTATTCGTCGTTTCTCCTGAAGCTGTGATGTCGACTTCGTACGTACGGTTAGGATATACCCTGACGTCGCCGTTGGGGAAGATGGCCTTGATGAGGCGACCGCCGTAGTCGTAAACGAAATTGGTTGAATTGAGCGTAATGAGACGGCCTTCCGAGTCATACTTCATCGATGCCTTCTCCTCTCCAGAACCGTCCGTCTTCGAGATCAAGTGCCCGTCGGCGGAGTACTTGAATGTGAACAGGGTAGCGCCGGTGCTTATATCGTTTATCTGATCAAGTTGCCAACCTTTGGTGACGTAGGTCTTGTCACCTTTGGATTTCAGGTTACCACAGTCGTCGTATGTGAAAGTTTCTTGTTTCGTATCCGTGGAGCCCGCACCCGGTATGCGCTCGGAGAGTTGACCTGTAAATCATCAGCATGATGCATTCCCTCGAAATAAACAACAAACAAACCTGAGCTATCATAGCTGAATGTATGGCTTGAAGATATCCCAGGTAGTAGACCTTGAGAAGCGCTACTGAGGTCGTAACGATTGATGCGACTGAACGCATCAATCTCCCAGGTTTGCTGATGTATCGTAGACCCGCCCTTGGCCAATGACATGCTAGCCAAGGATCCATTAGCTGCTAGTTGGGACGTTGAGGTGATCCCATTTCCGAATTCACAAGTGAGGGGTTTCTTCACAGCGTCGTTATAGTTTTCGAGATTGACCCAAGCCCGTACTTCCGCACCGGCGTCAGCAAGTTCAACTCGTTTGACGGTTGTGCCATCAGAATACATGGTGCGAGTCATTACTGAGCCATCTGGATTGGTGATCTGAAGCAGTTCCTTGCTCAAAGACCATTTGTACGAAGAGGTGTAGTCTTGCGAGTCGATGGAGAGCTTGGAAGAGGTTAAATTCCCACGTTGGTCGTAGTCCAAGTTGTAGACGATGCCCTTCGTAGACGAGACAGAGACAAGATTTTGCTTGCTGTACTTGCCGCCGACGTCGTAGACAAAGGTGAACGAGTCTTCGGGGGTCACCTTGGACAAGGGGCGATTGGCCCAATCAAACGTTACGACAGAGCTGGTACCAGTTAACTCGTTACTGATAGTCACTTTCCTTAGGTCGTCATCGTAAGTCGCGGTGGTCTTCTGGATGTCCACGGTCGTCCCGCCATTGGAGTTGCAAATTTGGCGAGTGAGAGCACGGCTGAGCCCATCCCAGCCAATAAGAAGAGTATTGCCCGACGGGTCACTTATCGAGGTAGGCCGCCCCAGCGCATCGAACGCAGTACCGACTCGCTGGCTGAGTTCGTTGATGGATGCAGTAACGAAGGACTTCGTGAGTTTAGTTGAGGAAGGCTGCGGATCCGGAAGGTTCGTAACTTCTCTCGCAGTGGTGACTGTGTTCCCGCCTAGGCAATCAGAGTGGGTCTCTTTGGCGAGCATAACACCATTGGTGAAGGAGTACTCGAATGTAGAGTTGGTTGGGGCTACGTCCGACGCAGCGGGAGGGAGTGTAAGGTCCGTCACGCGTGAGAGGGGATCGTACTTAAAAGTGACGTATGTTGGCGTGGTGTCCGAAAGATAGTTGCGCGCTCGTTTGACAATTCTCCCGGCCCCGTCGTATTCTACATCAGAGTAAATCACCACCGTAGGGTCTTCGGGGCTTGGCACCTCCTTCCTCCAGATACGGTTCATGCCATCGATGTGGTTGACTATCTTGACCCAAACATCTCCCCCGTTGTCAGTATTGTCGGTGTACTCAAGGCGGTAAAAGTTGATGTCATCTGTTTCGTAGGCTTGTTTCTCGACGATGGTCATCCCCGACTCCTGACTGCCAATGGATACTTGCGTAGCACGCCCGAGAATGTCGTACACGATTGTGGTGATGTCACCATTGGGCGTAGTGTTGGAGAGTGGCTTCCCCGAGGCGAGATCAAAAACGGCGGTTTCCGTCAATGGATCTGCGGATGCTGAGGTGTAGACAGACGACGATGTCAAATTGCTATATGTGGCATCGTACGTGCACTTGCGTAGCGCCAGTCCCGGACCCTCCACGGTAATCTGGTTCCCAGCTGTATCGAGTTCAAACGATTGAGTAGACCATGTGTCTCCAGCGATCCACTGGCTTTGTTCCGTCGTGGTAAGAGAGCCCGGGTAAAATGTCTGTTTGACTTGTTTCATAATAGTAGACCCTGATGAAACCGTCTTGAGGGTTTTTTGACCAAGAACCCAGGCTACGGAGTCGTTATTGTAAGTACAAGCGATAGACAACGCGGGCGCTCCTGTTTGCGGGACCTGTGTAACCATGCTGGTGATATTGCCCCAATCATCGTATACATAATTGACATTGACTTCGTATGCGAGGGAACCGGACTCGTAGTTGCTCTCCTTGACTGCCGACAAGCAAACATACTGATTCTTGCCGCCGTTCCCCGGAATGGCTTGCCAAGTATTGTCAGTGACTTGCAACAGCTTGCTAGAGGTTGTGTCCGTGACTCGGATCTCCTTTTGTTGACTGATCAAAGGGAACTCTTGCCAGTAATCTGTCGCCATCGATGAACCGAGACATGGCGCAGTCTTGGTGATTGTCTCAAAGCCCAGCCAGCCTCGACCGTCATATTCGTATTTTGCGGTCTTGTACATGTAGTCGCTCTCATCGACGACATCCGGCCTCGCTGCGTAGGGTGTATGTTGGAGCTTGTTAACAACATATGATGGGAAATAGATAATCTGGGACCGCGTGTGCGTGGACGACTGGGTGACCGACGATAATGAGAGATTCGCAGTGAAGGAGACGTTCTGCGCCATGGCGTTCACTGCCGCTACCGGGGACTTCGAAGCATCTGTCGTGTCTGTCGTGTATGTATTTGGGTCGCTCAGAGGTGAATATGATACAACAAGCTTCGCCCCCATCCCATTGTCGTACCCACATATGAAGTCAGGCGGCTGGGTGGCAGCAGACGGCAAAGGCGTGATCGCGATCGTACCACTGACATTAGAAGTGCCTAAGAGACAATCCGATCGTCCTATACCGCGCAAGTCGGCCCAAGAAACGAAGCTGGAGGAGACGCCCGGCTGCTTTACGTTGTTCAAGATTGTGAATGTGTTATTGAAATATCGTAGAACCGTCACTTCGGTTTGAGGTGTGCTAGCATACTGCATTTCGAACGTATTGACAAGATCAATGGAGGTAGTCGAAGACGTTTTCGCTAGTGTCACATTGCCATTGTAGGCAATGCTGGTGGCTATGGGCGCATCTGGGGGGAGGAGGGTGGGTCCTGAGCTTCGAATCATTTGTAGTTGCAGATTGCCATGGATATCTGGCGATACAACAAGGAGACTTGTCTTCCCATCTTCGTCTGCTGAGTACGGGAGGAAGTTGATGCTACTGGTCCAGGCAATACTCTGCGCAACGGACAGAAGAGGCCTGTCGCTGCGATATTGGAGTCGGCCATTCGAATCTGACTGTAGGATTTCAATTTGCACTTTATTTGCTCCACCCTGGAATGCGGAGTACATGATGAAGATGTCTTCAGCCCTGTGGCGTATGTTAGTACGAGTGAGCACTAACAGGTAGCGAACACTGACTGATCACCATTGAGGTCACCAACGACGACCTTGATGGAGCTCGTGCTCGCTCCGACTGGCCCATCACACGCTGGGAGGATGGTATACTTCTGTCCGTCAGATGTGAATTGGACAAAGCGTAGCGCTGGGGATCCGCTTTTCCACACTTGGTATATGTAACATAGACCGACATAGCCATTGCCCTAGGAGATCGTATATAACCCCGATTACGACAACAATGGAGTGCTCTCACCTCATAATCACCGATGAAGAACGAACCCCCTGTAAACTCGGGGGTGAACGATAGGGGCGTCTGAGCAACGTAGCCCTCTGGAGTAGAGAGGAGAACTGTAAGAGTATACGAAGTCGGGGAGCTAAGGATATGAAGCTGCAGAGTCTCTTAAGCAAGATAACCTTCGACTTCCAGGGAGAGAACGTACCAAGTCACCGCGTCCGTCCCCATTGATGTCAAGAGGCAGGAGTTGAGTAGGGTAATCAATACCATCGAACGCAGAGGCCGGGGTGGATGAAATAACACCGTTTGTGTCCGCCCGGAATACGTCGAGGTGCAGTTTAGGTGATCCCTGATACCGTTTCGATGCCACTACTAAGTCGCTTTTGCCAGTGGCATAGACATCCATAGGAATCACCAGCGCGCCGGAATCTTGGGGGTTGACCGTCGTCGTGGGGCCTAGATCGCCGAAGACAGCAGGATTACTGTCGATCCAATCGAACTTGATGGGACGAGTAGTGTTGCCGGAGGGATCCGTGAGAGAGATCGAAACAAGACGGCTGACGCTGCTGAGAGGTGCCGCATCGTAGGTTAGATTGTGGGTGTGAGCGAGTGCGTTGTTAACGTATGATTCGATACTCGACAACCGCTTCTGCATAGCGATTTTGTATCCTCCAAGGTATGTGGTAGTCGTGTCGGGGCGGTCATCGTAATTGAACTTGATATTGCGTTGGTGAGTCATGTTGATGGCCTGGTTACCGCCATATTGGACTTGGTCAAGATAATAGGCCCCATTAGAAGTGTCGTTAATCCATGAATAAGAAACGTAGTTCTTGAATGGATCGATGTTCTGGGTCACCGCCCAGACCCTAGCGCCATTCCCGCCAGCTGCCTTGATGTTTGAGTCCTGATAAATGTTGTAAGCATAAATGAAAGGAGTACATGATTTGCGCATACCCACCGGGGTGTTTCCAAACGTGCGCTGAGTGCCGTCTGCAAGAAATTCCACCCAATAATCGGGATTCGACGCGTCGTTACCGTGGGCCACAATTTTGGACCACGTTTCGAGCTCATAGCGATATTCATTGTTCCCAATGGAGACAAGACGTTGGCCATCAAGAGAGAATCTGTCATTCTGGTCGTAATTGACGGATCCTACAAGATGTTAGGTATGGATACAGGAAGACGGCATGAGAATGAACCTCGTATTTGATCCTGGGCGATAGTGGCTGCGACGCGTTCGATGACTGACGCGCCTTTAAGAGCCCATCCGACACCGATCACTGACGCGTTGTTCGCCGCTGAGTGGTAGGAGACGGTCAAATTGGGTGCCATTTTAGCTGGTGGTAGCATAACTTGAACGTCGATAGTGAGGGAGCCATTGGGGTCAACATCGTGTTTCACTGGAAGTGCGCCTACAATCTCTGCCATGATCAATATACCAGGAGTGAGTTACTCTCCTATAGATCCAAGGTCAGCTTATAAGAGAAGTCCAGTCTCAGCAATGAAAGGTTTACGTCCATCGATAATCGAGATTGTGTAGCGGACCCAAGCTTGACCAGCGAGACTGCGAAAATTCTATATAGACGAGGACGCAACATGAGTACAGCCATACCGGCGAGGTACCACTCCGTGACAAGGACCATACCACGTCCCCGTACGGTGGGTGTCGCGAATAGCGGTCACCATGAGCCCCAGAACTCACCATACCAAGATAAGAACTTGGACTAGATCTAATGGTGATTTCAGCTTTCCGTGACGTCGCATATAGAGATCTCGGCCGTCCGCACGAAGCTGCGCACTGCAGCCTTGTTTACAGGAAAGATCGAATGTGACCCAAGTTGAACTCCCATATGATTGGTGTCGACGGCGAGCTCCGCAGTGCGACACGAGGCTAGATGCGAGATAGCTCTCGCGACTGTCATATCGTGGAGTAAAGAGTACAATGCCCATCGAGAGCAAGAGCGAGCCAAACGGGGTAAGCACTTCGTACTGTGTAGTGTCACTCCGTTTTAAAACGACCTTGCTCCTTGCTCTCCCGTTCGCAATCAGCGGTTTTACTGTCCTTATTGCAGTAGACAGTGCTGTATTTACGTCTCTTGGAGAGCCTGAATTTCAGTATCGCTTATGTTGCGGGGATCTCACATACTTGGTTTCGGTGCTCCCGCTCCTTCTTTGGTCAATAATTCCAGGCCATCCAACATGTCCCTTTTGTCCCCCTTTGGCCATTTGCGGTCGTCAAGGCTGCTCAAGTTCGGTTGGAGTCGCTGAGTGAGGCACAAGGGTCAGCAAAGGGTGGGCGTCGTACCAGTCGTACTTACCAGGATCAGAGAGCTGATCAGAGTTCCGAAAACCAATTTGGTGACCGTGAGAGCTATTTATCTCACGATCAGTTCTCACAGAATGATTTCATATTTTTCTTTCACGAGGCACGACGGTGGCCACCAACACCATGCATCTCTGGCACAATTCCCGACGGCATCGGTTGCACGCCTTTGAGGCTGAGCAACAGCCATGCCTACCTCGCCGGCGATGCGGACATGAAGGAGAACTCCGAAATCAGAGATGTCGCGAGCAGCAAGGGAACTGCACAGGCCAGGTGAGCTGGACGTTTGAAGGGAGGAGGCAGCTTCATCGTTCCATGTACTGACACAACGACGGAGAGTGTACCAAATCCCCAGTGCGTGGATATCCACGTTGCGAACAATATTCCTGAAACATTTTAGGCGCTGCGCCTACTGGCATGGACCACGATGAACACAGATTGAAGCTTCGTTCTCGAGTAGGGCCAAAGTCCATACGTCCATGCACGTACAAGGCTTCCTCATCGTTATCCTCGACTTTAGCGTTCCTTCAGGCAGCAGTGGGCTGTTTCTTGTGGATCGTCGTAGATCGTGCCTCGTTAGGCATGACGAGCGCCAAATGGTGTTACAAAGTGCAAGCATGCGCCAAGCTCAGGCCAAGCTCTTCAAGGCGTTCGTTGCTGTACTTTGCCCAAAGTGCACATGTATACCAGTTTCACTACGCGTTTCATCCCGCCCATCGTCCTTCTTACACGGATGCCATTCACAACTATCAGCTTGGTACTTTGTACTCGTCGGATCTCGACTCATTGGTATGTAGTGATAGTATAAATACCAACCTGAGTAGGTTTCGCTTCTCTATCGTGCTGGTCCACGGTCACATATCCCTTTGCATTGTAGCGACCTGGTGTCTACTACGTCTACTGAACTTAACCATCATCACACATCAGTCCTCAATTCACGATGCTTGCACGAATGACCTCCCTCGCCGCCTTGGCGCTACTCCTGCTTTCGTCCGCATCTTCGACGATGGCTGCCGTGGTTTCTCGCCGCCATAATACGGGAACCGGAGTAGACACCTTCCATTCGACGGAAATGTACCCCAGATACGAGAACGGAACACATATGGAAACACTCGAAGACCGCTCGCCGGCCCTCATCGCCTCCATCGCGCTCGAAGGAGTCAACATGATCATATCCGGCATCCAAGGTGCTATCAATGCTGACAAGGATGTATGTGATCTATCCCTAAATAGCCCGCCCTGCCCGCCTCTGACGCCAAGGTTTACTTAGGCTCGCGGGAAGTTTACATCAAGCCTCGTCTCGGAGATGCGGAAGAAGTATCCAAAGTTCAACTGGGTCGTCTGCCATACGAAACACGAGACCAAGTTCGATGGCAAGAAGGGCAAGGACTGGGACCACAGACATCAAGAGTTCGACATCAAACTTGGTGGTACCATCGGGTAAGTCGTCCCTCTTTCTTGGATATCAATTAAAGCCTGCTTTCTAATCGCGCCATTTTACTCCCTCCCCCGCTCCCCTCTCGCAGATACGAGATCTACAATCTAGGGTCCGGCGAGTTCATTCGCAAGGGCGACGGAGGATTCCTCAACGTAAGTAACCCGCGTCAGTTCTTCTGACTTGGGCTCACGTCGATGTTGCTGTAGTGGGCCTACATTGGTAACGTTGCCAGCAAGAGCGGCGATGGGAAGAAGATTAAGTTTAACAAGCCTTGATCTGTCTCATAATGTTAAGCGCGTAGTAGTAGTAGTAGTCGGAAATCACCACTTACAGTGCTTGATCAGAGGGACAGCTTACCATTGTGAAGATGCTGGGCTGAAGCTACCAAGCTGACACTGAAAGAATTACTCCGAACGCTACACTACCGTAATGGAACTGTCGCTCAACCATATATTACGGGGTCTCGTAATGCTACCGACTTTCAGTACTTCGATTACGGTTGCCGCATGATGAACTTCGCTAGGGCCGAATGGCAAGGACAGGAACTGGGGTGCCGGCACTCCACTAATTGCGAACATGCTATTTGGGAAGTAGTTCAGACCACGTTGGCCAGACGAACGCCACTGAACAGCTTCAAGCAGCCTCAAGTACGCAACAAAGGGAGGCGACCTAGACCTCTATCGAGATTCAACTGATAATCGCAAACACGAGGCCAGGGATGATCTGGGTACCTCGCACGGCGAATTCTACTGCGTTCTAATGGCTAGGTGCCCCTTAACGAACACCTACTCGTTGGCTACTACGTCGCGCGGAGACGGCTGTCATCAGATGCGTGCTCGAGTATAAATACCGCTCGACCTGTCAGCCCATCATCGTTCCGCCCGCAATACTCGCCATGAACACGGAAGAACAAAAGAATGAGACCCAACGAGATGAAGCCACCAATGAGGCTCGCGTTACCACTTCGCAGGCCAGTGTGGACAACGAGCTGATCCCACCTCCGGGGACCATGTATTACTCGCGGTAAGCCACCCATCAATGTGCGCGTACCATATCCCTTACATCGCACCACCATAGCCAGACCATCGCTTTTTTCGACAACTGCACGTTCAGCTTCGCTCCGGGGATGAACGTGCCCCCAGTAGATTGGGGTACAGTATCTTGGAGTGCGGACGTCTACACGTATGGCACAGGAGGTGTGCCCCCCACGGACGACAACTTTGCCAATGAGGGCGGGTTGATTTACATCGTCATGGTCCACCGTGTCACGGTCTCGCTGTTCAGCGGGTTCAGCCCGGACTCCTGGAATAGCATGAAGTTTTCACTCAGATGGAGTGACTCGAACCTCACGCCCGTGTACCAGCTGCCATCCACCGGCTCGGAAGAAGTGACAGGTAATAACTACAACTGTTCGTCCACCTCTTCCGGATCCCCAACCATTCACCCACCTGATCATGGCTTTTAAAGACGAGATCGACTTCGTGCAGGGGATGCAGATGTTGCAGAATTTAGGAAACCAGGCAACGACCTTCGATGCGAGATACGGGCAGACCTTCAGCCTTGCACAAGCCACGCAGACAGGCGTGGCTGCGACCGGTGCCGAATTTCAAATTAAAACGACCGGAGTGAGTCAGTGCTACGTATTGACCCGCTCCCGTCTAACCAAGCGCAAGTCATCGAGCGAACATAATTTCACTCAGACTTCTAGCCTCAGCATGCTCACCCACCCGAACCCCGGCCAGTTCCCCGTTTCCATAGGTTTGTCATCGCAGCCTTTGTCTTTCGTTTCCTCACTGATGTATTGTTTCACAGAGGCCGATTTTAGTATCGTTGTAAGTTTGTCTCGGTATTGAGTAAGTAACGCCGGAGAGCTAATAAATGCCTGCCAATAGGGAGAGGGGATTTTCCGAGCCATGGACAGCAGTAGTTTTAAGTTGGATCTTGGGTTCTAGGATATGTCCTTCGAATGAATGGACACTGTAGTGGTGAATCTACGTGTAGACTAGTAGATAGTCTAATGATAATGCGAGGGTCCGCCTCCGGCAGGACAAGTCCGTGTGACACCCGAGTGAACTAAGTGTGAGAACGATGAGTCCGAGAGCGAGAACAAATGAGTAAGAAACTTCGGATGGTTCGGATGCTTCGGATGGCTTCGGATGCGCTCGGACGCGTAACAGACAACTCGGCTTCGGGTAGTACGATGAGGACGGCAGGAGAATGAATAGGACGGCAGGAGAAACTGGCTTCGGATTGGACTCGGACTCGGACAACGGCGAACTCTGACAACGGATGAGGAGAAAGCTTCGGACGACTTAGACTCTGACTCGATGTGGGGGGGAAACAAGCTTAGTTCTTCTAACTACGAGTACAGGAGTTTTTGTAGCTAAGAGAACGGAAAGATCCGAAGCGAAAGGTACCAGGAATGAGTGATGGAATACACTAGTCAAAATATTAGAGTCCGCGACAGAAGAGATACGACAGTTTGGTCCGAGATGTTTGATCCGTTATCATGTGTATCCGGTGCGGGTCCGTGACGTCCGAGTCATGTGCGCGCGAGCCCGAGGAGTCGGAGAGGGGTCGATAGGAGATAGGGGCAGCCGGAATACACGGAACGAAAGGGTTCCACCCTTACATCCCCCGGGGACTTTATGTGTTGACCCTCCGGGGCAACGTACACGGCGAGCAAGAATTGCGAAGTGGGAAGGTGGGTGGGTGAACCAAATAGTGGCGTGGGACAAAAGGAAGCGCGGTCACATGACGGATTGTTGATATTTCGTCGAAGTCCAACATCCAGTCTTGCTCTCCTTCTTCATCACAACCACCACCGTCCAACAATGTCGAATTCTCTACAGCACGTCCCCGCCCACACGACCGAAGAACTCCGGACGCTGAAGAAGAAGGAGGCCGTCGTCGCCTATGAGGCCGAGGTCCAATACTTCGCTGGAATGGGTGAGGTAATGCCGGAACTGGACGACGAGCACCGCGCAGACGTGGAGTTGGCTGTCGCCGACATGGAGCAGCAGCAGGTGAGTTGTAGATGACCGCGCACGCAGCTTCGTAACTGATGGACGTTAGGACTGGCTAGCGGCGGCAGAGGAGGTCTTGGTCGCGCGGGAGCTGCAGGGAAGCGTCGAGGACGAGGTTCGGGCGGCGATGGCGACGGCGACGGGGCAACTGCTCGAGGCGCAAGGCCGGCTTGCCGAATGGCAAGCAGCGGACGACTTGCGAGCGCAGGAGGCGCGGGATGCTGCGGAGGCCGAAAGACGGAAGGAAGAGGACGAACGACGACGGGAGTCTGAGGCGTTGGAGGAACAGCGGAGACAGGAGGCACGGCGAGCGGCGGAGGTGCGTGACGCTCGACGACGGGACGCACTCGCAGCTGAGGAGCGACGGCAGGCTGCACAGAGACCCCCACTGGTCGCTGGTTCGGGTGTGGTCGGTTCGGCTATCGGAGGTGCGGCAGCGGAACAGGGCGAGAAGGAAAACGAGGAGGTCGTGATTGACATCACGTCGGATGCAGAGGACGAGAGTACCCCGGCTCCACGCACCAGACGACGCGCCAGCACCATTCGGGCCGGTAAACGGAAGGCCATCGAGAGCGACGAGGCCGAAACAACACCGCGGACGAAGCGCATCCGAAAGCGAGCGGGCAACACGGACGATACGCGCGAGAAAACCCCACCTCCGCCTGCACCTTCCGACGTGTCGGTGTATGGAGGATACAACCCGGAGGGTAAGTCCAACACTCCGGGTGCCAAACGGCGACTGACTGCATGAACAGACCGGAGCACCAACCCGCGGAACGAGGAGTGGGGCTGCGGATACGGCGCGTCAAAGGAATCGTGCCCGCATCCGAGAGTCGAGTTCTCCGGGTACCGGCGTTGCCTTCGGTGCCAGCAGGCCCATTTTTCGTGCGTCGGTACCGGCTGTCATGCGTGCGAGTCATGCACCGGCTCGAAGGTCAAGTGTTCGCATGCGAAGACGCGCGCCAGGCAAATGAAGACGGTGGAAGCGGAGGCGTCCGGGAGCAAGGTAGCCGGTGGAAGGAGAAAGCAGCGGGCGAGCTCGGGGCCGAGGACACGACGACGGGCGGCAGACGAAGTCGGTGGAACGAGTCGCACCACGCGGGCAGCATCGGGGAGTGCGCTGATGCCGCTCCTCGTGGAAGGGTGCGCAGACCATGAGCTCCGGGCGCTCGCGCAAGTCATGACTTCGATGGATGCTCGGATCGCAGCTTTGAAGCAGGCGACGGAGGAAGCGGAGAGTACCCGGGCGGCAGCCACGAGGAGCCTGACCGCGCTGATTCTGCGAAGGGAGCTCGAGGATGCGGAACGGGCGGAAGCAGCGGACGAGGAGGAACGGGAAGCGGATCGACAACAACAGGAAGATGCGGACTTTGGCGAGGAGTAAGGAGAAGGGGGAGAAATGAAAAGAAAAGGCGCTTGGCTCGTAGGAGACTTCTTGAACGTACATAGACCAATTTAATAGTATTTCTTGGGAACACGTGAGAGAATAAGTGAAAGAGTATAAGTCAAGGAAAAGGGACGCAGCATGGAATCCGAAGAAGTCCGGAGTACTCGGACACAGAAAAGAGCACCGGAGTCGTCGGATGGCTTGTAGGAAGCTTCGGGAGTATAAAATAAGTATCGGGTACGAGCTATTAAATGAGAGACGCAAGGGATGAGAGACAGAAAGTGACCGAAGTCTGGTATACAACACAGGGCGAACCCTGGTCTGGGTGGAAAAAATTTTAGAGTACTAGACGGTTAGGCTGCCGCGAAGGCGTCAAAACTCGGTCGTTCGTCATTTTTTGTAGTCCGGCGAAGTTTGCAGCGGGTTGAGGTTCCGGAAGGTCTTCGGAGTCGTCGGAATCATCGGGTTCGGGAGATTGGGGGACGGGAAGGAGATGGCGGTGTCGGGCGTAGTAGGGGATGACGCGGAATGCTGCGTAGCGTAGAGTTGAAACAGAGCCATCAAGTTCGGAAAGGACGTAGGACCCGCCATGAGTGCGTCGGACGACAACCATAGGTCCCATGTAGCGAGGCATATGTTTGAGCGAATGATCTCCTTCTATCTTCTTGTCACGAACGAGGACGAGCTGTCCGGGAAGAAAGTTGAAGTCCTTGATCGTCCGGGCGAACCGACGTTCGAATTCTTCTAGGGATGCAATCCGACTCCGAATAACTTTCTCGCGCATACGTTCGATATCATCCGGACGCTTCTGGAGTTGTCGGGCGCGCATGGAAATGAGTTGTTCTGTGGTGAGAGTGGTATCCGGAGGAGGGGCGAGATAGGTAGCTTCGTGGAGGTCGAACGGAAAGAGGGGCTCGATGCCGTGTACCATATAGTAGGGAGACATTCCGGAGGTTTTGGAGATGGTGACACGTTCGGCCCAGAAGACGGATGGTGCGACTTCAACCCACTTCTTCTCGTTGCCGTCCGCAGTCTTCAGGAGTGAACCCCGAACGTCCCGGTGTCTTCGCTCGACGAGTCCGTTGGCTTGGGAGTTGTACGGAGAGATTCGGATGTGTCGGATGCCATACTTCTCTGCGAGATATTCGACTGCCTTCACAAACGGGGTACCGTTATCCGTCACAAGTTCTTCAATGGCGCCCCAGCGGCATAGAATCTCCTGGAAAATAAACAAGCCGAGTGTCTCCGCGGTCTCCCGGCGAAGCGCGCGCCACTCCGGATAGGAAGTAAGAGCGCAGCGAGCGTGGACTATTTTGTTGAATTTGTTGACGGAAGGCATAACCATGCAGTCGATGTGGACGCGTCGAAAAAGGGAGAGGGGAATTGTCGGAGTCGGCGGAATGTGCAGTTTGAAGCTGGAGCGGATCTGGCACTGATGACAAGTCTTAACAAACCAGCGGACGTCCTGGTCGAGGTAGGGCCACCAGAAACGCTCAAGGAGGCGTGTCCGGATAACGAAGATACCCTTGTGCCCGAGAGAGTCGTGAGCAGCTCGGATAAGATAGAGGCGGCGACCCGGATGGATGTAGACCTTATGCTTTCCATGGTTGTCCTTGCGCCAGAGCTTGCCGTCGCGGTAGAAAAAGTTGAGCGCTTGTCGGACGAAGTTGCGCATGGCGGGCTCAGTGAGTCCGACGGGAGCCTTGCTGGTCCGGAGGAAGGTTTCTATCTCCAGCATCCGTGCGTCCTTATCAGAGGCCTTCGGAGTCCGGGGAATGTCGTCGGAGTCGTCGGAGTCGTGGAATCCAGCAGAGTCTTCGTCATAGATGAAGGTGCGGACGAGGGATCCGAGATGACCCCGGAAACGGTTCTGAGCAACCCGAGAGACAGAGGCGTCGCCGTCGGAGTGAACCTGTAAAGTAAAACCACAAGCTTCGTCTATCCAACCCTCAACATCTTCTACAAGGACCGGATCTTCTTCGGCTCTTCTTCGTCGTGAAAGGCCATCGGCCGGAGTGTGATCCCGAGCGGGAACGTGTTTGAGTTTGAAGGAAAAGGTAAGGATCGCGGCGATCCAGCGGTTCATCGCAGCGTTCGGAACGATGTCCGGATTGTTGATCATACCTTTGATATATTTTGCGTCGACCTCGACAGTGAGATTGCGAGCTCCGATGAGCCAAAGCTTCGTGGCCTGGAGTGCCCGAAAGAGTCCGTAGAGCTCGATTTTGGATTGGGAGTAGCGAGATTCTCGGTCGTTCCAAGTGATAGACCCGAAACGGGACGGATAGCGTTTGTTGTCGGCGCCCATCTGGGAGAGAATGAATCCGACGGCTACGGTGGAGGAGTCGACGGCCAGGATGACTTCGCGATCGGATGAATGGTCGATAGCTCGGAGTGCGGGGGAAGTGATGGCCAGGTTCTTCAACGTGTCGATGGCAGCAAGCTCGTCCGGACCCATGACAAAGTCAACGTCCTTCTTGGTCAACTGCACAAGTGGTTTAGCATGCTTCGCAAAGTCTCGGATGAAGATACGCATGACTCCGATGGTACCCAGGAAACCCCGGACGTCGGTGACGTTCTCGGGCACGGGCCAATCGCGAATCTTTTGGACCCTGTCATCGTCGGGTTCTCTACCCTCGTAAGTGCACATGTGTCCGACAATGGATGCGCGCTGAACACAAATACGTAGCTTGACTCCGGAAAATGTTCCGCCAAACTTCTTCATCCGGTGAGCAATCCGATGCATGTTTGCGATATGTTCATAAACGAAGCGTCGGATGTTCGGATTATCGGGAAGGGTCTCGTAGGAACCGTCGGGCTGCTCGTATCGGGTACGCGGACCCTTGACAGGGCAATCGTCGATGTACGGATCAGTGACATGGGGAATTTCGTCTCGCATAATGAAGGTGAGGTCGCCATGCTGAATCTGGACGGAGTTGGTGAAGCCCATAGGAATGACGGTGAGACGCTTGGCTCCGAGAGGTGTCTGGAATGTCGTGAGATCACGCGAGCTTTCCGAGAGCTTCCGTTGATCGAATCCGACGAACAAGTCGTAGATACCGTAGCAAGACCGGCCTCCGAAGGTTTCGGCATAAGTCTCGACCCGAGGCGGAATAGAGGCGTCCTTGATAGTGGCGGCATTGAGAGGCTGAAGATCGTGGACTAGACGGAGAGACTTCCCATCCTTCTTGAGGACGCAGAACCAGCGAGACCGGTAAGAAGAACTGGATTCCTCGTAGACTCCGGACTTGATTTTGTCTCGGATGACTCGGACGACCTCGTCGTAGATACCCGGAGGAATGGGAATGTTTCGGAGTGCCCAAGGAACGTGCTCGATAGTAGGCATTACTACAGGGTCGAACCACTCGTCAGAGAACTTGCCTCGCTCATTCTCGGACCATGCGAAGGCGTCCTCATCAGTCCGGATGAACCAGTGCGCCAGTTTGATTTCCTCGGGAGAAAGCCAGTTGTCCGGATCGACAGCCTGCTTGTCAGCGCGTTCCTGCGTGTACCGGAGTCCCGGAGTGAAGTCGGGTGGCTGAGTAGGGAGAGGTAGAAGGTCGGCTAAGATGTCGGGCGGTTCACGTCGAACAATCCGATACTGTTCCGGAAGGGTGGTGGAGACAGGTACTGTGCGATTGGCGACCTTCCGATACGGCTTCTTTCCGTATGTTGGCATCCGGGCAGTTGCTGCGAAGACTTCTGCGGTCGGAGCGGGAGCGGAGTCATCGGATGAGGGAGGAGGGGCGTCGGAGTCGGAAGGGGTAAACCAAGATGTAAAGGTAGAGTAGGATGTAGTGGTGGAAAGGGGAATATCAACATAAGAAGCACTCCGAGTAATGCCATCTTCGATGATATCAACAAGACCTGTAGAGATCCGTTGCTCATCCGACAAATCGTCATACGTGCGAGAAGAATGAGTATTAGGTACGGGCGCGGGGTCACAAGTATACACCGGAGTCATCGGATCGGGAACGGAGTCATGCGGAACAATATATGTACTTTTTCGGTTCATGGAACGGGGGACAGACAGAAGAGGAAGAGATGGATCGGACACGGAAGGAGAGGTATCATATAAAAGTGTCTTCGGATAGGTAAAGCAGCGGAACGGAACGGAGTCGGACAATGATATCATGAGAGAGGAATAGAACGGGGGTATAAAAGATTCGTCTCGCCACACAGGTTCCTCGACGGTATCTAAAAATGCTCCTTAGGCTCTCGGGAACGGTGGACTCTTTTGAAAGTAGGGATGAGGAAGCGGCGGCTGGAGTTCGGATCGTGTATGGTCAAGTCCTGGCGACCGTCGGGGTAGTCGCGGGTGACTGCGGATGTGAGACAGAAGAAGGGGCGTCCGAGGAGTACCTCATAAGGTGCATCGTTCACGATCTGCGCCTGGACGTAGAGATCGACGGGTCCGAGAGACATCTTCACATTGTGCGCGAGTCCGATGGTCTGGTTCGACGATAGGTTCGCGGACTCCATGGTGATGAACTTGTCAATGTCGATGAGCAGTCCGAGATTGTCGAAGACGTCGCGGCGCATCGCGATGATCTGGGATCCGGTGTCCAGGATACATTCGACCTCATACCGATCATTGAAGATAGGCCGGATGATCCGGAGTGACTGGGTCGGAGCTGCGACAATGCAATCCTTGTTCGGGTCGCGGGTGGCGGACATCAGAACTTCTACGACGTCCTCGGGTTCATCGTAGCACGTGGCCATGTTGACGGATGCGTAGTTGGATTCCGTAGAGACTCGCTTCGACGAAATGAGATCCCGAAGTCCTTTCCGAGCGTCGAACGAGAGTGCGAAGAGTTCCCGTTGAGTGATGGTGAGCGTGGTGTTAAGGGCGCGTTCTAGGACATCGGAGGCTACCTTCGGATTCTCGATGTTGGACTGAACCCGATAGTTCGGACGATACGTCGTGCGACCGGTCTCGATGGCTTCGGCTAGCTGAGACCGAGCTGATGAGGAAGGGAAGGGGACCGGAATAGGAGGAGGGAGGGGTGCTTCGGACGGAGTCTTTGCCGGAGTGCTCGGAGTCGTTTCGAGCGGCTCGGAGAAACGGACGTCCTTCCTCTTCTGAGATGAAGTGTACTTCTTCGCAACTTCGGGCATCCGTTGCATGAGAACCTGCAAGAAGATTTCCTCTTTCTCTTCTTCCTCCAAGTCGAACGGACTCGGAAGCTCCTGGATGAACGCCCGAGACTCGGACTCGTCGGACTCGGTATAGTGGAAGGTGCTAACTTCGACCATGTTCGCGGACGCTACTCCGGAACTTGTGGCTGCCGGAGTGACGATCGGGTGAGGCGGCGCATCGCGATCCTGAGATCTGTTGTTGGCTCTCATCCAGTTGTCGACCTGATCTTTGAACGAGTCTCCGGGGAAGGAACGATTGATAGTTTCTCTGCTCGGGAGCACCATCCATCGGCCTTCTTCGTTCCGGCCGATCCATCCGTTCCGTTCGTATCGGACAGCATCCGGACACGAGCCCATCGTGTGGTAGAGGGAATGACAGAAGTGGCACTTCCGGGGAGGTCTCGGATCAGTCCCTTGTGGCGCGGGAGGAGGAGGAGGACGAGATTGCTGCGTTTGGGAAGGCTGAGGTGGCTGAGACGGATACTGATAGTTTTGTTGGGGAGGGACTGGCTGATAGGCATATGCTTGGGCGGTCGGAGGCGGAGGATATGGATAGAATGAGTTCGGATTATACGGATATTGCGGAGGAGGGGGGGGATACTGCGGATGCGATTGCTGAATCGTCATGAACTGCTGCATCATAGCTTGCAGGGCACGGATGTCAGCGGATTCGGTTTTGACCGGAGCCGGAGTCGTCGGACTCACAGTCGGAGATGTCGAAGACGTTGTGAGAGTCGCCGGAGTCGAGGTCCCGAGAATGAAGTTCGCTTCCGTATAGATCTCCGTGATCGTGTAAGGATCGTCCGGATGATGCTGCATGTGGACCATCGCCAATCTGTCCTTGATCTTTTGACGGGTGCTCGGATCGAACCCTGCGAGATAGTCCCGTCCGACGTCCTGGGTGGAGACGCTATTTTTGGAGAGGAGCCAGTTGGCAGGGACGAGGAACTTTCTATGATAGACTCCGAGATCATCCTTTGTGAGCATCGGGGTCTGGGACTGGAGAGCAGCAATAGTGGAAAGATCGGACGGACGCCATCGTCGTTCGTTATCCGATCCGGGGTAGAGCTTCCCGATACACGTTTTGAATGCTTCCCAGTCGTCTCCGTCGGCTGCATCGCCGCTGCTGCGCCAGATTTCCCAGTCGGAGTCGTCGAGATATCCGATTGTAGCTCGGATGAGATCCCGGCCTTCGACCTGAGCACGGGCAGCGAGGTACTCCACTTCGGAGAAGAAGCGATGGAGTCCTTCGGGCTTTCCGTTGAACTTCGGAGCGGTATGGTGACCGCGGACGGGCATCGTTGTGGCCATCGTAGGAGGAGGAATAGGGGAAGGTGACGAAGTGGGCGGAAGGTTTTCGGATGAGTCGGTGAGTGATGAGGGTGTCCCGGATGTTGCGTCGTTTGACTCCGGAGTGGTTCGGTGAAAGGCTGCTGCGGGATTATAGAACAGACTGTGTCGGAGTGACGGAGGAGTAGGGCGTGATAGGATATCCGGATGTTCGGATTCTGGGCGTCCGGTAAGTGCGAACTGCCAAACAACGGTGTCGGGATCGGGAACCCAAGAGCGGACTATTTTGAACGGGAAATATGCGGATGTCTTCTCGAAGAGGAAGTTGATAGCCCGCTGCGTCGGACCTTCCGGAAAGATGTCGTGGAGAGGATCGGGAGGGAATTCGAATTCAATGACGGAAGAGGATGATTATGCGACGGTGAAACGGGGGGGGGGGGGGGTGTCTTGAACTTTAAACCCTCGCGGTGGGCTCCAGAATGTAGTGGTGAATCTACGTGTAGACTAGTAGATAGTCTAATGATAATGCGAGGGTCCGCCTCCGGCAGGACAAGTCCGTGTGACACCCGAGTGAACTAAGTGTGAGAACGATGAGTCCGAGAGCGAGAACAAATGAGTAAGAAACTTCGGATGGTTCGGATGCTTCGGATGGCTTCGGATGCGCTCGGACGCGTAACAGACAACTCGGCTTCGGGTAGTACGATGAGGACGGCAGGAGAATGAATAGGACGGCAGGAGAAACTGGCTTCGGATTGGACTCGGACTCGGACAACGGCGAACTCTGACAACGGATGAGGAGAAAGCTTCGGACGACTTAGACTCTGACTCGATGTGGGGGGGAAACAAGCTTAGTTCTTCTAACTACGAGTACAGGAGTTTTTGTAGCTAAGAGAACGGAAAGATCCGAAGCGAAAGGTACCAGGAATGAGTGATGGAATACACTAGTCAAAATATTAGAGTCCGCGACAGAAGAGATACGACAGTTTGGTCCGAGATGTTTGATCCGTTATCATGTGTATCCGGTGCGGGTCCGTGACGTCCGAGTCATGTGCGCGCGAGCCCGAGGAGTCGGAGAGGGGTCGATAGGAGATAGGGGCAGCCGGAATACACGGAACGAAAGGGTTCCACCCTTACAACACTCAACTACCTGTGTACATCTTTCCAAGGATATGTACAGTATACCAGCGGGTTATTTTTGTTCGCCAAGACCGCGCGAACTCCAGAGTCTGGTTTCAAATGTGTACTAACGAACACTGGTACTATCGCCCACGGATCAGACCTGACATTGCGCCCTTCGTATTCTCAAGAGGACACCGGGCCTGAACAAGATAAAACGCCTGGCAATTTGACTCCCAGGAGCTAAATGATATGCTGTTTCAACGGCTCCTTATGAGCTCCCTCCTACTCAACTCACCCCGCGTGGGACGACGCGACGCCGTAGGGTGGACTCTAGAATGTTTCGGTCGCACAATCTGTAAGTCTTGTTACCAACGTGTATAGGCAATTGGGATATGTAGACTTTTGCGGCATTCGTTTCTGGGAGAATAGCATCTCTCCCTGCGCCTCGCTTGCGGCCTGACAAAGCTTTATGTGAGTTCATCGCGTTCGTTCTATTAGTCTAGGCAAACATGGAAAAGATGGCCGATGTTGTAGCACATCCTGAGTCCATTTGGCTTATCTTGTATCTCGGCAATGGAAGTCTCACAAGACTCTCAACAATACTCGTAGCAAGGAGAGGCTTACATCTGATTTCGTGCCTCAGTTCCCGTGTTGAAAATGCCCGCTGCTGTTTACTGATGCCACGAAGTTGATTACCACCTCGATTGAGACTTGAGATAACCGCAGGAGTCGATCACTTGAGGAGCTATTTAGACCGTAGTGCGACGGCCAGTGCATCGTCAATGTGCATCTGGGGACACTTTCAGAGATTCCAAGCAGAGTTAGAGCTCTCGGGAGATCACAACCCTCTTACTCACTTTAATGGTATCAATTACAAAGAGGAACGGGTAAGTGGTTGAATGGGATGGTAAAGACGAGGGGAGGTAAGAACGACGTAACTGAGGCAAAGGTGAGATGTAAATAAAGAGGGCCTTGAACAAATTGGTCGTTCATTTCGCGAGTGAGATCTATCTCACGCACGACGTGTCTTCCTTAGCCACCGAGGAGTAGACATATTATCTGGTACAACGCCGTAAGATGGTGGTGCCTCTGCCTCAGGAACTCGAAGTTCAGGGTTGTAGGTATAGGGGGTGCATCGACGTGCATTGGATAGTCGGCGGGAACGGTGATAAAGAAGGAAGGCGAGGCCGCTGAGGGTCGCGGCGCAAATTGCTCCCAAAACAATCGCGACGGCGGTACTAACTACAAGTGGTGACTTCTGGGGTGATGGTGATCCTGTATTTGATATGGTTGGCGTTGATGAAGGTTCTGGTTCCGGCTCTCCATTATCGTGGCTTTGTGAACGTGTGATGAGCGAAAATCTCAGGTTATACAGAGGTTTGAGGTACGCTCACGTATATATTATTACATCGAGGAGCATCAAGGACGATGGGCCGCCAACATGTCCATTCTGGATGGTGATATTGTGCTCCATCGGAAGGAGATTTGCGATGGCGAAGACAGTGACGTTGTACTCATACCCGGTAGTCCCTGGAGCTTCCTGAGAGAAGGCCCCTACAAAATTATTGTCGATGAAGAAGTACATGTCAGCTGAATTGCTATATTTTTTGGTCGTCGATAGGTCGAGCGCACACAGAACATATACCGCCGTTCCTAGCAGGTGCAGAGTCAACAGACAGCTACATTTCCGCCGCTAGATTTTTTCGAATCGCACCATTGAATATCGCAGAAGCCATTGGTACGATACTGGGCGCTTTGTCTCCACGGAATGTGGAATCCATCCAAGTACGCTACAGGCCAAGTTACTTCCATTGTGCGGAAACGTTCCCAAAGAAAGAGGAACTTGCGTTGAACAACATATCTTTGTCTGGGCGTGCCCGACACTTCTGACAATTTGTGCCGTCGTTCCAGACTCCAACTGGTGAATACGATATGACATGGTCGGTGGTGGCGTCTCCAAACTTATCGTCTATCGTCTTGTTGACGAGAACTGCATCTCCATGCCCGCAGAAAACGAGTAGAAAATGCCAAATGAATAAAGCGTAATCGGGTTTCATAGGGATAATGGATTGGCTTGCTCGCACATCTTTTTCGAGCTAGATATAAGGATCAGATTACAAACCAGATGGCAAGGAGTCGATAAGATACGACTCAGTTCCCCGAAATGACCAAAGAATGATCAGGAATAGGCAGGAGTTGAACATTGGGGTCCTTGGCTACGCCTCAGTGCAGTGCTAGGCGAGGATACAATTGGAAGATACAAAATGTGAGGGGCGGGGGTTGGCCTCTGTCCAGGAGCTATCGTAGCGTCCTTAGTGGTGATTGCACTGCCGTCGAGCTGGTATTCGTGGTTGGGCGCCATGTCGATATGTTTGCGTCGTTTGTGATGGTTAATTTTATGATTTGATCCAAGTGCCCAAGAGACCGAGCCACTACACTGGTTTGAAATTTCTGAACGCTGCCGCTGGCTTCCCCAAGGATACCGCAGATGAGAGTGTAAAAAATCTTGATTCCCCCTGCACTAACAGCTAAACCTGCATCGAACGACATCATCGATTTCATTGATGAGAGACCAGGCTGGAGAAAAGGCTGAGTACGATAGTATTTGACGGGAGAGCTCTGGTATGAAGAAAACGCGTTGAAATGGTGAATCCAAGTTCTGCATCGTCCACTGATCGTAGTACGCTTTGGAATGGGAAGGGTGGGATCTTGTTACATAAGCAGGGCGGCTAGCAACAAAACCTACTAGTACATTTGCGACGATACCGACGATAATGAAGTTCATAAATCACACATACATTGGCTCAATATCATACCTGGCTTCTACTCATAGATCGCGACACGGTACCACCCTGGTTTCTGTTTGCCCAGACCTAGCGCATCCCTCAGAACCTGCACCTGCTCCTCATTAACGAATATCTGGTCCACCCTTCCCCCCGTTTTCGCACAACGACCCCTTGTACCCAGCATGATCAGAGGCACCTCGGATCGAGGGGAGACAGCAACAACGGACTGGCGCCAGCGAAGAGGGATATCAGGGAACCTGTATTGACAGTACGCGTCGAGGAACTTGCGCCCAATTCTTTCAATATAACTTCGGTGGGAGGAGCGGTCAATTGATTTTGGGACGTAGTGACAACCGGCGACGAAGGCAACGTCGTTTGTGATGGTTAGACCGTATGCAATCGAGGGAATAGGAAGGGGTTTGGGCAATTTGTGGGCGATGGTTGGCGTCTGCTCAGGAGTCGGTTGTGTGGCTATGGTTGGGCCCCATGCAGATGGTTTGCGTGGTTTGCGTGGTGGTTTGAACTTGATCAGTCCCCATTGAACTTCAAAATCAGTCCGCCATTATTTTCTAGTTGATACGTACTCACCTTGGAATCCCTGTTGGATGTCTGTCGGGCATGTCAACAGTCAGACCACTCCAGCTCGAGGGGCGGAGTGGGAGGGGAACATCTTGCCTGTGGATGCGTGCCAAGGGAGGGGGCAGCTGGTTGACAGAAGGTTGTGCTTCAACGGTCCCGCTTTCCTACAATACCGCGGGTCAACAGGGGTGTCCAAGAAAGCCAGAGTTCACTTACTTTGTTCTTGACAATACTGTCTGGACCTCGGGATACCGAAAAGCGAGAGCGATGTCTAGCTCGTTGCAAGCGCTGACTGTCTAGAGGAATCTCAGTAGATGCCCTGTACATTGGGGAATCCTTCGGTTTGAGGACGAGGCGACCTTCTTCAGTATCTAAAAGGATGTCGGAGTCCTTGGCAAATATAGGAACATATTTGAGTAGGATGCGCTGCATCGCTTCATGAAGGTGGAAGTCGTCTGGAGGGGTTGGAAGATGACTATATTCAGGCCTTACTTGTGCAATGAGCTCCTTCATCATGGGAGCGAGGTCTTCAAGTCCCTGGTGAAGATTACGTTTCCAACCTTTAGGATCTAAGAGCATCGCCCGAAGGTCGACAGAGAAGTTGCCTGGGTCGGATTTGATTTCGTGTGATGCGATGCACTCCCACGCCGGAGTTAGGAACCGCCTGTTCATGTCTTCTTTGGGGTGTTGGCCAAGGGGTAGAGCACGAAGGAGGAACACTACGATCACCCAGAATACCGACTCTGCATCGTGCCGAGGGAGATGCTGGAATACTTGAATTTCGTCTTCGTCATCGTCGTCGGATTCGTCGGATTCGTCGCTACGAAAAACCCCGTGGGTTGTGCCACGGCAATCTTCGAAATGACGCAGAGGGTCTACGTCCGCAGGGAGGTGTGCAGTCTTGTATAGTTCGAGGAGATCTGGTGGCAATGATGGCATGCGTTTGAAACCATTCCAGGTCCGTCCAAGAGTACATCCCGCGGCAACTGCACGAGCTATATAGCGCGGAGTGCCCTTGTGCGGGAAGGTCATTCGATGTTCAGCTGCAATTAGTAGCAAGCGTCCACTTACCGTTCTATGGCGAAGGTGTTCATGATCGGGACTGCGCTCTAGAGACTTCTTAAATGACAGCGTCTGCGCGAGCTTTCGGTCGTTTTCAGCCCCGTTGTCGAAATCATACAAACGCGCCACCGGCAGCGCGTGTTTCACTCTGGTCAAGCATTCCTCGTCAGTTCTGGGGGGAAACAAATATGGCTTGAGTGACGGACTTGGTAAGGACCTCGTTGATAAATATGGGTCGACCACTCTCATTCAGGTGTGCGTTCGACTTGTCCTTGGGGTTGATTGTGATATTACCTATGCTTATGTCACGATGAAGGACGTTTCTCTCTTTGCCAGCCCAACGGTGAGCTACAGGGAGCTCTCAGTCAAAAAATCAAAGCAACTAAGCTGAGGCACTTGCCTTCCAGAATATCGTACATAGCCATGAGAAAATGCTGGATACTTGGGGTCTTAGTTAATGGGTCGCCCGACGTCCCCATGACGAGCCTGGTCTTTACTCGATACAGATGGGGTTCGATATTGATAGAGGTAATGGGGTCCGAGTTGTGGAAGACGTTTCCGTGCGTTATCACCCTCACAAATCCCGGAGCCGGTTGGCCGTCAGCCTGCAGGAGATCGTATAATCCCCCTTCCTGGAAGGTCCGGCCATATGCCCAGTAGGAATCCTTGATGACAGTGGGATATTTACCCGCTGTTTGGGCCACCCACGTCATGCGCTTCCACGGTCCGCCGACGAATTTGACTTCGCATGCAGGATATATTTCCCCTTTGAACGTGGCATCCCAGGTCGATTTACCTGCTGTGCGAGTGAGCGAGCGAATGATGGTGGGGTCACAATGAAGGCGTCCTGGAAGAGGAAAATAGAGCGTATACACATAGGACGCCAAGGCAACGAGGTGCTTCCAATCGGAGAAGGGCGAAGTTGTCAGACCGCCAGCATCGCTATATTGTATCTGATACCCGCGTGGTGACGTGATCAATCCGTATAACCCAACTCTGTCTGGTCGAACTTGATTCGCTAGTCCAAGGTATGCGGTCAGTTGCGTTATGCCATCCAAGTATTCGTGCTCGTTCTTGACTTCGACTACGGTCTCTAGATCGGACCACTCGGCGCATTTGTAAGGGGTAGTGGACGGGTAGGTCAAGAATCTGGACTTCAACATGGCAGGAATATCCGGAGAGCAGTCAAAGTATCCGTTGGGATGATCTTTGAGATATGTTGTGTGATGGTCCACGAAGACGATGGACTCGTTATCCCCTGTGCATTTTAGACGTGAATAGTTAGTGAGAGTTTGTATACGTCAGGGAAAGAATCTACCACAGAATTTCTCGCTGAGATGATTCAGAACTTTGCAAAGTGCCGAGGATTGAGGCTTTCCTACAGCGGAAACGTATGATTCGGTTAGGGCTACTAGGGTTTTGTCGGCTTCCAGGAGCATCTCAAAGTCCGAGCCCGGAGGCGCGTTCAAGTGGTCTCTGGAGAAGTTGCTGTGCGGCTTTGTGTACTCTTCTCTAACCTCGAGTGCCGACATCTCTAAGTTGCCACTGCCTGCGGCTTTCTTGATATCCTTGAGAAGACTAGTGGCTTGGCTAGTGGTGAACGCGAAGTGATCAGCCATGGTAGTGAGGATGAGTGAAGGAAGCCTGGTAAGGACAAAGGTCACATTTATGCAAACACAAATTGCCACTGCAACGAGGTGGTGGTTGGCAGTGTAAGAAAGTCGCCACCAGTGTGTCGCCTCAGGGTCCAGTCCCGTGATCGATCCTGTTCCTGTTCCATAAGCAGAGAGGCGCTGGGCGGCCCCCCGCCCCCCTCCCGCCCTGTACATAGGAGCGGCAAGCAACGATGCGCCATCTGGGCCTTCCCCCCGAATTACTTCATCAAATTTTCTCGTACATTGCATCTGACTCGACCCTCTGTTGCTACTGACATCTCGCGCCTTCCACACCATCGCTGAACCGATTCTCTATGCAAGCCTTGCTTTTCGCATTGCAGGCCCAAAGCACACCTCACCTTTCTACCAATTTTTGGATCATATACACGACCATCGGACGGCACTGGTGAAGCACTTGGCCATTGATATCGTAGACAGTCGGGAATTCCGTGGTGGTTTAGAAGTGACATATCCCGCTAACGTCGAGTGTCTTCTCCGCAAGCTTGCCCCAAACCTCCGTTCCTTCGCACTAACCGATACGAGACCCAACGATGACCTCCAGCTCTGGCTTCTGGATCTTCACCGTTCCCCACTCCCCCCTACCCTCATCAAACTACAAACAATGACACGATCGTACCCCGATGAAACCGAATTCGCGCTTTTCTTGTCATGCAATGGAAACTCCCTCGAACATCTAGAAATCATGATACACGGGCCGTCAGATCACACGCCACACGCCTACGCACTATCTCGACAAGCTCTACCCTCGCTCCGCATCCTTACTCTCTTGACACAATATTCCGCAATTTCAGCGGTTTTCGCAACCTCACTCATCTGAAACTCGGTTCGAACCAAGGATTGGATCACAATGTAGCCTCTGACCTCCAGAAATATGCGAACCAACTAGTCAGCGTTACAACATTTGCGTGCTCGTTGCAGCATCCAGAGATATCACAACTGGCAAGGATGCTGCCCAACCTCGAACGACTCGACGTCCGCATTGTGCCTCCGAAAAACATAGATATGCTGATGGGGGATGCGTTAAGCTTGTACGTCTGGCCTACAGATGCCCCTGGTCGTCGTTCGGAAGGCGGGAGGTTGAAGAATCTCAAGGTGCTGCGAGTTACATCGACCCTCAAAGTCTACTCAGACACGTTCGTTCCTTGGGCGTTCGCCCAGTTCCCAACGCTCCAGTCGCTCGAGCTACCACATCTCTCTCACCTCGAACATCATATCCACTGTCACTATGATGGCCGTCGACATGTCCAGTCACTGTACGATTCGTATGATTTTATCCCCGTTTGCAATCTCTTCTATCGGTTTGGGAATGCCACAGCCATGCCCAGCCTTGTGAAGTGGCACTGCAGAGAAATGGATGAGTGGGCTTCGGATTGGAGAGATGTTGAAGTTATCATGGAGAGTATTGAGCGGAGTCGCTACCAGGGAAGGCCCGGCGTCATCTAAGACCACCCCTAAAGGCTGTCAGTCATTATGGACAGGATGCGCTTTGTCACCCTTTCACAGTTCCCCTCAGATGGGGTTGAAGCACAGCCGGACAACTCGTCATGTCAAGCGTATAACTACGCTTGCGCGACCTTACCGAACGCACATGGCATCGGACTAGAGAAGCCACGAGTCCCTCTTCCAGTCGCAATTTCATTCTCCCCACTTCGAACGCCTCGCGCTGTATATTGACGGCACTCATTATTGGGAGAGTGAGAGAGGTGTTGCACATCCTTTGCGAGGTGCATATGGAGGAGCGCAGGATGTTCATCGCACTGAGTGTCAAGGTAAATATACATCTATGAATGCTTGCTAGCCGGCTTACATATCCTAATGACCGAGGAGTATTGCCCCCCAAAGAGCTTGTATCTCATAAATTGCACACCGCAGCAAAGATCAGTAAAAATATGGAATAAGTAGATAGAGCGACTCCTACGCCAGTGGTACGTTCGAGATTTTCACTATACTAAGTTAACAGGACCACCATCAATCTTGGCCCGGACGAGAGCAAACGGCTTCACCCTCTTATCTGTCCCATTCTGAAACCCTGGGCTGAGCCAAAGCTGGTTCAAGGTCGCATAAATGTACCCATCATCGGCCACACTGTTATAAATAGGCATCAATTAGCTTTGCATGTAGCTGTGGTTTCAAACGGCAATGCAATTTACCTCAAGGTATCTGGCCAAGCAATAATCGGAGAACGCACAAACGATGATACAAGGCCCGTTTGTGGGTCGTAAGTGTTGATAGAATTGTGTTCCGGACTTGAAATGTATACTTTCCCGGTCGAGTCGCTTTCGAGGCCATCTGCTTGACCACCAATCTACAACAGGGAATACAGTGAGCGTTATTCAAATTGACGTTATAGGAAGTACCTACTTGGCCGAGGTACTGGACGCTATTCGCTGCGCGGATGAAAGCAAGGTTATCGTCGGCTGGGTTTACGCGAAGGGCGGAGGTTTCAACTCGGTAGAAATCGTGGCTTGAGAGAGGCGTAAAGTAGATAAATTCGCCGTCTGCGCTGATAGCTAAACCTACAATCGGGCATGTCATTGTCACTTTTAAATCTCGCGGTGAGATGACTTGGAGGACGTACCATCGCACCCGCCTCCGCCGCCGGCAGTTTCGAAGTGGAAACTCGGACTCATTGGGGTAGATGAATACGTAGGGATACCCTGTAGTGTTGGTAGAAACCGCGATCTTGCCGATACCTCGTACAAACGATCAAGGTGGCGCCATGATTTACCTGTCCCAAGATCTACAA
This sequence comes from Sanguinoderma rugosum, assembly GCA_017499575.1. Lineage (NCBI taxonomy): Eukaryota > Fungi > Basidiomycota > Agaricomycetes > Polyporales > Polyporaceae > Sanguinoderma > Sanguinoderma rugosum. Next base: position 2,650,128 of record VTPW01000018.1, on the reverse strand, counting down.
CGATGATACCGAACCCGCCTGTAGTCAATTGCAGCGTGAGTAGATGGGCTATGATGGTGCGAGACCCACCACTATCAGCGATATACGCAACACCCTTGCCTGATGTTGTCACATTAGACCTCAGATCGAACCGCACATCGTTGAGGTATCCAGTAGCGGGGAGCACACTCTCTGGGAATGTTATCGTCTGAAACGGCTCAGTTGTGTTGTTACTGAGATCAAAGCCGATCAGTTTCGGTCCACCTGGTGCAGCGGGCAGGTTATCGCTATTGACAACTGGGCGGCCATTATCCAAAGCCCACAATCGATCTTTGGCGTCTATCACTGCAGCTTGCACGTTGATAAAGTGTAATGAGTCGCTAGATCCCAATGGACGTCCCGAGGATGTGTTGACGAGGCCGCCGGGAGGAATGTTGAAGTCCCGGCTTGGGAAGGGGACTTCGGCCGTCGCGTTGACTATCTCCCCTAATGTGATGGGGTTCGAAGACAAATCACCGCTGAACCATAGTCATATTAATACGTTTGAGGGGATACTTTTAGCATGAATCCATTCGTACCGATTAAATGTTATAAACGCTCTCCCTGATTTGCTTACAGTGATACCGATAGGGGGTTCGCTGTTGAAGAGATGAACCACTTCCAATGCGGGGCCAAATGTCCCATTGTCTACGAGGCCGGGCTTCTCGGACAGCGGCGTGAACTTGACGGCGCGCACTGACGAACAGAATGAGAATGCGCCGAGTAGAAGGGTATTGAATGACGGATGCATATTCGCTGGATGGACCACGAATCAATTGCAAGGCATTTATACCTTGGGCCATTAATACACTTCAGCGAGTCGTACCACACGATCCATCTCTCACAACCATCAGCTTACTATGTCAGATGGCTCGCAATGAGTCATCCTGCACTTCTTGTCGCGGAAATATGCTCGATGCATTCATCGGAAGACGGAATGTGTGGAAAGAAGTATGAAGCGGTTGAAGGTTCTTCCAAAGAGTAGAAAAGGAGTCACGTAGACCCCTCAGTGCTGAGCGCTGACCGGTGACCTGCCAGCCACAGTTGGTATCTATCGAGGGTGAGCTATAAATAAATAGAGATTCAGTACATTCCGCCGGCATGGAAGGAAAGATCACGCTGCATAGCCTTTGTTGAGTTATCTCGCCGCTGACAAATTATGTCACGCACATCAACATCGGAACAACCTTCCCCAAGGCGTGCGCCAATCACACATTGAAATCAAGCCAGATCTGAATTGACCTTACACTGCATATCGATCATATCTATGTAGTCAAAGTCACCGGATTCGGGCACTCCGTCGCATGATAATTAGTGTCCATTGTCATGCTTCTTGGACTTGGACTGGTGGCGCTTCAAGTCTGAGCTAGTTGTGAAGGCCGAGCCGCAGTAGCAAGGGAACGGACGTTCACCGTAATGAGCTCTGAGATGGCCTTAATAAGGCAACACGAAGTCAGCGAACATCTCGACGACCAGCCTTATGAAACACACGTTTGTAATTGTGCGTGGCCGTGAAGCCTCTGTCACAGTGGTGGCAGAAGAACCTGTGCGGGTTGGTACGTCGCCTTTCAGCAGCATCTATAACGGCGACCGTGGCCACCCTCCTAATGACCTGGGAGGTTGCGGAACGCTCGGGGTCCATGGCTCCGCTTTGCTGGGATGGGACTGTAAAAGGAGTCAGCAATTGAGTGCGGGAGATAAAAGAGAGAAGCTACCACGCTCGGTCAGTTGTCCACCAGGAACCCATGGATTATTATGAACGTCAGAGACGTGGAACTGTTGAACGCCTCGATAACCGTCATCGTGAGCCTTAGCTTCATCTACAAAATGTACTGAGTACGTATGTATGGGACGGAAGCAGAGGAAGAGGCCGCATACTGTTGCTGGCTGCGCTGTAAATTTGGTCCTCGGGCAGTAGGCTCTGTGGTACTACACGAAACTGGTCTTGAGACGACGGTCTGTGACAATACTCCCATGTGCCAGCGTCGAAGGGTTGTAGAGGGAATTGCGGCATTTGGCCCTCGGCATTCTCGTTCTCATTGGGGTAAACGTGCCTCATATCGGATGCAGTATACTGAACACTTGGGTGCCCAATAGAGTAGCCTGTAATTTCGTGTTAGAATTGGGGAATCCTGAAGACATGGGGACATACGCGGCGAGGTGGCGTTTCCGTTGAAGTTGTGATTCCCCCCGTGGAGATTCCGCTGTGGGTACATTGGACACGGATTAAACGGAAAGGGCGACATGTTAACTCTGGAAAGCATCCCTCTTATAAACTGGAGGAATCTCCAGCCGCATGTATCAGTTAATAGCGCTGGTGATGGAATGGACAAGGGAACGTGGACTGGTATATCTCCATAGTCCCTCCTGTTTCGTCGAGAGATTGCAACAACATCACAAATCCCCCAGTGTTGGTTCCTTGCATTGAGAATTGAGGGAACATACGAGAAATCACAGGATTGATTGGCTTGACGCTGTACCCCAGTGGCTGTCCGGCTATCAACTTTCACCTGCGATAGAGCACTCAGCGAGAACAAGAACACCCACGGCGGGAGAACACCCGGGAATGCGTCCAAGTTTTATGAAGCTGGGCCGAGGCGGGTTTCATAGCGATAAATGTACCTCTCTTCGCTGTTGTTTGACATTGGTGTTATTGGGACGATCCTTGCGGGATGCCTTGCTACTACAATGACGTTGAAGCCTTCGACGCGACCAAAGAGCGAAAGCCTAATTGACTCACCCTTGAATTCGTTCGCTAACTGAGATACAGACAAGTACTGGTTGTAAGCACATCTGTCCCGTACAATCGGATGTAAGTGAACTGCGACATATACAAGAATAGCCACGCACGACAAATCAGCTACAGTACTCGTCCGGAGGTCTGAGGGACGAGACATCCCGATTTCAAGACGGAAGAAGTCGTTGCGAGCTGCGAGCATACTCTGCACTAGCCACGGGGAAGCGATACCGAAGGATACCAACGATTATGGAATGGACGGCGTCTACGGGCTCCGGTAAGCGCCCGCTCTTCTGTACTCCCAAATCCCGACGCAACTCCTTCTGCTCTGCTGGGGCTTGTCTTATAGAAAGAGTAGCTCCGGTCTCCAGACATTGTATGGTTCCGTCTATGGGTTATACTGCATCCTGGAAGACATATGCTAGTGAGGATCTTGGGTTTTCAATGAGAACAAAGTTGTACTTCATTGTGGTGACAGACATATGCCAGGCTTCCCGAACGACATCTTTCTCGGTAGCCAGAGGGAGCTTGGTATACTCCTTCAAGCGTCGGAAATCGCTCTGCCCCGATAACAGCGTAGAGCCCAATATTGGTATACGGTTGATCAAATCGCTGACGTCGAAGTAGGCATTGCCGACGCGGCCATTGGAGGACAGCTTGTCCTAGTCCAAGATTCTCAGTTGAACCTTGAAGGCTGACCCATATCGCCGAATGTAGACCAGGATTTTCTCGTCCCAGACGGGATTGAGAGTGTGCCAGATAGAGCGCATACGACAAACTCTCTTGGGGAAAAGGGCCAGGGTTATATCCCATCAGATATGTGTCACTGAGTCAAGGCGACCTACAAACAAATAAGACAAGCAAGCTTTACTCACTTTCCTTCAACATGGGTGCAACAAGCGCCACTTGAGCAGATATCGAGCGACGCCTCCATGAGCTTTGATGGACTTATTTTGCTGCGTTCGAGATTTACTACGATCGCAATATTCCCCGCGGTAAGCCAGCTCGAAAAGTACTTCCGTGCCTACTATTGGCCTCGTGCAAACTTCACTGCTGATACTAATGGATACGATCCACCCGTGTCGGACTTGCTGTAGTCGGAAATAATGCAGATGGCGAAGCACCATAGCCTTGACGTAACAGATAAAGGATTAATCTCCAAGTTACAACAACTGCCGGCGGTTTCTTCTCAGCGCGTAAATCGTCTGTCCCATGTATCTCTAGCATCAGGATCCAGACGATGTCGTTGGAGGCGCCGAAGTAGTATTCCACGAAGTAGTATTCCACGAGGACCTTTACCGCTCCTTTTTCCCCGACATCGGTGTTTGGCGATGAAAGGGAGGGGCAACTTCGTAACTTCTCTTCCGAAAGTTTGCGAACCCGGAAATATCGGTGGCTGATTGGGCGTCATACTTGAAATTTTATCATTCGGTCCTTGTTTGATACACGGAAACCCCAAAAGTCCTGAAAAACATGCTCAGCACCGACCGACGTTGTGATGAGAAGGCCACGCACCTTTATCGCCTTCTATCTGACTCTTTGCGTCCTAGAAGAGTGTCGTGATCAAGATCGTTTGAAGGGAGCCCAAGCGCCGGACTCGCCTCGTAGAACAGACATATACATAGACCTGCATTTTCTCTGCCCGATCATCCAATTCTGCACAATGGTATTCGCAGAGTTCTACAACCGTCATTCAGCAGGATACACATCACCAACGAACCAGAAGCAATACTTACCACTTTGTTCATCTTGCGGTTAATCTTCGTGTCTTGCTTCCCTGCGCCTAGCTGGCAGTCACAAAACTACCGACGACAATCATATCCGCCCTTCCCTATCTTTTTCCCCAACTCTGGCTCTCGCAGATCGCCAAATGCGTGACGATATCCATCTCCGCCTTGCATTCAACATTCAGATTTAAGACGTGGCGATAGCATAGCGCAGGGAGTTCCTTACGTTGGCCTTGGTGCCGTCCGCGATAGAAGCGGCCACTGTACTGGCGGCGGCTTCTTCTTTCGCCTGGAGCGCTGGGACTCGGATATTGCGGTATACAAACAAATGCAGATTCAACAACAACTCGGAGTACTCTCGCGCCCGATGTGACCGTCACGGTCACAATCTCTGGATCTCACAGTCAGCCCAGTGAGAGGTGCTCCACGTCGACCGCGACATCGTGCAAATGAGCTAGTAAGTAATCTGTCGAAGCAAACCTCATTTGTATAGTGACTCCTGAGGCCTGAGCCATGTTGCTCCCGAATATGTTGCGTAGACGGCATCTTGGATCTTGGATGTCTATGCCTCCTGTCAGAACAGGGGCTTGTAAAAGAGACCTACATAGGGGAGTCATGTGGTATACTAGGCGAAATTTCCCCCTTCCCCGTCGTTCTTCAACTTCAAATCAACTTCATGCGCCTCTACATCCCCGTCGAACCGCCGCCCACTCCCGCGCCGTCACCAGGACCAGAGCAGTATAATCCAGTCCGATTACAGTACCTTGCGTCGATTTTACACACTTGCACACCATCAGAACTTCGTTTCATATCACTTTCAATCGCACCCCTCCTCAAACGAGATTTTCTGCGAGACTTGCCCATCGAACTCGGGCTGCACATACTAAGCTATATTCATGACCCCAACTCCCTCGCATATCTCAGCCAGGTCTCCAAGTCATGGCGCCAAGTCGTACGAGACGAGAGCGTGTGGCGAAGAATGTGTGATCTCTACCATTTCCCGACCGGCACCCGCCCAAGCAGTGGCAGGAACGAACCGCTGAAGGAACTCGAAGAATTTGCTGATAAACCCATGGATCCCGCCCTCGAATGGCTGGCCTCGAGGCCGTCTGAAATAAGAGATTCTCCGCTGTCGTCTTCATCTTTCCATAGATTCAAATATCACTATATGACATGTAGGCCCCCCTCTTTCTACTGTCTGCTATCTAATGGACAACATAGTGCAAAACTGGCGCCATGGAGGGCACCTGCTACGGGAATTCTCCGTTCCAATGGGTTCAAATGAACGGGAGGGCGGGGTGATCACGTCGGTTGCACTCGATTCGGAGTGGGTTGTCGTGGGCAGTGCGAACTCGAAGATCCATGTATTCAGTGCGAGGACGGGGGTACTGCATCGAGTATTGGTAGGCCACACCTCGGGAGTATGGAGTGTGGGGTTAGTGAGCCGGGGTGGAAGACCATTGAGGCGGCGCGCAGCAGATGGGGATGGGGAGGCCTGGGTGAGTTTTTTGCCAGCTTCACACAGGGAAGCACTTGGGCTCGATCTGGACGATGAAGGGGCCTCTGACGACGAGGAGACGACGAGCGAGCCGGGCGGGGCGTCAGAAGGGTGGGGACAGCCAAACGCAATCGTCGTCAGCGCTGGTTGCGACCAAGTCATCAAAGTATGGGAAGTGGAACATGGGTATGTACTTTCGTCCGTTCCTTCTCTCGCATAGTCTCAACGACACGCAGCAATTGCATCCACACGCTGACAGGGCACACGGCGACTATTCGATCGCTGAAGCTCCTCCATCGCTCGCCTACGGCTGTAACAGGAGCGAGGGACAGGACTGTGAGAGTGTGGGATATACAGAAGGGGCGGATGTTGAGGGTCTTGGAAGGGCACGAAGATAGGGTGCGGTGTGTAGAGGTCTGCGGAAGGAGAGCCGTCAGCGGTAGTTATGATGGGACATGTAGGGTAAGTCGCAGGGGAGGCTGGACATCTGGTGGCTAACTTTGTTCTTACGACAGTTGTGGGACATCGACACTGGTAAATGTATCCACGTTTTGACTGGTCACCGCAATCAGGTGTACTGTGTCGCGTTTAACGGAGTCTACGTTGCATCCGGGGGACTTGACACCGTCGTCCGAGTCTGGAGCGCAGAGACTGGGTGAGTCTGGGGAATATCGATCGCCATACCTTTTTTGACGTGTTATGAAACGAAGAGCCTGCCTTTCTATCTTAGCAGGGCACACCGCGCTTGTCTCGCAGCTTCAACTGTCGCCTGCGCCACGCGAAGAGAGGGCGAGGGCGAGGAATAGGTCGTCAGTCCATATTGGTTCAGGTTCATCTTGGGATGTGATCGACCCCCACTTTCCCTCGTATACGTATACATCGCCAACTAGTACTTCACCACCAAACTCAACATCAAATTCAAACCCTCTTTCACAATCGCATTCAAGTCCAAATCCTGTCCTCAACCTCCCCTCCACACGCCCGATTCTCGCCACTGGCGGCTCCGATGGGCGGGTTATTACCTATGACATTGAATCCAGGCAGGTAGTCCACCGGATCGCGGCACACGATGCGGCAGTGATGGCGTTGCAGTTTGATGAGTATTTTATTGTGACGGCGGGGGCTGACGGTCGGGTAAGGGTTTTTGAGACAGGGAGCGGGAGGTTGGTGAGGGATTGGTATGGGAATGCGGGCAGTGGTGGATATGGGTACGATGTGTTGAGTGACGTGGACACAGCGGCGGGGATGACGAATATACCGACGCCGAGATACGAGAACGTGTGGAAGGTCGTCTTTGGGGGGTCGTTGTGGGGTGCTTCAGCCTCGGGGAATGGAATGACGACGATGGACCTTGACAAGGGCAAGGGCAGTATTTGCGATGTTTCGGATGGTGGCGGTGACGGGCTTGGTAAACGGGAGAGAGGACGCGATATATGTGCAGTTATGTGCCGAAAGCCGGGAGGGAGGACGGTAGTGGAAATTTGGCAGATGAGCCCCGACATGGATGTAGCGCCAGCGTCAGCGCAACAACGGAGTGGCGAAGACAAAGATGGAGAAGAAGACGCAGCGGCTGGTTAGTACCGGCGACTCTTCCTCAAGTCACCAACCTCTGCCTGCACGACGCTTAGTGAACTCTACTCTTCTCATTATCCCCTGTCAACAGATGTCGGACACGATGAACTACTATCAACGTCCCCTCCGCTCAGTAATTCCCACCCGTTCTTTCTCTACCGCACTCTCTAACACTCTAACTGTATCAACTGTATCTAGAACCGAGATTGTATTGACACTAGCTGTGTACCAGTGAAGCTCGAAATTGTACGTAGTAGGTTTTGCCTCCCCATAGACATGATGTGTTCGCTTCACATATATGTAGCTTCATGATAGCGCGTGGGGGATAGGTGTGTCTGGGAAATGCCTTTTCAACCGGCACGGCCGGAAATCGTAACTCGGACAGTCCACTATGCCAGCGGCTAGGTGCTTCACAAACTCCGCTCGATGATCATGTAGGTGATCCGGAAGATGGCAAAGCAAAACAGAAGACAAGTTCTGTAAATTGTGTAGAGAATCTCAGTTTACGCTACGAGCCTTCGTCGCTGGGTTCGAAGCTGAGTCGGCGCGGGATGTCAGGAGCACGGAACAGAGGGTCGAGTCAGTTGCAATGTACGAGAAATTTTGAAGTAATTCGGGGGGAAGACCGAGATGGCGCATAGCTGCTTGCCGCTCCTCTGTGCAGGGCGGGAGAAGGGCGGGGCGGGGCGGGGGCCTCTCTGCTTATGTAACAGGATCGATCACGGGACTCCAGTCCCAGTGGCAACTTTCTTAACACTACCACTTCGTTGCAGTGGCAATTTGTGTTTGTATTGTTCACTAGCCACAATCTTGCGGCGAGTATAGATGTGATCTCTGTCCTTACCTTCCTTCACTCATCCACACTATCATGGCTGATCACTTCGCGTTCACCACTAGCCTTCTCAAGGATATTAAGAAAGGCGCAGGCAGTCGCAAGGAGATGTCGGCGCTCGAGGTTAGAGAAGAGTACACAAAGCCGTACAGTAACTTCTCCAGAGACCACTTGAACGCGCCTCCGGGCTCGGATTTTGAGCAACTCCTGGAAGCCGACAAAGCGCTAGTAGCCCTAACCGAATCATACGTTTCCGCTGTAGGAAAGCCCCAATACTCGGCACTTTGCAAAGTTCTGAATCATCTCAGCGAGAAATTCTGTGGTAAATCCTTTCCCTGACGTACACAAACTCTCACTAACTATTCACGTCTAAAATGCACAGGGGATAACGAGCCCATCGTCTTCGTGGACCATCACACAACGTATCTCAAAGATCATCCCAACGGATACTTTGACTGCTCTCCGGATATTCCTGCCATGTTGAAGTCCAGATTCTTGACCTACCCGTCCACTACCCCTTACAAATGCGCCGAGTGGTCCGATCTAGAGACCGTAGTCGAAGTCAAGAACGAGCACGAATACTTGGATGGCATAACGCAACTGACCGCATACCTTGGACTAGCGAATCAAGTTCGACCAGACAGAGTTGGGATATACGGATTGATCACGTCACCACGCGGGTATCAGATACAATATAGCGATGCTGGCGGTCTGACAACTTCGCCCTTTTCCGATTGGGAACACCTCGTTCCCTTGGCATCCTATGTGTATACACTCTATTTTCCTCTTCCAGGACGCCCGCATTGCGACCCGACCATCACTCGCTCGCTAACTCGCATAGAAGATGAACCCACCTGGGATGTTAGCTTCGGAGGGAAAACATATACGGCATGCAAAGTCAAAATCGTCGGTGGACCGTGGAAGCGCATGACATGGGTAGCCCAAACTGCGGATAAATATCCTTTCGTCATCAAAGATTCCTACTGGGCGTATGGCCGGACATTCAAAGAAGGGGAATTGTATGATGTTCTACAGGACGGCAAACCGGCTCCAGGCTTCGTGAGGATGATAACACACGGAGACGTCTTCTATGAGGAGGGTCCTATTACCTCTATCAATATCGAGCCCCATGTGTACCGAGTAAAGACCAGACTCGTCATGGGGACGTCGGGCGACCCATTAACTAAGACCCCAAGTATCCAGCATTTTCTCATGGCTATGTACGATATTCTGGAAGGTGAGTGCCGCGTCCAAGTCGCTAGTATTTGGCTGAGAACTCCCCAGCTCATCGATGGGCAGTCAAAGAGAGGAACATTATCCATCGCGATATCAGTCAGGCTAATATCATCATCAATCCAAAGGACAACTCGAAAAAGCTCCTGAGAGAGTCCACTCGGCCTATATTCATCAAAGAAATCCTTCTAAAGTCGGTACCCTAATGCACTCGCTACCTACTTTAGGACTTACAAATTGCAGAAAGAAATATGCCCTGCCCGTGGCGCGTCTATATGATTTCGACAGCTCGGCTGATGACGAGCACCTTCGTCACAGGGCGGTGAGTAGACCACCATTACTCTGTTTGCGATAATGCTGAAAATCCTTCCCTGAATAAGGGCACTCCTCGATTCATGGCTCGCGCAGTTGCTGCTGGCCATACTCTTGAACCGGATTGGAATGCATTCGAACCCATGCCCTCGTTACCGCCAAAGATCCGTGTGCGGTACAAAAATGCTCACTCTGCTGGCGAGAACCCTCTACGACATTTCGAGGATCGGAATGGCACAATCCACGGCGGTCGTGGCAATAGAAAAAAGGCGGGCAACGATACGTTCTATGAACCTGACCACGGCGAACCCAACCTGACCACGGCGAACCCAACATGGACCAATCTCTTGTGGACCAATTTCCTGTGGACCAACCTAGCGTGGGCAACCCTATCGAAGACGAATCTAGCAGCCAGGACGAATGTGACAACGAGGACGAATGTGACAACGACAATTCTGACCACGACGAGTCTGACCATCGCGCAATTGCTTCTCTTAAATCTGAATCGGACGACAACAAACCTTCTGAAGGCAAGTCTGACGGACAAGTATTTCGGCACCTCCCTCGACATGATGCCGAGTCAGTATTCTGGGTGATCGTAGTATTCCTCCTTCGTGCTCTACCCCTTGGTCAATCTCCCAGAGAAGACAAGAACGTGGAGTCCCTGTCGCTAGCTTGGCAGTACATTACGTCCCACGAAATCCAGACCAGACCGGGACAGTATACTATGGACACTCGGGCGAACCTTTTATGTCACCCTGACGCCTGGTCGAGTATCCTACATGAAAAGCTTGTCGGCCTGGCGCCCATGATGAAGGAGCTCATCATGCAAGTAAGGCCGGAATATAGCCATCTCGTGGAGCCTCCTCCAGACAACTGCCACCTCCATGAGGCAATGCAACGTATTCTACTCAGATATGCCGTAAGGTTTTCCGAGGACTCTGACATCCTTCTAAATACTAAAAGACGACGTGTGATTCTCCGAGAGACGGACACCCCAGTGGACAGGGCATCTACTGGTATTTCTCTGGACGGTCAGCACTTGCAGCAAGCTGGACATCACGCTCGCTTTCCGGTATTCCGAGGTCCAGACAGTATTGTCAAGGACAAAGTAAGTGAACTCTGGCTTGCTTGGACATCCCTGTTGACCCGCGGTATTGTAGGAAAGCGGAGGGACCGTTAATTTTTGACATGCTCGACATCCAACAGGGATCCCAAGGTGAGTTTGTATCGACTAGTAACAATGGCGGACCGATTTTGAAGCTCAATGGGGGCTGATAAAGTTCAAACCACCACGCAAACCACGCAAACCATCTACATGGGGCCCAACCACGAACATCAGCTCGACAGTGTTACTTCTCAGGGCACAACCATAGCCACACAATCGACTCCTGAGCAAACGCCAACCATCGCCCACAATCCGCCCAAACCCCTTCCTATTCCCTCGATTGCATACGGTCTAACCATCACAAACGACGTTGCCTTCGTCGCCGGTTGTCACTACGTCCCAAAATCAATTGACCGCTCCTCCCACCGAAGTTATATTGAAAGAATTGGGCGCAAGTTCCTCGACGCGTACTGTCAATACAGGTTCCCTGATATCCCTCTTCCGAGCTGGCGCCCGTCCGTTGTTGCTGTCCTCCCTCGATCCGAGGTGCCTCTGATCATGCTGGGTAGAAGGGGTCGTTGTGCGAAAACGGGGGAAAGGGTAGACCAGATATCCGTTAATGAGGAGCAGGTGCAGGTTCTGAGGGATGCGCTAAGTCTGGGGAAACAGAACCCAGGATGGTACCGTGTCGCGATCTATGAGTAGAAGCCAGGTATGATATCTAGCGGATGTATGTGTAATTTATATACCACGAACTACTTTTCGTATCGTCGCACCTGTTACAAATTTATAATGTTTCTGGTTTTGTTGCTAGAGCCTAGCCCGCTACTTGAGGGGGTGGGAGATGACAGCGCCAACGGCTTATGTAACAAGATCCCACTCTTCCCATTCCAAAGCGAACTACGATCATGCAGAAGTTGGATTCACCACTTCAACACGTTTTCTTCATACCAGAGCTCCTCCGTCAAATATTATCGTACTCAACGCGGCGTGATGCCGTGTCAATCGCCTGTGTTTGCAGAACCTGTTCTAGGGAGGCTCTCCACATCATCTGGCATGCCGTACGGTTACATGACCTGCTACAGCTGCTAACACCGCTGGATGCAACGGGTAAGGTGAGGTGCTCGACATTATATGCATTATCTGGCTGGATCTGTGTTCTAACTTGCTTGCGATTAGCACTTTTCTCGTGCAATCCACCCGAGTGACTGGGCGCGTTTCGACACATACGCTTCCATGGTCCGCTCCCTGAGCATCGGGGTGGCTTATGCCTATAAGAAAGAAATATTCGCCGACATCCCCCTCAGCGGGCTGTCCCTACACCGCCTGATTGAGTTGAAGCTCTTTCACCCTCTCTCACCACGTATTGTGCCTTTACTTCGTCATTCGTCTATCCAGACCTTATTTATCGGCGACAAAGCTCTAAACACCTTTTTGGAGGAGGGTGCGGCGGTAACACTCAATGACATTTCCATCTCAATGCCAGGTCTGCGCGTAATCAACATTAGAACGAACCGCGATGTTTCGTCTATGGTAGAACACGTCGCACCAGTGCTTCGCGACATGATGTCATTACGGGAAATCAACATCCCTCCTTGTCTGCTGACGGACCACGTCGTTTCTTCACTCGTATCGCTTCCTCGACTCAAATCACTCAAAACAACGTGGCCCGGGAACCTTGCTTACCGACCCAGCGGCTCTCCGCTGCCACAGAGTGCCCGCTTCACATCCCTGGAAACCCTCCATCTATCCCACCGCAAGGCCGTCGCGTGGCTCTCCCACTCCCAATTTCCCTCAACTCTGTCCGATCTGAAAATATCTTCGACTACTATGGAAGGGAGTCCCACAATCGAAGAATACAGTGATATGATGTAGAAAATCGCCTCCCAGTGTCAGCAACTCGTTACCATCTCGCTTCACTTCATATCTCGTCTGACGTCCCGGTCGCTGCAGCCCATATTCTCCCTCACTACGCTGGAAACCCTCAAGCTTACATGTATGTTCGACCCCGGTATGGAGCATCGACACCTCCTTACGATCTGCCAAAGTCTGCCATTCCTCCGAGTCCTCGACATCGCCATTGGGCTCCGCATATCACGGTCCAGTCTAGATTTCTCCGTACTCGCCGAAATATCGCCCATCGCCCCCAACCTGGTATTTCTCAAATTTCACTTCAACGCCCTATCTGAAGTCGTTCCGGAGGATATTCTCCCCTTCGCCAAGTTACGAACACTGGATCTCACGGCATCGACCATCACACCAGCTGAGCGCGTAGCGAGCTTTCTAAGCCGCGTCCTACCCCAGTGGTGCACCATCCTGTGCGGTTCTAATAGAGCTGCCCGGGACATGGTCGAAGAGCTCAATGTTCGCAGAAGCTCGATGGGGGGAGCTCGCGGCGGTCATGGCGTCGATGAATGTAATGTGCAAGATCACTGATGGTGCAACCTAGTCGGAATGGATGTCGGAAGCTTCTGATTGATGTTTTTCTCTCAAAAATCTGTTTGATGTTGTCCGTAGACATGTTATGCGTCAATGATGGTACGGCTACTTTTTGAAAGAAGCGTATTGCGACCTGCGCGGTAGGCAGATCCCACAGCCGCGAACCATCTGTAAGTTGCCAGCGCCAACTTTACGCATGTCAAGCTTCTCGACACACGCCGTGCATGGATCGATACTTTCACCCTGGGATCGATGAAAATAATGTTTAAGTAAACTGATTACTATTTAATTACTTTCGCTTAAAATATCTTACACTGCCACATTCAATACTATGCCGGAAAGTAAGCTTAAAGTCCCAAAGACTTAACAAATTGATATCTGTAGTCAATAGTTTTTTTCCTTATACTTACTTGTTGCTAACTTTTAGAATATTTTCGGGTGAAGTAATGAACAAGGCGAGGCTCAATACTTTAAGTAAAAGTAGTAAAGTAGTAATGAATCAGTAAGATGTAAACAAAGAACCTTTCAATACTCCAAAATGCTAAGTAACGATAAAGTAACAATAAAGTATAAGTCATAAAAAGTACGGGGAAAGTATGGTGAAGTATGCGTGACTCATACTTTCCTCATATTTTTTATGACTTATTACTCTTCACCATACTTTCCCCGTACTTTTTATGACTTATACTTTATTGTTACTTTATCGTTACTTAGCATTTTGGAGTATTGAAAGGTTCTTTGTTTACATCTTACTGATTCATTACTACTTTACTACTTTTACTTAAAGTATTGAGCCTCGCCTTGTTCATTACTTCACCCGAAAATATTCTAAAAGTTAGCAACAAGTAAGTATAAGGAAAAAAACTATTGACTACAGATATCAATTTGTTAAGTCTTTGGGACTTTAAGCTTACTTTCCGGCATAGTATTGAATGTGGCAGTGTAAGATATTTTAAGCGAAAGTAATTAAATAGTAATCAGTTTACTTAAACATTATTTTCATCGATCCCAGGGTGAAAGTATCGATCCGTGCACGGCGTGACAGCTCACTATTGCTCGCCCTTTCCTGAGTTTCCTCGGAAAGAGGGATAACATTTCGAATGCCCGTGTATGCAGAACCCGGACCAACGAAGCCCTCAATACTATCCGGGGTAAAATCGAGGTCTACGGCCTGATATCCTTGTAATTTTGGCCAGGTACGCCACGGGCTCCGAGTTCCCCAAGTTGAGGCGTACGACCGAGGAAAAAATGTGGAACCGCAGCGAGAAATCTCTGGCAGCGTCATTATGCTCTTTGCAGTTGTAAAGACGAAAGTTGAACGGTGTAAACAGGTTCCCGCGAACGTACAGTGGTGTTACTCTTTGGACCGTTCCCCATAGTACTACACCCTAATTATTCTCAACCCTTTTTATTTTCACATATTTCTCCAGATTGGGACTCTTTCTACTCTGCCCACTTGCACGCTGTTACCTTCGCAGGTCGCGATTCTGATGCGAGCACTGCAGACTTGACGTGGTGAAATTGAGGACCCCTAATTACACTGACTCCCACGACGCGCGCATTGATCGGTACCGAGTCGGAGTCTGACACGAGACGTCTCCAGCTTCCTGAATCCTGGCATCCTGTACATTTTCAATGTTTGTGTAATTGTCTGCTCTTGTTGATTCTTGAACTTGAAGTCCAAGGACGGCCGCCGCGATGCTGCGATGATCTTATGATCTTTGTTCTCTCTTTCGCATACTATGTATGTGAGTTCTGTCCTCAGCGTATCCCCCTTCGTTCGTTTGAAGTGATGTCCTGCTCGTACTACTTCGCAGGTGAATAACATATCTGGGCGAGTATCGGGAAGATCCGAGCCCATTTAAGCACCTACCAAGCTACTGTAGCCCTCACAGCTGACCGCAACCCTGCGGTATCCGGGCTATTTCAGGAAATTGACCTCAAAAGCAATCGGCGCTAGGCTCGATGCTACATGGTGCCTTTAGAGAGACAAAGGGTTCAGAGATCGGTACGACGGAGGTGAATGTCCACCGACGTCCGCCAAGGGTGCGCAATATGCAGATTCCCTGCTGGAGTCTAAACTGGCGGCTGATGGCGGTTCCCCGCTTGGTGCCACGGCATCCCGACGCCTTGTCAGAAGAGGCAGTCAAAATGCATCGCTCTCACTTATATCGTTCGTCGCCGCGACTCAGGCATACCTTGGGCGCGGAAAAGTACAGAGCGTTGTTCAAGGTGAGCATGACGACCACAGCGCCCGTTTAAGCGCCCGCTCAGCCTCTTTTTCGACCTCACTGTGGTCGTAAGTCTCTTCCATGTTTCGGTTATGCTCGGTTATCGAGAAAAGCGGTTGCCGCCGGGGCGATCGACTTGGGCCACCTGCTCCATTGTCGTGAAATTGAAACCTGTATTTCCAGTCACAAGAGACCTTCAGGGGACCAAGACAACTGCTAGGAATGCTTATGTCCGTGCCTGGCTTCATCATGCGCCAACCATTTCAATTCCCCCAGGACCCTTTTGTGGCGCTTCCCCACATCCTGATCACTGTATTTAACTTCCCCACATCTGTGCTAAATTAATCCGTGCTCCCCGCATTCCTTTTCCTTTACCCCACCGCACCTCGGATTCGCCATGTCTGTCTCGGAAAAAGGCTCGGACAACGTCGTTGAGCACTACGACAAGGGGGAGCATGTCGACCCCGAAACCCACGTCGACCCAGCGTTTGCGAAGAGGACAATACGACGCGTCGATGTCAACCTCCTGCCCATCCTGGCCATCCTATACTCCATCTCGCTCATCGATCGTGTCAATATCTCGTGAGTAACGCGTCGTCCTGATTACCTTTCCTTCTTCTGACACGGCGTGCTCAATAGGAACGCGTATGTCGCGGGTATGGCTCAAGATCTCCAGTTGCAGATCGGCGCGCGTTATTCTATTGCCACTTTGATCTTCTTCGTCCCGTACGCTTGCATCCCTGCTCTGTATCAAGCTCGTTGCTAACATTTCACGTTCAGCTATATCCTCTTCGAACTTCCGTCGAACATTCTTGTTCGCAAGGCCGGCGCCGCTCGCTGGATCGGTAGCATTACCACCTTGTGGGGAATAGTCATGATTGGCATGGGTGCGTCTTCCACTGGATTGCTTGCTAAGTCGTTTACTGATATCAGTGGTATAGCATTCGTCACCACATGGTGGGAGCTCGTTATCTGCCGCGCCCTGCTCGGTGTCCTCGAAGCCGGGTTCTTCCCCGCCTGTACATACATCATAAGTACTTGGTATGTCCGAGGAGAGATCCAAAAGCGCATGACAGGTTTCTACGTCCTGTCCATTATGGTTGCCGGCTTCTCTTCCGCGATGGCTGGTGGTATATCTGAGATGGCTGGTATTGCAGATCTTGGTGGATGGCAGTGGATTTTCGTGAGTGCTGTTATTCTCACTCTCGTCTACAGAGTACTCATACACCGTCCTCAAGCTTCTCCTTGGTCTAATCACAGTCGTTGCCGGTGCATGTGCCTTCTACTTCGTCCAGGACTTCCCCGACAAGAACAAGTTCTTGGACCAGGAGCAAACCAAATTCATTCTTGCCCGTATCAACAAGGATCGTTCCGATGCCGAATTCGATCACTGGACGAAGGCCAAGTTCTGGTCCTATCTCATCGATATTCACTTGTGGTCTTACGCCCTCATGTTCGGAGCCGTTTGCACTACTACCTACGTGAGCACTTTCTACGACACTTCCTTCGCGACGTTCTCTCATAGTAAAACATCATA
Organism: Sanguinoderma rugosum; assembly: GCA_017499575.1. Taxonomy (NCBI): domain Eukaryota; kingdom Fungi; phylum Basidiomycota; class Agaricomycetes; order Polyporales; family Polyporaceae; genus Sanguinoderma; species Sanguinoderma rugosum. The sequence continues at coordinate 2,632,884 of VTPW01000018.1, read as the reverse complement.
AAGGCCTTCGCCTACTTCCTTCCCATCATTCTCGTCCAAGGGATGGGATACACCACTCTCAACGCACAATTATTGACTGCTCCGCCATACGTCTTCGCTGCCCTCTATTCGTTCACGTTGGCTTGGTTGAGCGACAAGTACATGCTCCGCGGCCCATTCCTGATCTTCCAGGCGGTCTTTGCCATCATTGGCCTAACCTTGGTACGTATTCCGTCATGTCCTTTCATTGAGAGATCTGACATGAATTATCACAGACTGCTTTCCATACCGTCAATGGTGTACGATACCTCGGTGTCTTCTTTGGCATCGCTGGTGGTTCTGCTAACGTCCCTGCTATCCTTGGTATGTCGCTATCACTATGTATTGACGTATTGGTTGTTCACTGATAACGTTTACTCAGGCTACATGCAAAACAACGTCACTGGACACACGAAGCGTGCTTTTGCTTCTGCTATTACCATCGGTGGTGGCGGCATCGGCGGAATCATCGCATCGACGGTCTTCCGCTCAAAAGATGCTCCTGGATACAGACCTGGACGTACGTGATCTTCCTCGCAACCTTTTTATGTCAGGACTCATTGTACATGTGAATATTAGTCTGGGTCACCATCGGCTCGCAGCTCATCATAATCGGCACAACTTGTACACTCATGGTGTACTACAAGTTCAAGAACGCGGCCGTACGTGAAGGTCGCTCCCCCCCTATCGACGGTCGCCCCGGGTTCCTCCACACATTCTAAACGCGTGCACGTCGATTTTTCGTTCCTGTTTACGCCCATATTTTTGTTGTGGCGTTCGTAGCGCGCAGTACTAGAGGTGAATTACTGTCAACTTACACTTGGCTACATGGTGGTATGTAGATGCACACGATTTTTCCATTACTTACGATTGCCATTTACTCAATGACTACCCTATTATTTACTCAATGTACGATACTTGGATATATGTAACCACAATGTCATGTCACGAAAATACCTTGGAATGATAACTCAACTTATCATCACTTTCTCAGTCAATTGTCAGTAGTATTCTTCCCGGCAAATCTGCTTCTTTAAGACGTATTCATGCGTGTGCATCGAGGGAAAAATAGATGTCGCATCCTTCACTGGCAACGGGATTCCACAACGCGTTAAACACAATAAAGACAGGATGGCAAGCTGATCCTAATTTTGCGATATCTTACGAAACCACTATATCAATGCTCACACTCACCACACCTTTTTTAGCGTTGACACTTTCAGCGCGGTATATTGGCAAATTTTCGTGCGCCCACTGTCAAGTGCTGTGATCGGCCAGAACTCCAACTTCGTCCTCATTCACATGCATCAAAAGCATCATATGGAGCCCGCATTACATAATTTATGTACGCGTTATTTACTGTTATTTATGACAAGTTCATTCACCTGAAAGTTCGAACTTGGCTTTGGTTGAAGTTCATTCGAACCACCATCGTCGATTCGCAATGGCCTCGTACTCCGCATTCTTCTCGTCGGGCCTGCTCGCGCCCTATCAGGCCTACACGTCGGCGACCGCCTCATCGTTCGACATGTCCCCAATCCGACCTGCGAGCCCCCTACCAGGAGCCGATATCGAGCGCAGTAGCACACCAACCCCATCGAGCCATCGCAACAGCTCTGACCTCCCGCTCATAGATGAGGACGCTGCCATGCCCAGCACCACGCATTCTCCCCAGTCGTCAGCTGCACCGCGCCTGCGCAGGCGGCGGTCCAGCCTAACCGTCGGCTTGTCGCCCATGAACACCATCAAGTCGCCCCAGCGCAATGCCGGCGCGGCCATGCGATTTGCACACCACTCTATCTCCATCTCCTCGCCTTCGAGGAGTCGTAGCGGTAGTATCGGTGCTGGGAATGGGAGTAGCATGGGGGGAATCGCGGCGGATTTGTTTGGCGTTGCGAGCCAAGGCACGAGTCTTGTGGGGAGGATGAGGAGTGGGAGTGTTGGTGGAGCCTTACGGTAAGCTATTTTCCCCTGTCAGATCAGCCTTCTCCATGCTGATGAACTGTGCTTAGACCTCGTCGAGCGCTTCGCCGGGGTTTATCTAACTTTGTGCCGGCAGCAGCCCCACCGCCGAGTGCACCTTTACCGCCATTACCGTTACTGCCTTTCAACGCGAACTTCAATTCACGCCCACAGCAGGCAACTCCTTCATCCTGTCTCCTCGAGGCCCCTGTTATCCGTTCCAGAGATCGCGCATACTCTATTGATGCCAATGCTATCGACGAAGAAATGAAAGAAAATTAGCGACCCTCTCGGCTCCTAGAGAGTCTCAATGAAGATGATAATCGCAGTTCCTGGTGAACCCGGTTAGACATGTACTACATATTTATTATATGTGCTCTCGTATGCTCTCCATCGCCTTGCTGAGCGTTCCATTTGCTTCAGTTCCATTTCATTCCTCTCGCACGTGTATAAATAAAATCAACCAGTTATATATGTATGTCTCCTCATGTATTTAATGCCGTCACGTTCATATGCCTATGGAATTAACTGTGTTCGTATTTGAGATCTTGCAGACGGAGAAGTCAAACGCGACTTCGGGCTTCGGTGACGCGAATTGGGTGAAACGAAGGTTTAAATTTTACCTTCCGATCAATTTCAATCTTCGGATGGATCTAGCTTCGCATCGAATTCGGCAGAAGAGGGCAGAAGAGTCGCTCCTTGTTCTGACCTCGTAGCCTTTGATACGAACGGAGAGGTCGTGGGTACGGCGAGGATTGTTGCTATTGTTTCTCAAGAATAGCGCAGTCGGTTGATTATTTCTTTCTGGTGTTTTAGGCTCACACGTTTGCACCGCCTGTCTACGGAGATAAGATCGCGAGGTGTGTTTCTGCCCTGAATTTCCGCCCGTTGCCAAAGGGATCGACAGCATTGAAGCGGCGGACAACATACAAAGCGCACAATAGCTTGCCGATTGACTGGCCGACATGATGAACTGTTGACAGATTACTTGGATGTGGGGCAGAGAGGGGCGGACCTCAATGGAATGAAGACCTAGGGACCAGGGGGATGTGGACTTGCATCATACTGGAAGGACTGTCCTTCCTCGTGCATCGCGAAGGACATCGGTCTGAAAACTACGTGCAGTACACGCTGCGTGCTACTACGTGTACACCCGAGAGGTATCACCGCTGGGCATAGACCACTGCCAGCCAGACGAAGCTATTTACAAAGCACATCACCAGCACCGACGCCCATCGGGCGGTTTAGCCTATTTTACTAGCGCAATCTTGCTTCTTGGGCGCGATGTTGGCGATGCCGGTAAAAGTTCGGATACAGGTTGCCTGTACGTTTACCGCTGCTCACTTGTCCGAGTCCACAGGAGACCGGCGCCAAGAAGGGTCGTAATCACAACAAACGCGGAAAATTCACCGCACATGAGGCCGCCGTGCCACATGTCACAGCAAATTGGCGGTAACCGAGAAGCAAATTTGTCTTACGTAAAGTTGCTATGACAGTCCATTCAGCAGACATTCAAATAGTTCAGCTCTGCTGGTCTTCCATTCTTGACTCTGATCCAGCATCACTCCCGCCACTCGCCTTCACTGTTTCTTTTGTAATCTCACAGTCGTTGACGACAATGACCACCGCCTACTCAGCATTTTTCGCCTCAGGCCTCCTCGCCCCCTCCTGCTACACCACCGGCAGTGAATTCACAGATGCGGTGAAATCGAACCAGATATGTATTGACGAGACACGCCTTATGTCGACCGCGCCTAGCACAGGCTCCTTCACATCCTATACTCGGCTCGACATGGGCCCACATCCGATGTCCTCTTCACCAAGCTCGGGTAGCGAGGGATCCTCCACTCCCTCGCCATCGACTCGCCACAGACGTCGCCGTTCCAGCCTTAGCGCTGCGATGTCCTTGTCGTTCTCAGGAGTGAAGCCATCTGCTCGTGATGCCACATCAGCGGCTGTCCGTTGTTTCGCTACAGCGTTCGCGGCAAGTTCATCGTCTTCTCGTCGTACGAACGGTGGTAGCATTAGCTCAATTAAATGCGAGTCTGAACACGGTGTTCGTATTCCCGATGCATCGACGCCAGGCGATCTACCCAAGCGCAACAAGATGCCCCGTAGAAGCACAGTCAGTGCAGCTCACTCGCCCATGAGGTATGTTTCCAACATTTGATATCATGTTAGTATCCAGTGAGTAACCTTTCGAACAGAATCAAGCGAAGTGATCGTCGTGGACCGTCACCTGCGCCACCGCCGTCATCGCCGCTTCCACCGCTTCCTTCTCTGCCTGGTGTGGCTCAGTGAACACTGACCTCCGCAGTCACCTATGTTCTTCGCGGCTCCATGAAATTGACATCATACTATGCCCACTCAATTGCCTCCCCTGCATTGACTGCAGCATCGCCGTACCATATACCGCCTTCTAATCTTGCACCATCATATCACAAGATATCATTACTGCCCCTCATGCCATGATCTCATCACCAACAAGAATTGTCGCCATGTTTCTATAGTACCATGTATCACGAACGCGATGAACTTCCCATTTGTATCTAGCCTAGTCCGATCTTGCAACCCCGCACATACTTAGATTTCTCGTATATATTTTGACGCGTACATATAATTTCTTATAATCATAGACGTATAGTATCCTTCCTCCATTAATTCCCATTCCTCCGTATAACCGACAACCCCATGCCCTCATACATAGCTACCTTGTGCATGTAGTATCTTTCATAGGCCCAATGCTAAGCTTGAAGCAGATCAGCTTTCGCTTGTCCCTAAACAATCATGACTTGCGAGTTCGTGTCCTTGTGGCGGCTTCTAGCAGCAACTTGATCCCAATGATGCACAAAGTAAAACAAGGTAGAGGGCGGACTTTCATTCGCCTTGTTCTATCGTTGCCGGTTTACGGGCCTTCTATCGTGATTGCCAACTAAATCAGATAGGAACGCAGGAGATTTCGTGGTCGCGATTTCGAAGATTCGTCGTGGCGAAGTTAGAAGAACGTGCACTCTAATCATGATCACAAGGACTCTGGACCAAATCAGGTAGGCTTGCGCAATACGACAAGGAGCGTCGTCTAGGTGAAGAATCGGTAAATCCGCCGTGACTACTGGTGTCCATGGCATCTTTTGTGAAGCGAAAGCAATCACGACTCACGAGCAACATAGGACATTTGGTTCACCAGCAACCGAGTGAAGGTTGAAACCACTAAGGTGGTTGATGGAAAGTGAATCTGGAAATGGTGGAACGAGGAGGCGCGACGCTTTGGGAGAAGGATGTGGGGGCTATTCGATGACAGAGGAATCTGAATAGGTGATTCACGAAAGGGAGAAGGGAGACTCGTGAGTTTTATCACATTACCTGTTGCTCAATGGTCACCCGGGCTTGCATGGTGCTGCGCAGGCCTTGGATACTGATGTACGATAGCCGCAAGTGTATATAGCTACAACAGCCTGCAAGCGGCTCGACTGCTCCCGCCGCGCCGTAGTTCAGAGAAAGGTACCAAGATTGCCAGCAGTTCAACGCATTTGTACATGCTACGCGTGGATTCCTGCCATACCTTGCCGCAAATACTCGACGTATGCGGACCAAGCATTTCCTCCTTCTGAACTCGCGAGAGGCGGACATCGCCCAATGCCCTGTCCTTTCTACTAGGGTCGAGCCTGAAGAGCGGCACAAAGCCTTGCTCGCGATGATCCCGCGAAGCTCGAGCAGGAGATAACTTGTCGGGATCGTGAGTGAGAGGCCTGGGCTCCAAAACACAATCATCTAGTGTGGCTTGTGTGTACGACTCCCCTGCTTCTCGGTCCATAGCATATGCCTGGTGGCGGCGCAAAGAGACCATAGTCTCCGAGGCCACTTTTTGGTATAACATAGTCAAAGTGATCCAACTACCACAACCCATGCACCTCGGCAAATCGCAGGGAACGCTAGAACACTCTTCTCTTTCCCAAGACGTGGGTGCGAGGACATCATTTTCGAGGTTGTCGCCACAAGAGACTTGATAACTTATTCACATCCCGTATGTACGATACACCGGCGAAATTCAATCACCTAGGTACGTGCTACTTGTTACGGTGTGCTATTAATATTGAGCACTTAATGTCGGGCTACAGTGATTGCCGCCGATACAAGTACGGCAGTAGAACTTCGTTGATGCTTCTTCGAAGCATGTTCAAGCCCAAGGTCTCAAGACCACGTCTCTTCGCTGTGCAGACGCCCACGCTAGTAAATAAATGCCACGGCCGTTTCTGCTCCAGGAATAGCCAAAAGAAACGATGTCAGCTATTTCTTTGATCTTCCTGGCGCCTAGTGCTGGTGTTTGTGGCTTACCTCTGAAAACAGATATTCTTCCACACTTGTGCGCTCAGACCGTGTAAACAAGGAAGAACCTGTCACCATATGTAGGAACAAACGCTCTAGTCGTTCGATGGCGGCGTCGAGCTAAGCGCTAAGTTCCCGGACATACGCATTCCAGGAAATTTGTTCTCGGTGTGTCGAAGCATATATAAGCCGTCAATATTCTACGTGAACTCTCAGCTTACGGTCACCGTCTTAGCTTCACAGTAAGCATCCGCATCTACCCCTCGTATCATCAGAGCTGACCGCTTCATTCAGACTACCTAGCTTGATCATACACATCGTTCGTGTTGTTGTCTTCGGCCGCGAGATTATCTGCGGATTCTGATTGCTTTTGTGCTCCGTAAAGATCCTGGTAAAATGCGTCCATCTTTCATCTTCCTCGCATTGGCTGCTACCTTGGTGGTCGCTCGACCCGTCGCAGACACATACAGCGATCTGTCCCTTCGGGGGATCGACACCGTGGATAGCATTGATATCGCCGATGACTTCAACGATCTGTTTTCTCGGGACATCGACGGCACTGACGACATCGACGCTGAAGACCGGCGCAGGTTGAGGCACGCTGTCAAAAGGCTCATCCATGCCTTGAAGCACCTGTTGCATGGTCATAGGGGCCACCATGGACATGGACATGGCGGCCCAGCTGAGCCCAGCTGAGCCCAGTGCTCCCGCTACACCCCCCGATGCCCCAGCGCCGGATGCCCCAGCCGCTCCTGACGCTCCTGCCGCACCCACTGACCCCGCTGCCCCAGCTGATCCTGCCGCCCCTGATCCTGCCGCTGGGGCTGCCGACCCAGCCGCCGCTCCGGCTTCCTAGGAGGTCAAACTACGAACGTTGGGCTCGAGGATGTGGGATTTTTGCGATGTGAAGTTAAGACGTAACACTTTGTCCTCATGTACCGTCTCTCCGATCCTCAATGAATTGCTTTTGCCCACCCCTGATGCTTCAGTGTGTTGTGTACACATGAATGATCTTTAAATCTGGTGGCATGAAGAGAAGCTTCATTTTGTAGATGATTGAACACATTGACACTCATACAATCTTGAATGGCCAGGTTCCTTGTCTTCCTTGATTCACGTAAATTATCAGTATCAGAGGTTCAGACCCGCCATAAGAGGCCGCCTCCATTTCCATATTTGGCAAGAATGGCGCGCCGACGTGCACGTGCCGGGTGCGGCCATTGCCGAGGTCACGTTTTCCTTCATCGAGCGGCGGTCGGTCGCTTGAATCCGCGCAACGAGTTCCTGTCTATGCAGAATGGCTCGAGGGATACGACACTCCCCAGCAGAAAACACCGCACTGCCCAAGGTCCAATTCGAGAAAGTCGATGATTTGGATTCTACGCGACCAGGCGGGGTCCACGACCAACAAGCACGGTCTTACGGCTGTCAGTGCTTTCTGCACCAGATGCTCGGCGGAACGCTCATTTCAATCTAGATAACGACTTCTCGGAGTTCTCGAGGCCAGAGTACTACATTCGATACATTGGTAAGTCCCCCTTGTGGATACCGCAGGCATGGGAGTTTGAACCATCCAGATATCTAGAGCCGTTGGAGAGTGAACTAGCTACTCAGGTCGAATATGATATGGATGAACAAGGTGCGTAGTTGTGTGCCCCCCCCTCGATTCATCGACAACGGTTTGTAGATCAGGAGTGGCTGGACCATGTCAACCAAGAGCGCAAGAAAGAACAGCTCGACAAAGCTACGTACGAGCTCTTCGAGATTGTCATGGATCGCCTGGAAAAGGAATGGTTCGACTTGGTATGGATTCCCTCGGTGCAGCAGTGATCGGCTTCTCACTTTCACAACTAGACCAAGAACATCCCGAAACCCGACCTAGCAATGCCCTCGGAAGACTCTACCTGTGCAATATGTGATGATTCAGAAGGGGAGAATAGCAATGCGATAGTTTTTTGCGATGGGTGTAACTTGGCTGTACATCAAGGTGAATCACTTCGGCGTTGTTGGTATGCTCATGTATTCAAAGCTAGCAGATTGTTACGGCGTTCCGTATATCCCGGAGGGACAGTGGTTATGCAGGAAGTGCACTGTCTCGCCGGAGAATCCAGTGGTGCGTTCCGACAACAGTTTCCATATGCGTATCCGAATGCTCATCACCCCGGCTCTAGTCGTGTATATTATGCCCAAACGAAGGGGGCGCGTTCAAACAAACTGTCCACGGCGAATGGGTGCACCTGCTTTGCGCGATATGGGTGCCCGAAACGCGTGTTGCCAACGATGTCTTCATGGAGCCGATAACTGGGATCGAGCGGATATCGAAGCAACGATGGAGACTGGTGCGTTTCCCGTACGCACAGCGTTTATCGCGCTAAACGTTGGTAGCGATGTTCCATTTGTGATATCAAACAAGGAGCGTGCATCCAATGCGCAAAAACGTCGTGCTTTCTTGCCTTCCATGCAACGTGTGCCCGCAAAGAGAAGCTCCTGCTTCCGATGAAGAGCCAGCCAGGTGCTGAGCCGATATCACTGACAAGTTACTGCGAGCGTCATCTTCCAGTAGGTGGCGCGTACCCCGTCGTGATTTAACAGGACTAACGTATTGACCAGAAAGAACAACAAGACGCCAGAATCGCCGCCCTGGCCGCTGAAGAATCCAATGAATCCGACGACGACTTGATCAACAAAGACAAGCATACTAAATCCGCCCGTGCTTACGCTAAAACGTTCAAAACAGGACCGCCACTCGTCCCCTCCATCATCGTGGAGCGTATCTTGCAATATGTCGCGAAGATCCATCTGAGGAAGAAGCCGGAATTCGTGTACATGATGTGCAGGTATTGGAGTTTGAAGCGGGAGGCGAGGAGGGGGGCCCCGCTGCTGAAGAGGTTGCATCTCGAGCCGTGGACGGCTAACGCTGGATTGAAACCACAAAGCGACGAGGAGAAGTTAATGAAATTGCAGGTGCGCTACTTTCATTTGAAGCCCCTTTCACGACGGTGAATGTCCATTTGCTTAGTTGCTCCAACGACTGCGCGACGACTTGGAGAACGTCAGGGCATTAGCTGAGCTTACGCGGAAGCGCGAGGCGAGGAAGCGCAAACAGGTCGAACTTATACACAACGTCATATCCGAATTCTTGCTATCACACGAACCCACACTGCGTATGGCTTTTGAGAGGATAATGAGGTGAGTTGACGTGCCATTGCATCTGCTGCGACCGTGTTGACTTGCATTCTTCCGTAGCTCGGATCGCAATAACTACTTCAAGAATCCAGTCTCCAAGAATGATGTCCCCGATTACTTTGATGTTGTGAAGGAGCCTATGTGCTGGAGCATGATTGACGCCAAACTGGATCGGCACGAATACTTGGACGTCCAAAGGTTCAAGGCACGTTTTGTTGCGGTCACGTATTCATGCCCGTCATTAACTTGTATTACAGGACGATATCGATCTTGTCTTGTCCAACGCCATATTGTACAATAAACCCGGAACAGCATTTTACAAGACTGCCACCCGAATACGAGCGTCCGCACGTCCGATACTCGACGAGCTTGACAAACTTCGCGTCTCACATACCGAACTACCTACTGGCGCACCAGATCTTTCAGCCATGACTGTTGACGAGTCTTCATCATCCTTGCCCCCGCTTCCATTGGGTGATCTTGAACCTCCCCTGACCGTTTTAGACATGCTTGTAACCGACAGCGGCGGACTTCAAGAAGGTTTACCATTTCTATTGGAAGAGCCCGCGATCACATCTTTGTTCAGATACGAGTTTGGAAAAGATAAGCCTCCCCCACCACCTCCTCCCCCGAAACCCAAGAAGACGAAAGTCAAACCTCCCAAAAAAGACCGCGCCGAGGAGTACGAGAAGCGTAGGCTCATACGACAGCAACAGAAGGAGGCCGCCGCGGTGTTGTTGCCACAGGACGCGCTTCTTGACCAAAGCCCAGGGTTCAGAATCCCAAGGACCAGGAAACAGGCAGCAAATGCTGCTGCGTTTGAGGCCGAAGCAACTGCTGAGGTATCTGTTGAAACAGAAGGTATCGAACCTCAAGCTAATGTATATGAAACTTCTGGTCCGTCGTCAAAGAAGAGGGCACCACGAGCCCAGGTAGGACAGCTTGGCCAGCCTCAGTGGGTCGAGGATGTGGACAGTCGGAGTTCTTTTGCGCTATTCGAAAATGGATGGATCCTTCCTGAAGGCTCTCGACGTGGCGGGAGGGACAGACCCGCCGCCGCTCCTGTTGTGGCGCCCACACCTCCGACTAAGCGAAATCGTGCAGGTAGGTCGTTATTCTTCCACAAATCGCAGGCATCCCTGAGTCTGAACCCAGACAATGAAGTTTCTAGGCTATCGGTATATAGCACATCAGCACACGAGAACCAGACACTCCTGGACAATGCCTCCGAATCGCAAGGATCCCGCCGAGTATCTGAGATTGTTAGCACGATCTCAGAATCCCCCACCGCTCAACCGAGTTCAATGGATTACGATGTCAGCTTAACGTTGAAGGACCGGATTATGTTGCCAAGTACGATCGTCAGGGAACCCGATGGGACTGTTGTCATTGAAGAGTTAGACACACCCGCTACGCGAAGCGAGAAGAACAAAAGACTCAGGGCGGAGAGAATGCGACTCGCCGGTCCTGGCGTTCCTCCACCTACACCCTTCCACGCCCCACCACCTGATATTAGCCTCCTCGCTGGGGCTATCTCTCGAGCGAATCAGCGTTCTCAAGCAGCCGAAAAGCCCGAATCAGACGATGAATCGTCGTCTCTGAGCGAACTCAGTAGCGATGACGATGGGCGAGGCCAGCTATTGGACGTCCCTCCTATGCGCGTCGAACCTAATCTTCCTCCTCTACCCCCTCCGGTCCAGGTTTCCCTGGCTGATTTCACTGAGGGGCTCCGTCCCGGAACTATCGGTAAGTCGGCCAGGCTATATAACTTCAAATCGTTTCTAACGTACGAATTCGCAGTGTGGGCCAAAATTCGTGAGTCATTGGCATTATGTCTAGATACACCACTAAACTAGTCTCTAGCGTCATATCCTTGGTGGCCCGCCACAATTCGAGATAAATCAGATGTCGATGTTCCAAAGCAACTACTCAAAGACTCGGGTGCAAAGCGGAAGGACGAGTTCTACATCGTCCAATTTTTCGATCCGCAGTATAGTTGGTGAGCTTGGAGTTGGAAATTATGCTAGCGTCACGCTTAACGACCATTCGTAGGCAATCCGTCGTACCTGAAAACGTCAAGTTATTTAATGTCGATAAGAGTATGCGTTATATATCTTCTCGTGTCTTGGTCCATCATGCTGATAATATGTAGGTCTTGATGAGAAGTACCTGCACTTCAAAGGCAAACTGTCTGCCAAACTTCGCGCGGCATTCCGGTATGTACTACTGGGGAAGTGTGTTTGTAAAATGTACTAACTCATCAATAGCGAGGCCTCCAGCGTTATAGAATATGCCGATGTAGGTTCCGACGATGTTTTAGAAGGCGACGACGTGGTGCCCCCTGTTGAAAGTTGATGCTACCCAATACCACATTCAAGTTACTACCTCTCTATCATATGGTACTACTCCGAATTATGGTTTACTTGTATTGTAGATTCTATGCTTGTAATAAACTGTGCCAAGACGGAAGTAGAGGATGTTACGCTGCGAAATGGACGTCAACGTTCAACGGTTGTAATAAAAAACGTCCTATAAAGCCCCTATGCATCGTTCCTACCAGTTGTCGATGTACCCCATCTCTCGAAAGACACGGTACTCGAGCTTTGTAACAGAAGAGTCCAAGTGATCTCGGCAATGTGCCACAAACATGTGCCAACCATACCCAGTCGTAAATGGCATACATTTCTCTACTTGTGCATTTATACATGGGGTACTCGGAACATCTTCTTAGGTACGATTGGTATACGTGGCCAGCACGCGGGTATCGCCTTTGAGAGAGAACACGCCCGTTCAATGATCTATTGCGGCGGGGTGGACGTCAGATTGGGACGTGCGATCAACGCCTCTGCAAAGGCCGCAAAGTCGGTCTTCGAAGAGCGACCGGGCTGGCGGGGAGGGAGTTGAGCATCGCAGCAGCATAAACAGATCAAATATATGACACTATACCTTCAAAGCGTACACGACAATTTCTCTAGGCCACTGCTCGGCGGGGATTTCGGGCGACTCGACCGTCTCTGCTAGAACAATCCGAAGGACGTGCTCCTCGGCATCGAATGTGCACCGCACGCTGGTGTTCACGCGGACATTCATGGATACTTTCCACAAGGGCTCGCGGCGGAAAACTACGCACAGCACGTCAGTTCGGGTGCCATTCCAGTCGGAAACATGCATGCACAACTCACGCAAGCGTTCGCTATTAGTCGATTTATTCGAGAGTAGCTTGATGCTGCCGATCATTCCGTTCGAGAAGTTCTTCTTCCCTCGTTTTACGAAGAGCTTGATGTTCTTCAGCTCGAGCTGGGCCTCTTCGTCCTCTTCGCCAGTAATATCTATGTGATGTGGTAAGGGTCAACGAAGAATTCCTGGCTGCTGGCAGTCGATCCTCACGAGTCTGGGGCGAGTCGGACCGCACCTCTGCAGGCGCAATTGCGACCTCTTCAACACCCAAGGCGTTCGACGAAGGCTCGTTGGGAGCGTCGAAAATCGACTTTGAACCAGATGGAATGCACCATGCGGGTTTAATTCCCCTTTCCGGCGAGGGGGAGCTGAAGCTCTGAGAACTGAACGGTGAACTGCTGCCTGCGAAGGCAGCAAACCCGCCGTTAGAAAAAGTGCCACCGAAAGTCTGGATATATCCTTCAGTGTATGGTCATTTGGCTGGTTGTTTCAAATACGTACGGCAGAGCGTTTCGGTGGAGGTGGGGTAGCGGGTGGTGTGGGTGAGGCTAGGTCCAAGGGCGACTTCTGATAAGCCGAGGGTTCATGTTAGTTAGTGCGGAATATGTGAAGTACGATCGGTGGAGCTGACCTTCGGGGAAAGGGGCAGAACGAGGGGTACGTCAGGGGGCGTGCTTGGTCCTTCTGACCCTTCATCTGATGATTCAGACTGAGGCGACGCGGTCAGACTCGGTAACTCATCGACTGGAGGCGGCTTCAAGGCGTGTAAGGTAGCGTTCTCATAAAGACATCCAGGAAGACCAACAGCTTCAACCTTGGGTCCCTCTTCGACATCGGTCCGAGCTGGCGTCTCCGGGGCTGCGGCTGCGGAGATGATGGTCTATGTTCGAGGGTTAGCCTCGGAATGATCACAATACTGCAACATTGCAACAGCGAGGCATCCAAACACTTACGTCACTGTCATCGATATCAGACGGCGGAGTCCTGCTCCGCTTGGCTGGGGGGTAAATGGACAGCAGATTCTGCAACTTGCTATCAGGATGCAGCAAGGCGTAAGTGAGCATACGAAACTCACCAAAGGGTACCCTGCATTCTAATGTACAGAACACTGTCTTCAGTAACTATTTGTAGATGTCGCGAGGAAAACATACTGAATGGTCATCGTCGTCGTCGTCGTTTGGTCGTTTTCGCTTCAAGGACGAACGCCTGGATAACGCGGTTGATGGGACAACGGCCTCTGGTTCATGGAGCAGCGTTTCGTTCTGATCGATAACTTTCTCGTTCGATGGTGAGGCAATCTGGGTTTTATCGTCCGGGCGATCACCCAACTGCTCCGGTAGAGCCCCCAGCGTCGGTGAAGTTCTGAGAAGTTGTCAAACTTGAGGGTAATGGAGTCCCCCGTAGCGCTACTAACGAATTGTGTGCGTAGCGGCGCGAACAAGCGTATCCCATTGTCGCTGCGACAGTCGCGAATCCGCAAACCACGAAATTGATGTCGTTCACCGGGAACATAGCGTAACTGAAGCACCCTTAGCCAAGACAGCAAAGCAAGAAGTAACCAAATCACTTACTACGATTTATGCGAGTTGAGGAGTTCAATACCTCAGACGATAGGCGAAATTTTTCACGGACGGGGGAAAATATGGGGTAGTCGATGTGAATAGCTAACGTTTAAGTAATTTTGGGGGACGCGCCTGCACACTCCATCATGTTAGACTGCCTCGCCTTCACCACGCGCCCTGTTCTGACAAGGACCTCGGAGCAACACGTGGAGAAGGTTCCGAAATCGTCTATCGTTGACATTAGGTTTGAGGGTTGTGATTTGTTACCAGAAGTTCTAGGAAGTTCTCCACCCCCGCACAGGCGTTTCGCGTGCACTCATGCATGATCAGGCCTGGTCCCTCGTTGCAGAAGAGAAGTTGGGATTGAGGGTAGGTTCAGGGGATAGGAGATAAGGAGTAAGGGAATAGGAGACTAATTCCACTGGGGAAATCACATCATAACCGCGTCGAATATTGTAAGTTCACGTTTGATTATAAACGATATATAAATGTGTACAGAGTCGAATTGGCATAAATATATTCCTAGCAATAAGGGGACTAATGGGCGTTGAGCCTGATATTATACAAGTAGATGATAAATATGCATCGAAAGCTATCAATGGTTTGATGAGGTCTCTCGAAAGGAAGCTATCATTGCATACGGCGGCGCTTGTCTCTGAAGAGATACTCTTCACGTGTTACGCCTGGCGGAAACACATCGAGGTCCCCGGCTATGATTGTGCGGGGGATATCTGGGAAACGAGAGCGTGCTGGGAGAGGGGAGGATTGGCTGTCATAAGAATTTGCTTCGATGCTGTCCCTCCGCTTTCCTACAATCGAGTGGATCAGCAGGGATGCCTGAGAAAGCCGGAGTCCACTCACTTTTGTGTACGATAATACTGTCTGAACCTTGAGATACTGAAAAGTGCGAGCGATGTCCTGCTCGCTGGAAGTGCTGGCCATCCAGAGAAATGTTGGTAGATGCCCTTTGCTCCGGGGGGTCCTTCTTCTCAAGAACGATACGTCCTTTTTCAGTATTCAGAAAGATGTCAGAAGCCTCAGAAAATTTGACGGCATATCTAAGGAGAATACGCTGCATTGCCTCATGGAGGTGGAACTCGTCTGGAGGAGGCTCCGCGAGATGGCTATATTCTGGCCTGACTTGCATCACGAGCTCCTTCATCATCGGAACCAGGCCGCCCAGTTTTTCATGTAGATTTGTCTCCCAGTGCTTTGGGGACAAGAGCATCGTTCGAAAGTCTATAGGCAAGCCGCCAGGGGAGGACATGATTTCGTGTGATGCGATGCATTTCCAGGATGATATCAAGGACTTCGTGTTCTTGTCCTTTTCCGGAAGCTGACCAAGAGGTAGAGCACGAAGGAGAAATACCACAATCACCCAAAATACCGACTCGGCATCATGTCGAGGGAGGTGCCGAAATATCTGGATTTGTTCGTCAGACCTCCCTTGAGTAGGTTTGTTGTCGTCCGATTCAGATTTGAGAGAGGCAATTGCAAGATGGTCAGACTCGTCGTGGTCACTTTCGTCCTCGCTAAGTTTGTCCTCGCTAGATTGGTTCGTAATAGCTTGGTTCATGGTGGATTGGTCCATAGGAGGTCGGTCCACAGCAGATTGGCCCGCGGTAGATTGGCCCGTGGTGGGTTCGCCTTCGTCTGGGTTGTTAATTGTATCGTTATCCGCTCTCGTTCTTCCGATCCGACCGCCATGGATCGTGCCATTGCAATCCTCGAATTGTCGTAGAGGGTTCTCGCCGGAAGAATGAGCATTTTGGTACCGCACAAGGATCTTTGGTGGTAACGAAGGCATGGGCTCGAACACATTCGAATCCGGTTCAAGAATATGCCCGGCGGCAACTGCGCGAGCCATGAATCGAGGGGTGCCCTTATCAGTAGAAAAGGACTTTCAGCATCGTCGTAAACAAAGTATCAGTGGTCTACTCACCGTCCTATGACGAAGGTGCTCGTGGTCGGGGCTTCGTTCAAGAGACTCTTTGAATGCTCGGGTCTTCGCCTTCAACCGATCATTTTCAGCGGAGTTGTCGAAATCATATAGACGTGCCACGGGTAGGGCATATTTCTTCCTATGTTTTGTAAATCCTAAAATGAGTAGCGAGTGAAGTAGGCTACCGACTTGAGAAGAATTTCTTTGATAAAGATAGGTCGAGTGGGCTCTCTGAGCAGCTCCTTTGCTTTGTCCTTAGGGTTAATCATGATATTAGCTGGGCTTATATCCCGGTGAATGATGTTCCTTTCTTTGACAGCCCATCGATGACCTGGGGGGAACTTTTCAGTCAAACAAACGCAAAAGTGACTTGGGCACTCACATTCGAGAACGTCGTACATAGCCATGAGAAAATTCTGGATACTCGGAGTCTTGGCCAATGGGTCGCCCGACGTCCCCATGATGAGCCTAGTCTTTACTCGATACACATGGGGTTCGATATTGATAGACGTAATGGGGCCCTCCTCATTGAAGACGTCTCCGTGTGTTATCATCCTCACAAACCCCGGCGCCGGTTTGCCGTCAGCCTGTAGGAGATCGTATAATTCCCCTTCCTTGAATGTACGCCCATATGCCCAGTAGGAGTCCTTGATGACGGTGGGATATTCACCCGCTGTTTGGGCGACCCACGTCATGCGTTTCCACGGTTGACCAACAAATTTGACTTCGCATGCAGGATATGTTTCGCCTTTGAACGTGACATCCCAGGTGGGTGCATCTTTTATGCGAGTTTGCGAGCGAGTGATGGTCGGGTCGCAATGAGGGCGTCCTGGAAGGGGAAAATAGAGCGTATACACATAGGACGCCAAGGGAACGAGGTGTTCCCAATCGGAGAACGGCGAAGTTGTCAGACCGCCAGCATCGCTATATTGTATCTGGTACCCGCTCGGCGATGTGATCAAGCCGTATATCCCAACTTTGTCTGGACGAGCTTGATTCGTGAGTCCAAGGTATGCGGCTAGTTGTCTTATGCCGTTCGAGTATTCCTGGTCGTTCTTGGCTTCGACTACGGTCTCCAGATCAGACCACTCGGCGCATTTGCAGGGGGTAGTGGATGGGTAGGTCAAGAATCTAGACTTCAACACGGCAGGAATATCCGGAGAGCAATCAAAGTATCCGTTGGGATGATGTTTGAGATATGCTGTGTGATGGTCCACGAAGACGATGGGCTCGTTATCCCCTGTGCAGCAATCGTGAATGATTAGCGAAAGTTTGGATACGTCAGGGAAAGAATCTACCACAGAATTTCTCGCTGAGATGATTCAGAACTTTGCAAAGTGCCGAGTATTGGGGCTTTCCTACAGCGGAAACGTATGATTCGGTTAGGGCTACTAGCGTTTTGTCGGCTTCCAGGAGTATCTCAAAATCCGAGCCCGGAGGCGCGTTCAAGTGGTCTCTGGAGAAGTTGCTGTACGGCTTTATGTACTCTTCTCTAACCTCGAGCGCCGACATCTCCTTGCGACTGCCTGCGGCTTTCTTGGTATCCTTGAGAGGGCTAGTGGTGAACGCAAAGTGATCAGCCATGATAGTGAGGATGAGTGAAGGACGGCAAGGACAGGGATCATATTTATACTCACCTCAAGGTTGTGGCCACTGGTGAATAATGGGATAAACACAAACACAAATTGCCACTGCAACGAAGTGGTAGAGTACTGTTTAGGAAAGTAAATCGAACTTGCCACAGCGTTTCGCACGCCCCCCAGCATGTGACCACTTTAAACCCAGCGAGCGCTGAGCATCAGTGAGCATCGACTTGTAGAATGAGCGTAACACACAGGCCTAACATCAAACAATCCGTCAACGACGAATTTGACAATGGTGAGTCCGACGGTAGCGAATCCGACGGTGATGAACCAGACGACTCGGACGACTCGGACGACACGACGAAGAATCTGACAGAAAATCTGAAGACGAATCTGACGACAACAAATCTGATTTTACTATCGACTGTGACAGCGACGAACTTGCTCACGATGAAGGAGGGCGAAACCTAAAAGGTATTCTGGGTGATCGTAGTACATATTCCTACTGCGTGCTCTGTCCCTTGGGAACGCCCCGAAAAAGACAGGGACAGCAAGTTCATACAGCCACCCTCCACCGGATGACCTACACTTGCACGAGGCTATGCAGCGCATTCTCCTCAAATATTCTACTCAGCTCGCTGGAGCCTCTGACACCGGGCCCCCTAGCTTCCGGTCGACGCTGAGACTCAGAATTTCTGAAGATGTTCAACCTTCAGAGCGATTTGCTCACCCCTCACAAACATGTAATAGCAGTGACACATGCCGCGACCTCTCAAACTGGGGTGTTTGTCCTGCTGGATGTCGGGATAGATACACACTGTAATATTATCTTGCTGCTCTGCTTCGAAAGTATTTCAGGCAGCACTGAAAGAAGGAATCTCTTCTACGTCTTGCGTGAGTTTTCCGAGAGTAACTGTCAAGTAGGGAAATGCACGCTATGCTCATAACCAATGTCTGACGGAAAGTGTGTGTTTCGGACATACGGGTAGGACACTCGTACCACGCAAGTCGAGATGCAAAGGGATACGTGATTTGATCACTCTTTCTACATGATCATTCAACAAACAATACTATAGCTCATACAGGGTGGACGTCCTTACGCCGGCAAGACAAAGGTATGGGATTCGCGATTCTGGGCAGTGGGAAGCCTGATCAAAGCGGACATGCATCTCCTCCAAACGATAGGTTATCGATGTATGGGCCTAATGGCACGAGCGACACCATCAGACAACCTTCCATAAAAGCATGCCAACGTCAGGAACGAGACGTCGCCGCCAAACTGTGGCAATACGCACGCACGCATGCAGACGTCGACTCCAACCAGCGCACACCCGTCCTGCCTCCCCTACATCCACTGTGCAGACATCAGCGTCCAGACTCGCTCTCCCCAAACCTCGCCACACCTGACGCCTCCAAGCATCCTGCACGGCCGCAAAAATCAACGTAAACGAAGAGAACGAGAAAACGAATGCGCTGGATGCCGAAAACGGTCGAAAATGGGGACAAGGCCGCTGCATACATGCCTAGGTGAGTGGATTTGGGGCAACTCCCCAACCACTGCAAGTCCGCGACCAACCCCGGTCGGCTGGCTCGCGCACCAGCGAAAATACACTCAAAGTACTTAACAGCGGACAACATACACTCAAAATGAGGGGAACGACACGAAGCAAAGACAGAAACGAGATGCGAAGAAGGGGAAAGGAAGCGAAGATAAGAGTGTGTCAACGAGGTACATGTAACGTCGCCTCCCTCTTTCGAACGCACGCGAACTAACGTCGTTCATGTCAGCGCAGTGCAATCGTCCTCGTCAACGACTGTGTGCCTCCATTCCAACGCCTCAAGCAACCAAGGGGATCCATCGCAGGCAGCGCACACGACGGCCACCCCACACGAGAGTATGCGAGTACAGAGGGAAAGGGAGAAGACCCATATTCATTTTCCTTCCACGCAGAACGCTCCGCCAGCAACACGAAAACCGTTGAAGACTATATGTATCACACCCGTTTTATCACTGCCTCACCGTCGCCGTTGATCCACTGTTTCCCAACAAGTGAGAGATTGTATGTTTCACCTCCGTTTATCCTGACCTCCTTGGTAGTGCTTCTCGACGGCTTCGACGTGGCTGCGGCTCTCCCCCAGACTGCTTCAACCATGAAAAAGTCGAAAACTGTATATTTCGCGTCCGTTTTGACCCTACCGCTGTTGCCCGCTCTCCCGTCTTTCAAGCTGTCGCTGTACCACAAAGACTATATATAACGGCGCCGTTTTGTCAGTACCTCTGATTGTTTCGTCCTCTCATACCCCTGCAACATTTCTAACGCTTTCCCCCGCAGCTCCAATTGTCACCTCGACGTCTGTACTCCCCGTTGTCACCCCGAAATCCTCAGGTTGAACCCGCGACCAGCTTTCTCTCCACAATGCCTCCACACCCAAAGCGGCGCCACTCTGCTCCTCTCCCGCGTCCCCAGACCCGTTCAAGGCCTTTCGATGCCATTATTGGCTTTGCGGCGCCGCGACAGCCTTGACTATATGTTCATTTCTCTCCGTCATTCTGCCTTTCCACCACCGTCAAAATTGGATATTTCGACGCCATTTTATCGGCCACGGTCAATGCGTTATCCCTCTACACCATCCTGCAACATCGACCTGATTCCTACTCAGAAGGCCTGCAGATTATCAAATTCGATATCAGGGCTTCCCGCGACTGGCCTCTTTGCTCTGGAATAGCTACGATGATCGCCATTTGCCCTCCCAGTTCTTTGCGCCCACCCGCCGCTTCCTGGAGTCCAAATTGTATATTCCAACGCCGTTTTATTGGTGTCGCAGTGTCAATTTCCCCTCACGCCGGTTCGGCATAACTGGATGTGTCCACAGAGCGGGATAGATGCCGTAGCTTCTCTGTCTTACGCCAGCACCAGTGCATCCAGAACGACGCCAGCAGTTCGCCTTTCACGCCGAAAATTGTCAGATTCGATATTTGAGCTTCCCGCGACCGACATGCTGCCTCTGTACCAGCTACGACACTTCCTGGTCTTTCCCCACTCCCTGCTGTTGTCGTACGGGTTTGCACCACCTCAAAAAGTCGAAATTAGATATTTCGAGGCCGTTTTATCAGCCTGTCGACACGTCTTGACATCGAAATGTGGAGTGTAGATGCTGTTTTATCAACCATGCATTGTTGTGCTACTGTGTCTTGTCCGCAACGCTGGGGTATCCTCTGTGTTTACTTCCTTTGCCGAGTCCTACGCCTACCTGACGGACTGGACGCCCTGGAATACTTGGCAACGCAGACATATATAAGGCCTGCTTGCGAAGGGAGTCAGTAGCACCCCCGTTCATTCCCTCCCGTCTTGCTGCTGTTCCTCCCCACCACCACTCTGCTCGTAGGCGTACTCGTCATGTAACGTAGTCAGTAGATAGCTGTACACGCCGGGGGCAGCGGGTGCGGACGAATGTCCGTGCTCGCTGCACCTCGGCGCTAAGTGAGAATGCAACGGTGCTAAGTGAGAATGCAACGGTGCTTCGTACCTAATCAGAAACCCTTGAACTTCGTTTGTCTGGAGTTTGTGAATCCATGTCAGTGTGAAGTGCCATCGGTGCTTGGTCCTTCGTAGCTTCAAAGCGCGGTCTCAGAAAGACATTCAACAGCTTCAACCTTGCGTCCCTCTTCGACACCGGTCCGAGCTGGCGTCTCCGGGGTCTATGTTCGAGGGTTAGCCTCGGAATGATCGCAATACTGCAACATTGCAACAGCGGGGCATCCAAACACTTACGTCACTGTCATCGATATCAGACGGCGGAGTCCTGCTCCGCTTGGCTGGGGGGTAAATGGACAGCAGATTCTGCAACTTGCTATCAGGATGCAGCAAGGCGTAAGTGAGCATACGAAACTCACCAAAGGGTACCCTGCATTCTAATATACAGAACACTGTCTTCAGCAACTATTTGTAGATGTCGCGAGGAAAACATACTGAATAGTCGTCGTCGTCGTCGTCGTTTGGTCGTTTTCGCTTCAAGGACGAACGCCTGGATAACGCGGTTGATGGGACAACGGCCTCTGGTTCATGGAGCAGCGTTTCGTTCTGATCGATAACTTTCTCGTTCGATGGTGAGGCAATCTGGGTTTTATCGTCCGGGCGATCACGCAACTGCTCCGGTAGAGCCCCCAGCGTCGGTGGAGTTCTGAGAAGTTGTCAAACTTGAGGATAATGGAGTCCCCCGTAGCGCTACTAACGAATTGTGTGCGTAGCGGCGCGAACACGCGTATCCCATTGTCGCTGCGACTGTTGCGAATCCGCAAACCACGAAATTGATGTCGTTCACCGGGAACATAATAGTGTAACTGAAGCATTCTTAGCCAAGGAAATGAAGTAAGAAGTAAACGATTTACTTACTACGAGTTATGCGAGTTGAGGAGTCCAATACCTCAGACGATAGGCGAAATTTCACGGACGGGGGAAAATATGGGGTAGTCGATTCGAATGGCTAACGTTTAAGTAATTTTGGGGGACATGCCTGCACACACCACCATGTTAAGCTGCCTCGCCTTCACCACGCGCCCTGTTCTGACGTGGAGAAGGTTCCGAAATCGTCTATCGTTGACATTAGGTTTGAGGGTTGTGATTTGTTACCAGAAGCTCTAGGAAGTTCTCCACTCCCGCAAAGGCGCTTCGCGTACACTCATGCATGATCAGGCCTGGTCCCTCGTTGCAGAAGAGAAGTTGGGATTGAGGGTAGGTTCAGGGGATAGGAGATAAGGAGTAGGGGGATAGGGGACTAATTCCACTGGGGAAATCACATCATAACCGCGTCGAATATTGAAAGTTCACGTTTGATTATAAACGATATATAAATGTGTACAGAGTCGAATTGGCATACATATATTCTTAGCATTAAGGGGATTAATGGGCGTTGAGCCTGATATTATACAAGCAGATGATAAATATGCATGGAAAGCTATCAATGGTTTGATGAGGTCTCTCGAAAGGAAGCTATTATTGCATACGGCGGCGCTTTTCTCTGAAGATGTACTCTTCTCGTGTTATGTTTGGTCCTGCCGGAAAAGTATGGCTATCGTTGTCCACGTCTGGGACTGCGCGGGGGATGTATGGGAGGCTGAAGCGTGCCAAGGGAAGGGGGGATTGCTCGTCAGAAGAATTTGCTTCAACGCTGTCTCTCCGCTTTCCTACAATCGAGTGGATCAGCAGGCATGTCTAAGAAAGCCGGAGTTCACCAACTTTTGTCCTTGATGATACTGTCTGAACCTCGAGATACCGAAATGTGCGAGCGGTGTCCAGCTCGCTGCAAGTGCTGACCGTCCAGGGAAATCTCAGTAGATTCCCTCGGGGCCGGAGGGTCTCTTTTTTCGAGGATGATACGTCCTTTCTTAGTATTCAAAAGGATGTCGGAGTCCTCGCAAAACTTTACGGTGTATTTGAGTAGAATACGTTGCATTGCCTCATGAAGATGGAAGTCGTCTGGAGGAGGTTCCGTGAGATGGCTATATTCAGGCGTTACCTGCGCAATGAGCTCCTCCATCATGGGCGCCAGGCGAGCAAATTTCTGATGCAGAATTTGCTCCCAGGCGTCAGGGTGAGATAGAAGGCTCGCACGGGAGTCCATAGGAGACTGTCCCGGCGCGGACTTGATTTCGTGAGACGCAATGTACTCCCAGGCTGACCTCAGGAACTCCACGTTCGTGTCTTCAGCGGGACGGTGGCCAAGGGGTAGAGCACGAAGGAGGAATACTACGATCACCCAGAATACTGACTCGGCGTCATGTCGAGGGAGGTGCCGAAATATTTGAGTTTGACCCTCAGATTTGTCTTCAGTAGGTTTATTGTCGTCAGATTCAAATTTGAGAGAACCGATTTCGCCATCGTCGGACTCGGCGTGGTCAGATTCGTCATTTTCGGGTTCGCTGTTCTCAGATTCGTCGGGGTCAGATTCTTCGGGGTCAGGTTCGTCCTCGCTGGTAGATTCGTCCTCGCTAGGTGCGTCTTCGCTAGATTCGTCCATGCTGGGTTCGCAGCCTGGTTCGCAGCCTGGTTCGTTGAGAGGATCATTGTCCGATTTTTTCCTACCGCCGCGACCGCCGTGTATTGTGCCATTGCGATCCTCGAAAAGTCGTAGATGGTTCTCTCCCGCAGAATGAACCTTTTTGTACCGGGCAAGAATATTTGGCGGCAATGAAGGCATGGATTCGAACACATTCCAAGTTCGTCCAAGAGTATGACCAGCGGCGACCGCACGTGCCATGAACCGAGGCGTACCCTGGTTCAAGAGAGGATATTGAGCACTCTCGTCAACAGGGTGGCAATGATCTACTCACCGTCCTATGACGAAGGTGTTCGTGATCAGGGCTTCGTTCTAGAGACTCCTTAAAGGCGGGCGTCTTCGCCCGCAAGCGATCGTTTTCAGCCGAGTTGTCGAAATCAAATAGGCGGGCCACAGGCGGAGCATATTTCTTCCTATGTCTTGTAAGTCGTAAAGTGGGGTAGCGAGTAGGTTAGGTTACTAACTTGAAGAGGATTTCTTTGATAAAGATAGGCCGAGTGCTATCTCTCAGGTACTTTTTACATCTGTCCTTGGGGTTGATGATGATATTAGCTTGACTGATATCGCGATGGATGATGTTTCTCTCTTTGACTGCCCATCGATGAGCTGGGAAGCGTTCTCAGTCGAATAGAAGCATCTTGTGTGCAGCACTCACCTTCGAGGACATCGTACATCGCCATGAGAAAATGCTTGATGCTTGGAGTGTCGATTAATGGGTCACCCGAGGTGCCCATGACGAGTCTGGTCTTTACTCGATACACATGGGGCTCGATATTGATAGAGGTAATAGGACCCTCCTCATAGAAGACGTCTCCGTGTGTTATCACCCTCACGAAGCCTGGGGCCGGTTTACCGTCCTGTAGAACATCATACAATTCCCCTTCTTTGAATGTCCGGCCATACGCCCAGTAGGAATCCTTGATGACCAAAGGATATTTATCCGCAGTTTGGGCTACCCATGTCATGCGCTTCCACGGTCCACCGACGATTTTGACTTTGCATGCCGTATATGTTTTCCCTCCGAAGCCAACATCCCAGGTGGGTTCATCTTCTATGCGAGTTAGCGAGCGAGTGATGGTCGGGTCGCAATGCGGGCGTCCTGGGGGAGGAAAATAGAGCGTATACACATAGGACGCCAAGGGAACGAGGTGTTCCCAATCGGAGAACGGCGAAGTTGTCAGACCGCCAGCATCGCTATATTGTATCTGGTACCCGCTCGGCGATGTGACCAATCCGTATAACCCAACTTTGTCTGGACGAGCTTGATTCGTGAGTCCAAGGTATGCGGCTAGTTGTCTTATGCCGTCCGAGTATTCCTGGTCGTTCTTGGCTTCGACTACGGTCTCCAGATCAGACCACTCGGCGCATTTGCAGGGGGAAGTGGACGGGTAGGTCAAGAATCTAGACTTCAACACAGCAGGAATATCCGGAGAGCAATCAAAGTATCCGTTGGGATGATGTTTGAGATATGCGGTGTGATGGTCCACAAAGACGATGGGCTCGTTATCCCCTGTGCATTATAAATTAGTGAGGGTTTGGATGCGTCGGGGAAAGGATTTACCACAGAATTTCTCGCTGAGATGATTCAGTAGCTTGCAGAGTGCAGAATATTGGGCCTTTCCCGAAGCGGCGACATATGATTCGGTGAGGGTTACTAGCGTTGTGTCGGCTTCCAGGAGTTCCTCCAAATTCGAGCCCGGAGGCGAGTTCAGGTGGTCTCGGGAGAAGTTCGCGTACGGTGTTATGTACTCTTCTTTTACCTCAAGCGCCGACATCTCCTTGCGACTGCCTGCGGCTTTCTTGGTATTCTTGAGAGGGCTATTGGTGAACGCGAAGTGGTCAGCCATGGTAGTAAGGATGGGTACAGGAAGGTAAGGACAGAGATCATATTTATACTTACCACAGTATTGTGGCCAGGGAGTGAACAATGGAATAAACACAAACACAAATTGCCACTGCAACGAAGTGGTAGAGTACTGTTTAGGAAAGTGAATCACAACTACAACTTGCCACAAAAGTGTCGCACGCCACTCAACATGTGATCGTGCCACTTAGACTTGAAACCCAGCGAGCACTTGCCTCCGATTCTTGAGGAACGTAAGACTTTGGGATAACTTAGACTTTTCCAGAACCGACAAAAGTCCTCCAAGCGATACTCTAAGCTTTCGGTCTTACGGTCAGTTCGACCAGTTATCTTCTCGCTTTCAGTTGATGAACCCTTTACGCTTGCCACTCCGCCCTCGGAGAGTTGCCCAGTGCTGAGACAGCCGAAAGGATATGGCATATCATCAAGTCAAAGAAGGTAAACTCGCGAGGAAAGCGACACGCAAATCAAGTGTTCGACTCTTTGAAGGTCAGTGTCAGTGTTCAGACTCTCCTACTCAGCTAACGACACTTACCAGCTCACCGCTGGGCAGTTACAGAGAGAAATCGCATTCACGGCGAAATAAGCCAAGAAAACATTATCATCGCCCCCAAAGACAACCCAGTCAAGCGCGTCTCGAATGAGACCAGTCGCTCGTATTTATCAGTGAGATTCTTACACGGTTAGAAGTCTGATCTATTTATCTTTGTCATCTACGGCTCACGTAGTCTGCTTGACTTAGGGAAAAACGTGCCCCCCGTTGGCGATTTTGTTGGACTTGGATAATGCGGGAGAAAGCAATCCAAGGACTCTGCCATTCAATCTGGAACGTGGCGCTGAACGCGAAGACCTTCGTCGCAGGACGGTGAGTAGCAATCACCACTGCGTATACTACTGGAATGGGGAATATCCTCTCTTGCATCAGGGCACCCCTCGCTTTGTGGCTCGTGCGGTGGACGCTGGGCATGCTCTTGAACGATCTTGGAAATGCTTCCGAATCCATGCCTTAATTGCCCTTAAAAATCTTTGTCCGGTACAAGAAGGTACATTCTGCTGGATCGGACCCTCTCCGACGTATAGAGGATCGCAACGGCACAATACATGGTGTTCCCTATGGCCGCAAAAAGCCCAATATAGACAGGCCCGTCGTCGACGAATCTGAAGACAACGAATTTGGTTTTGTCGGTTTTGACCGCGACGAATTTGATGACAATGAAGCAATGGAAGACGACTCGGAATCCGAGGATGAAGCTCAAAAGTTCCAGCACCTTCCTCGACACGACGCCAAGTCGGTATTCTGGGTTATCGTAGTATTCCTGCTTCGTGCTCTCCCCCCAACAACCCGAAAAAGACAAGAACGGCAAGTTCTTAATCTTTCTCTGGAACTATACCGCATCACACGAAATCATGCCCAACCCCGGGAAATTCCCTATGGATGATCGGACGACATTTTTGCAATTCGCGTGCTGGGTGCACTTTCTCCATGCAAAGCTTGGCCGCCTGGTTCCCATGATGGAGGAGCTCATTATGCAAGTAAAGCCCGAATATAGCCACCTTCTAAACCCTCCGGATGACCTACACTTACACGAGGCTATGCAGCGCATTCTCCTCAATTACTCTATCAAGTTCGCTGGAGCCTCCGATATCCCCCTGGATGCTAAACGAGGCCGTGTCATTTACGCCGCATCTTCTGGTGGACGCTGACTCGGACTCAGATTTCTGAAGATGGTCAGTCTCTACGGCGAGAGGCTTGCTCGCCCCGCAAACGCCGTCCCATGTAATGGTAGGGACACATATCGCGACTTCGCAGATCGACGTTTTCGTTCTGCTGGCTTAACATGTCGTGATACCCACTATGTAATATTATCTTGTTGCTCAGTTTCGAATTATTTCGGGCACTACTGAGAGTGCAATGGGAAGGAATCTCCTCTGCGTCTTGCGTGAGTGTTCCATCAGTGAATATCAAGGGAGGGAATGCAATCGATGCTCATTACCAATGTCTGACGGAGAGCGAATGTCTCGAGCACACGAGTAGAGCACTCATACCACGCAAAACGGAATGCAAAGGGGTCCGCGATCATCTCGCTCTTTCCACATTGAACAAGCAATATTATAGACCATACAGGGTAGACGTCCTTACGCCAGCAAGGTAAACCTATGGGATCGCGATTCTACGGAGCGGGAAGCCTGATCAAAGTGGACATGCATCTCCTCCAAACGATATGTTATCAATGTGTGGGCCTAATCACACGAGCGACATCATCAGACAACCTTACACGAAAGAACACGATCACGCGCACCTGCATGGTTTGCAACACTGTGGTCGAGCAGTATGTTGTTCCCCTCCGAGCAGTTCTAAATTTTGAGGTGGGTTGAGACGAACATTCAGAGAGATAAGTTTGCTTACTTCGTTTTCCTGCCCGGGACACGCGACTAAATCTGTAGCGTCGCCATTGCCGTCTACAGCGTTGATATGAATCTCGCCTTGTGGATGCTGATACCCGATGAGCCGGGGTGGGAGGATGGGGACAGGATCATCTTGGTTGGTTACGTGAGTCAGACTCGAGCCAAGTTACATACGGAGCGCAACTCCATCAGTTCTCCGCGTAAGATAGATCAGTGGGATCTTGACGCACAGTTTGATCAACAAAGTTAGCCCATTCCTCATTACCACCTCGGGGTAGACCGAACACTGTTGTGGTGATCTCTACCGATGAACCGAGGGCCTCCTTCAGCATCATCGCGTCCATGACAGCGATGGCGGCACCTATTTCAAGAAATCAGTCTGGGCAAAAGGTGGAGCATGCGGTAGGCATACCGAGAGAATGGCCTGTAACGATCACCTTGTTGACATTGTTAGCCACGAGACCCTTCTGAACCCCAGAAAGGACGCCATCGGCGGTGCGCTCGAACATCTTCTGGAAGCTGTTATGCACCTTTCAATCCTAGATATCTATCTAAGAGCCGCGGGAAATGCTCACCATCCGCCGACGGGAAACGAGTCGAATTGAGACCCTTGAGCAGGATCTGTGCATCATTGAGAATCGAAAGACTATGGCGAAATCAATACCACGTCCCGACGAAGATCAATATTTACATGTTGTCCGGTTCAGTTCCCTGATGTGCAACGACAATCGACTCGGCGATAGGATCATGTGCAACAAAATCTATGATGCCCATCACTGTTATTTTCGTACACATGTGGCAAGGCAATGAATACTCACACATGGGCACTAACCCGTCATCTGTTCCAAAGAAGAGTTTGGGTTTTGATTCAGTCCACAAAGTGATTATGCAATTGATTACGCACCACCGCCAGCCTGTATTACCTCGACGCCTTTCCCAACATCATCGCAAGGCGGTCCACACGACCAGCTCGTTACCGCTGCACTCGAGCAATATGCCACTCTGGAAAATTGGCTGGGCATACGAGCGATGATTGCTGCGCCGCCGACAGCTGGCTGGTTGCCGCGTCCGACGTCGGTCCCTCGCGTGTAACAATACCACGTCCACTGCTATGAAATATCGCCGGGTCTGCATTCTTACCTGCTCGCGATAAGGGGGAGCGGACTATGCAAGGTCGAGCATCGAAACACGGCGTTCAGTCCCTCAGCGAATTGTGCGAGAGAAGTGCTTATCGCGAGCAGGTAAGGATGCAGACCCAGCGATATTTCATGCACCTCACCTTGTACCCGCTGCATCCAGCGGTGCTAGCAGCTGTGGCAGATCATGTAGTAACCACTAACCACACCAGATGAGATCGAGAGTGGCTCTAGACCGGACCCCCACAAGCACAGGGGTTTGAGACGGTATCATGCCCCCCGAGCACAGTAGTATAAGCGATGGCGACGTCGCCTTGTCCCTTGGCCCGCGCAAGCCAAAGACACTATACCCTTGTTTTCTGCGAGTGGATAATCACATCCTGACGATATCAACCTGACATTTCGCCAACACCGTAACTATAATCATGCCGTACTATTGTGCCTAGTTACAAACGACACTTGGGCTCTATACCGTACGTCCTTGAAAGCCGTTCACTGAGATGTGCGTGTAAAGGCTAGAGAACCGAAGCCTACCTACAACGGCGGGAGTTTTACTCAGAAATCGCGACGCGGTACCACCTTGGTTCCTCTTTATCCAGACCCAGCGCATCCTTCAGAACCTGCACCTGCTCCTTATTGACGAATATCTGGTCCACCACTTTCCCCGTTTTCGCACAACGGCCCCTCCTGCCCAGCATAAGCAGAGGCACCTCAGAATGAGGCAGGACAGCAACGACAGGCTGGCGCCACCGAAGAGGAATGTCGGGGAACCTCTTCCGACAGTACGCGTTGAGGAACTTGCGCCCAATTCTCTCAGCAAACCTTCGGGACCAGGGGTCTTTGTCGTCTTCGTCCGATGGGGGGATATAGTGAGACCCAATGGCGAAGGCAACGTCGTTCGTGATCGTTAAACCGTACGCAACTGAGGGGACAGGAAGAGGTTTGGGCAATTTGTGGGCGATGGCGGGCGTGTGTTCGTGAGTCGGTTCTGTGGCTGGGTTTATGTCTTGGGCGCTGATAATGCCGCTGTCGTGCTGTTGATCGTGGTTGGGTCCCATGTAGTGTTGCGATGCAGTTCAGCCCGCTTCGCAGTTCAGCCCGCTTCAGCTTCCGCTTTAGGCCGAAAGCTGAGCTGAGCTGAGCTGAACTGCGAAGCGTGGCTCTAACCAGGCTCCTAGAACCAGCCTCTCGTATCGTGAGTATTTTTCAAGCCGTGACTGGCGCTAAGGCGCCGTAAACAAGTACAACGTCAAGCGGCTTGAAAACTCTCGATAGAGAGGCTGGCAAAACGTGTCACCGAGATCACCGACAACGTTCCCATGCTCTTCGCCGAGCTCGCGGCAGGCTGTCACTCTCTTGGTTAGATAATTATTATTCCCACGTACGAAGTATCCAAATATAGTAAATAGAGATTTAATATAAATTTGATTAATGTGAATCTAATGTGAATCACTGTAAATGACTACTGCATCGCGTCGCGTCTGGAGTACTGAAGTACTGAAGACATACGCGAGGTCATGTTACAACGATTCAACAAGCGTCCATGTCTATTTCAAATCTAGGTCGCTATAGCCGTTTACTGTCGTCGTAAAGATGTAGTCGCCTGCGCGCCGACAGGTTCTGGGAAGACATTGTCTTTCTGGATTCCCTTGATCATGGCTCAGGCGGAGGGATTGAAAAAAATGATGATTGTTGTCACTCCGCTGAATCTCCTCGGGAAGCAGAATGTAGACGAATTGGCTGCAGTGGGTATTCGGGCTGTGGCCATCAATAGTGAGAGTAATTCAGCATCATTATGGAAGGTGGGCGGTAATACTCACCGGGTGGAATGTCTGCTAAAGCGAACAACGGATACAGGAGATCAAGATGCGCCCAACTTTGAGCTCCCCTAATGTCTTGATTATCAATCCCGAGATCTTGATGGGAAGTAGCGAGGCAACAGCTCTCTTGGAGGACCCGAAATTCGCATTGTAGATCCTACAAATCGTTTTCGACGAGGGTCATTGTATCAGTGAATGGGGCAAGTTTAGGAAAGAATACAATAACCTTGGAGCACTGCGCAAACGAAGTGTGTTCAACACGGTGTCTAGTTGGGGGGTGGTTAGGATCATTCTTCATTCATCAGATAGAAAGTCGTATGTATTTATGGTGCAATCCATCGATGTACGGTGATATATCGCTGATACGAGTGCGACTAACTCCAGTTCAATTCCAATTAGGAGGTACTGTGTACATGTTAGCAAAGTGTGATCTATCCCAATTAGTACCTAACTTACGTGCCGGAGTCTGCCGGTACATAACTGTCACAGTGACAGCCGCGAGCTCGGCGAAGGGCATGGGAACTGTAAGGGCAACCTCAAGATGGCCGACAGCGCAAGCCTAGCAGAGGGAGAATCCAAAGATATGAATAAGACTAGCTACAATACATGAGAGAGCTGCTCACCTAGCAGAGGGAGAATCCAAAGAGAACAGGATAAGGATTCTCCATGCTAGGAAGCGAAGTATATACTGTAGTAGCGTGGGAGGAATGAAGGGATAACTGTACAGTACACCAGCCACAGGTCCGAACGAATATCACAAGGTACGAGGAAACATGTGATAATGAAGTGGAGGGGGAATGTACAGGAGTCGTGCCAGCGACCTGGGGAAGTAAGGGCGAAGGGAGATGAAGTGGGGAAAGAGAATGGAAGTAGCCCGGACGAGCCCCGAGGTGTATAGACGAGTCCGAGCGAGTCCGAGCGAGTCCGAAGTGCGGGAAGACTTCGGAGTCACCGGACGCGGCTCGGATGCGAAGGGAGTGGGCGGAAGGGAAACGGAAAGGAAAGGGGAACGAAAGGGAACAAAGGGATATAAGTAAGAGTCCGTGGGATGAAGGAAAAGAGAAAGGAACGAGGAGGAAGGGAGAGGGATAGGGGGAATAGGAGAAAATAGGAGTGTCCCCTTACATCACCCCCCCTTCAAGGTTGCGGCGACCCGACGCGAAGATTCCTGCCTGCCACGCCACGAATTCACCAACCCCGAAACCCCGGATTGCTGCGAGAAGATGTCGAAGTACGACTGCACAGAGCCCGGAGCCTTCCGACTGCGCCAACGCTCCCAGGACTGGTCCAGTGCTGTAGGAGTCATCCGGAGTGATGCAGGAGTCGTCGGAGTCATCGGAGTCGTCCGGAGTACGCGTACTGCATCCGGATGACGATTGTGGAAGTCCTTGACCTTCTGGGCAGCATGCTGGAGGTTGCTCGCGGGCTCCCAGGAGTCGTGCTCGATACCATAGCCTCGCCAGCGCACCAGATACTTCAGGACCCGACCAAACCGTCTGCTGTTCCGGACCTCTTCTACCTCGTGTTCCTCTTCTCCGTCAACGAGCTGCGGAGGTGGCGGAGTGACAGGGCGTCTACCCGGGATGGGGTCCGGAACGAAGGGAGAGAGTTTGACGACAGGGAAGACGGGATGGAGACGGGATAAGCCCGGAGGGAGCTGGAGTCGATACGCTGCCTTGCCAACCTTCCGGACGACCTTGTAAGGACCGAGTCGTGCGTGTCCGAGTTTCCGGGAAGGTCGGGCGAGGTTGATGTCCGACGAGTCCAGCCAAACCTTGTCACCCGGTTGGTACTCCGGAGCAGGAGTCCGACGCTGATCGTAGTAACGCTTCATGTCGTCCTGAGCCTTGACCAACGCAGACTGAGCTTCATCGACTGCGGACTTCATCCGGTCTACAAACTCGTTTGCGGACTCCATCCGAGACGGTGGCTGATGAGGTTCGAACCCGAGGCGAGGATGTCGGCCGGTATCTAGGAGGAAGGGCGACTGTTGGGTGGATGCATGGACCCGGTTGTTGTATGCGAACTCCGCCATAGGTAGGAGTCGAGCCCAGTCGTCCTGACGCTCTCCGACGAAGATCCGGAGATAGGACTCGAGTTCCTGGTTAGTCCGCTCCGTCTGTCCGTCGGATTGAGGGTGGTACGCAGTGGATGCAGCCAGCTTGATTCCGAGCATCCGATAGACTTCTCGGGTGAACTCTGCGACGAACTGCGGACCCCGGTCGGACACGACGGACCGAGGGAGTCCGTGCAGCTTCCAGACGTTCTGCAGGTACAAGTTCGCGGATCCGAGGGCGGACACTGTGGTGTGAGTCGGAATGAAGTGGGCGCGTTTGCTTACGGAGTCGACCACATTCATGACAGCGTCAAATCCATCGGACTCCGGAAGCTCGACAATGAAGTCGACGCTCAGGCGATCCCAGCGTTCATCCGGAATAGGAAGCGGATGAAGTTCACCCATGGGCGGATGCCTTTGGGCCTTCGTCCGGAGACAGAGGTCGCAATGGCGGGTGTAGGATCCGACGTACCGGGACATGTTGGGCCACCAGTAGCTGCGCGAAACGAGCTCAAGGGTCTTCCATCTGCCAGCGTGTCCTGCGACCTTGGTGTCATGGTGCTGGGCTACAATAGTCCGACGCAAGTCCGGTGAGTCCGGAACGTAGATCTTACCCCGGAACATCAGGAGTCCGTCCGATTGAGACCATTCCGCACTCCGGACTGTCTTCCGACTGCCCTGCGCCTTCTTCAACTCCTCTGCCGCCTTTGCCACTGCATCTTCGAACTTCGCATCCCGCACTCCAGTCCGGATAGCCGTGAGGATATCCTTCTCCTCCCCTTCAAGAGTGACACCCGTGGCACGGACAGCAAAGTAGGACGGCTTGAGTAAAACCACATCCTTGTTGTCGTCCTTACCATCCGAGTGATCCGAGCGTCGCGAGAGAGCATCCGGCTTACCCATAGTCCGACCCGGACGGTGCTGGAGAGTGAAGTCGAAGCGGGAGAGGTATAGGGACCAGCGGGCCTGACGACGGTTGAGTTTCTGGGCCTTGATGAAGTACTCCAGGTTCTTGTGGTCCGTCCAGATCTCAAACGGAGTCTCCGCGCCTTCAAGGTAGTGCCGCCATTCTTCGAGTGCCCGGATGATCGAAAGCATCTCCTTGTCGTGTATTTCGTAGTTCCGCTCCGCAGCCTGTAGACTTTTAGAGTAGAATGCGACAGGATGCCATTTACCATCATCCGGATCCAGCTGCGACAAGACCGCACCCGTAGCGTAGTCCGACGAGTCCGCTTCAACCCGGTACGGCCGATCCTCCTTCGGAAAGACCAGAACGGGTTCCGAAGTGATCAGCTCCTTGATCCGAAGAAATGCGGATTGAGCGGAGTCGTTCCACTGCCATTCCTTTGCGCAAGTGAGGTCGAAGAGAGGCCGAGCGATATGCGAGTAGTCCTTGATGAAGCGGCGGTAGAAGTTGACGAACCCGAGGAAGGATTGGAGTTCAGTCCGAGTCCGAGGGGTCGGCCAGTCCGCGACTCCGGAAACCTTTACGGGGTCCATCTCGATCTTACCCTCGGAGATGACGACTCCGAGATACTCCACCTTGGTCTGCTCGAAATCGCACTTGTCTGCTCGGAGGAAGAGCTTGTTCCGCTGGAGGATCTCTAGGACTCGCTTGAGAACCCGGCGATGCTCTTCGCGCGTCTTGGTGTAGATCAGAATGTCATCCAGATAGATAATGACTACACCTTCCGTAATGAGCTCCCGGAACAGGTCGTTCATCATGGTCTGGAAGGTAGACGGGCTGTTGGTCAGTCCGAAGAACATCACCAAGGGTTCGAAGAGTCCGCGCGTAGTCCGAAACGCGGCCTTCCACTCGTCACCCTCCTTGATCCGGACGTTGTTGAAACCCCACCGGACGTCGAGCTTGGAGAAGTAGCGAGCGTTCCGGAGTTTGTCCACCAAGTCCGAGATGAGCGGGAGCGGGTACCGGTTCTTGACCGTCATGTTGTTGAGCTTCCGGTAGTCCTGAACCAAGCGGAGCGATCCGTCCTTCTTCTTGACAAAGAACACCGGGGCGGCCATGGGCGACTTGCTGGGGCGGATCCGGCCAGTCCGGAGATTTTCTTCCAGAAATTCGTCCAGCTGTTTCTGCTCCGCCGGGGACAGCGGGTAGCACTTGGTAGAGGTCGGTTCCGCTCCGTCCAGTAGCTCGATGGCATGGTCCCACGGACGCGGCATGGGCAGTTCATCAAAGGACTCCTTGGCGAAGACGTCCTCAAATTCCTGAAGGAAGTCCGGGACTGCGCTGTTCCGAGGATCGTGGGGTTTGTTGCGCTGGAAAGCCAATGCGAGGCGCTGCGAGACTGTCTCCGAAGCCCGGATGTGTTCTTCCCAAAGAGTCCGAAGGTACTCCGGAGTCGGAGGAGGAATGGCTGCGAAGATACGGTCACCCTTCTCAAGTCCGAAGTCATCCGGAGTTGTAGCCTCATCGTCCTCATCATCATCCTCACAGTCCTGAAGCTGCGGGAGATCATCCGAGTGCAGTTCCTCAACCCTTGGCATCGGACCCGTACGACACTCCCGGAGCCGCACGGACTCCTTGCGTCGGGTCAGCTTGTCATGGCGGAACTCTTTCCGACAGGTGTCGCATCCGGACGGACAACGGCTCATGGTCACCTCCTTCGTCTGCCAGTCAATCTCGGGGTTGTGCTTCCGAAGCCAGGTGTATCCGAGGATGACGTCCTGCCGTCCGATGTTAGTGACCGCGAAAAGCATCCGTTCCGTGTGGTCCTTGAACCGGAGTACAAGGTCCACGACTTCGGAGATGGATCCGTTTTCGTTTGGCGATCCGTCGACGTTGAAGACCGGAATCGGAGCGGACAGCTTGCGTCGGGTGAAACCATGGGCATCAGCAAAGCGCGGATGCATGAAGACTCCGGTGGCTCCGCAGTCCACCAGGGCCTGCAGGGTACATCGGTGTTGTGTATCCGTGCTCTGCACTTCAACGGGTATATCTAGCGAAAGCTTGCCGGGCAGCGCGGAGATCTTATAGCTACTGGGTAGCCGCCGTTCCCACTGCGGGCGAAACCTTCGGAGTGTGCGGATTGTAACCGGAGTCGTTTGCTTAACGTCGGACGAATCATCGGAGTGATTGGAATCGTCTATTTCGTCTACGCTAAGACAAGCAAATCGGTTATTCACCAACGAGGTCGCACTGATCACTCGTTGGTCCGGACAAAATCCGCCGTGTCCGATTCCTCAACCGGGGCCGTTCCCTCATCGTCTATTCCTTCCGAAGTCCCCGTACTTTCTACAACATCGGCCGCGGTCAAGAGATCTTCGATGGCGGACATCCGCTCCTCGGTGGTCATGAACCGGACATCGTACCGGAGTGGGCACTCGCGGGACATGTGGCCGGGCTTGCCGCATCGGTAGCAGAGCTGCGACGTGGCGGGTCGAGAGCGGGTGTGGTCAACGTCCATGGGGACACCGGGGGAGAGAGCCTTCGGAGGAGGCGGAGGTTGGAAACGGGGTTGCAGAGGCGGGAGCTGAGTCCGAGGCGCGGGGAGCACACCCGCAGGAGTCCGAGCGACTCCGGAGTTGGCTGCAGGTCGGACGAGGGGTCCGGAGTGTCCGGAGTTACCGGAGTGCACGCCGAAGTGGAAGGACTGGTTAGCAGCACGGTTGTCAGCAACCCGCTGCGCGGCCCTGTACCATTCCTCGAAGTCGTCCTCATCCGGACAGTCTGCGGACTCGGCAACGCGGCTCTGGATGATGGAGTCCAATCCGCGGCGGAACTTCATCGTGATGTTGGAGCCCTCGGAGTATCCGGACTGGTCTACAAGGTCCCGGAACTCGTCGAGGTACTCCTGGAAAGTCCGACGGCCTTGGTGGTACCGGGAGGACTCCAGTTTTAGCATGGCGGCTTCGCGTTCCCGATCCGGAAGGAAGCGAGTCCGGAATTCGGTTGCGAAGGCGGCCCAGGACTCGAAGTACGGATCCTTCGGACTCCGGAGCACCATGTCCGCGTACTCCTTAGCTCGATCCTTCTGGAAGAAGGAGAGACACCAGAGGATTTTGGCCTGCTCCGTCGGAAAGTGGTCCGGACAGAGCTGGAAGTAGATGGAGCACGCGTTGTAGAATGCGCGACCATCCTTGCGGTTTCCGTCGAAGATTGGGGGAGAGGCAGGCTTCAAACGGGAACGCGGAGTGTTTTCGGATCGACTCGGGGCGTGCTGGGAGGCTTCAGTGCCCCTCGGCTCGGAGTCCGGAGTCGTTTTCGGAGTGATCGGACGGGGTGTTAGGAGGAGTTCTTCGATTCGGGCGAGTGTGTCGTGGATGGAACTGATTTGGGTTTGGTGTTCGTACGTCTGAGCCCACAAGGTCTGCAAAGTCTCGGAGTCCGGTCCTGAGTCGGCTGGTCCGGATGGCGGGATCTGGCTGGAAGCGCCCGTCATTTCGGAGTCGTCAGGGGAGCGAGGGATGGAGTTCCTTGGGTCCTCAGAGGTGGGTGGGAGTAGCAGGAGAGCGTCCGGAATGTCCGCAAAACCGGAGAGACGTCGGGAACGAGTCCGGAGTGGCGCAGGACGTTTTCCGTAGGGCTCTGGTGCCAGGATGGGAGATCCTGTTCTGCTGTAAGGGCAACCTCAAGATGGCCGACAGCGCAAGCCTAGCAGAGGGAGAATCCAAAGATATGAATAAGACTAGCTACAATACATGAGAGAGCTGCTCACCTAGCAGAGGGAGAATCCAAAGAGAACAGGATAAGGATTCTCCATGCTAGGAAGCGAAGTATATACTGTAGTAGCGTGGGAGGAATGAAGGGATAACTGTACAGTACACCAGCCACAGGTCCGAACGAATATCACAAGGTACGAGGAAACATGTGATAATGAAGTGGAGGGGGAATGTACAGGAGTCGTGCCAGCGACCTGGGGAAGTAAGGGCGAAGGGAGATGAAGTGGGGAAAGAGAATGGAAGTAGCCCGGACGAGCCCCGAGGTGTATAGACGAGTCCGAGCGAGTCCGAGCGAGTCCGAAGTGCGGGAAGACTTCGGAGTCACCGGACGCGGCTCGGATGCGAAGGGAGTGGGCGGAAGGGAAACGGAAAGGAAAGGGGAACGAAAGGGAACAAAGGGATATAAGTAAGAGTCCGTGGGATGAAGGAAAAGAGAAAGGAACGAGGAGGAAGGGAGAGGGATAGGGGGAATAGGAGAAAATAGGAGTGTCCCCTTACAGGAACGTTGTCGGTGATCTCGGTGACACGTTTTGCCAGCCTCTCTATCGAGAGTTTTCAAGCCGCTTGACGTTGTACTTGTTTACGGCGCCTTAGCGCCAGTCACGGCTTGAAAAATACTCACGATACGAGAGGTTGGTTCTAGGAGCCTGGGCTCTAACAGGAATACGACCCTTTCACTTTTCTCGCTACTCCTGTTCCACCCCTCTGTACATGTTCTCCGAGAACGTTAATGACATTCAGCATTAACCACCTACTTTCCGCTATGTTATTGCTGCAGAATATACCTTTAGTACCGGCGTGCCTCTCAAGGGTCTTGATGACCCAAGTTTACTCCACATCATCATAACAACGCCGAAATACATCAGTAATTGGACCTATATCCTTGTTATATTGGCCTCGACCACCGACGGGTCCTGAAGTTGCGCTGCGGCGGGAATGGAAATGAAGATATAAAGGCGGTCACCAGCCGGTGGTGCAGACAACCCACTTTATAAGTCCTGACCCTCAAGCTGCCTCTGATGCCAAACTCCCCAGATATACCGGAATTCGATGTGAACTACTTTACTCCTCATCGACAACCCACCTTCTCACAACCCGAGCCTATAACGGCGCCATACTTCTTTGCCAATAATGGCGCCGCATCAGGATCACATTCAGCTTATCTTTCCAACCAATTTCAATACCCGGCACCTGGACACTATCAATCACCCTCGTATTACATGCCCCAACCTGATCCCCCGACAATCCCACAACAATCTTCTAGCGCGCGAGTCCCTGAACAACCCCTTCAATTTGAGTTCATTGATTTCCATCCAATGCAGCAGTCTGTGCCACTGGAAGCCGCAAAGCGCAAGCGACGATCAGGAAATATCTCAACACTCAGCAGGAAACGCCGCAAAGAAAATATACCACCAAGTTTGGAAGTCCCTGAACATGAACCTCGTGGAACGGGTGTTGGTGCAGGTGTAGAAGTCAATAACGAGCCCGTAAATCATCCTGCATTCAAACGAGTTCAAGTTCCGAAGGTGTCTCAAGGGAAAACAGCTGGTCGCACTGACCTTTGGTTTTTCATCACAGGAGTTGATGCATATCATGGCGCCGGACCCCCCCTTTTAAGTGCAAATCAGAAAGCCAGAACCGACTGCCCGGATGATAAAGTATGGAATTACCTTTCTTGTCGGCTTTGCAAGTCAGTTTTTACTATTTGATCCTGATTCATATTAATACGGTCCATGGTTGCTGATATTATGCTAGAAATAACAAAACCAAATGGTTAAATGGCAGCGGACAAGCAAAAAACATCGAGCACCATCTGTAAGGGCAACCTCAAGATGGCCGACAGCGCAGGCCTAGCAGAGGGAGAATCCAAAGAGATGAATAAGACTAACTACAATACATGGGAGAGCTGCTCACCTAGCAGAGGGAGAATCCAAAGAGAACAGGATAAGGATTCTCCATGCTAGGAAGCGAAGTATATACTGTAGTAGCATGGGAGGAATGAAGGGATAACTGTACAGTACACCAGCCACAAGTCCGAACGGATATCACAAGGTACGAGGGGGCATGTGATAATGAAGTGGAAGGGGAATGTACCGGGGTCGGGCCAGCGACCTGGGGAGGGAAAGGTGAAGAGTAATGAAGTGGGGGAAGGAGGTAATGGTAGCCCGGACAAGCCCCAAAGTGTATAGACGAGTCCAAGCGAGTCCGAGCGAGTCCAAAGTGCGGGAAGACTCCGGAGTCACCGGACGTGGCTCGGATGCGAAGGGAGTGGGCGGAAAGGAAGTGGAAAGGAAAGGGAACGAAAGGGAATGAAAGGGATGTATGTAAGAGTCCGTGGGATGAAGGAAAAGAGAAAGGAACGAGGAGGAAGGGAGAGGGACAGGGGGAATAGGAGAAAATAGGAGTGTCCCCTTACATCACCCCCCCTTCAAGGTTGCGGCGACCCGATGCGAAGATTCTTGCCTGCCACGCCACGAATTCACCAACCCCGAAACCCCGGATTGCTGCGAGAAGATGTCGAAGTACGATTGCACAGAGCCCGGAGCCTTCCGACTGCGCCAACGCTCCCAGGACTGGTCCAGTGCTGTAGGAGTCATCCGGAGCGGTGCAGGAGTCGTCGGAGTCGTCCGGAGTACGCGTACTGCATCCGGATGACGATTGTGGAAGTCCTTGACCTTCTGGGCAGCGTGCTGGAGGTTGCTCGCGGGCTCCCAGGAGTCGTGCTCGATACCATAGCCTCGCCAGCGCACCAGATACTTCAGGACCCGACCAAACCGTCTGCTGTTCCGGACCTCTTCTACCTCGTGTTCCTCTTCTCCGTCAACGAGCTGCGGAGGTGGCGGAGTGACAGGGCGTCTACCCGGGATGGGGTCCGGAACGAAGGGAGAGAGTTTGACGACAGGGAAGACGGGATGGAGACGGGATAAGCCCGGAGGGAGCTGGAGTCGATACGCTGCCTTGCCAACCTTCCGGACGACCTTGTAAGGACCGAGTCGTGCGTGTCCGAGTTTCCGGGAAGGTCGGGCGAGGTTGATGTCCGACGAGTCCAGCCAAACCTTGTCACCCGGTTGGTACTCCGGAGCAGGAGTCCGACGCTGATCGTAGTAACGCTTCATGTCGTCCTGAGCCTTGACCAACGCAGACTGAGCTTCATCGACTGCGGACTTCATCCGGTCTACAAACTCGTTTGCGGACTCCATCCGAGACGGTGGCTGATGAGGTTCGAACCCGAGGCGAGGATGTCGGCCGGTATCTAGGAGGAAGGGCGACTGTTGGGTGGATGCATGGACCCGGTTGTTGTATGCGAACTCCGCCATAGGTAGGAGTCGAGCCCAGTCGTCCTGACGCTCTCCGACGAAGATCCGGAGATAGGACTCGAGTTCCTGGTTAGTCCGCTCCGTCTGTCCGTCGGATTGAGGGTGGTACGCAGTGGATGCAGCCAGCTTGATTCCGAGCATCCGATAGACTTCTCGGGTGAACTCTGCGACGAACTGCGGACCCCGGTCGGACACGACGGACCGAGGGAGTCCGTGCAGCTTCCAGACGTTCTGCAGGTACAAGTTCGCGGATCCGAGGGCGGACACTGTGGTGTGAGTCGGAATGAAGTGGGCGCGTTTGCTTACGGAGTCGACCACATTCATGACAGCGTCAAATCCATCGGACTCCGGAAGCTCGACAATGAAGTCGACGCTCAGGCGATCCCAGCGTTCATCCGGAATAGGAAGCGGATGAAGTTCACCCATGGGCGGATGCCTTTGGGCCTTCGTCCGGAGACAGAGGTCGCAATGGCGGGTGTAGGATCCGACGTACCGGGACATGTTGGGCCACCAGTAGCTGCGCGAAACGAGCTCAAGGGTCTTCCATCTGCCAGCGTGTCCTGCGACCTTGGTGTCATGGTGCTGGGCTACAATAGTCCGACGCAAGTCCGGTGAGTCCGGAACGTAGATCTTACCCCGGAACATCAGGAGTCCGTCCGATTGAGACCATTCCGCACTCCGGACTGTCTTCCGACTGCCCTGCGCCTTCTTCAACTCCTCTGCCGCCTTTGCCACTGCATCTTCGAACTTCGCATCCCGCACTCCAGTCCGGATAGCCGTGAGGATATCCTTCTCCTCCCCTTCAAGAGTGACACCCGTGGCACGGACAGCAAAGTAGGACGGCTTGAGTAAAACCACATCCTTGTTGTCGTCCTTACCATCCGAGTGATCCGAGCGTCGCGAGAGAGCATCCGGCTTACCCATAGTCCGACCCGGACGGTGCTGGAGAGTGAAGTCGAAGCGGGAGAGGTATAGGGACCAGCGGGCCTGACGACGGTTGAGTTTCTGGGCCTTGATGAAGTACTCCAGGTTCTTGTGGTCCGTCCAGATCTCAAACGGAGTCTCCGCGCCTTCAAGGTAGTGCCGCCATTCTTCGAGTGCCCGGATGATCGAAAGCATCTCCTTGTCGTGTATTTCGTAGTTCCGCTCCGCAGCCTGTAGACTTTTAGAGTAGAATGCGACAGGATGCCATTTACCATCATCCGGATCCAGCTGCGACAAGACCGCACCCGTAGCGTAGTCCGACGAGTCCGCTTCAACCCGGTACGGCCGATCCTCCTTCGGAAAGACCAGAACGGGTTCCGAAGTGATCAGCTCCTTGATCCGAAGAAATGCGGATTGAGCGGAGTCGTTCCACTGCCATTCCTTTGCGCAAGTGAGGTCGAAGAGAGGCCGAGCGATATGCGAGTAGTCCTTGATGAAGCGGCGGTAGAAGTTGACGAACCTGAGGAAGGATTGGAGTTCAGTCCGAGTCCGAGGGGTTGGCCAGTCCGCGACTCCGGAAACCTTTATGGGGTCCATCTCGATCTTACCCTCGGAGATGACGACTCCGAGATACTCCACCTTGGTCTGCTCGAAATCGCACTTGTCTGCCCGGAGGAAGAGCTTGTTCCGCTGGAGGATCTCTAGGACTCGCTTGAGAACCCGGCGATGCTCTTCGCGCGTCTTGGTGTAGATCAGAATGTCATCCAGATAGATAATGACCACACCTTCCGTAATGAGCTCCCAGAACAGGTCGTTCATCATGGTCTGGAAGGTAGATGGGCTGTTGGTCAGTCCGAAGAACATCACCAAGGGTTCGAAGAGTCCGTGCGTAGTCCAAAATGCAGCCTTCCACTCGTCACCCTCTTTGATCCGGACGTTGTTGAAACCCCACCGGACGTCGAGCTTGGAGAAGTAGCGAGCGTTCCGGAGTTTGTCCACCAAGTCCGAGATGAGCGGAAGCGGGTACCGATTCTTGACCGTCATGTTGTTGAGCTTCCGGTAGTCCTGGACCAAGCGAAGCGATCCATCCTTCTTCTTGACAAAGAACACTGGGGCGGCCATGGGCGACTTGCTGGGGCAGATCCGACCAGTCCGGAGATTTTCTTCCAGAAATTCGTCCAGCTGTTTCTGCTCCGCCGGGGACAGCGGGTAGCACTTGGTAGAGGTCGGTTCTGCTCCGTCCAGTAGCTCGATGGCATGGTCCCACGGACGCGGCATGGGCAGTTCATCAAAGGACTCCTTGGCAAAGATGTCCTCGAATTCCTGAAGGAAGTCCGGGACTGCACTGTTCTGAGGATCGTGGGGTTTGTTGCGCTGGAAAGCCAATGCAAGGTGTTGCAAGACTGTCTCCGAAGCTCGGATGTGTTCTTCCCAAAGAGTCCGAAGGTACTCCGGAGTCGGAGGAGGAATGGCTGCGAAGATACGGTCACCCTTCTCAAGTCCGGAGTCGTCCGGAGTTGTAGCCTCATCGTCCTCATCATCGTCCTCACAGTCCTGAAGCTGTGGGAGATCATCCGAGTGCAGTTCCTCAACCCTTGGCATCGGACCCGTACGACACTCCCAGAGACGCACGGACTCCTTGCGTCGGGTCAGCTTGTCATGGCGGAACTCCTTCCGACAGGTGTCGCATCCAGACGGACAACGGCTCATGGTCACCTCCTTCGTCTGCCAGTCAATCTCGGGGTTGTGCTTCCGAAGCCAGGTGTATCCGAGGATGATGTCCTGCCGTCCGATGTTAGTGACTGCGAAAAGCATCCGTTCCGTGTGATCCTTGAACCGGAGTACAAGGTCGACGACTTCGGAGATGGATCCGTTTTCGTTTGGCGATCCGTCGACGTTGAAGACCGGAATCGGAGCGGACAGCTTGCGTCGGGTGAAACCATGGGCATCAGCAAAGCGCGGATGCATGAAGACTCCGGTGGCTCCGCAGTCCACCAGGGCCTGCAGGGTGCATCGGTGTTGTGTATCTGTGCTCTGCACTTCAACGGGTATATCTAACGAAAGCTTGCCGGGCAGCGCGGAGATCTTATAGCTACTGGGTAGCCGCTGTTCCCACTGCGGGCGAAACCTTCGGAGTGTGCGGATTGTAACCGGAGTCATTTGCTTAGCGTCGGATGAATCATCGGAGTGGTCTGAATCATCATCTTGTATTTCGTCTACGCTAAGACAAGCAAATCGGTTATTTACCAACGAGGTCGCACTGATCACTCGTTGGTCCGGACAAAATCCGCCGTGTCCGATTCCTCAACCGGGGCCGTTCCCTCATCGTCTATTCCTTCCGAAGTCCCCGTACCTTCTACAACGTCGGCCGCGGTCAAGAGATCTTCGATGGCGGACATCCGCTCCTCGGTGGTCATGAACCGGACATCGTACCGGAGTGGGCACTCGCGGGACATGTGGCCGGGCTTGCCGCATCGGTAGCAGAGCTGCGAAGTGGCGGGTCGGGAGCGGGTGTGGTCAACGTCCATGGGGACACCGGGTGAGAGAGCCTTTGGAGGAGGCGGAGGTTGGAAACGAGGTTGCAGAGGCGGGAGGTGAGTCCGAGGCGCGGGAAGTACACCCGCAGGAGTCCGAGCG
The DNA here is from genome assembly GCA_017499575.1 of Sanguinoderma rugosum. Classification (NCBI taxonomy): domain Eukaryota; kingdom Fungi; phylum Basidiomycota; class Agaricomycetes; order Polyporales; family Polyporaceae; genus Sanguinoderma; species Sanguinoderma rugosum. Next base: position 2,588,231 of record VTPW01000018.1, on the reverse strand, counting down.
ACTCCAGAGTTGGCTGCTGGTCGGACGAGGGGTCCGGAGTGTCCGGAGTTACCGGAGTGCACGCCGAAGTGGAAGGACTGGTTAGCAGCACGGTTGTCAGCGACCCGCTGCGCTGCCCTGTACCATTCCTCAAAGTCATCCTCGTCCGGACAGTCTGTGGACTCAGCAACACGGCTCTGGATGATAGAGTCCAATCCGCGGCGGAACTTCATCGTGATGTTGGAGCCCTCAGAGTATCCGGACTGGTCTACAAGGTCCCGGAACTCGTCGAGGTACTCCTGGAAGGTCCGACAGCCTTGGTGGTACCGGGAGGACTCCAGTTTGAGCATGGCGGCTTCGCGTTCCCGATCCGGCAGGAAGCGATTCCGGAATTTGGTTGCGAAGGCGGCCCAGGACTCGAAGTACGGATCCTTCAGACTCCGGAGCACCATGTCCACATACTCCTTAGCTCGATCCTTCTGGAAGAAGGAGAGACACCAGAGGATTTTGGCCTGCTCAGTCGGAAAGTGGTCCGGACAGAGCTGGAAGTAGATGGAGCACACGTTGTAGAATGTGCGACCATCCTTGCGGTTTCCGTCGAAGATCGGGGGAGAGGCGGGCTTCAAACAGGAACGAGGAGTGTTTTCGGATCGACTCAGGGCGTGCTGGGAGGCTTCAGTGCCCCTCGGCTCGGAGTCCGGAGTCGTTTTCGGAGTGATCGGACGGGGTGTTAAGAGGAGTTCTTCGATTCGGGCAAGTGTATCGTGGATGGAACTGATTTGGGTTTGGTGTTCGTACGTCTGAGCCCACAAGGTCTGCAAAGTCTCGGAGTCCGGTCCTGAAGCGACTGGCTCGGATGGCGGGATCTGGCTGGAAGCGCCCGTCATTTCGGAGTCGTCAGGGGAGCGAGGGACGGAGCTCCCTGGGTCCTCAGAGGTGGGTGGAAGTAGCAGGAGAGCGTCCGGAATGTCCGCAAAACCGGAGAGACGTCGGGAACAAGTCTGGAGTGGCGCAGGACGTTTTCCGTAGGGCTCTGGTGCCAGGATGGGAGATCCTGTTCTGCTGTAAGGGCAACCTCAAGATGGCCGACAGCGCAGGCCTAGCAGAGGGAGAATCCAAAGATATGAATAAGACTAACTACAATACATGAGAGAGCTGCTCACCTAGCAGAGGGAGAATCCAAAGAGAACAGGATAAGGATTCTCCATGCTAGGAAGCGAAGTATATACTGTAGTAGCATGGGAGGAATGAAGGGATAACTGTACAGTACACCAGCCACAAGTCCGAACGGATATCACAAGGTACGAGGGGGCATGTGATAATGAAGTGGAAGGGGAATGTACCGGGGTCGGGCCAGCGACCTGGGGAGGGAAAGGTGAAGAGTAATGAAGTGGGGGAAGGAGGTAATGGTAGCCCGGACAAGCCCCGAAGTGTATAGACGAGTCCGAACGAGTCCGAGCGAGTCCAAAGTGCGGGAAGACTCCGGAGTCACCGGACGTGGCTCGGATGCGAAGGGAGTGGGCGGAAAGGAAGTGGAAAGGAAAGGGAACGAAAGGGAATGAAAGGGATGTATGTAAGAGTCCGTGGGATGAAGGAAAAGAGAAAGGAACGAGGAGGAAGGGAGAGGGACAGGGGGAATAGGAGAAAATAGGAGTGTCCCCTTACACCATCTACTAAAGGATCATGTATCAGTTTATCGTGAGCTCGTCGTGGCTCATAAACTCTGGGCCTGGGATACTCTCGACACGAGACTTGGGCCGCAATCTGATGGGGTAACAGAGGAGTTTACAATCCCTGTGTTTCTGGAGAAGTTGGTCCAATGGTTTGCTTCGACGGACCAAGTAAATTTCACCCCTAACTTTCTGATTGCTAAATTAAGGAGACTTCAAATAGGCCCTCAATGCCATTGACTCAGAAGAATTCCGAGGCCTTCTTGCATATGTCGGCATCGGGAACATTAAACACAATGAGATCCCGCACCGCGACACTCTAGCTAAGCTGATATTTGCAAAGTTCAAGCTGGTTTATTCACAAATTGCTGGGGAAATCCGAGTTGAGAGGATTCTATCTACCTCTTTCACCATGAAATATACTAATCTAGCCTATAGCAATGCAACGGCCGTGTCTCATTTACTGCGGATGCTTGGTCTCGCACGACACTACAAGGTTTCCTCGCCATAACAGCCCACTACATCAGACTTGCCAAGAATGGCAACATAATCCTACGCTCTCAATTAATCGTGTTCCGCCATATCGTTGGTGTCCATACTGGCGAGCATTTTGCGCAAGTATTTTACGAGGTGTTCAAAGATGTTGGAGTACTTGGAAAGGTAAGTATCGGCTATGCTACTGATATTACAAGGGGGTTGTTGAGCTCGGTTTAATGACAGCTTGGTGCGATCACAATGGACAATGCATCAAACAACAACATGTTGATGCATGCACTTGCGCAAAAGCTTGAACTTCGAGGAGTTCCTTTTGATAAGGATGTGAACCGCATCAGGTAAGCAAGCAGTTAAACTTAAATTGAGTACATCTGACTATTAGATAGATGCTTTCCACACATTATCAACATCGCCGTCAAAACCGGATTGAAGTATGTTGGGTTTGTAGCCCCTGAAACCGACACAGAGGTGACCCCTGAGGAATTGCGCGAGTTCGACGATGAGATTTGGCTGCCGGTGGTGGACGAGCAAGATGATGAATATGCTCAGGCTCTCCAAACAGATGTCATTGGAACCGCTCAAAAGCTTGTTGTCGCTTGTAGAGCATCCAGACAATGGCGTGAAGGGCTTGCAGACACCATCAGGGAATTGAATAGCAATGCAGAACCTGGCACTAATAAGATGCGGGTTGTTGCTTTGATCCGTGATATGGATGTACGGTGGTCGTCGACATTCTTAATGATTGACCGCTTAATTGAACTCTATCCGGTGTGTATTAATTTGATTGATATGTTAAATTACTAACTATTGGTTTTGTATTGATCCAGGCGGTTGAGAAGTATGCAAATGAGAAGAACGACGACATCAATGCCCTCCTACTAACGAAGATTGAATTTGAGATCCTGGAGCAAATCCACTTCTACCTTCACACATTCCACCATGTTCAAGAAGTTCTTAGCGCAGAGCAAACACCGACAGTTTCCATCGTAATCCCACTCTACGAGACGCTGCTTCTCACCCTTGAGGACCTCAAGAAAGTTCTTCCCCGCCTTATCCCCGTGATTTCGGCATCAATAACGAAGCTCGAAGAGTACTTGAAACACTCTCATTCTACACGGTTCTACACTTTGGCAATGGGTATGCCTTGCTTCCCCCCTACATGATTACTCTCTCATGATTACTTGTAGCCATCAATCCGATCATCAAATTCTCCCGCATCAGTCAAGAATCAGAAATAAAAGAAGGCAAATCCTGGCTTGAAGAAGCAGTATATCTTCTCATTCCCTTCTCCAGCTATACAGTAAACATAACTTATATGTCTAGATGTTATCCCATCGACGGGACTCCCACAACACTGAGCTATCCCAGCGCTTAAACAGCTCCGAGTCTGAGTCTTTGGGTGCAAACAGAGAAATGGCCCTGCAGAACACTAATCTGAGTCGCCGCACCGTCGCTTCGTCATCAACAGCTGCACATCATCAACGTGCAGCTCTCTCCCGGTTCAACCTATTCTCTCAGTCCCTATCACAAGTCAGCTTGTCGAGCTTAGATTCAATTGATTCAGATGACAATACTGCTGCTTCACGGGATCGGGCCAGAACTACAGAAGAGCTTGATGCGCAGGATGTAGCTATGATTCAAGCGGAATTAGAGTGTTGGTTCTCGTTGCCTATCATCACTGCAGCTAAGGAACTTGATTGCTTCGACCTCATCGAGTATTGGAATGTAAGTGTCTCTCCGATGGGATCAGCACTTGTTGACAATGGTCTAAAATTATACTTCGTTAGCAATCATCACCACAAAGGACATTCCCGCATGTATATCGAGTTGCGATTGACCTCATGCCTATGCAGGCATCCGCCGTCTCTTGCGAGAGAGTCTTCTCGTCGGCGAAAGAAACCGATACTTTACGCCGGTCCCGGCTCTCAGCAGTAACAATGGAAGCGTTACAGATTCTCAAGTACTCCTGCCGGCAGGAACGGATGTCTTTTATGGAGAGGTTCGTTGCAGATGAAAGAGACATATCTGTGGTAGACGTCGACACCAACATTCTGGATCGGTTAATGATCTCGGGAAATATTACTGAATTAGAAGGTCTCATTCAATTGTCGTACAAGTAATCTTGATGATCACACTTTGTAACCTCTCAATGACTGCTTATAATTCCCTCATTCTATACTCATCTAAACTGTCTACTGGGCCTCCTGAATCACTCCTACTGGCCGTCCCACCCAAAGTGGCCTCAGCCTTCAGCTCAGTTGCCGGATTAGTCCGCTGAAGCGAGGTTCAGCTCTCAGGGCCAAAAACTGCAGTTCCGCTGAACTGAACTGCATCGCAACACTAGTCCCATGTTGTTTGCGTGATTGGTTGTAGTTTGAACTTTATAAGTCCCAGGGCTGAGCTTGAAAATTGACTTGTCGGCCATTTCTCATCGTCATATTGTCCTCATCAGCCATTGTCTCCTTGTTGGTCATTGTCCTCGTCAGTCATTGTCCTCCAACAGTGCAACAATAGCCTTGTTTACATATAAAAGGGATCTTGTGTTATACTGTTGTGTATTAAATAAAATGCCGCCTCGCAAGTCCTTGGGGTTGCCCAAGTTTCACACCTCTGCACGAATTCAAGACTGTAAGGGCAACCTCAAGATGGCCGACAGCGCGAGCCTAGCAGAGGGAGAATCCAAAGATGAAGAATAAGGCTAACTACAATACATGAGAGAGCTGCTCACCTAGCAGAGGGAGAATCCAAAGAGAACAGGATAAGGATTCTCCATGCTAGGAAGCGAAGTATATACTGTAGTAGTGTGGGAGGAATGAAGGGATAACTGTACAGTACACCAGCCACAAGTCCGAACGGATATCACAAGGTACGAGGGGGCATGTGATAATGAAGTGGAAGGGGAATGTACCAGAGTCGTGCCAGCAACCTGGGGAAGGAAAGGTGAAGAGTAATGAAGTGGGGCAAAGAGGTAGTGGTAGCCCGGACAAGCCCCGAAGTGTATGAAGTGTATAGACGAGTCCGAGCGAGTCCGAGCGAGTCCAAAGTGCGGGAAGACTCCGGAGTCACCGGACGTGGCTCGGATGCGAAGGGAGTGGGCGGAAAGGAAGTGGAAAGGAAAGGGAACGAAAGGGAATGAAAGGAATGTATGTAAGAGTCCGTGGGATGAAGGAAAAGAGAAAGGAACAAGGAGGAAGGGAGAGGGACAGGGGAATAGGAGAAAACAGGAGTGTCCCCCCACAAAGACACCATCACCGCAGCAAACCGGAGCAATCGGAGCGATGCTGAATGGATGTGGTACTCGCCCTACGTACTCACCTTGGAATCCTTGTTGGATGTCGGGCATATCAACAATCTGATTGCTCCATCTCGAGAGTCCCTGGTGCCCCGTCCGCAAGGCGTTGTCATCCTCTCGAAAGAAAAACTCATTCAGCTCGAAGATATTGACGACCTTTTAGAGGGTAAGAATCGATTCCTTTTTGGAAAATAAGTGCCTGGAGTCATATATCTTGTTTCTAGATGTCCTCGATATCAACCCAAATTCGTCTTTCGAAACTACAGTATCCACAACAACGAAGCCAGCAGACCGCAAAGCTGTTTACGGTATTCCTGATTGCTCAATAGTGCATATGGCGAGCAAGCCAGCTGTAGATGAGAAGTTCCAAGTCTACCATACTTGCCTTCCTGGGCTAGTCGAGAACAAGAAAGCCCCGTCTAGAAGGCTCAGTGGCGATGGACTAACCCGAGAAAATCTCTTAGAATCAGCTCAAGGCCAACTGCTATACTATGATGCCATATACTTTGCAGAACATCCGACTTTCACAAAAATTGTCAACATACCGGCGGCAGGGCCTTACTGGACCTGGTCATTGATTCAGAAGGCACAAGTCCCATCTTTTGACTTTATGAAACTTTTCATGACTGCAAACGACGACTTGGATGAGGATGTCCATGAGAAGGATTGGGCATTGTACAGGGCGGTTGCAAAAACTGTGGCAACAAACCCAATCCACAATTTGGGAACAGCAGAGTCGGACATTGCCTTGGCCGATCTACGGGATAAGGGGCTTGTGCCACTTATTCGATCCTGTGGTCATGGTCACTTTGTTATTCCTGTTCGCCCTGCTGGCAATGGTGGCAGCAGTGAGGACGTCGACGACAACACCCTCACAAACGGGGCAGTGACAGATGACGGGGCAGTGACAGAGGAAGATGAAGATGGGGATTTAGGAGGCTATGGCGAGGTAAATGGTTGAGCGTTATCAGATACAGCCAGGTGAGTAACATTTGATTGCTACTACACTTATCTGAAGATGCTAAATTCTAGCAGCTCAATGGCATTTACAGAAGTGGGAAAACATGGGCAAGGTGTGTCGCCCTTGTCGAAGTGGGCGTCAATGCTGTGGGCTTTGCGATGAGTCTCGTAGTGTGTCGTGGGTGCGGCTGTAATCTGAATGGAGTTCAGTGTAAATGATATGGGGCCGCATTCATGTCATAAGTCCTCGCCATCCTCTACACGTTATCGTTCACCCCTCAGTAAGTTCGCTGGAGCCTCCGACATCCCCCTAGATGCTGAACGATGCCGTGCCGTTTACACCGCATCTGAGAATAAGGAGTTCTGAAGATGGTCAGCCTTTTCAGAGAGTTGTTCCCCCCACAAACACCGCGCCATGTACTGGTTGTGACACATGTCGCAGCCCCTTAACCCGATGTGTTTGTTCTACCAGCTTAAACTACATGTTGTGCTACCTACTTTGTAATACTATCTTCTTGCTCGTATCCGTCAGGCAGTACTGGGAGTGCGATGGCAAGGAATATGCTCTACTCAAGGGAGGGGATACAATCGATGGGCATAAACCAATGTCTGACGGAGAGAGCATGCCTCGAACACACGAATAGAACACTCATACCACGCAAAACGGAATGCAAAGGGCCACGCGACATTATCACTCTTTCTACAATATCGTTGAACATACAGTATTATAGCTCATACAGCGTAGACACCCTTGCGCCAGCAAGAAAAACATATGAGATCGCGATTCCGGACAACGGGAAGCCTGATCAAAGTGGGCAAGCATCTCCCCCAAACGATATATTATCGATGTACGGGCCTAGTCAGCGGTCGCACGAGGGACACCATCAGCCAACCTTACGCGAAAGAACGCGATCACGCGCACCTGCATGATTAGCGACACTGTGGTCGAATAGTATGTTGTTGCCCCCCGAGCAGTTCTGCATTCCAAGGTGAGATGAGGTGACCATCCAGAGAACTAAGCTTTCCTCACTTCGTTCTCCTGTCCGGGACACGCGACTATATCTGTAGCATCGCCATTGCCGTCTACGGCGTTGATATGAATCTCGCCTTGTGGATGCTGATACCCGATGAACCGGGGTGGGAGGATGGGGACAGGATCATCTTGGTTGGTTACGTGAGTCAGACTCGAGCCAAGCTACATACGGAGAGCAACCCCATCAGTTCTCCTCGTTAGATCAGTGGGATCTTGACGCACGGTTTGATCAACAAAGTTAGCCCATTCCTCATTGCCACCTCGGGGTAGACCGAACACTGTTGTGGTGATCTCTACCGATGAACCGAGGGCCTCCTTCAGCATCATCGCGTCCATGACAGCGATGGCGGCACCTATTTCAAGAAATCAGTCTGGGCAAAAGGTGGAGCATGCGGTAGGCATACCGAGAGAATGGCCTGTAACGATCACCTTGTTGACATTGTTAGCCGCGAGACCCTTCTGAACCCCAGAAAGGACGCCATCGGCGGTGCGCTCGAACGTCTTCTGGAAGCCGTCGTGCACCTTAACAGAATCTTTAGCCCTAGGTTAGTCGCTAATAGAGTACAAACGAGCCTTAGGAAATGCTCACCACCCGCCGACGGGAAACGAGTCGAATTGAGATCCTTTAGCAGGATCTGTGCATCGTTGAGGATCGAAAGGCTTCGGTGAAATTAGTACCGGTGCTTCTTGCCGACGAAGATCAATATTTACATGTTGTCCGGATCAGTTCCCTGATGTGCAACGACAATCGACTCGGCGATAGGATCGTGTGCAACAAAATCTATGATGCACATCGCCGTTATTCTTGCACACATGTCGCAAGGCAATGAATACTCACACATGGGCACCAACCCGTCGTCTGTTGCAAGTGAGAGTTTAGATTTCAATTCAGTCACGAAGTCGTTATGCAACCTGATTACGCACCTCCGCCAGCCTGTATTACCTCGACGCCTTTCCCGATATCATCGCAAGGTGGCCCACACGACCAGCTCGTTACCGCTGCGCTCGAGCAATATGCCACCCGGGAGAATTGGGCGGGACGTACGAGCGAGGATTGCTGTGCCGCCGAGAGTTGACTGGTTGCCGCGTCCGATGTCGGTCCGTCGCGTGGAACTATACCGCGTTTACTCGGTGAGGTGCCCGTTACTGGTGCTGCGTGTGCTGAATAGGAAACCAGACCGCATAGCAGGATTAAGGAAAAGTATTGCATGGTGCGCAATGTAAGATAAGGATTCCAGTTAAGCTACACAGTAGCAAGAAAGAAAGAAAGTGAAGAAAAGAAAGTAAGGAAAGTGAGCCGTTCGACGACCTAGCGAGTCGGGGTATTGATCCTGGGGAAGACAAGCAGGCCCTCCGACGGTCACTTTAAGTACAAATCGCCCAACTGCGAATATCCCACGGAACCATGGACGTCGATCAGTGATCACAACCGACATCAGAGTTTCGTGCCTCAGTTGCCACGTCTAGCAGCCCTAGCATACCCGAGAGCAACATTGAGCAGTGCATGGAGACGATCATATCAGTCAGCGACATGTCTTTTGCCCAAATTCCAGGGTTTCACTTGGGCTAGCGCTGGTCAGTTCGTCGTTGACGAACAACGTACCAGTGTCGACAGAGTGATAGAGAGGAAGCAAATTCCACAAAGATTGTTCCTAAGCTGCGCTTTTTCAACGGTGATTGGCCAGACGAAAAAGCGAACGGCAGTTGTAGTTGGGTTTTGACGCCATTCCGTGAGCCGTCGGCGCGTTCATTAAGATATTCCGAATCGAGTGGATCTTCGTTAGTGTTGGCGAGTTATCAACGCATGGAAAGGCTGAGTTGACATGACATGATGGAAAGGACGGCGAGCGACAGCCAGACAAACTTCAATCGGAGCGCTGAAGAAGCTATGAGGGCGCCAGTTGCCATCAGCCACCTACAAAACGAGAAGACCCCCTGAGCGTGACATTGACAATGAAGATAAATAATACACGATAGCTATGTGAAAGAGGGATAGCAATTTCATTGATGAAGTCCATAAGGGGGGTATATAAGCTGTACCCTAGGATGAGCGGGATGACGGTGACGAGCATAAATATATAGCCAAGAGGTATTGAAGTCTGAAGACCGTTTAGTACGCGCCAACTGGTACGACCAGAGATGTTTCAAGGTTGTTGCCAAATTGGTGGAAGCGCAAGTGTTTATCTACGATTCGTACGCCGAAGTGAGACATGATGATGACCTCCCAAAGCATAGACACTCACCGAACAAACCTCGCTCAGGGGAGATAATATCCATTTCCTTGCGGTAGCTTGACTTGAGCTGCAGCTCATCGATATCAGCCTCCGAGATGTTCATTGCAACATTGTTTGGGGTGGAGGGGAAGGAAGAGAGGGGCGTCGAGCGACCAGATGAGGTCATGGACGCGTCGTCGCTGTCGTACGCGTCGAAGTCGTCATAATCCTCAGCTTGCGGATATACACGGTGGAAACAGTTGACTATCTCTAGTTCGACATCTAGAGGTCTCGCCTCGAATGCTACGAGGTTATCCGCATAAGTTTAGTCCACTTTTGTATTTCGAAGGGCATACCATCATTAGAGATATCGCACTCCATGCTAAAGTCAAGCTCAGTCGTATCGAGCTCCGAAGGCTCTCCCGCGAATGTGGGCTCGACTGAGAACAGCAGACTCTGGGTCGGGAACGCTGCGTTCAGACAATCTTCAGTCGCGTCGTTCTCGAATACGATCGGGAACGAGAATCCCATCAGCCGGGACTCGGAGTCGAAGTCGAGTTCGTCAAGCGCGAAGAAAGCGTTCATGGTAATGAGTATGTGATTTGTAGTACGGTGGTGCGTTGATAGGCTGTTGGTGTAGCGGTGTAAATTGGGGGGTAAAGGGCGATATTCACCAATTCTCCTGGCTCCTTTTATACTGCAGAAGCTCCGACAAACGACGAGGCAACAATTGGCCACATTTGGGGCGGTGGCCACTCGAGACCTGCCACATCTGCACAAAAGTGGTTGCGCCTCATCATGGCAGACAAAGGAAAGACGATCACAGGGGCAAAGTATCCGGATTTGGTAAGTGAAATGGTAGCGAGGTGAGGCGCGTCCCCCCCCGTTGTTATCACATATCACATTTAGAGGAGCGACGATCATGGTCGAAACCTCGGCTGAACACAGACACACCAAGACCCCGTTAATGTGATAAACCACGCCGATATACTTAATTTGACACTTGCCCTAACCATTGGTCTGGGCTGCCAGGCCGGCTCTGTCAGGAAGTGCTTTGCTTCAACCTCGACGCGCCGAAGTACAAACAAGATGGTATGGAACCATCTGTCGAGACTCGGATAAGAATGCAGTCAGGGAACTAATTTTGGGTGAACGGGAACACAAGATGGATGACACGAAAGAGGAATGAGGCTCCTCTGATGGAAACAATTGATTGATGGGTGCGTCTACAATGCTGAGGGATATTCAAACAGTATCCTGTCTCAATGAGCTTGCTGGCTTTTGCCCTACATTTTGGCCATGTCGACGGTCGTCGATGTGGGCGTATTAGATGAGCTGCTTTTCGGAAGCCCGTCCGTCGAGTCAAGTCGAAGTGACGGAGAGAGCGTTGATGTACGGGTACGTGACAATTTAAAGCGCGAGTAATGGCATGTTCTCATGATTGAGACGAATGTGGGTCGTTCGTGTATGTTGTCATAACCGTCCCTCGATCTGAATATCTCTTGTTTGTACGCGAACACAAGTGTCTGGTTATTGTTATCTCTATATCTTTGTTGACCTAGATTGACGGATGGTCCACAGATTGACGTGATGGTGAGCCTCAGGCTATACTTCACTCAGTTTTCAAGCTTCGCTCAGAAGGAAATGATGATCTCGCAGAGTTCAGGTAGAAAGAGCATTCGATCCAATCAAGACGATGCACTACAATGCACGAAGGAAAGAGAAGTACTCACTGGGGAATCACGTTCCCCTCACAACAAGGATGCGTCGCGGTCGGTTTCGATGGTGCGCGTTCGTGTACTCCACTCTACGCGCCTGGCGAAATGGGACTATGGTGACGATGTATGTCCCTCCTTTTGCCATTAGTTTCTCGAAGCGCCCCGGAATGTCTGTCACTATCACGGTCCTCTGGATGGACGATCAAGAGCCTGCCATCAGCGCTATCCATCAGCTCCCATAGGGCGCTCCCTCCCCACGTCTACCCGTGGTTTCAAGACATGCCACGAATGGTTCGAAGTCGATACAACCCCGCATCTGGCTTGCCATTGGCCTACTGTTGCTGGTCCTAAATCTGTATCGAATCACTGCTATTGCTTATAGGCCTTCATTTGACGGCCGTTCTCATTTCTACGCTGGTGTCGTCCTCCATCTATCTCTCATGTTCCAAAGGACCTCTGGTATCCTGTGGTGGCGTATCGCCTTCAAAGCAGACTGTATGCATCATGGCGCATTACCGCTTCAGAATTGGGACGTGAAACTTGTTGACCCATGGTTTGGGGGCGCCAACTGGCGGGGCGCGGTGCCCGGCACCCCCCACAGTCGTTATGGACGCAGTACCGAAGTCTTTGCTAGCTCCCTAGCGGCGTGCCCGGGCCGTTGGTATTTAATGCTGGGCGAGGTAGGACATGAATCATTGCCTATTTTGGTCACATTGTTGCCAAACCCAGACACCCGCATATCTGGACAATATCAATGATGTCAGCGTACCTATCGTACTCACCAACGACGCCGTTCGACGCACAGACCACGTCAGTCCCGTATAAATACGCGTGCCCATCGCGTCCAACTCTTTCCTCCCTCGTCCACCCCCCCGTCTCGTCCCCATCTTCTGTCGAGCCCCCTCGCCTGGCCGCATCACTGAACGGTAAAGTCAGGACATACGGCGGCGACACTCTGGGAGAGAATGAGGACGAGTGAGAGAATAGCGGGGAGATCAAATAGAATACAGGTGAGTGAACAGGACACCGTCGCCGCCATACTCTAGGCACGCCCCACGGTCGACGCCGACCATCTAGCCAGCAGATTAGTGAGATTAGGTGAGCCCGTAAGACTCATCCATGAGAGTGACAATGGGGGTGCTTGCGAGTGACGCGCCGTATCCTGCACCATCCTTTCAGTGAATGCGTCCTGGAAACGAACCGGAAACCAATGCAATCATGCGAGTACAAAACAGATCGCGTCGCCTCGCACTAGCAAAATACGGCGAACGGTTACGCGATTATGCTGAGAACAAACTGTGCCACGTTCGCAGACGTACAATCAAATGTCCTGCCAACGGTTTTCTTCGGGGCGTAGGTGGCGCAGAAAAGGTGGTCGACTGTTCAAACGTTCATGCATCATAACCCGAATCATGCCCGAGCCCGCCTCGAGTATTCTCACACGACCTGTACGCGACGCGCTCGGAGTGTCGGCTCCTCAGAAGCCGCTCGGGGGTAAATCGCTGTGAACCAATCAAACGACCGGAAATCACGTGATCACTCTAATACCTTCCCGCCACGTCAGTGTGAGATGGCACCCAAGATCGTATAAATACATTCACCGTCGTTTCACAACCAACTCTCTCACTCCCGTTTTCGTCTCAAGTCTACGATGCTGTTGTCGGCGCAATTGCTGTCCTTGACTCTCGCCTTGTCGGCGTCGGCGGCCATATTCCCCAAGGACACGACGGTAAAGATGTTGGATGCAAAAGGATTTAAGAAAGCTATGAAGGCGAATGTACGTGGTATAGTTCAGTTGGCGAATCTGTTATTTATCGAAAGACAGCAAACTAGTGTTGTCGCGTTCGTCGCGCCGTGGTGTGGAGTGAGTTTGTGGAATCCTCAGTACAGTAGCAGACGATTTGCTGACGGTATAGTAGCACTGTCAACGCATGGCGCCGGAGTATAGCAGAGCTGCACTTGGACTATATCCTCTAGTCCCGATGTACGCCGTAGACTGCGACGAGCAGCAAAACAAACGGCTATGTGCCGAGCAGGGTGTGCAAGGCTTCCCCACAGTCAAGGTACATATATTTACGGTATTCATGGATGCCGACTCATTACTCCTTCCTTTCGAGTAGCTATTCCCCAGAGGCACTCAAATGAGCCCGATTACATATGACGCGGGGGAACGCACCGCCAGCGCATTCTTCTACTGGGCATCCAGAAGAATACCGAACACCGTCACGAAACTGTATCACGTTGAAGATATCCCTGGGTGGGTAGAGAAGGTACGCGTTCATTTCAGCTTCGGTTAGTAGCATAGTAGTAGCTCACTATTTCATGTTTGCGTTTAGACTAGCGACAAAAACCGTGTATTACTACTCACGAAGGAGAAGAAAGTCCCCCTCCTTTGGAAGGTCTTGGGCAACAAATATCAGGGCCAGCTCGAGCTGGCGAGTCATCGTGACCGCCGAGGTAAAAGCTCTGTCAAACTGGGATACGAAGCTGGGGAAAAGAACCAAGCGAAAGTGCTCGTCTACGCAGCTGGCTCAACCAAACCCGTGCGATTCGAAGGCATTCTCAAACACGACTCCCTTTCGAAATTCTTCGACTCGGTCATTGACGGAACCGCTGATTTAACAGTCGCCAACGAGGAAGCCAAGTCCGAAGAATTCGTACCGGACGAGGAGGAGCTAGAGATTCAACGAAAGCAAGAGGCTCAGCGGATTGCTTTGGCTCACGGCGGGTTCTCTGATTTGATTGACTTTGAGAAGGCGATTAAGGAGGGACATGGTGCTGATTTCCATGATACGCACGGATTCCCTGGTATGATGGGAGATGTGCCGTATGCGAAGAAGAAGGAGCCGACGGAGGAGGAGAAGAAGCAGAGTGCGGAAGCTATCAAGGAGGAGGAGTCGACGACATCGACTGGCATGCCTGAGACGAGAAAAGCTGAGGCAACGAGCACGGCAGATAAACCTGTCGCCACACCTGAGGTCGTTGATCCTGTTCAAGTCGTATTCAGCTCGGAGGAAACTTCAAATCCCGTCGATGCCGAGCGCCCCAAGGACGAGCTATAGTACTCCCTTTCGCCTCCATTCGTCTGTGTTCTTAGCCGTATTGGTATTTATCGTACATTGCTTTGTAGGACTACAAATTCAACCAAGAGATTCGATCAACACACCAAATTTGCTGTGATCAAGCTACTTCAATCAATCCAGTCATTCCGACAACGCCCTCATCGTCGACACACCAAACTCTAGCTTGCTTATCTTGCAGCCAAGAGCCATGGAACGTTAGCTCACGATTGACGATGAGTGGGTTGGTCGCGCGATACTCAAACGATTTGATTTGAGACCCTTGGTTGCAGAACGTGGTCGCGTCAAGGAGCATCAGAGCCGTCAAAGGCCCATGAACAAGGCGTTCTGATATTGAACCCTCCGATTTATTACGCGTGGAATCGATTTCGAAAGGGCAACTTGCCTGGATAGCCTTCAACCTGCTGGGAGAATTCCTTATCTAGATGATTGAAATGCGCGTTGAAGATGAGAGCTGAGAAACGAAATAGGGTAGTCGGGGTAGGTGTGAACGAAAACGAAAAATCGGAGGATTTGGGGATATCTTTCACTGGATTGCATACCCATCAACTCTGCAAAGGATCCGACGCACGGAATAGCAAACTCACCTTCACGAGGCGCCTTTGTGCCCTTTGCTGCATGGGCGAGATAGACGTGGGATCGCTCCTCATCCACACATACATCGCTATCCGGCATGCCCTCCATCCTGTATCTGATTCTCTGATTCACAAACACCATCGGGCTCTCTTTCTCGAACCCTTTCTTCGCAACATTCTCGATTTCCCACGTCGCGGTTGCTTTCCCTCCCACCACGAGCGGCTTATCGTGATTCCACCTTATCTTTCCCCCAACCCACATCCTCCTCGTGAACGGCTCGGGCGGGCAGAAATCGGGCTCGGTACCATCAGGTCTCAAGGCGTGTTCGGGGTGCCGGGGGTGGAAAAAGACGAGGTGATGCCCGGAACTCAATGGAGAACCAGAACGAGGGCGCCGAAATGCTGCACGCGTCCCATCACGGGTGGGAATTGTGACGAAGAGGTCTGAGATGTGGCCTTCTGACAAGGTATCGTGTATCTGCGTGCGTTGCGGCGTGGCGATCCATTTATCGAGCGCTTGGATGTCTGCGGAAGAGGTTGTAATGCGTCGAAAACGAAGATGTGCGGTCTTGAAATGGGGTGCTAGTGAAGTACGCAACATGATGGTCGTTCAGAAAAAGGGTGTTCGGCGCCCGGGGTCGCATGAGAGCGGATGGTGTGAATTCTGAGGTTCAACATACCCGGAGTATATATCTACCCTAGCTATTCACCCACCTATTCAGTTTCTTGAGTCGAAGTCGAACTGATCCAAGTACTCGCAAGGATCAAAGAAACATCCTTTTCGAAGATAAGAGCGATGAAATTTTGAAACCTTAGGCGCTGGGCAACTCAGGGGTCTCCTATCTTGACAAAAGCCAATTCTTGGATTGGAGAAGACATTGAAGCCATGAATGTCTTTATCGTGTGGCACGACCAAGGGCTGTATCCGGTCAAGCACACACTGAGCTGAGGGACTGCCTCGCGTGTGATCGATTACGCTCGTGTAAGTAGTGGATTTATCGAAGCTCATAACACGGATGGCTCATGGGCCTCGCCGGGGGGGGGGGGGGTTACAAGCGGGCTCTCATAGCCGATGTACTTTATTAACGGGCCTGCCAGAGGTAATCAGTAATAGGGATAAACTGTGTGTTGTAAACCCGTTCCGACGACGAGCGAAAAGGGTCATGCCAGTAAATTTAGCAAAGCTGCCATTCTTCCCATTTCCGGCGACATCAAAGAGGGGAGATCAGCCCACTGCGTTTTCCATTGATCATTATGATCATCAAGTGCCGGTCGCCGGTCATACAACTATCAAGACTTCATGAGACGCTGAAAAGTCGACGGAAGTTGGTTTACTCTAAGAGAAGACAAGTACGCAGAGTCTTGATCCCTTCAAGCGCGTAGAGTAAACCGTTGGGAGACCTTGCCTTCGACAACTTCTCGAGGTAGAGTGTATAGTCTTCAAATGTGCGCAACTATCAACCTACAGCTTTTCGTCCTTCTCTACCTCTACCTCCGTGACATTCAAATCAGAGTCGTCGCGCTCAACATTCGGCACAGGCCCCGTAAACCATTTCCGCGCGGACAGCACCCATGAACCGGACGCAAAGAGAAGGACGGCAGCAACAAGCACAATAGCGTAGTCTGCAATCACCATTAGATTACTACACTTGCAAGCGAAGGATGGGGACTCACTCATATCTATTGGCGCAGGAGCTTCGGTGTATGGGAACAGGAGAAGCACTTCAACGAAAACGATCCACACGACTGAGATGATTCCAATTGGCATGTAGTATTTCCCAAGAGAGAAAGGTCCCGGCTTGAGCTTCCCTCTCCCAGAGGTGATACGTAAGAATATGGGAATCCCATAGGACGTGTATATCCCGACCACAGTCGCTCTGTTTATTCAGACGTGTTGTGTTACCGTAAGTCATCAACGGACACCGTACTTATATTCCCATGCTCACCCAGCAAGCGAAGACAACGCCGCGTCGGAGAATCCAAAAAGACCCAGGGCGACGGTACATGCCATGACAAGCCAGACGGCGTTGACCGGTGTCTGCGTGTACGGATTGATTTGCTTCCACCATCGCGAGCCAGGTAATGCATTGTCCCTGGCGAAAGCGAAGACAACGCGTGAAGCATCAACGCCTTGCGAAATACCATTTACCCACTACACGATGTTAATATCCTCTCGCTTAGCCAGGGAACCTTAATTCGAAGCGGCGGCGTACCTGGATGGATATGAGAAGGCACCAGATTGCCAGCATTCCTTTCTTGCCAAGGGCATTCAGGAATAATTGGCCCATAGGCAGTGGTAGCTCCGATGCAAGTAGATCGTCCACTGACGTAGTGGCGTAGGAGGCTGAGATGAGGAATAGCCAGCCAAAGACTTCGGTGAATATAACCGCTGTCATAATAGCAATCGGCGCTGAACGCGCTGCGCCAGCTGTCTCTTCGGAAATGTGAGCAGCGGCATCGTCTGAAGATAGAGGCTCACTGGGTGTTCGAGACCGAGAGAGACGTAGACGGACGCACATCCAGTCAGGCACCACATTGGTGCAGTGAAAGCAAGCAAGAAGGCCCAGCCATCTGCAAGAGGAATCAGAAACACACCATGGGACTTGAAAGATAAGAAGGTACCGTTCTTCCAGCCTGTATTATTTTCGAGTAACGTGAATGCATCCGCCGTAGAGACTCCATTACTGCGTGAGGCGACAAGGAGCGCCGCTATTGCCGCTATGGTGGCTCCGACTGGAACGACAGTACCTGGTAAACATTCGAAGTGCAGGACCCGGAAGGAACTCACTGTATACGGTGGCGTAATAGAACGTCAGACGAGCGACTATCTTTGTCGCAGCCGAGCAGCATATGCCATGAGAAATAATAATAGCGATCATCAAGCCGAAGGTTTGCCCGGAACTGAATATGACATTGCCGTCCGTACCTACATTAATTGCTGTGGTTATCATCTGCGCACTGAAAAATGAAACGTGTCTGTCATTGTGTGGCACCGAAGTGATCATCTCGGAAATTTACCAAGTGAAATCTGGTGAGATAGAGTTAATTAATGGACTGTAATGACTCCGCGACCCGCATGCAACGTACGTACCTATAGAGCAGACAAGGGCGATCTGTCCAGTGATGTTCGCCCACCCTGTGATCCAAGATGCAAGCGCAGAATATTTCTCAGGTGCCAATTTCGCGGAGAAATAATACAGGCCAGCGCTGGTGCTAACTTCGAGTTAGTATGGTGCGGGGCCCGGAGACGTTGTAAATTTACGGCATCGAAGAAGTTAGCTCAGCAAGGCAACAAGCGATGCACAGCACAAAGAAGCAGGGTATGAGCCATCCGAAAATCATGCCCGCATGTCCTCCTATGCATTATTGATCGATAGCTCAACAGAGAAGCTAGAGGTGGGGCGAACCTGCGACAAGAGGAAAGTAGAAGGATGTGGAAACGGCAGAGCTAATTCCCATAATAGAAAATGCAAACGCAATAGTTTCGAGCAACTGTGCGAGGGTCATTTTTGGCATGGGATTCCAGCCCATCGAAGCATGGGCACTTACCGAGAACTCGCGCCTGAATTGGCTCTTGTAACCCAGGCGAGCCAGTAAAGCATCGTCTTTCCAGTGTTTCTTCCTCCGCCTGGCTACAGGGCTGTCAGCGAAAACTGCAGGCGTCGAGGCACTCATGACGGAAAGCGAGTAGTGGGAGGCAACCTGAAGATACGCCACCTTCTAATCGTCTCGCTGCTCCACGAATACGCTTAGCCCGTGTCCATTAGACGGCAAAATCCGCCTATATGGGGAGAGGAAGTAAGACCGTGAGTCTGCTAAGCCATGGCCAACATGGCACTCAGTGATAAGACTTGATCTTTTTTCCGCCTTACTACCTACTGAAGTCTGAGAAACAAGTTTGTTCTGTCGAAACCAACAACAACATACGTAACTTCGCAAGCTTGCTTGTTCATGTTCGACTAGGTTTGATGAGTACTCCCTCAGACGTCGGCGTTGTGGGAGACTAGTGCAAAGTTTGAACGGTCACCAGACTGAATCATAAATAACTCAATCAGTGGCAGCACCTGACATAACCTAATGAAAGAACCATCGATTTGGCACCGCGAGAATATCATTGGGCGGAACGATGGATGGCTTTAATGACCGTAAGTTGCTTCTGCGCGCCTTACGCATAGCTTGTCGTACGCCTGTGAGTCGGATTCTGCCGTCCATTGGTGTGGGATGCCCATGAAATTTCCAGGAATCGGTTCGCGGGAACTATACATTATCAGAACATCACATCGGCCTGAGATAGAGTCGGTAATGAACATGTTCCAGGGCGAGGATCCAGGTAGTAAAGCAAGTGGCGTTATGTCCGACCAAACTCCTGGGTGGCGCAACGTTCCGTTAGCGTGAATCGAGAATGAGTCCGCCGTCCAATAGGTTATAAAAGTCTCACCGAAAACCTTGGGCGCTGCATGTGCTTTAAGGCAGCACGTTGTGATCTCCTGGGGCGAGCAGATACTTCCCACTGTAAGCAGGGTCAGCACCTCGAGGCTATCGGGCTGTTGAACTATAAGTGAATAGCCCTTGACGAAAAGGGTGCAATGCGGTTATCATCTTCGCGATGCTGCTCGTGAGATGCTACAAGAACTGCAGAACAATGCGCAGACGACAATCTGTCGCATGATTTATGGTGTCGGGTACTATTGACAACGCTCTCAAAATATACTGTCAGCCGATTCGTGCATGGTACGTAGCCAACTACAGCTTACCTACCATGAGACCTAAAATGGGGGACTGAAAGCAAAACAAACATCGGTCCGATTTAAAGGAACGAGGCTCGGACTTCAGAATTGAAAAGCATGCAAAGTCTACGTATGCATTATCAAAGTACAGTGTTCAAACAATGGCTCGCCTTCTCGCGGTGGGTTTGCTACGCTTTCGTTTCTTACCCTGAGAGAACGCATTGGCACTTTTGAGATCACGTCCTAGTAGATCCTCCTTCTTCACTTGGAATATCCGGACCTAAAGTCGCATTATGGTTAAACCTCGTTTAAACAGGTCAAGGGACTTACGATCCAATTTTCCGATGTAAATGCTTCATCTGGGACAACCAAGGCGATTGCGATCAGATGAAGCTATAACCATTACCAAGGACAGTACCCACCTAGATAGTCGAGAGTAGGACCCTGCTTTGGCATCGCTTGATTGCGCACCCTGTCCATAGCCTGCCCACCCCCAAATAGCTCCGCGAAGCTACATGCACCCCGAATCAGATAACAGCGGAGCCCATGGGTGCAACAGACGTACCGATAGTATGACATTTTGTACATGAGGCTGTTCTTCATTGTGGTAGAAGCTTGGTCGTCCACTCTGTATTCCCCATGGGGCGTGAAGTAGTTTGGTTCCTGGATTTCGTCAGGCCAAACGCCTTGTGCAATCCGGACCATCCAAAGGAACTTGTTGATATCATCGCCAGAATATCCGATCAGGCCGCCGAAGATGACAAGCACATAATCAACATCGTGCTTGCGGAGGATCGGGTAGGCCACTTCTTCGGTGCTTGACATTGCTTTCCCAACGGTAGCAATATGGGCTGCAGTGCCAAAGCTGTTAGGAAACACGTTGCGGTCTGATATAGCAATACGCACTGTTGTTCCACGTATTGTTGTCCACTAAAGTTGGGCGATCGGCCATACCAGCAATCTGGTACCCGTAGTCCCACCAGCTCATTACGACGGAGGTCTCGGGCGTGTTCTGACGAAGCCAGTAGTAAGCCTCCCGGAAATCGTCGATGATGTGTTGGCTTCCGTCAGGATTTGCAGAGGCCAAGACGACGGAAGGCGACGAGTACGCGTTTGAGGTAACCCATGTACAATGGAATACAAAGAAAGAAAGCATTCCGAAAGCATTGAAGATCACAACGAGGCGGGTATCAAGACCGAATATACCAGGTCTGGAGCGCGGCTTGGGCGTAGATTGTGCGGTTGTTGATTCAGTTGGTCCAGCCGCTGGCTTTTTGGCTTTTTTAGAACCTGAGGCACTAGTCGTTGTTGAATCGTCTCCACTGGCAGAAGGGGCTGCTTCCTCAGGAACGAGGGGCTCCACCGGATCGATGTATGTATCCAAAAGGGTCGACAATGCAACGGCAGCAGATACGCAAACAACGGGTGTTAGCGTGAGCATTAAGCGCACCATGACTCCAGCAAAGTAACTGCCGACAACAGCGTAGATGATAACGAACACGTGTTCATCACGCAACTGCTTGAAGCAGAGGAAGACGCCAGCAGGGAACAAAAACATGAGAAGCTGCAGGTCCATAAAGAATGAAGGCCAGGCCGTGGGCTGATGCTCAGAGACTGATGCGATGATAGGGATGTATCTAGTGCATGTAAGTTAAAATTGGAACGGTCGAAAGGCGAGACTCGTACTTCTTGGCGTAGCCGGTATCCCATAGCGAGTAGAAACGGCCAGTCCAGGGAGCGATCCAACCTTTGTAGGTAAGGCCGACGATTGCTAGCGAGCCAAGTATGCCCGTTCCAATGACAGCAACAAAGAGTAGATTTTGGAATTGTTTTGAGGACAAGTGGGAACGGACAAGCTGGGCAAAGGCAATAATTTGGAGGAGGCCAAATACGCCTGCGTGTTTGCGTCAGTAGGTAGCAATACACATGACAAGGAGAGCACTTACCCAAGGCCGCCATATGTTCACTAGTCTTGACAGGTTGGAAGCCGACAAATGGCACCTGCATACTTGCGAGGGTGCCAATTGCGTACCAAGAAGAGTACCCGACGTAGAGGCGGCTCGTGAAGCGACCCATAAGGATCAAAATCAGAGCATGTAAGGGAATCATGTTTGTGATAAAGGCATAACCACCTAAATAAACTAGTTGATGCGCTGGCATTATTACAAGGGGAAATACTCACCCCAAGCGGCCACCATGTAAAAGTAGAATACGCCAGCGAGCATTCCGAAGAAAGCGCTCCCTTGTTTAAGAGCTTTGATCCAGCAGTAGAATGTGAACATAAGAAGGAAAATGGCGATGGCTTCATTGTCGTAGGAGCCAGCTACCGACCGTGATATGTACCCCGGGGCGATACCGATGAATGCTGCAGCAAGGAGACCAGCACTTTCGTCCTTCAATTCCTTTGTGAACCTGTGCCTAGATATCAGTCGAAAGCATCCCCAGTTTCACCATTCAGATTTACATATATGTTGCCCAAGCCGTAAGCGCGCTGAAACCGGGAGCAAGGAGCACACAAATGTTCCTGATATCGACAGGGAGGTTAAGTGCGTGGAGTATGTTGTAGATGACTCCGCTGGTAGCCATGAGACCAGGGTATATGGTTCCTCCAACTACACGGCTGCAACAAGTTAGTTTAACAACATTATGCTACCTTCGCCCATCTCAGCTTACCCTAATGGATACCACGCCGTGGGGTCGAACCAGTTCCAGAACTCCTGCAATCGAACGTCTAGCACCGTGTCGCGCCAAAATTGAAGCTTCACGTACATAGAATCCTTGCGACGCGAGAACTTTCGTTGCCCGGCTTTATAACACGAATCTTCAGTCCGTGAAACCGCCACTATGTCAGAATGCAACTCACAAGTTAAACCACGGGTCACTGAGCGTAACTCAGCCTTCAGCAGCAAAATCATTGGGTTAAGTTCGTTTTACTCACAATTCATGGATAATACTCTCAAAGTTGATCACAGCGAATAGTCGCGAAGCAATGGCAGCCCCGGAGATTAAGGCAAGTGTCACGATCCGTATAAGAGACGCAGTGTTAGTAACCGTGGCTGGTGAGAGGCCTGAAGGGAGTGGATAGGCCGTCGACATGGCCGTCAAGGTAAGGCCTTGTTGTCAAGTCCTAGATGATTTGAACGTTGTGGAAGCTGAAGAGTGTCGTCGACGTGTCGCAGTCACGGTGGGAAAAGGTAAATAGACGCGCGCGACCGACGCGAATGACTTTCAGGAGGCATAGGGGGGGCCTATTAGGAGTCTAAGCAATGTGATGTGGGCGAAGATTATTGATGTAGCCCAGTGAAGTTCCATTGCGCTAGACCACAGCCCAATTCACGGGTCCTTTTACCAGGCAAAGCGTAACCCTTGGACTCAGACGATCTCAGAGCGTCGAGAACACGCAAGGGAATGCATAATATCTATTAGGCGACTAAAGTTACGTTAGCTCTCGTCGCCGAGTACCTTTCGCCTCCTCTTATTCTCTTCCTCGTTTCTCTCTATGCCACGGACCACTTCCTTTTCCCAATCTGTCCAAAGCCAGACAGCACAATATTCGCTCACTCCCACAATAAATAACGCCACCACTTGACCTGAATAACGTAGCACTAAGTTTGCCATTTCGAGATAGGGAAATTGCACCCACCTATCCAGAGCCCTTCAAGACCTAGATGCGTTGCGCCATGAAAAGCGAGGGTGATCCCTAGTGGAAGGGCTAGAATGTAATACGCCACAGCATTGAATATCGCTCCCAAGTGCTGCCGCCCTGAAGAACAATGTATTAATATAACGCAGAGTTAATAGAGATCTCGTTAACCTTGACCACGTAAGACGCCTCCGCAAGCGCCTGCGAGTCCGTCCGCGATTTGGAAGGAGGCTACGAGGGGCATAACTCTAGCAACTAGTGCGACTACGTGTTCATCGTCGCTAAACATATAGCCAAAAACCTGACAACGGGTGAGCAAGCAGCGAGCAAGTAAAATAGATGGAGCATACGTCTTTTGTTAGGAGCATCGCAGTCATCACTAACGCCCCAACCACGACGCTGACGAAGGCTGACGCGTGGGCTGCACGTTTCGCATCGATTGCCGACTTATTTCCAATCAAATTTCCGACTCGTGTTGATGTAGCCACACCTGAATGAAATCAGAGATGAATGGAATGAAAGGCAGCCGGCATAAGACAAGATTCACCAATTCCAAACGGGATTGTATTCAAAACTGGGATCCGAACGGCGATTGAGTGTGTGAGATTAGGATTTATGTTGACCATGCGTACTTTGATCGGTCGTCATTATGACAGATTGAGCAGCTAATGGTGTTGGACCCAGCCTGCCCGCAGCTAACGCCACGATCTCGAATGCAGCCCTAACCCAAAGTTTAATCAACCGATGACAAGTTAAGGGGAACATTTCATACCACTCAGTGCCTACCATCAGAATACCAGGTATCGCCAATTTTAGAAAGGTGTAACAACTTCGCAATTCGAGGACTAGCCGTGGGCGAATACCGCCCCAAGTTCCGTTTCGTCTGTGGATCTTGGACCGGGCGGTCACAAGAAGGAGCAGAATAAACGCGAACCAGTATGTGATCGACAAGGCCGTTGCTGAGCCCCAGAGGCCAAGCGATGTATAATGAGTAAGATAAATGTTCAATATCAGGTTGATAGGTGACGATACGAACAGAACCACAGTCGAGGCCCCCATGATACCTAAAGACATTTACAGTTAGTAACGATGAATTCCCAGTGAGTTACAGCGTTACCTTGGCATTGCAAATACTTTTTTGTGGTCTCAAACCCGATGTAAGCCGGAGCACCGATTGTGAGAATGCGTAGATATTGTTGTACGCCTTTGCTGAGTGCCTCAGTTTGTCCAAGTCGGAGTAGCAGAGGCTCCATGAAGGCCCACGCAACGCAAACCGGAATGAGTAGGGTCCACAGGAGGACCAAGCATCGCTGGAAGTGGATAGATAGATCTGTTCGACGACTGCCGCCTGTGAAAGCCTGTGAACCGAGTGTGTCCAAAGCCGTGGTGCCGCCCAAAGCCACACACCATCCTGTCAACGGACCGTGGGATCATCTCCTTTTATGGGAGGAAGAGTTGAAGAATATACTCGCCCGTTACAAACGCCAACATCAACGAGAAGGCAGCAATGGACAGTTCTTCAGGACCAAGTCGACCCACAATTAGGATGGAAGTTGATTGGATCGAATTTTGCAAGATGTAGGAAAGAATCACTAGAGGTTGACGCAACGTTCAGCTTGGTAAGATCAACCGCACAAATCCAATGGGTCAAGGACGTCGACTAACCAGGCACAGCGTCTACGAACAGCGACCAGGAAAGGTTAAGGTCCAAGGCATTTACCCCTGCATTCTGGTGCTGCCCTGGACTCAGTACCGTCGACGAGGAGGAGGACGAGGGGGCCACGTCGCTCGGAGGGCTTGTGCTAGCAGCATGAGTTTCTCGGAGTAAGGGCTCGCGCTCATTGGACTGAGAAGGGGGGTGGGACATTGGGACAATCTTCGTTCAGAGGAGAGCTGACGAAATTAATAGATGACCCAATGAAGGCCCCTGGCCTTTAACCAGTTCGAAGGCTCCTGATTATGAGCTGCTCCTCGTGGTGGCAAGTTCCGACTATGTATGTACGGGTTTACAGTTCGTTAATGACTATCCTTTTGCGCTTAGATCCTTTGTATCGGGTGCTGATGAAAGAATACTGACATAGCTTATCAGGTTTGACCCGCATCCTTGTTCCCGGTCTCAAAAGGTTGTCTACTTGTGACAATCGATCACCTCAAGGCAAACATGACTCCACCGTTGCCATATTTCGCCTTCCTTTTCCCTGAAGAGCCCTGCTAATGCCGTTACCAAAAGTCATGCGGTTGAACAGATGGTATCTCCCATTTTGGTCATTCACTGGAACGCCACGCTGGTTTTTTCGCCATAAATTGCGGCCACTTTTACTGAAATCAATAGTTAACCATTCACCCCAAGAATGAACTTCGCTCTTCTCGCTTCCCTCCTGTCTGTCGTCTTGGCCCACGATGGCCATGACCACCAAACACAAATCCCCCTCGACTATGTCAAGTTCCCTCTCGAGGGCGCTTACCACACCAGGACCGGAGAAGGTAAAGGGCCTTCTATGACCATGTGCAACGTCACTGAACCTATGGTCGGACAGTGACCGCCGATGCCATTTTTGCTGGAATCACCACCTTCGCCAAACTCCCTTATGTACAATGCCTGACAAGGGACAGAGATGTGCCTTTCGATATTGCTTTTATAGGTGCACCATTTGTAGGTATAATGTCCTCGAGGCTATATCGCATCTACTCACCCTGGCCGCAGGATACAGGAACTTCGTACCGTCCAGGCGCTCGATTTGGGCCTGCAGGAATACGTGCAGGCTCTCGTAGGCTTACTCTATATGGTGGATACAATGTCCCCCTCGAGGTAAACCCCTTTCGAGCAGGTCTGGGAATCGTGGATTGTGGCGACATCCCAGTATCGTGAGAGTTCAGCCTTTGCCTTCCTTCATGAATCAGGGTTTAATCATTCTCGTGTAGTCCTTACGACAACAAGTACGCTATCCAGCAAATCGAAAACGGCCACAAATCGCTTCTGCAAAGAGAGGCCCTCTCCCCCTTAGGGCATGACTCAGCTACGGGCAAGAAACTAATTCCCATCTCTTTGGACGGGAAGTCGCATCCTCGTATCATAACGCTCGGTGGAGATCACACTATTGT
This sequence comes from Sanguinoderma rugosum, assembly GCA_017499575.1. Classification (NCBI taxonomy): domain Eukaryota; kingdom Fungi; phylum Basidiomycota; class Agaricomycetes; order Polyporales; family Polyporaceae; genus Sanguinoderma; species Sanguinoderma rugosum. The sequence continues at coordinate 2,561,744 of VTPW01000018.1, read as the reverse complement.
CCTCCCCTTGTTGCGATCGATCAACTCGGTGTACGGCCCTATTTCCGTTATCCACTTCGACTCCCACCTCGGTACATACTCCTCCTTCAGTTAACCTCCAGCGAACATTTACGTCTAATACTACACAGATACGTGGAAGCCCGCTGTCTTTGGTGGCGCACCATCGGAGCAGGCCGCCATTAACCACGGCACATATTTCTACTGGGCGAGCCAAGAAGGACTTATTAAGAACGGTTCCTCAATTGCAAGTGTCATCTCTACCTACCTGCACGTTCCTTGAGAACTTTGATCCTAGTTTATCCTTTGAACAGCACGGGGCCATAAGAACCACACTCTCTAGCCTCGAGGACTATCATAACGATGACGCTGCGGGCTTCCAACGAATTGAAGCTCGTGAGATTGACACCATCGGTTGGTTCTTCGAAAATATGTTTAGAACTTCGCTTATATAGTTGCTTACAGGGACCGAAGGTATTATCAGGAAAATTCGTGAGACTGTTGGCGACAGACCTGTATACTTATCCATTGACGTATGTTTATTATCATTTCTATATTTTACCCCAGTCTAATTGTTATGACCTTCAGATTGATTCAATTGACCCTGCATTTGCCCCTGCTACGGGCACACCTGAAACTGGGGGGTGGTCCACGAGAGAGCTTCGGACAATCTTGAGGGGTTTAGATGGACTCAGAATTGTATCGGCAGATATCGTTGAAGTAGCACCTGCCTACGACACAAATGCCGAACTAACCACAATGGCTGCGGCCGACGTGAGTACCATTCCCACTCACTGGACCCTCACTCTCACCACACTGCCTTAGGTTCTACTTGAGGTCCTGAGCGTTATGGTCAAGACGCCCCTGGGCAGAGTGGCAGAGTAAGCGATGCCGTGAGCGCTGTTCCGAGAACCGGAGGGGGTGCCGTCTCTGTTTTTCCGAAACCCTCTGGGAATTTTGCATTACATCCCGAAGACAACATGCTTGTTTCCATAAATTCCTCTCTCAAATATATTGTGCGTTCTTCGTCTAAACGGGTGAAGATTATAGGCGAGACTGCTGCTAAAGGGCGATAAGAATAAGAGGAACTTAAAAACCTTGTTCCCATCAGGACGGAAGAATGGCAAAAGGTACCCTCGATCAAATACAATTGGTTCCAAAACCAGCGAAAACTGTGCGAGCCATTAATACTTTTGAAGTCGGTTCGCGATACCAAGATGTAACGGGCGACCCTACCAAGAGAACACTTCCACGTTCAAAGACTGCGTAATGCGTCAATTGTCAGAAATCAGGTTATGAAATGGCTTATTAAGAGTCGAGGCGATCACCACGTTCTTGATCAGCTGTCTATGGATGCTCCTTCGGTACTACGTTGTAGGTGCTATCGGAGTCATCTACATTCTTGATTGGCCCATGGAACCATTTCCGAGCGGAAACAATCCACCAAAAGCTGGAAAAAATGAAAACGGCCATGATAATAACAATGGCATAATCTGGCGTGTTGGAGTAATTAGTAACAACAAATTGGGGAGTATTTCTCTGCACATACTCATATCCGCAGCCTCTGGCGATCGCCCAGAAGGAAAGAATAGCATGATAACCATAAACACCACCCACGAGACAGCAATGGTTCCTACTGGAATCGCCCATCGTCCGAGACTGAATGGCCCTGGGACTAGCTTGGTCCGGCCAGATGTTATCCTCAAAAAGATGGGTGCGGCGTAGGACGTATACAGTCCAATCACAGAGGACCTAGGAGACAGCGGATTGATCAGTAGTTTGCATTGATGCAAGAATCGGCATACCCAGCAAGTGATTCCAATGCGGTTTCCGAGAAGCCAAGGACGCCGCAAACAGCAGACACAACAATTACAAACCACACGGCATTCACGGGAGTCTGAGTGTAAACATTTATCTTTTTCCACAGTCTGGAGCCCGGCAGTGCGTTGTCTCGCGCGAAGGCAAATACAACACGTGAAGCATCGACCCCTTGTGCGGCGCCGGTGACATACTTGACGGAATGAAATGAATTAGCTTCCGTAAGGGAAGCGGGCGATCGCGCACCTGGACCACGATAATCAGAGACCAGATCGCCAGCATGCCGCGTTTACCAAGTACATCAAGGAATAGCTGTGCCATCGGTAACGGCAGAGGTGACTCGAGTAGCGCTGTTACCGAAGTGGTGGCAAACGAAGCGGCTATCAATAACAACCATCCCAGGCTAGCTGTGGCGCCAACCCCAACGATGATTGCAATCGGTGCTGCCCGCGCCGCCCCCGAAACTTCTTCAGCTATGTGAGCAGCAGAATCATCTTATTACGTTGGATGGATAAGTCAGTTGGATGGCGAGGAGTATTCATGGACATACATCCAGTCAATGTCCACATAGGTGCCGTAAAGGCCAAGATGAAGGCCCATCCATCTGGAAACTTTTTACAGCGCCGCGATGGCCCACAAGAACGATGACTCACTACTTGTCCAACCTGTATTATTCTCGAACAACGTAAACGCATCTTTGGTGGAGACTTTGTCGTCGCCTGATACAACCAGAAGCGAGATAATCGCTGCAATTGTAGTTCCCACTTGAATTATCAGGACTGTATCAGATAGTGCGAATGACGAGAGTGAACATCCTTACCGGTGATCAGCACGTAAAATAGATTTAGCCGGGCTAGTATGTGTGTAGCAGCAGAGCACACGACGCCATGGGAAAATAGAATGGCAAGAAGGATGCCATACGTTGCCCCAGCCGAAAGGATGATGGCGCCGTCAGATCCAACTGCAATTGCCGAAGCGATCATCTGAGCGCTGAAAGTTAACGGACATCAGTCCCAAACCAATGGGAATGCCGTATTTGAATACCATGTGTAATCAATGCCACAGACTAAAGTCACCTGTAGTCGAAAGCCCGTAAGCTTGTAATTCCGGAAGCAGAGCATGCGATAATACCTACTTGCCCAGTGATGTTTGCCCATCCGGTAATCCAACTGGCTAGGGCTGAATACTTTGGGGGGGCGAGCTTCGCAGAGAAGTAGTACAAGCCGGCACTTGTCCTGAAGCGCATTTCTGCCGAATGAGGCGACATACGCAGGGATATCAAGTTCACACTCACGGCATGGAAGAAGCCAGCTCGGCCATGGAAAGGGCTATCGTCGCCACAAACAGGCTCGGAATCAACCATCCGAACACCTACAAACCAATTAGCTAAATCGTTTGGGATGCTCAAGGCATACCATGCCGACATGACCCCCTGGTATAGATGTACCCATTTAGTTGCCAGGTCATCTAAATACTGACATAGCGTACCGCTGGCCAAACCAAACGATAAGGTGGATGAGACAGAGGCCACAACGCCCATAATAGAGAAGGCAAAGGCTACTGTCTCTGTCATCTGGATACCAAGAGAGTTCAGCCATTATAGTTGCGAGATTCTAACAGTAAGATTACCGAGAATTCGCGTTTGAACTCGCTTTTATAACCAAGTTTCGCTAAGAGGATGTTATCTGCATTACTGACTGAATGCCCTACATCCCGAACGATTTCCTGGCTAACAGTCACCGCGTCGAGTTTCTCTGATTTCGCCATGTTGGTTGTGTATGTCGAAGAAGGCGGGGGAAACGATAAGAGAATATGTCGTTCCCCATTTTCTAGACAGCAGCTGGCCCACCGCGCGGAGGCATCTTATTTTTGAATGGGCAAATAGATAACGCTCGGGAATGATTAATGATTAATGATCGTTGGGCGAAATGGGTCTCAGGAAGTGAAATCGGAGTTAAAGGTGTGAAAGTGGCGATAGGAGCCTCGCCCTTGCAGTTCAGAGTTGAGCGTACATACGCAGTAACGAAGCAGCAGTCCATTTCTTTACACAAAAGCTAGATGGATTCGATAAACTTCCTTCATAACATATACTTCCTTATCAACATCCCCGGATCCTTGGACCCACGATGCCATCCACTGCAACGATATCATCAAACATTATCATCAAGTGCCTCCGCGAGCCGTATCACATCTTCCCACTTCCCGTCGTGGCCCCAGTTCAAGGACCCGTCCTTGCCTAGAATTAGGATTTTGTCCACACTGCCCGAAAAATTCCCATGTTCCACGTCTCGAATTTCCTTCGCAATTGTGTCCAACCAACGCCGTGCAATGTCTGCTTGCCTCGGGTCCAATACTGGTAATCTCAACGCCCATAGCAATCTATCGGTACCATGGGTGACATACCCTAGATCAAGAATTGTCTAGTTACTGGTATCAGGTTGCAAGGGAGTCGGGCACGCACCTTCTGGCCGGTTCTGTTCCGGGGTCCATTGTATTTCGTACCTCAAGATAGGGAAGCCAGCTTTCATGAAATCCCTTGTAAAGAGCCGCACAGGCAAATGGACTTGGAGGTTGCTCAGGATCTCGCCGAAAAGCTTCTGCACTTCGCTTGGACTCGCGTTGCTTGGTATAGTTCTGTGCAACTGAATCATCCGGGAGACGAGATCCTTAGAGAAATATCGCTCGAGATTGGGTACAATATCTTCAACCTGGGGCACTGGGTGAGCGATTGAATAGAGGTACCATTCCTCGGTAAGATCGCCGATGATGATGCTCTTCACACCCTTCTCCGCCAAACCTTGCGCCAATCCGCCACTGCGCTGCCACGACATGGGGTCAGGAGACTCAGCAATCCATTTGCCATCGACACAACCACGGAAGGTGCCAAATTCAGTTCCAACAGCGTCCGTTTCAATAACACGGGTGATTGAGGACCACGGCGTTTGTCCAGGATCCCGGAGCGTGGCGAGAGTGCTAAGATCGTCCGGGTCTAACCCAAGAGCCTTACAGAGGGCACGATACTGGGGGCGTAACTCCGAGGGGGTCCTCGGATTGGTGCTGAGGGTTAAAACGTCAATGAAAACGTTACATTACGAGAAGGGACGGGTACACCAGCCATCATGCCGGAGCTCAGCTTACAGAATTGCATTGGATTGCAGGACCGCCGAATTGAAAGGTGCATTGTGGCCGGGGGGCAGGCGAGAAGCGTGGTGTAGCATCTGGTGGACAGAATGCGCACCTACAACGTATATGTTCGAAGTTAGCGTATTCACAGTCCGCGATGAATCAACAACGGACCCGCTGAAAGGCCAGTTATCTGAATATCGCTCGGATCGCCTAGTAGATATGAGTGCAGAAAGAGCATCTCAATATATTAAAGCTACCTTCCCAGGCGCTGATGTTATCCTTAATGAACTCCAGCGCCAACCATTGGTCTTTGAAACCGAAATTACCATCCACCTTGGGGTTGTCGCACGCAAGAAAGCCGAAAGCAGACAACCGGTAACCGATATTCACCCAAACTTCGGACCTCTCTGCCGCGACGTATTGTGCCTGCGAGCTCAAGGAATGAGGGGACCCGAATTGAAGGAAGCTGGGTAATTGTATTAGACAGGGCTAGGTTGATCACAAGAAACTGTAGCAGCGACTTACCCCCCATGAATGTACACCCTGACTGGGTATTTCCTACCTGACGGGAAAGCTGGAGGTGCGACAATGTTCAAGAACAGACTAGTTTAACGCATATAGTATGACCTTGCGTCGTGTCTCGCAGATTTTATTTGCTTACGGGTTTTCGGTGGGCTTTCCAAACCCGACCTTATCCTCGAACGGAGTGCCTGCGGATGAGGAGGGAGACCATGGGAAGACTCAATCATTGTATCTGTTGTAGCAACAAACCTTTCGCTTGACCATCGTTTCTTGGCTGTACCGCGTCTGTCAACAGAAGTCACCCTGAAAGACTAAGACCGGATATTGTGATAACCTTACACGAGGCTTCCTCGATATGTTCCTTGTTGTCATACCGGAAATGAGTGGGTAGGGGCTCAGGATCTTGAAATCGCTTGGGCGGTAAAGCGTATGCGACCTCTACATCTACGTGGTAAGCACACAGGAAGGATCGAGGACTTACTACAAGTACCTAGGAATACCGCAGCACCATTCACAGATCGAGCCCCTATGACAGGCCCATATAGCGTTTCGGCCACCACTCTGGCTGAGTTCTTCAGTTCGTCGTGGAGATGAGGGTTAGCCATGACAGTGCAGTCCAACTTAGAGGCAGGGTCCAATATCTCTAGCCGTAACCGGTGATTACCACGACCGGTCGATGACAATGGTAAGCCAACTAGTATTTTGGTTCTCATGATCACGAATATGATAGCATCCTGTGTGCGCATCTGGCAGAGCATACACTCTACATCTCCTGAGAAAACCCTTTAGGCATCTTAGCCCCGGCGGATGGCTGCGCCCTTGCCCGAAAGTCCCTCGACATTTCGATTAGAGGGACCCAGTGAACGTTCTCGTGAGTGTTGACCCACTCGATGAAGCGCTCCTGTCCCAGGAGTTAGTACAGGAATAGACATTGAGCGCCCAATGATAGGGTATCTGAGCGCTCACCAGCATGAGAAGCACATGAGGACGCCTGGTATTAATAAATGTCATTCATGTATGTGATACGAGCCTGGAGAGAAGTCTTACCCGCTGACATCGGGATGAATGGTGATCGGGAAGACAAACTCTTCTTCCTCCCTGGGTGGAGTATCAGCAATTTCACCAGCGAATATCTGGGAAAATCTGACCGGTAATAATAAGTGAACATATCTTTCCACAGCTGTTCAACATCTCTGGCGTTTACCTAAACTCGAAGTGAGAAGAAAAGGATAAGTGGAGGTAGAAATTTACCCAGCCGTGCGAGTTTGGGCTTGACTTGATGAACCTTCGGGACAGTCAGAGCCATAGCACATCAATTTGCAAGCCTACTAACATCATTGGTGGTAAATCATCAAGAGACCTAGAATTCAAGTCGGAAAAGATGCTATATCAAATGATAGCGAATGTCGGAGTCTCACCAATTCGCTGGGATGCAGACTAGCCCCGTTTCATTCCCCTTCTGAAGTGGCTTCATCCATGTGCTAGCTTCCTTGGAGTAATCGATTTTTGTCCAGGTGTCTTGATCCCTCATGTAATAGGCCTGGCAACTGACGTGTATAAGTCATGGATTAATAAATTATGAGGTTAAACCCATCTTGGACGTACTCATGTGCCATTCCCGAATGGTCTTCGCGGGCTCGGTGAGTGTGGTATACCCCGGAGAACGCAACCCAGCTCACCGTATTCGATACCCCTCTCTAAGAGCAGGTCATTCCCTTCCTTGCTAACCTCCCACCAAGGGGCAACGCTTCCCTATGCCCATGATGTCAGACAAATTAAATGATGAGTCAATTCACGACGTGACACTGACTTTCGGAGGAACGCCATGATTAAAGTCAGTTAATAGCTTAAAGGTATGCTCCAAAATATCCCGCTGCTGCTCGTAAGACATGGCAATAGGGTTCTACAGGCAATGAGGAATAGCAATCAGCAGAGAGAAAGACCAGCTTACTTCGTGAGAGTACCCATGAAGGCCTCTGGACAAATTTCAGAGTGTGTAGCAATGATATGCCGTTACTTACATCTCGTGGCCTGCATCTCGAACGGCGGCCATCTGCGTGGGGAATGTTTCGAGACTGTGCCCTAATGGTACCAGAAGTCAAGGTGCGGATATGGGACCGGGAGTAACAAGGGCGTACCAGGGATGAACCAAGTCGTCTGAATGGAATATTTTTCGAACAGTTTTAATAATCGGGGTGTGCCGACTTCGCCTGCAAACATTCCCTACAGTGAAGCATCAGACACATTCGTACCGGTGACAAGAATCCGCGCACCCGCGAGATATCTAATGGGGAGTCTTCACCTCCATAGGAACCTAGCCTGTGAAGCGTCAATCGTGAACAAGACAAAGTAGAAAGCCACTCACCAGCCGGCCACGGCGTCGACGTCAACGCCAAAACCTATAAGCACTTTCTTTGCAGGCATTGAGAGAAACTTGCGGACAACCAGGCTGCGCTTATCGTCCTTACATTCACGCTGCTATTCGAAATTCCTGTAGTTGGAACCCCTGTCCCATGTGCAACAATCTGTGCGAACGATTTGAGTTCCTGGGAGGTGGCTCGACGGGTGATTAGTTCCTCCACACGCCGACTGTCGTTTTTGAAATCTCGACCATAATCCACGAGGTTTTGGCTATCTCTTCTGATACGGTGGAATTAGTCTATCCCGGTTTAATAAATCAAACATACAATGAGCTAGAAGATGTTCTCGGAGGATCGACATCATCCTCTCGACATAGACGTTGGTCTACAGCCTACAAAACCTCCGAATATGAAATCGAGGCTCATACGTAGATACACGTTACAGTGCCTTTGGTAAAGCGAAGCTGCCGCCCATTCGTCGCCATAGATAAATCCTATTCCTCACGATGGAGCTGAGAAGGGGGTAGTCATTACGGTGTTTCCTGTCAAGAAGAACGGAACGCACCACACTAGCCAGTTGTGTCCACTCTTTCAGGGATCGGTAATACTCATCCCTCCCTTCGTCGACCGGAATATCTGGATGCCATATGACGAATGACGAAAATGACGAAGTAGGAACCAGAATCCGCTTCGCATTCCCGTCGAAATCCGGGGGTATACCATGTTCCTCCTGTTCCTCTTCCACTAATTTCTTCGACTTCTTCCCTCCTTGCGCCTTTGACGAACCCCGTGTCACCCGACCCGTAGATGATTCCCCACCCTCAGCTCGTTCATCCCTCCCATTCTTCCATTCGCCTTCAGATGATTCTTTCGGTTTCAGCACTACGCCCACGTACCCCGTAGGTAGCTCCACGTTCAAGCCTTGTATTGTTCTACCTCTGAATGTAGACATAAACCGATTCTTCGATGACGATGACGATGCCGTTTTATCTTCCAGCACAACGGAGGAGAGGTGACCATCGACGTTCATTTTTGAGTCACTTGGTGCATTCGGGTTCGACCCAGTGGTGTCATCTTGTGTGTCCGAAACGGTGCTATCAGTTTTGTTTGTGCGCGATGGTGCTCCTACCGCTTCTTTCGCCGCGTCGACCATAAAATATGTTGAGATTGGTGCGGGACCATTATGATTGAGGTGAAACGGCATGAGATTCACTTTGCATTCGGGCAGCTGGGCTGAGGTCCGTTCTATCTGGGTGGATGCGGACATCGAGGAATGCGACTAACTTTAAAGTTCAGAAACTGCCGCGCGACGCGCTTGTCACACCACGTGCATGTGACGCACGGGACTATATTCCCACAGTCAGTACCTGAATTCCCACGGTCACTTTCAGGGAATTACTTTGCGCAGTCGTCATTGTACCCTTTAACCTAGACCATTTCTTTTGTTTGCAGCCCAGCAGTTCCCTATAGCGCGATTGAGAGATGTCCCTACAGCTCAATCTCTCCAGCCCGGAGATTGACGAAACTTACAGGAAGATCGTGACAGGACAAGAGATCAATTGGGTTATCTACACATACGAGAAGGGCACCAATGATCTCAAAGTCCAATCGATGGGTGTTGGAGGTTTGGAAGAATTGGAAGAAGAATTCTCGGATGGGAAGTAAGTGCTGACGTCTAGTAGCTTCGTGGGATGTTGCTGAACGGTGTCGTAGGATTCAGTACGCGTTTGCGCGGGTAAAGGACCCAAATGTAAGACCTGATGCGCAGCGTTTGTCAACGGGACTGATCACCATTCATACAGAGTCAACTCAACAAATTTGTGCAAATCAACTGGTGCGGAGAGGGCGTGCCAGAATCGAAGAAGGGTCTCTTCCACACCCATGCTGCTACCGTCGCCAACTTCCTTCGTGGATCGCACGTCGTCATCAGTGCTCGCAGTGAAGTCAGTATCTGCAATCATGTAACGTACCACATGGATTCCCTAACGTCCTATGCAGTCAGATGTGTCTCCAAGTGTAATCATGACCCGCGTTGAAGCAGCTTCGGGAGCCAAATACTCTTCGCACAAAGAAACGGCTAGGAAATTCGAACCCATTACACCCGTTGGTACAGGTTATACGCCGGTCGGTAAGGTGGATATCGCAGCACTGAGGAAGACGCCTTCTGCTCCAAATCCAAGTGCTGCCGCAAAGCCCCCAGCGCCGTCTGCACCCCGACCAGCGTTCGGTGCCGTCAGGCCCGCTGTTGGCACCCCTTCGGCTGCATCGCTATACGGTAGATCAGCAGCCGCTCAGAACGCTCCAGAAGACGCGTGGCCTGAGGAAAAGCCAGCTGCAGCTACGCCACCGCCTCCACTGCCCGCCGCTTCGCGCCCACCCGTCCTTCCAAGTGCCCCAAGGCCTGCTTTCAGTGCTATGGTAGTTATCAAAGCTTTTATATGAGCACCTTTCGACTGATTCCACTATCTAGGCGCCTAAACCTGCCGTTGCTTCACCTATAGTCGCTGCACCTGCCGTTTCCTCACCTGCTGTTACTTCCTCGACTGTGCCCACTAAACCAGCCGAGGAAGATCGCATCGGACCTGTGGGCACTGCCTATACCCCCGTTTCCCTCCCAGCGCCCAAGAAACTAAGAAACCCCTTCGCTAAATTCGAACAGACCCAACAAGATACTCCGCCGCCACCAGTACATTCATCAGGTGGATCAAAGAAGCTGACATGGAGTGAGAGACAAGCCCTAGCAAAGAAACAAGCCGAGGAGGAAGAGGCTAAGAGTCGCAGTTCGAGCTTTAATCCTGCCACAGCGGCTCCCGTGCCTGCTCCTACATTTAAACATGCGGCGCCATCGTTTGGTAGAGCGGCCGTTCCCCATGCACCTCCAAGGAATTTTGGTGCGGTCGCCGGTGCAGCTGCTGTAGGAGCTGCAGTTGGTGCTCTAGGTACGGCAGCGTACGCTGCTGCCTCGGAGCCTGAGGAACCTGCCCCTGAAGAAGCCGCTCCGGTGAGTTATATTCTGCAGACGAGACTCTGATGCTGAATACCCTCATATTTAGCCTCCACCTCCCCCGCCTCCTCCCCCGCCTCGCCCTGTTGAACCAGAGCCTGAACCTGAATATGAACCTGAGCCAGTCACGGCGCCCCCTCCGCCGCCTCCGCCACCGCCACCACCGCCGCCTCCGCCGCCTCCACCTCCTCCTCCAGTTGCCCAGGTACGTGTTCCTCGTTCTTCATTAGCTATTAGACTCATATTACATAGATGGCTGCGATGACTATCGACCCGGAGCCAGAACCAGAACCAGGACACGCCCAAGTGTACCACGGCGAAGGAATTTGTGCCGTCGCCACTTACGAGTATCAGGTTTGTAGCGGACTCAACCTCCCATCTCTGTGTATCATCGACCCTGACGATGATACAATCTACAGGCGGAAGATACTGGTGAGATGAGCCTGGTCGAAGGCGAGCTCATTGAGCAGATCGAAGAAATCGACGAGGGGTGGTGGAAAGGTGTTGGGCCTGGCGGAAAGACCGGGATGTTCCCAGGTACGATTTTATGAACTTGTTGGACGTCATTACGGCGTTACTGACTTCTCCTGATCACACAGCGAACTATGTCGAACTCGTTGAGACAGTTCCGCTGCCAGATGCAACAGAAACTGGCGCTCCTCCCCCACCTCCGCCCCCGCCTCCGCCTCCCCCGCCTCCACCACCTCCTGTATGTTCTCGTTTGTTTCTGCATATCTAATTCTCATAAGAACTCACCTATGTTGTTTCAGCCACCGGCTCCTGAGCCAATAGCTGCTGTGCCTCCTCCCCCTCCCCCTCCGCCGCCACCTCCTCCTGGTCGCCCGGCCGTAGACGAAGGCATCGTTGCGGTTGCCTTATACGAGTGCGTTTCTCCATTTTCATCTGAGAAGACGCTCTCACTATAATTTGCTTGGGACTTCAGGTATGATGCTGCAGAGGACAACGAAATATCGTTCCACGAAGGCGAGCGCATCACCGAGATCGAGGCAGCCTCGGATGATTGGTGGCAAGGAAAGAACACGGCAGGCCAGGTTGGATATTTCCCTGGTAAGTGTTGGGATTCATCCGAGCACAGTGAAATTTAGCTGATTCGTGGCTGATTCGTCGCACGTAGCTAATTATGTCGAAGTTCAAGAGTGAAGCTGTGAGACTGGAGAAAGAGACTTGAGAGCGAGGAAAGGAGTGTCGTAATGGCAGCACAATGGATCTTCGGACTGTTTATGTAGATTGGACTCGAATAATCCACCACAGATAGCGAGCCTCCTCTACTTAAGTACGACTCGGATAGAACCTCAATGCCTCTCTCTGTGTTTGCCTATTCTGCTAACGGCTACAAACAGTAACATGTTCCTTCCCCACTGCGATACGTTCGACATGTCCGTTACACTGTTTGACTGTGGCATCGTTTTCGCTCGGATTCCACGTAGAACATCTACAGGTGACTCCTTTCAACACTCTACAGAAGCAATTGTCGGATACATCATCAGCGCATCGTACAAATCACGAAATTACGGAGCAATGATTTCGACCTCGAGTCTTCTCAGCGCCCGCCGATTGGCCCTTCGAAGCAACTTCCCCTCGAACTTACCTACCAATTCATCGCACCTCTCGACGATTATAACGACGCCAGGTCAGAGGACGTGGCCATACGTGATCTGAAAGCTTGCTCCCTTGTATGCTGGTCGTGGAACGAACTCAGTCGCCATCCCATCTTCATGACTCTCACTGCACCCTTGGACCGATGTCGCCGCTGCCTGCCTGGTTATGAACTGGACGGAGCTGTAGGCGGTGGCTAGCAGGCTGTGGACGGAAGGGTCACATTAGACCGAGGCACCTGTGCCTCCGCGTACGAGGAGTCTCAATGCGCCTATGCAGGATCAACGGATGCGGCTGCCATCCTTTAGTGCATAGCTTCGCGCCATTGGTTTTGCAACTCGATTCAGACTACTCTTGGTCTGCCGTCCCAATTTTTTCCCTTTGCTTCTCATCTGCTGAGAGCTTTGCGTACGATGTACCATAATAATTTGAAGTTCATTAATAGGGAGCAGACAGCAGTGGCTTCGCTGTGTTTGAAACTGAGCACGATCACGTGTGACTGCGCACGAGTTGTTCAAAGTATGTTGAACTGGGGGGGCCGATGCATGAAACGGTAAAGTCTGTGTGTGTCTGTCAAGGTTACAATGGGAACACACGGCAACTCACTTAACAAGACTCCCAGTATACAACACTTTCTGATGATGATGTATGATACTCTCGAAGGTTAGTGCTTCTCAGGCGCGATATACGCACCTCACTGAGTATTCCAACAGCTCATCGATGGGCCGTGAAAGAAAGAAACACTCTTCACCACAGTATAAGCCGTTTCAACATTTCTATCCAACTCGAAGGCCCTTCAAATGAATATTTCGCTGACCATGAGCCTCGACCAAAGTTCATTCAAGAAGTACTTGACCGGTGACTAAATTCAAGCCCTTCACAACAAGCTATTACTTACTACGCGTCCCGATGCAGAGAGAAGCGCACCCTTCCAGTGGCACATATTCTTGATATAGACGACGCATCCGAGAATAATCGGGCGCTTGCAAAGCCACCGTCATCTAGAAGGTCGCTTCTACGTTCTGCTGACTACGAACATCTCCGCCATGTAAGTGGCGCGGTCCCTCTTCCATTCTGGGTGCTTATTGTGGTCCTTATTAAGGGCACCCCCTGTTACATGGCTAGGGCAGTGACCATCGGCGCTTGCCTAAGTTACATGTGGACCCAGTTCCAGAATATGCCATCTTTACCACCGGATCTTTGTGGCCTTTACAAAGATGCCCACAAGGATGTCGATGTTGACTCCATACGCCTCTTAGAAGACCAAGACGGTACAACAGCGCACGGAGTTACATGGATACAGTCCAAAGCAACTATCCGAGATTTCCAGCACCTTCCCAGGCACGATGCCGAGTCCGTATATTGGGTCATTGTTGTATTCCTCCTTCGCGCCATACCTCGCGGCCACTCTCCTGAAGACGACGAAAACAGAGACCAGCTAGCCGCCGCTTGGAATCTGATTTCATCGCATGAAATTAAGTCTACGCTGGGTGCGCTTGCGTCAGATGTCAGGGGTACATTCTTCTGGTCTCCCGGAATCTGGGGCATTACCCTCCATCGCGAGCTTGTTTGCCTAGCTCCGATGATGCTGGAGCTCGGTGAACAGGTAGCACCAGAATACGAATACCTCCAGCCGCCCATGAACGAATTCTATTAAAGTACGCGGTTCAGTTTACAGGAGACGCCGACATTCCCCTGAACACCGAAGAATCCCGCGTCATTCTCGTACCTAAGGACGTCCCAGACCTCAGAGCGTCCACAGAAGTTTCTCTTGATGGCCAGTATTTGCAACTAGCCGGACGGCGCTCGCATCTATCAGCATCAGCATCAGTCAGCATCTCAAGGAGTGGACACAAAAGTAGGTGAACTCGTTTGTCCCGATGGGATATGACTGACAGCAACTCCGCAGGAAAGCGAAGCGAGAGCATTGTCTCGGACTCTGCTACCAGTTCGTGGGTCCCTTCAAAGCCACTAAGGTGGATCGCGAAACTTCTACGAGGAAACCGACAACCTGAGCAAGAAGATTCGGATCAGCCACCAGAGGACGTTGTGGAGAAACGTCGCCGAAAGCACTGAGACGCTTACCTCTGGATTCGATCCCACCATGCATCGTACACCACCATTAATGAATGCCGTGCAGCTCACATGTAGATCTATCACCTCAATCCATATGTAATATATATCAGCAATGTGATCACAGCAGAATCATGTATGTAAAACTCATCGAATACCGAAGCTATCTGAACCATGGTATTGCGTAGACACAGTGGATATTTATAATCGAGTCAACCGCCCCAACGACGAGCGATTGTTGAATGAGAAAGCAGAGGGGACGGCTTTATAGGATTGCACGGGCATAATTGCTACGTACGAAGCGACGCCTTAGAGTAACTACTTGGCCTTACCAGTACGTGCCACGCACAAGCTCCAAGGTTGTTTCCGGTCGAAATGCCATTTCGCGAGCTTCAACGGAAAGGTGGGTCACATTATGGCGACGAAGTGATGAACGTATCATCTTGAGTTATTCGGATGATAGCGCGCTGGGACGTACCATCCGCATCTTTCTGTTCACGATGAACAAAGATGTTGCCGCGGTCCATGATCATCTTCACAACTTAAGGGTTATCCTGGGGTTATCGCAGGTTTGTGCGTCGCGGCTGTGAGAGTCGTTGATGATGATATGTCTCGATGATGATCTTTATGATGATCTGTAGGTGGCGCGATCAAGTAGGAGCTGTGTAGCGGACCGATTCAGACCGATTCCCATGTCCGCAGGCAAGTTGCAACGGTGTCGACGCCCAATCAACGTTAAACGGTCTTCAGTGCATTGTATGTCACCCGAATTAGATGACCCTGATTCAACATGACTTTGCGCGCGGTTGGAACCTGAGCTACAGCCCTCTCCGACTGGTCAGCTGAAGCACGTTCAAACTCCAAGGCCATAGAATCCCTTACCATGCACTTTCCGCGCGTGCGCTATGCATAGCAGAATATGGAACGTCTTGCGGCCGCCAAGGATGGCTATCTCACAGCCATTTCATTGGCTGTATACCCCCGCAGAGCCTGCAAGCGCTTGAGCGTCTCCATGCTGCCGAATGTTTGATGCAACTGTTGGAATTTCTTTTGATGGCAGTGATGGAGATGAACTTTGTGATCTCAGCAAGCGGCGAGAATAGCCCATCAGTTATTCCGACTTTTAATCGTAAATATTCTGTAAGATATTCATCTCGACGCAGAAATTTCTGCAAGTTGGGAGCCTGCAAGATGAGCTGGATAGGAGCAGGATGCCAGGATTTTGGATGGGCCAAGGATCGTCGTTTGCGGGTTGCCGCGTCAGGCACATGCGTG
The DNA here is from genome assembly GCA_017499575.1 of Sanguinoderma rugosum. NCBI lineage: Eukaryota > Fungi > Basidiomycota > Agaricomycetes > Polyporales > Polyporaceae > Sanguinoderma > Sanguinoderma rugosum. The sequence goes on along the minus strand of VTPW01000018.1, from coordinate 2,545,952 downwards.
ACTGTGTCACACCAGAGATGACTAGCGTGACGCGCTCATGAAATCTATTAGCCGCAGGTTAACCAAAACGCCAACGCTTTTTCTGGGCTTCCTTGCTCAGAACCTCACATTCTCTTGATTCTACCCCGTCGCTCCTTTAAAAGCAACAAGCCCACAAGCAGGCGTCCAAACGTACTTTTTGTTTCCTCTATATCATCTACTTTTAGCTAATTTACGGTCTCGACTACCCCAGTCGGCTAACCTTACTTCACCGCCCCCCGCCCAACAACGATCTTCTCTGACGATCATATTAGTCAAAGCAATGTTCGCACCATTGACCGCCTTGACTGTTCTTGCCGCTGCGCTCGTCGCTCGCGCCGTCCCGACACCTAGCGAACCCGGCCCAGGAGACATTTTCAACGAAGGCGCAACGTGCCGCATCGTTTGGGGCGGCGACACCGGTACGACCGAAGACTGGAAGACCATGAACATCCAACTCATGACTGGCGACAACTTTAACATGATTCCTCTGACGAGTGCGTTCTTAGTATTAATTAGTCTCATACTAGGCTAAGGCGAGTGCACTTGCCAGCTCTTACCACCGTTGATGGCACCAAGGCCGGGCAGTACGAGTACAAATGTCTTGCGGTCAGCTTTCCAAGTTTCCTTTTCAACTGATTTATTCAGATGATGTTCCTTTCTCTTCTTCTAGGTTGAACCCAACTCGGCCATATATTTCTATCAATTCTCCTCGCCTGTCGACCCCGAAAAGACGTGGACTACCAGATTCACCATTGCTGGTCCTAATGGCGAAACCGTGCCCCCTGCGAACGCACGTCAGCCTGGTACTAACGACCCCATCCCATGGGGTGTTGGAAAGCTCGTAGACGAATCTGCCGCAACACCGCCTCCCACTATTGGTGGTGTCGCTGGCGGAGGTGCTCCTTCCTCTCAAGTGCCCACTGGTGGAATTGCCTCAGGCGCGCCAGCACCCTCTTCTTCACCCTCAGCAGAACCGTCCGTCGATGCCCAACCGCCCACTGTCGCACCCAGCTCTTCCCCCGTAGCTGTCTCGTCGAATCCATCAACGACGAGGATCCAAGCCATCCAATCTCCCATCAGCCGAAGCGCATCGTCCTCGAGCGCCGCCGCCACAGGCTCAGCCGTCGCCGTCAACGAGAACGGCGCCATGGGAGCTATGGCTATGCATCCCCGTGTATGGCAGGCAGCATGTGCTTTCGCGTTGACTTTGCTTCTTTGATTTATCACGCAGGATTAATCGTGAATTATCAACCGTCTACTACATAGTCCTCCGTTCGTGTACATACGAGGTCAGGGATCCTTTCTGTTCATACTAGTTAGAACAGCATCGATGTACGCTAGGATACCCCATTGTAGGCAGTATTTAGGGCTTATCGTGGTATTTAATCAAGCTATCTCTATCATACGTATTCTTTCACTTGATACCCCATATATAAGCAAAAGGTAGATGTCTTCAATACAAGAAGTATGACGCCCCAATGCGACTCTCCTTGCCCGTGAAGTCCTCCGACTTCGTGGAACCATCCCCCGAACAAGCGACGGCTGGAATGTCATGGTAGATATGTTCTTCTACAGAGACCCCGAAGAAGTAGAGAGACAGCAACAGGAAGAGGCTGCTGCCAAAATCGCCGCTCTCGGGGCGGCGCTCGGTGAGTTGGCGACGTGCCATAGTCTTACCGACGCCGTGGGTCGCGCGAGTTGGTATAAGCACCACGAGAACATCGCCCCAATTTGAGGGATCATCGTGAATACATCACCCTTTCGGAGACCGCCGACGCGTCCTACGAGACACTACTGTCGCGTAGCTCCTCGTCATATACTAGCGATGCTAGTAGATCGTTCATCGCCGCGTGAGAGGGATTTAGAGGGAGCAATGGTGGTAGAATCAATGATTCCGTGAAGGGAATTGCAGAAGGGACAGGCGACGGCTGTGGGCCTGCTTGTTGGGCTTGCAGCTGGCTGAAATACTGACCCACTTCCCGTTCAACCTCAGTCAGAGGTTGTATTGCATCGGGTAGGATAGAAGCTAATGAGGGGAGTAGTTGAGGCGTCGTTGGGGGAGAGGAGAGCGTTTCGAGAATATCGATGAAGAAAGGGAAATCGCCAGGATAGTACATCTGGGCCGAACGCTCGATTACGTCGCTCGAAGAGAGTATTTGACCGGTGGATAAACGTATAAGAAGCTTCCCTAGATCGATGAGCTTGCGTAGATATCGTCTGATGGGCTTCATTTCAACGTTCTGGTGGATATCGCCTTCTGAGACAATGGTAACACTTATGAGACGAGGAAAGGATGAAGATAATAGGTCGTCTAGTCGATGGCACAAGGCTGGTGAAGATGCAATCAACGCAAGGGTGGCTCTGAGCTCGATATATTGGATGATGTTGTCGGGATCGGGCCGTTCTAGCAGTGGGACCGGCCACAACTCGAGCAAGGGGATAGAAAGCTTGTTGAGCAGGGGGAAGGTACTGAGCTTGAAATTGTAGGGGATAATGCGACCTAGAGATGCTGTCAGCCTGAAGGGAGAATCGATATTGCGTGTGGCATCCCCACCCTCACTAGGACACAATGTTAGGGTTCTGAGATTGGGGGACAATATGTTCAGCAATTCGTCAGCAGCGTCTTCATCCAGGTAGTTTAGATGGAGCTCGTCCACGATGATCTTGCGTCTGTGTCTTGAGAACCAGCCAATCAATGGGGGGAGATAAGTGAGCGTGAGCCGCAGAAATTGGATAACAATGGGTGCTCCATCGGAATACGTTACATCCCAATCTTCGTCGTCGTCGTCGAGAATGAGTATATCTCCTAGAGTGAGGGATTCGAGGGAGGGTAAGTCGGTACCCAGGAGTTTCAGAAGGCCCAGGAGATTGTTGAACTCCCATAATCCAACGAGACCGAATCGTTTGAGCTGTAAAGACAACATACAGTGCACCGCGGTTAGCAACGAGGTGTCTACGGAACGGCTAAAATTCGTGGGGAACGGGGAATGTATTTCCATGGATGCGACCCTCCTGAATTTCGGGAGCATCGAGACGAAGAGCTGCTGTTGTGCCTTGGAGTGCCCGTGTTCATCGTCGAATCCGATTATAAGGATGCATATGTGCAAAGCGTACTTGGTTAAGTGGGGGGATTGGGTGAGGGCTTCGTGGAAGCGCGCTGTGGGGCTGGCGGCAACTGGCATCATCTGGTTGATCATGAAATCCAGGTGGGCGAAGAGTTGGCGTTGGCTCGCAACTCGCCAGGAACGGCAAACGAGGGCGCATTGTTTCTTGTCCTCTCGGTCGGCGACATGTTCAATTACCATGTCAGTCAGCTCCTGGGGTAAATGTCGAATTGAGAGCATCGTAATGAAATGTAGCGATGTAGAAGGAAAGATAAGCTTGGAATGGAGGGGGAACCCTGAACGGTGTACGCGATCAGGTGACCCCCTCTCCCTTTCTACCCCTTTACGGACATCTCGACAAGACGGGGATTGGTAGACAGAGGTTTAGGGTAGCATAGTCCCAGTATAAGATGGTAACCACAGAGCTGAGAGCAGGTGACGGAGCCACACTCCTTTAAAGCTTTGTTAAATTTAAGTGAAGGATGATCAACCGTACTCTAGAACCACCCATAAAGACAGACAAGGGGAAAGATCCTGCTATACTTTGGTTAGTTACTCGGCGCCCAGACATGTAAGTGATATAGCTTGTGCTCATAATAGCTTAGTTTCGTGCTCGTGCTGGCAAATCATTCTACCCTCAGCACGAGGTCCAAGGCTATGGGTGTGCCATACCGAAAACATGGAGATCTCGATGAAGTTCATTGATCTTTTCTGGATCAAGCTCAGCATGGCTTGCGCTGAAGGGCAAACGCTTCCGTCTGATTAAGCACGAACAGAGGAATGGGGCGTGCAGAACGTACTCCTGTCGAGTTCGTTGCGGCGATTGCGCGGCAAATAGCCAACCAATCGCTCGATCGCTCCGAAAGCTCCGATCATGATCGACGAGGGGCCGGCATCTAACTAGCCCCTATGTCTCCCCCTCGTACCGTAAAAATTATCTTCTAGGCGGCGATCTCCTCCCCTTGCTTCGAAAACGAGGTGGATGAGTGGGGGATTCCCTTTAACTCTGGTTCATTGGTTCATATATAGTATAGAACCTGTTCTCATCGGTTTAGCCGATATTGTGGGACACGACTCCCGCTTGTTGGCTATTGTGTTTTTGCTCGCCAATCACTCGTGCACTACTTGAAGCACGCGCATTGTACTCCTCTTGGCGTTGACTACTGACTCGCCTCGCTTTGAGACTTCCTCTGAGCTTCCAATGCTTTGCTGTTGGCTTGCCATGTGAACCAAAAGAAAGTGTTCTGGTGCCGAAGATCTTCGGCTCTGCCATGCACTGTAGTACGTGACTGTGTACTAATACGTAGATACATGTCCTGCGCGTAAGGCCAAGGTGAATGATATATCTAGTAAACGACTTGTCGAAGTTTATAAATTGTGATCGACCCCGAATTTGTAATAAAGAGCATACTGCAAACAGTTTGGGTCTTGCCATCAAAAATCGTAATACTTCACCGTCTCAATATCCCCACATGCCTTCAACAGTCTCAAGCGCGTCCTTTCTGCGCTGTGTGCCAGAGCGCTGAACGCCGAAAGCACCGTGTGATCAGCGCGTTATGTAATCCAGGCAACTACAAAACCCACCAATCAAAGGCTCTGGAGTTTCCCATGCCATCCAACATGGAAGATGTTGCTATTCAAAGCAACACCAAAGCACAGGGTTCGTCACAGTAGTTTCATTTACTTCCAGTAAACGAATCGCTGAATACGTGGTGGCCTCGTTGCAGAGATCGACCCGGTGGTGGACTTTGTCGCTGGAACGGTCGCTGTGAGTTTGATGATCCCGATTCTCTTGTTTTGACGCGGTCATCGTGGTACCTGGTTCTGAAACCCCTGACGCCCTCTAGGGCGCAGCTGGATTGATTGTTGGATTCCCTTTCGACACTGGTGAGTAGTTACAGCGGTCCAAAACATGTCGTTGACGAAGTACCTTGATCCGGTGTAGTCAAAGTACGCTTCCAAAGCCCCCAGATCGCTGGTAGATATCGCTCGACTGCCCATGCTTTCGCGACTATCATCAAGGAGGAGAGGTTCTTTGGTTTATACAAGGGCGTTACATCGCCTCTGGTGAGTGTGAAGCGGCCTTTGATGATCCGGAACCTCTACTGAATTATTTTTGTCGTGAAGGCGACGTGCGCTTTGATGAATGGCTTGGTGTTCGCATCTTATCGCGTCTTCATGAAGGCACAACTTGATCACCCGAACGCGCAGCCCACGCTCGCACAGATCGCCCTAGCAGGGGCAGGCAGCGGCATCGTTTCATCGTGTGTAAACTCCCATACAAATTTACTGGATCAGTAATACTGACATTCTCGGAAATGAAGAATAATTACTACACCCACTGAGTTAATTAAGATCCGACAGCAGGCCTCATTGACGCCGACGTCTGCTACTCGGGTTGCCTTGCAGATCTTCAAGGAGTCTGGAATGCGTGGACTCTATCGAGGAATCACATCGACCGCCCTGAGAGATTGCGGTTACGGTGCCTACTTCGCAGCGGTGCGTACCCCACCCCATTAGATGCGATGCAGAAATGGAGAACTGACGACTTCCAACAGTACGAAGCTACTTGCCGCTATTTTACAACGCCCGCCACGCTCCAGGCCTCGCCGGACCACTCCTCCATTTTCGCCGAAGTCGAATCCGACATGAACAAGCTTCCATGGTATGCTATGCTTATCGCCGGTGGCGTTGCCGGTGTTGGTTCGTAGCTCTATTATGCCGCTCAACTCCCAATCACGTCTCTGATTGGTGGTTTGCGCCCATACAGCTGGTTGGCTATTCACCTTCCCTATGGATGTCGTAAAGACAAGGATGCAAGGGAGCCAGCATCACCTCCCCTTCGAACCAAGCGCGAACACACACTTAATACCAACCGCCTCGACCCATTCGAACGGTTCAAATCCCTACCGGACCACGATCTCAACTATTGTCAATTCGTACCGCACCGAAGGTATTGGCGTGTTTTTCCGGGGGCTAGCCCCCACACTAATACGGTGAGTCCTGGGGCCTCGAACTAGTTATCCTTCATGAGCTGTATGGCTTGCGCCCCCTGGCGTTGATGGACGGAGTCATATGCCCCGTCTATCTCGATCACTGCGGGGCTCTAGTCTCGTCCAGAGGCTCCTAGATATAGCCATTCCACTCGTTTGTCGCACCGAACACTCACCGATACCCTTTTGCTCCCCCGCACGCACGACCCCCATTGGCTGCCCCCGTTTATGGATACCCGGCGTCCCCGCAATCGCATCTCTACCCAATCGATGCGCTCAAAAAATTTACGCGTGGCTGGATCTTTCGAACAGCGCGATCCCAGTGAACATGGCTACTTTTGCCGTGTTTGAGGTGATCGTGCACGCTCTTTCCTAATATACCGCGTACAGCTGCAGCGCCGCTGCGTGCCTTGGGGCCGCCAAAATGGAGCAGCGATTGCCACAGCCTCACCCACGCTGCGGCTCCATCCTGTTGGTCGGCTCGCATTCTAGATCCTCTCCTTGAATACAATGACTTACCCAGAAGTCTCAAGGGCTCTCATCCGGGGTATCTATGGTGGGCATGTGGGCGCTGAAATATGTGTGCTCCCGCCTGGTTTGATGTTCTATGCGAATTTAGATGAGGCACGCTCGCTTGCTTCGAATTCTGTCGTGAGGACACCCATTGTCTAGGCCTCTTGGATAGACTTCTCATGAGAGCCTTTTGATGTTCTGTTTAATGTATTGTTATGTTATCGTCGTAATTTCGCTTCATGGCATGTGGCGCGGAGTTGTTGTACAGATTGATTCGATTGTAATGCTACGCGGGTGTGATGGTACAATGCTTGCTCTACACAGAGTGAAACCGAAGTATAACCAAGAAATACTGTGATAGATGTGGTATGCAGATCTCCAGTAAGTTGGCCGCGAATAATGTTGGGGCCGAACGCGTGGTATAACGAAAGGGGGAAAGGAGTACGGAACGTTAGTGAGAAGACTGCGTTAGTGTAAGAATCGGCAGCTTCGACGAAAGAGGCGCGGGAGTCAGCTCTCGACCATGTCGTGGTCTAGCTCGAAAGTGCCGCCGGCCTCGGCTTGAGCGCGTGTATATAGCTCTTCTCGCCGTTGTTCGTCTTGCGTTAGATTGGCGAGTGTTAGAAGGGCTTCAGCTAGCAGAGGCTGTAGCTCTTGGGATTCTGGGTCACTGGAAGAGGTGGCTGATCCCTTGGCACGCTCGAAGAAAGAGATAGCTAAGAAATAGAGTATGTGAGCCGGGTGGGAGATAACGAGACACTAGCGAGAAGCATTACCATTTGTCAGGCCCTCACGAGCCTCTTGCGCGTCTTCGGAGTCAAGTACTCCCGAATCGCCTCGTTCCAACGCTTCTTCTATTCCTTCAACCTTTGCCGAGCCAACGATAAGCCAGCAGCGCCCTCTCGCCCTGGTAATGGAACCTCTCCATGCATCCATGTCCGCTTCCATCTTCATTTGGTTAAAAACGGAGTCAGCCCACGATGCCCAATACTGACGCTCTGAGGGAATTTCGAATTTTTCCGCTACATTGAGGACTTCAGAGGCGATCGTATACAGCTCCTTGGGCCGCGAGAATGTGTCTGTTAGCGGCGGCATCGAAGTCGATTGGGCGTTTCCGGTCGGCGGAGCGTGCTGCGGGTGCGGCATATGAAATATTCCCCTAGAGAATTGATCCATGGCCAGAACCATCAGGTCATTGGGTGAGCTTAGAGATAGGGACATTCGACGGGTAACAGGTGGGCGACGGGCGGCGATAGCGGAGAAGGGTGAGTCTTGCGGCCAATTGGGTTCGGTTTGATCTGCGGGTGAGAGGCAGGATCCCGTGGACGAGGATGAAGCACTAGGTGGCGTTGTTTGCTTTTTGTCGAGATTACGGGTAAGCGCATCGTCTACGATGCAAACATAGGTGCGGCCCCAGACGATAGCCATCCGCCAATCTTCAGTCGTTTCAAGCCCTCGGGCATTGACCCGACTTGGGAGATTTTCGCCCGTCTCGAAAACGTCTAGGGCCGCCAGCCAGTATGGGCACGGCGTATTGGGCTCGCCCGTCAACGCAAGCTTTGGATCTTGAGCTATCAGGTTACCAAACAAGAACAACGCGGTTCCCAGTATGGCATGGAAGGCAGTGGCTGGCTCTTGTGGCTTCCTAATAAGAAGGATCGTGAGATCGAGCTGGGACACACGGTGTGGAGCCTACGGGAACTTACGGCTTTCTTGGTTCCACGGGAGGAGGGGGTGGCGCAGTGTTTCTGCCTCGAGACGAACGATCGCTGGCCCAATCACCGGGAAATCGATCGTCTGTAGGAGTAAGGCTGGTTGGTGCGCTGTCCAAAGGGCCCCGTGCTGGGGGCGTATAGACAACAGATGGATCTTGATAGTAGATCAGAAAGCGGTGGCAGTCATGTACGACTGCGCGAAGAAGGGGGATTGCCTCCGCTGGCTCAGCATCTGCAAAGATAGGGCACCACGAGAGTCAACGGCTGTTCTGGGTGGTCTCGAGAGCAGCTATCACGCACTTTCATACTGCTCCGCTGCTTTCGCAAACAAGTCCTTGAGATCCACCCAATCTTCGTATGTACATGACTTGTTGGCGTCGGTCTGGGCGCCCCTGCGTGCGGTCGAGGTGGTGTCCATGATCCTTGTGCGCCTAACCCAGCTCGAGATGCGGTCTACGTCGTCAGATGTGCAAGTGGTGGTGTATTGGCGGCAAAAGTCAGTATCTCGCTGATCGCTGTCGTCGCTGGCCGAGGAGGAGGGGGACAGGCGCCGCCGCTTCGAGCTGGACGAGCTGTTCGACTCTGGGACGTCTCGCTCGTCGTCGTCGGTATCAGAGTCACTATAAACACCCTGTTGCCATTCGCGGACATGGTCTGCGAAACAACGTGGCGCGTTCACACGCCCCCTCCAGAGACCTCTTGGCCTTGCTCGCTTGCGTGTGGGGGGCTGGGGCGGCGAGGAGAGCATCGTTGTAAACGGCGAGGAGGGAGGGAAAGAGGAGGGCGGGAAGAAAATATAGGAAAGCCGGAGGGTGAATCAGAAATTTGGTCAGCCAGCATGAATCGAGATATTTATCTGAACCGCCGAGCCAAACGACCGAAACGTCCCTCAGCATTGGTGGACGCAGCTTTCGACGTCTGGGCAGCTCTAGGCCAATAAGAATGCCCCATCCTGATTGGCTCCCCCCTCCCGATCAACAAAGTCTAGACTGGCTCGAGGTCTCCCAACAACAAACATATCACAATATCCAATTATTACGGGCATATCATAACAGGACGCCTCACCACCCACGTCTTCTGCCTCCTCGTCCCCACTTCTCCACCACAAACCCAGTCAGATACTCATACACCTCCCGGTGCGCCCCCCGCCGTGTAATGCTGTGGTCACTGCACAAACAACCCAGCCAATTAGCTTCCCGCCTATCCGAGTTTGGCTACGATGGCAACCACGCCCCTCGTGAACACGCACCTATCAGTGAACATCCTGAACCTAAATTTCCGAACCTGGGCCCTTGTAAACATATCCAACAGGTGTGCCGAGTTCGCGTAGTGAACGTTATCATCGGCACTCCCATGGGCCAATAGGTAGTCGACCTTGTCAAAGGCGGTTACATTTGATATCGAAGCGTTCACGTAGCCTCCCCCGTTCAGCTTGGGCAGGTTCATGTACCGCTCCGTATATATCGAGTCTGCAATTTGAACCGTCAGTTTCGGCGGAAAATAAATCGGTCGCCCAATTGACCCATCGATGCCTGCGAGCAATCTTAGAGTTTGGCACGGCTCCCAGATGCCAGCCAGCGGAAAACAAATTCAGGGAGTCGGCGTGTGCAAGGACAAACTTACCATACAAAAGCCAGCTGGTCACAGGCTAAACGAACGGTCCGGTCATCAGTCAGCCCAGGTTGGCACTCCCAACCGCCCAGTTCACTTACCGCAACAGCCATAGACAGCGAGTGAATGCCAGCATCTGCTTCGACGACCTTGGATGCCATAAAACCTCCGTACGACTGACCAATCATTGTCAACTTTGAAAGCTGCAGACAGAAGGGGGTGGCGTACGCACCCAGCCCCAGATACCAATCCTTTTCGGATCAACATAATCTTTGGCCGCCCATAACCTGTACGCGAGGGAAGGAAGGGCAAGGGGGAAGGAAGTCAATAAAATATATTAGTGCGATCATGGGCCTATCGTGAGGTTCCAGGTCAAGGCACCCTGGCGTGAACCCAAGAACCAACCACGAAAGACTAACTCCAAACCAAGCTCATCAATTTCCCGTCAACCAACCACCTCACGGGCTTGGAAGCATCCGAACACGCACACCAGCCATGTCTGAGCTCACACGAAGAAGCGACGACTTACCTAGCAGCGTTCACTTGGTCCTTTGTCTCCCAAAATCCGAGATTTCCTTTCACCGGGTTTCTCAGCTTGCGCCCTTTGTAGCCAGTGCCTCGTCCATCGACGATGACAATCACATAATCAAGCGAGCACGCAAGATAGTCATGCCAGTGGCGCTCAAACCTCAGGTCGACCATCTGACTATTCGGACCCCCGTACCTGCGAGAAAAAAAGAGCGCATAGGCCGATAAGCTCACTGCACAAACTAACAAATGGAGGCAATCGCTGCCCCATGGCCGGCGACCCATGAGGACGCCCACAGCATGTGGGTGCAGGCCGTCCAGAACCCGCAGGAGGCCTGAGCAGCGGGTCGAGGGCGCCACCCCCGAGTAACGAGTTCGAGACAACTCACACACGGAAAAGGACCGGATACTTCGTGCGACCAGAGTCGTCCATTCGGGGTGGTCGGATCTCCTTGAAGTTGAGTTCTATCGGGGCATCATCAGTACGTGTTACCTCTCTTGCTGCCCTGCGGAAAGCAGCCTAGGCGCCTTGCCACAGGTCCGAAGTCGACGCTAGTATCTACGAACCGCACCGGGCCATCCGACCCTCAAGCAAATGGACGGCACGCACCGTAGCCATCGCTTTCGATCGTCCCATAGGATGCTATTGGAGCTTCAAATTCCTCGGTGGTGTTCGTCAGGCGCTCGTTCGTAGTCAACACATACTCAAACTCTGTCGGCGTCGGACGTCGTTACGCGCTCGCATCACCACAAATAAAATACACGCACCCTTGTCGCCTGCTTTGACCACCTTCTGCCATGGGATGTTGGGCCCGTCATAGCTGAGCAGGTAGAAGCCTGCTTGGGGCGAGAAGTCGACGCCGTAATACGCTCGCTCTGAAGCATCCGTCAACTCCGTTGGCTCCACTTTCTCATACGTTGGAGCATCAGACTCCGCTGGCGCCGACCGCACGAGAGATGGGAGCGGGACCGAGTATAAATGGCGCTCGATGGAGGAGGCCTTCGCCGCAACGAAGTACCTAGACCGTGGAGCATGGTCAGCGGATTCGCCACGTACCCCAACGCACTCACACCAAGCCTTTCTCAAGGTCGACGCCTTTGATACCGCCGACGACCTCCCAGGGCCCAGACGTCAGGAAGTGGGGCGTCGAGGAAGACGCGGGACTGAATAGCGCGATGTGGTTATAACCATCCGGCGTGGGGACTATATCGAGATACGCTTCGGCTTCGCCTAGAATCTCATCAGAATCGTTGTACCTTACGATAATGCCATAGGGATATTACCGTTATTGACTTGTCGCCGCGCGGATTTGGGGGGGATGGGGTGTATATATTGCTCGTTGTTGATCCATCCATCATCACCCTCCTCGCCGTCTTTACCCAATTTTCGTACCAATTTGCCAGTGACTTTACGACCATCCCCGGAGACACCGGCACCCGACTCCAAGTCGAATAGGACCACAGTCCCGTTGTCAGCATTTCGATTGACCTCCTTCATGATGAGCGAGGCATTACCAACCCACGCGACCTCTAGGATGATGCTGTTCTCCTTCGCTTGTCGATACGGCCAGTCGAGCTCCAGCGTAGCATTAATAGCAGGGAAGCCTGAAATTGTGGGTCGCTTGGTGTCTTCGTCATCCCACCCTTCCTCCTCGGTCGCGTTGTGCGCAAGGCGGTCTTGGCGATATTTATCCAAGTCAAACACATGGACAGTGACAAGTGGATTGTTGTACCCAGGCTTGGGGTACTTCATCGACACGTCTGTCGTGTACGGGACCACGCGGTTACTGTCTTCAGTGGGGTTGTAGACTGGGAAATTGTATTCGTCGACTAGCGTCTCGTCGAAGGCGAGGAACGCCAATTTCTTTGAGTCTGGGGAGAACCAGAGCGCTGAGTCGGCTGAGAAGACCTCCTCTTCGTACACCCAGTCGGGCACACCATGGAAAAGAGATGCATTCCCAGATGTCGTCACACGGATGGGACTCGAGCTGTTGATGGGAGAATAAGTATGTAAGTAAAGGTTAGGCATATCACCTGGGATTTCGAGGTACCTTTGGTCTGCGACAACATATAAGTCATTGCTTTGGACGTAAGCAATTGCTTCGCCCGTAGGAGCCCAGGTTGCAAAAGCCGTAGTAGGGGGATTTGAGGGAGCTGTGAGTGGTCGAGTCGTTCGCGTTTCAATGTTGTGAACGTAGTAGTTTCCAAACGACGACCAGCGCCATTGCTAACAAGTACGTTCGCCACTAAGAACGAATGTTGATCAACGAAGTCACAAACCTTGCGATGGTCAGCTTTCACAAGTAAGTACTTCATATCCGGCGAGAGCTTCCAGCTTGACCAAGCAATTGGGTTGCCATGTTCCTACGAGGTATGAGTGATAAGAGGCTGCGGGGAAACAGAGTGCCGTACATCTTTGACATCGACATTGGCCACAAGGCTCCGCGAACTGTTCGTCTTCAGGTCAACTAGCATGATTGACCCATCTGAATCTATAGAGAATACACCGTCTCCAGCTGCAGGTGATGTTGTCAGGACGTGTAACTTCGAAGCAAGGGCATGCCCACCTTCTGGCACCCAGCGCAGAGTCTCAGATTCGATGGCGAATGTCCCATTGAATACATGGTTCATCGTAATTTTCTTAACCCCCGGCGCATGATACGAATTGGCCCCGGAGTATGTGTACGCAGCTACAATGCCAATTATGGCCGACAGCGACACAAGTGCGACTAGACCAAGTGCAAGATATCTTATTGATGTCGGTCGCTGCTACCCACTTCGTTTAACTGCGAACTTATGTACATGAGAGTAGCACGTACTCTTCCACCCAATCTATCTCGCTGCCCAGTAAAGGCATAAGGCCTTCTTTCGTCTTCATTGGCGTCTAGGGCATCGTCCTTCTCGAGTAGTGTCTCGTCCTCGTCCTCCGAGCTTGGGGGATCAAATGGGCCATCCTCGTAGTAAATTGCTGGTCGTATGAATGAGCTGGCTTGATTCGGGTCATGTTCATAGAGTTTCGAGGCCTCGGAGGAGTCAGTGAAGCCTCCAGGCTCCGCTTCATTGGGGACCGCCTCGTAGCTCGGTACGCGCATTAGCTTTGTACTCGGCGCGTTAGTGAAGTTTGTGATGCAACGACCTGCATTACTATACATAGTATGAAAGTAGGATTCCCACGGTCAGCGAAGGTAGTGGGCACAATGGTCACCTTAGGCTCCTATGCTCCTATTCCTCGCACTTCATGAACGATCCAATCGATTCTCCTTAGAAAGTCCGTTCAATGTCTACTTACAACCTCCGCGCCTGAAGCATGTGGTTGGACAAAGCTACCACCACGCCACCCTCTCTCATTGCTCGCTACTAAATGGTGGGGCAAGTCTCCAGAGGATGTGGCCTCGGACACCACGATCACATTAACGTCCTCAGGGAAAGAAATTCAGTGGAAAACCACCTTTCTTGACACAAATGGCCGTATCTTTATCCGGCAAGAGTACGAGGACTTGTACAAGTGACTCCAAATCTGCGACTCATCTCGCACGCATGGACGAGTGATATCCGGCTCTCCTGGCACCGGTGTGTGCATTATATATCAAGTCGAGATCTCAAAAGTACTAATTCCTCTTCAGGTAAATCTGTCTTTTTGCTCTATGCCCTCGTCATGCGCCTTCGTGAGAAGAAACCCACTGTCTACTTCAGTGCGTTACAACGCCTATACCTCTTCTTCGAGAATGAGGTGTTTCAAGTGCCGTCGCAGGATTTCGAAATCTACGAACATCTCGGCAAATTTCTACCTTCCTATCGCATCTGGTCTCTTGTCGATACGGCTAAGGGGGGCTCCCCACCTCTCGGTATCACCATGCCGATGTATTTTTTACAGTCCATGCTGCCTCTCCCAATCGGTATCATTATGGAGAGTGGACATCCCAGCATGGGGGAGTCAAACTCATCATGAATCCGTGGTCGATCGAAGAACTATATGTCGCGTAAGTTCCTCGCCCTTGTCGGTCCCATTGTTTTCTCATTCTACCACAGCTTGAGATTGCACGATAGTTTTCTCGATGCGTCACGCGTCGAAATTGCTCAGGCTTTTAAGGACTGTGGCCCATGCATCAGGGATATCATCATCGACCGGCTTAATCCTGGGGCTTTCGAAACTCAGACAAAGTCGTCATTGGCCTCCCCGTTAAACGCAGAAAAACTCAAGCATTTGGTTGCACACGCGCGCGAGATCGATGCGAAGGCTATTGAAATGAGTGAATATGTCAGCGACAAGCTATTCTATATTCAACGCTTCGTACCCGACGCCCCCCAACCACTGCGACCAGACGCAGCTTTCATCGTGGCCAAATCCACTTTCATCGCAAATGAACTCCTCAGAACAATTCACAGCTTGACTCTTATGGATGCGAAAGCTCTTTGAAAACTTTGCAGCCCTTTCCCAGAAACCAATGTTCCCAGCGGTTGGCTCTTCGAAAGGATCGCAATTACTCTGCTCAGTACTAGGGACTGCCTACAACAAAGGATCGTTCCCTATGATTCGTGGGGCCGCAGGGTCTCTTGCGTTTGTCTATACCCCTTTGATCGTTACCTCGGAGCTCGTGCTCGAGACCCCAATAGTGTTACGACGATCGTCGCGGCGTGCTAACAAATCCCAGCCATCCCCTACTCCTCCTCCTACTCCTCCTCTCACTTCGACGAGCACTCCGTGATAAATACCTCGCTAGCCATCCCGGCTTCAGCTGTGAGATGAAATACGTCTTAATCGTTCCTGTCAGGCAGCAAGAACGAGTCGCTTGGACTATGCTTGGATGGTGGGGAGGCGACGTGACTGGGGATGTCTTCGTTCAATTCTTGAATATGGAGGAGTTCTCTAAGAGTTAAGCGTACCTCATAGTACCCCTTTCCCCAAAGTGTAAATCCATATACATAGCAATGTACTTTGTATCGAGAACGCTTTCTGAGCATCGTCGACCATTGAATAGACGTTCAAACGTTAACATTTTGACATTCAATATTCAATTCACACGGTCAGTAACCCTTTCCGATTCCTTGCATTTACATTTACCGTCCACTTCCAAGATCACAACAATCAGGCGCCATCCGTGTGTTAACTTGGTTTTTACATGTATTTACAAATCCTCTACCAAAACCAAATCACAACAGTCGATTTCCTATCCCAATAACTCTGGTTGCTACGATGGCTCAGCGCAGAGTCTGGTTTAGACCGTGCACGGCGATCCTCAAGATTTGACGCATTACGATATACTATATGCTACAGAGTTGCACTGGGACGTCACTTGCTTGTGTTGGTACGTCCATTTGTCCTGTGAATGTATGGTGAAACTTCAAACATATCTGTTGTTGATTGCTCACATTCTGCAATTAATAGTCTACTTGACGGTTTCGACTGTATGAGATGGCTGTATGCTAGCGCTATTTTCATTAGCATGAAAGATATCAGCCAATACTACATACGAAAGCATTGCATCTCGCGTAGGGACGAATGGCGCTATGTAAGCTCCGAACGTTCATCTTCAACGTTGACTTCTTCGGATAATCTACGCTTTTCTCTTGCACTCCGAAATAGCCAACCACATCATGATCAGTGAGCTAGTTTCAGTATCTCTCCATGTGACGTGGTCCTGAACATGTACAGCTTGTCTGAACTTGGCAGGAATCAGACTCGCCTTCATGCACATGCGTCGCTGAGGTTGTAACTTATATGTCTTTCCAAGATCATCAAGATCGATCGCATCTATCTGTTCTTTCGAGCCCCAGATTCTCGTTTTCCATTTTACTCGGGAACTCAGCGCTAGATGCAGGTTTGGTGGTCAATGCAGTGTTTCTGATTCTCCGTTTAAACGCTCTGCTCATCATCAAGTGACCAAATATACGTGGTCATTCGGAAGGCTATCACCGCCCGGGGCCAAGTAATCATCCAGGCATTGCTCAGAATGACTCCTTGCGCACCCGCAGCAGCAGATGACAATCACATCTTTAATTTCACGCTCAGCGAAGGTGAGAGTCTTGTACATATCTGACTCAATCAGTAAATCAATGACATCCTAATCCTATGATGGTGGGTTAGATACGTGCCGCATGGAACTTTCGCCAATTCCATTACCCTGCTTAGACGCGCGAATTAATGTTCACAGCGCCAGCATGAAACAGCTAGGTAATGAGCGTATCATCTTCCGTCGAAGTTGCTTATATGAGGCTGTTAACAAAGGCAAAACATCGGATGACGGGATGTATTGAGAGCTAGGCCATTCTCACTCATGAAGCCACTGGCGACTGAATTGCTATCAAAATTGCCATTGCGTAGGTCAATTTACGTGTCTATTTTGGTGAGAGTTTCCCAGAAACTGTCACTTCAATTCCTTCATGTTCTCGAATTGAATATCATTTACCAGCATATGGCTCCCATGGAGGTGGCACAGTACTCCGATCGCGGCGATGGCGGTCTCTCCGAGAATCCATACCCATGGCTGCTGCCCCTATCCTAGGACTACACTGCGGGCACTGACACGTTTCTTATGATCCGTCCTAATTGAGGTCTGCCTGTATTGTTTCCAATGAACAAAGTAATGATTTGCGTTTGCCACAGATACGCCGCGCTCTGCTGCTGTGCATGTCGTTGTCTTCACAGCGCCTGTCACGGTGATGAAGATTTGGAGATAATCGTTTCGTTCCGTGGTGCCAATGATACTACCATTTTGTCCAGATATCAAAGAACCCATACCTGTTTCTTTGGAGTATCATTGATTACCCTGCCGGTGAGCATGCTTGGAACGTAATCCAGCTGTGAAGAATGGCTTCAACTGTGTATCGTGGCGTAAGTCGTGTTTGTCCGATATGTCATCGCTAGCTCAAAGTTGTAACCACGCAGCGCTTTGTGGACGCATGTCGATAGCTGTTATGTGCATCGGACAGGGGTAGCTTAGCATCTCATCGGCAAGATTGGATCTTCCCAAAAGTCGGATCTCCTCATACGCATCTCTCTTCGTATTGAGCTCTTGTATGTTGACTTTTCTTGGGTATGTATAGGCTTTGCGAGCATGATCGTGACCACGATGGTGTGGCCTCTCACCATAGGTTTGGGGAAACTCTGGAACGTCGGTGTTGGATGAGGCTTTTTCATGATCGGAGATACAGGTTCGTCTTTTCTACACGTGCCTTGCTTGGAGCTGTCGGCCGACTCTGAGGACGATAGCAAACTCCCTTCGCAGAGCATTCGACATGGAAGGGCAAGAACAGAGGAATGTGAACCAAAGCAAGATGCATTGTTCAAGCCCCACACTCCCATCGTGAACGGAACCATCTGTGCTTTGTGACTCCTTTCTGCCACGAGACAAATTTCAACTGCTCATTCGCAGGGTCCAAATATGATACCCCAAACAGGGCGTCTTCATCAATGTTGCCGACGCCACTAGTACTCTGTACGTTCAGGCTCGAGGTAGAGCTCGACTACCAGCATGCCGCAAAAATAGAGAATGTGACAGTAATAGCCAAAGTATGAGACGGTACTCGGGGTTCGTACGACTGAACCCCCTCGCTTCTCGGTTTCATTCAGCGCTTATGAGCTGTACTTGGATTTCTTGCTTGGAGATAGATTTCTGTGCAATGCTCGCACGGCCAGTTTAGTGCCATCGGGAGGTTTGGCCGGTGCCGCGGGATCGTGACAACCCTGGCGTCTTCCAACACACGAGGCACTACTCAGCCCCCTTATAAGACCGACGGATACTCTTCTCAATTTCTGCCCTTTTATCCTCCTTCCTCCATCCAAAACGTCAACATTCGGCGGCCATGGACGCACTTAAGAATATCCTATCCCCTCTGGGGATGAATACAGGCGCTATCCACGACACCTTGGTTCGTCTCCAGCCCAACTCTCGTTCGGGCCTCCGCTGAATCTGTCGATTCGAGTAGAAGCTCGTGGTCATAGGTGGCACAGTCGAGACGGCACGACGGGTCTCTGTATCAGCGTGGAATGGCTTTGTCGACTGTGAGAGTACCTGCCCGTCCTGAGTCACGGCGATCTTGACGCCTCTTCTATTTTAGCCTTCTTTCTCACAGCCCACTTCAGCGAAGAGGACTATCCATATGACTGGTGCGTCGCTTACGAGCCTCAGGCGCTCTATCACTTCAATGACACTTGTATGATATCAGGTTAATGAATTGGCTGTCTAAGGTATGCTGTAATTGTTCGCCGTACCCTCCATATTGATCCCGTCCCGTCTAGCAACCGGCCTGGGGTCGTAGTCGGGAGTTCGAGATCACCACACGGAGTGTGGGTCGTAGTGGGCTCAACTCCTCAACAGCCGGGGATCTTGATGAAGAGGAGGAGGAAGACGAGGATTCCCTCGTTCATGGGAAGCGCAAGCGCAAGGTCGCCTTCATGCCAAGCTTAGGTCAGTGACTCGATTTCCAATAACAGGCATCTCGACCCTGACCCAACTAACAGACACGACACATACGATTTACTACCGAGGACATTGGCTGAGAGTATGTAATTCCGCTGGCTACCTCCCCCAGTGCACTCAACCCTGGGGCATAGATAACGAGAACGAAACGCTATCCCGACTACGGCCACGGTTCATCACTTAAGATTAGGTATGATGAAATTGCTTCCGTCTACGTCGGATTGACTGACTGTATAATTGATGATGGTGACAAACAGTGTCGTTGCCCGCAATAATGATATCCTCAAAAAGCTGGTGCTCGAGGCCAAAAGGGAATACGAGAAGGATGCTGAGCATCGTGTTCACATCTTTTTGGCTGACACGTAAGTTTTCGGTGGCTTTCTCCTCTCGAAATGAATGAATGCCAACTTCTTCATATCAGAACGTACGTTTGCTGGCGATGGAACGGGGCCCGGCAGAAGCGTCCGATGAGCTCCATTGTCCTACAACCCGGAGTAAAGGACATGCTCCTGGCTGATTGCAAGGACTTCTTGTTCTCGGAGGAGTGGTAAGTGCGCTGTTTGTACATTCATAGATTCTTGTTCACCGCGATCGGTTAGGTATGCTGAGAGAGGTAATCACGATACGTATTTTCGGTTGTTGATTAGCATCTCACACCGCTCGTAGGTATTCCATTTCGAAGAGGATATCTATTACATGGTGTCCCCGGAAGGTCAGTCTAAATATGTGCACCTTCTTTGCTTTGATGGGGCTAAATGTGTTTGATTGACAGTGGCAAGACATCTCTCATCCATTCGCTCGCTGGGGAGCTTGGTCTGGACATTTATGTGGTCTCGTTATCATCGAAAGGGTAATTACAACGTGCGATCTCCGAAACTTTGGCTCTAATGGACATACTTCTTCAACAGCATGAGCGACAACACACTGACGACATTGATGGGTTATGTTCCGTCTAGGTACGTAAACCTGGCCTTCGCTGCGATTTGATGATTATGCTTACTCCGCCCTGCAATAATTGTAGATGTATTGTACTATTGGAAGACTTAGACGCTGCATTCACACGTTCAGTTAGTCGTGATGCTACCTCGACGGGGGCTCCTACCTCGTCGACCACTGATAGCACGGCGACTACGACATCGGAGAGTAACAATGAAGGCTCTACATTGAGTCTAAGTGGATTGCTGAATGCTCTTGACGGCGTTGCAGCAGCTGAGGGGCGGTATGTTCCAGTTACATATATCTTCGACCTACCCCTGATTTCTTTCTTGATAGCCTATTGTTCGCCACCACCAATCATATTGAGCGACTTGACCCCGCGTTGAGTCGACCTGGGCGTATGGACGTCTGGGTTAACTTTACCCATGCCACGAAGTGGCAGGCGGAGGGCATCTTCAAGTGCTTCTTCCCCTTCAAACCCACTACCGCCTCTACTCCCGAAACCCCCAAAGACACATCCCAAAAGAACCTCCCCCTCCCCAAGAAGAAGTCTACTCACGCTATTCCCCTCTTGACTGAGGAAGAGATTTCAGAACTTGCTAAACGCTTTGCAGAGGCCATCCCGGAGGAAGAGCTCAGCGTACGTCATCTTCCCCGTCTTCTCGGTATTCTCGGTATATTGAACTAACGATCGGGATCGTGACAGGTTGCCAGCCTGCAAGGGTACCTGCTGAGGAACAAGACTCGTCCACGCGAGTGTGTCGAAGAGGTAGCCGAATGGTGTGTGCCTTCCCTTATCGATCTCGAGAGATGATGGTGACCGATGTTATCGATTAGGGTGAAGCAAGAGCGTGAGACTCGCGAGAAGCTCAAGAAGGAAAAGGCGGAGGTTCGTTCACAGTGATATTGGCCGGGTAGATGGGTTCTGACAGTTTTCGTTAGCGTGAGGCACAAGAGAAGAAAGAGGCTGAGGAGAAGGCAAAGAAGGAGGTTAGTTTTAGTTTCCATTCCATGCTGTTGATGATCGTACTAATAACGATGTACTTGTCTGTAGAAGGCCGAGAAGGAGGGCACAACGACGACAACGGAGCAAACAGAAGAGGAGAAGGAGAAGGAAGCCAAAGAGGTAAACGTGCCACAGACAACCTCCAATCCTTGAGTTGCTGACATTCTGTTGCGACTGAAAAGAAGGAGGAGAAGGAAGCGAAAGAGGTCAATTTTGACAACGCCATACCATTCCGTGCTGGACTGATTGCATTTATCTACAGAAGCAAGAACGCAAAGAAGCCAAAGCTAAGGCCAAGAAAGCGCGCGCTGAAGCTGCGAAGACTGAGCCTGACGCGACTGCTACTACTAGCGACGGAGTGACTGCTGAGCCATCATCGAGTGAGACGTCTTCAAGCTCTGAATCCGACAGCACCGGGAACGAAGGTGACGTTGAAAGCGTGACATCAGAGTCAGAGTCAGAGAAATCGCCCGACCAAGCCACGCCGGAGGACAAGGAGAAGTGGGTAGCGGTCAAGGGCGAAGCTTCCCATCCTTCCACCACCCCTTGACTACTGGTACCTACATTCAACCGAGACTTACCTCTCGAAGAATACTCACCTCACCATCTTTGTTTGGGATTTTTGCTGTTATGTCGCTCTCGTCTCTCCTTCATTGTAACATTTCTTCACTGGCTATTCTCAATGTGATATATAGAACAATGCAATCCATGAACCATTCGCAACGAATATATAGTTGCTTCAATCATTATCATCTCGTGTGTTCATGCAAATTATCTATAGAAGCTAGGAGGTGCAAACACAAAGCAGGACAATCTATCTATGGACGAACTATGATGACTTCAAGCTGACATCAGTCAGGATTTTGAACGCTTCCTTGTACGCATCGAGTAGTGCCTTCACTCGTGCTCGCTCAGCTACTACTGCTTCATCTTCGTTGAGCAGATCAGAGAAAAGCTCGGGTTTGTAGAGCGATGCGACCAGCCGATTCTGTACGTGCTGCGAGGTGAAATTGACGAGGAAATGCATGATTGCCTTGGGGATCAGATCTTGGATCGTTTGTCGTACAATGCCGAAATACGAAGCAATGAGCGAGCGAATGAGAGAAGCTTCCATCTCTTCCCTTGGCGTCAAGTGGCCACTTTCCGAAGACATCTACCGAAATAAATAGAAATTGTTAATTCAGTTATCAAACAAACCGAGGCGACCGAAATGAAAGGTTGGTTGAGTATAGAAAAAGCATCCTGACTCACAGCTTCGATATGCTTCCCTAAGCTCTTCATATCATACGCCGCATTATTTCCATCCATACTCCTCTTTCCCGCCATCAAACCTGTTGACATCGACGGGTCGGCGCCGGAGACGTCGCGTCCTGTCGGGATGACGCCACCTCCTCCACCTCCGCCAAGGGAAGGTCCGTTAGGTCCTCCATGGGGTTGATGGCTGCTGGACGCAGCCAGCGGGCCAGGTCCGTTTTGCCCAAAGAAGTAATTTAAAAATGTTTCACGAGCTGAAGGGGGTGACGTTCCAGTACCTCCTGGATGAGCGGAATGAGCACGATGTGGGGGATGGTGGGATGATGACTGGTGGTGGTGATTGTGCTTTGACCGATTGAGCGCCGTTGTTGCGCTGACTATGGATTGGGCAGGCGTCGTTGACCCAGTCGTCCTGGCTCTGTCGTGTACAGTTGAGGAGACCGATCGTCCGTCACGGGATGGAGGCGCAGTCCCACCCGAAACACCGTCACCATCTTCAGATGTATCGTCTTCATCCTCAGGCGCAGATCTTGTCCCATTCACAGGCTCAGTGGACGAAGGCTATTGGCGCAACGGATTAATCAGTAACCGGCACCGCAGTATATTTCAGGCAGAGATAGAGAGTGAATTGTGAATTGGCTACCACGTACCCGGGGGAGTATCTGTTGCCGGGGCGGATTCTGCGCTTGTTGTGCGGCTGAGGCGGACCCCGAGATGAATGCGGGGTGATTCGTGTTGATATACGCAGCCTGAATCTCTATCAGACTCTGGGCATATTCTGATGTTGGTCCGAGCCGTTCACGCAACAACTCCGAAACGACTTCCACCAGCTGTGCATGTAATCGTGGAAACCGTTGTAGTTCCTATGATAGACAAAGTGTAATATTAGCAACCACTCAGACAGCACGTATTTATGGCCTTGCCTACTCACCGAACTAGTACAGTTATGGCATATCTTAACCAGCTCCTCGTAGACCAATTCCACACAACGCAGCGCAGGGGCTTCAAGGAGTTTGATTTGTGGCTTGACAAGGAGATCAAACGCTGCTTCGGGCACAAACAAACTCGGTCGTGGGCCGGTCGAATTTCGAATTGCTGTCCTGATGTCTTGATTATCCAGATTCTGTGTCGAGTCAATCGAGGCTAGGGCGTGGCCGAACACATCATTGAAGATATAATATATCCTTGCGCCACCGGAGAGTTCTTTCGTGGATATATCTACGTTTGTGCCCTCGATCGATGACACGTAGTCTCTCGCAAACTGGGTCATGAGCCGGAGGATCAGGCCACCTTGCTACATCGCAGCTAGAAGTCAGCAAACGCTGCGCAGGCGCGGAGAGCCAATGGCGTTAAGTCCTCTACTAACCTGGTTTTTGTCTCCAAAGATAGCAGAATCTCCAAATGAGTTGAGTTCCTGCTGCGCCTGGCCCATAAGAGTGTTCAACCGCGCTTTCATATCCGGTAGCTTGTCTCGTATGTGATTCATCAGGACCTGATACGAATAGTTAGATCGGCCTGAAACTACGTAGACAAAGGCGTACACACCTGGTTGAGCGTCTTTGCAAGGTATTGCGTCCCGTTCTTATGTGCGATATTACGGTACGCCGGGTGGTTCTTGAAGAACTCAGTCTCGGTCTCTCGAGCGTCCCCCATACTCTTGCTAAGGTTGATATCCTGTTGACTTCGATTCACCACGCCAATAAACCCTAGTTTCAGCGGATACACTCGACCGGTCAGGATATCCAGGGCATTCGTCCCGGCGTCCATTAAGTCCAATTTCGTGAGGACACCAATTGTTCGACGGCCTTGGGGATCGACCGCTCGAGCGAGTTTAAGCGATTCAGAGTTCGCGAGATCGACATTGGCGGGTGAAACGGCGAGAATGACACTGGATCTTTTTGTGAAGGGAAGTCCATTCGAGAAAGTCTCGTGCTCACCTGTTAGGCTTCGAAATATAATCTGATACCAACGACCGAATCTGCCGTTCGATGTCACTCGGTTGATCGCCCACAGGAATCTTCAAGAACCATCAAAGTCAACGATCATACAAAGGCACGACGACGAACCTTTGTCAATCCAGGCAAGTCCACCAACGTCAAGTCTAAGACATTCGGGCTGTATATCCTCAGCGATATGGGTAGTTTGCTTATTCCTTTGTTCTGGCCGGCCACTCTGAATGTCTCTTGTTGGATTTCATTCCGTATCTCCTCGAAGTCAGTAAACCGCTTGTCTACATGCAGAAACTGCCCCCATTCCGTCACCGGGGGTGCAGTGGGCGAGGGCTCAGCCGGAAGCGGTGTGTGGATAAGCTGAAGGACCAGGGGTCTTCGTGTTACGATCCCTGAGCCTCGGGGAAGGAAATCACGGCCAACAATCCTTTATTCTCTGAGTCAGCACTAATACAACCCGACATAGATCATAAAAGCACATACGTTTCTAAGACACTAGATTTGCCCGCCGACTGGCTACCAACCTATACATCCTGGTCATTATTACCTGAACTTAACAGTAGTTTCGGCACATACGACAACCAGCTGGGGCATATCCAGCTCTCCGCCTGCCATTCCGACGTCATTTTAGCCTTTGTGCACCCGAGCTGTGAACTCTGGCTCACCGAGATTGCTGAAGGTGTCCTGAAGCTTGTTGACTAGCTTGATGAGGTCTGAATCCATGATTGAGGAAGAAGCGGGCAACCGTCGTAGAAAAGATTCGGAGGCCTTGGAGCTTTAAGTTTTAACTGTCACCAAGAACGCGTCCGTGCGGCAGGTGTAGGCGTGTCGTTCCGGCACAAAGGTAGTCCTTTGATCTAATCGCGATGCTTGGGATGAAAGGCAGTTCCCCCCTTGTTAGTATACGGCCTCCGAAGACGGGAAAAGGGAACACCGGCGTGAAACAGAGTCTAAATCATTCATTCGCTGCACTTGACGAGAGTTATTGTTTTTCTGACCGTGAGACTATTTTACTGACTGTGTGAATCGCAGACGAAAGCCGAGCGTGCCATGGCAACTTTTCCGACGCGTACATGAATAAATGCTCAAAAGTAACGGCATTCTAAGCAGATGTAGACAGCACACGCTCGAAATGCGATCTCAAATTGCTATCCACGATACTCTAAGTATGCTAGCTACGTTAGATGGCCTTGCTTTTCACGAGTTCTGTATTTCGATTACCATTAGTGTAACCGAATGAAAGGAATGTATACAGCGACACTCACGTTCAACTTCCGCGATCGAGCTGAGGAGAATGTCCCGTTGAGTCTTCTCATCTTTCAGGCTAGCCAAAACCTTCTCGATAATCGTCTTGGTCAAGTCCGCTTGTTCGCTCTCCTTCAACTGCTGCTCGTAGCGAACCCAGCTGTCCAACACCGACTTAACCTCAGAGGCGAGAGCGACCTTCTGCTTCTGGACGAAGACCTCCGATTCAAGTTGAGCAGTTTCCTAAGGCGCCATGGGAATGAATTGGAGGTTCAACATAGACAAAGCGGAATAAATACGTACCTTGGAGAGAGCAAAGAGACCTTCGGTCAGGGAGACGACATCCTTCATCTGGTTGACGGAATCAATGCGGTCTTTGACGGTTTGCGTGTGCTCAGCACGGGCACTAGCCAGGATATCTCTAATCCGTCCAATTTGCGTCTCAGCCCACTCCTTGTACGGTTCCCTTATCACCTAGCGTTAAAAAGTCAGAACGCGTAAATTAAAGTCTCTACACGCATGGCAGCAATGCACCTTTGCAATATAGGTGAAGAGAATCAATGACCCGGCCAGAATGAGCGACTCCTCGTTCAGCACGTAGAGCTCCTGCGAGATCGCGGTGGCGACAAACCCTGTTCCGAGAACGGCAGTGCCGGTTTTCGTGATGAGGTTGGGTGACGAAGGGAGCTTGTTGATGATCTCCGAAGCGCGTTCCGCGGGTGGTGGTGGATTCGACGACGTGGCCAAAGAGCGACTGCATTCCAACCGACACTCTTCAGCTTCATGAATTTATGATACTTGTAGAACATGCTACTGACACATGAGGGGCGGCAAACAACCGCGGGCGAGCTGGAAACGCTGAGTTGAGTATACGGCGGTGAGTAGGAGTATCTGCTACTCACCCGCTACCTTCAGAGAGTTGAGGGCAATTCTGCCGGCCATTCTGGTTTTTGCGGTCGAATGAAGAGGAATGGGTGTAATGCGTGGGAAACCTCCGACCCCGAATTCACGCGAAGTGAAGCCCTCGGCTGAGTCTCGGCGTTGGCCGCTCAAAGTCCCACAGTCAGTAAGCAAGTCTCACGGTCAGATTTGCAGGCGTAATCGAAGTTAGCGGTCTCGACGCGATGCCAAATCGACTTCGAATTCGGGGCTACACGTCGTTGCTATTCCTGCCACGTCCTGATCAGTCTAGTCTCCAAAGTCTGAAAGTTTCCTCAGAACTAAACTAAGCCACGATGTCTACTTCCTCTGCACCGGACACCACCGAGTTCGAGCGCATGCTTAGATGTGAATCCTACCACGCCGGGGATCCATACATACGCAAGATCGCTGATGAGCAAGCCGTTATACTCGACGAAATTAACGCAGAGGCGGATGTAGCGCGCCGAAGCGCCCTACTGAAGGATTTCTTCAAAGTAGAGGGCGATGAGGCAGAGAAGCAGAAGGCGAGGGTGGTCATCGTTCCGCCTTTCTTCTGCGAATATGTAAGTGCCTTGTGCGAGTTGTACGATGGCACTAACGAAGTGGTAACTCTACAGGGGTTCAATATTATCATCGGCGGAGACCTGTTCATCCACAAGGGATGCACAATCCTCGATGTAGGTCCTGGTACGTAGCTTAGAGCCAAGTAATCCCCAGACTGCTCACCGTCGCATCATCCACACAGTCCGCATTGGGGCGCGAACACTAATCGGGCCAAACGTCCAAATCTTCACCCCTACCCACCCCCTATCCCCTGAAGAGCGAAATGGTTTAGACGGACCTGAAGCGTCCAAACCCATAACCATCGGAAAGGACTGCTGGATTGGAGGCGGTACAATCATCCTTCCAGGAGTAACCATCGGAGATGGCGTTACAGTAGGTGCTGGGAGTGTCGTCACAAAGGATGTAGAAAGCAGAACGGTCGTGGCGGGGAACCCTGCCAGGTTTATCAAGTCCGTTTGAGTCCTAGTGTTTAAATGCTTTGTTTTTGTAGCCAACTCAACGCAGTGCGCATTCAAGCTTTGTTATTAGTGGGTTTGTCATCCTGAACATTCCCCGGCCTTTGAGCCACTCATGAGGTGGCACTCGAACTTGAATCACATAAATACAGCTGCATCAGCGCGTACTTCTTATTCATCTCAAACAAACCCACCTTGATTCTTCAACCAAATCACAGTCAATACTCATAACAACACTCTGAACACGCCATGTCTGCTGAGCCATACACCGTTTGGAAGACCGCCACCGAGGTCCTGAGCCTCATCGGACTCGTTGCGGTATTCTTGGTATCCCTCGCGTTCATTGCCGCCGGCTATATGATCTATCAGAGGCTATGGGGGAAGAAGAAGGTGACAAGGCGGCCCCCCCGAGCTGCGAGTGCAGGCACTCCAAAGCCCAGGGCGACGCCTCGTCGAAGGCTCGCGGCAGCCCCATCCCTCATGCCACGCTTCCATATTCCCGCTACAGAGAGTGTGCGCAACTTATTGAGTACGCCTATCTGCCCTTTCGATGTACGCTCTACTGATTGAATCTATTTATTCAAGCCCACCACTACGGCGCGGCACCAGTACAGGCTGAACCAGCCCCTGGTCGCTAACCTCAACGTAAACAATGGATTATAGTGCAGAGAGAATGCGCTACTGCTTGACTACTATACTACACAATCATTTTGTCTTCGGCTTGCATTGATTGAATGCAACAATCACTCGTTTCTGCATTTATGTTTTACTCCTAAGCCAATTCAGGGGATAGGAGTACCTTGATGCCTTCATCCACTCAAATTCTGTTCGAGAATCTAGTCGCTTAATATTGTCTCATGCAGTAACTCCGAGCTCAGTGCTTGAACATTTAAATCAATACGAACGGCCACAAACCACGTACTAAGAAAGTACAGTAAGTTACAATAGTCGGTATGATACATGTGCTGTCCCATCTCGGGACCGAATAACGTATAAGTAAAATCGGAATGCTCATTGTGGAGTTTTCTCAGAATGAAACTGGTCTCCTTCCTCAGCTGAGTCTGTACGCCGAGAACGTCTTCGCTGCTGCTGCCGCTGTCTCCGTCGAAGCCTAAAGCACATGAACGCGAGGATGACGAAAACGGTTAGACCCAATCCCAGGCCAACTGTAAGTCCCACAGCCTGTGCGATGAGATTCGGGTGAACACCTGATGATCCTGATGCCGAAGGTGATTCGGATGGCCCCATAGATGATGTTGGCGCTATGGTGAATGTTGGAGGAGGCATAGACGGGGGAAGAGTAACGCTTGGAAGGACGGAGGACAGAGGCAAGCTATTTTCGGCGTAAGTTGTACGCTCAGTCATGAAGATTCCGGAGACAAGGTGGACGCGAACTCACTTGTCATCGGAGACTGTCAGATTGAACGTACCGATATCCAGCCTTCCTCCCGAAATAAAAGTTATGGTCAACTGAGTTGTGTCGGCTTCGATGAGATTGACGCCGCCAAGAAGAGGAATAGAAGTGTTGATCGGTTGGGTGATGACCGTGCCTCCAGCAGACAAAGTGAAGTTAGCCAACGCTGAAGAGAGCGAAGACGTTGTCATAAAAAAGGCGGAGGCTACGGGTGTAGTTTTCATTCTTTGGTTAGTATCGGAGTATCGGGGAATTGAGATTCTCAGACTGCGTACCTCTGAACCGAATGAACATCTGTGGGATAACGCTTCCTTGGGCAGGAGACGGACCATCGGTCGTCACGACGCTAACGCCATCGACGTCTACAACTCGCCTGCGTAGGCGAGGGTATGAAATGTCCCAGTCAGCGCTGGAGTCGTAATCTAGGCATTCATAGACACAGCACCACTCACCAAGCACCTTCACAATCCGTTCCAGTCACATCGCAGAGGAACGGGGTATACACTACCTCCGGGGACGTGTTGCCTATAGTGATATTGCGAGCTGCCTGAACTCTTGGGATCAGCGCAAGCGCCTGGAAGACGATAAACAGAGGCACGAGCCACCAGCTTTGGCCAGTGATGATGGTTGATCGAGCCCTCATCCCACGTCGATACACCCTGTAGAGTGCAAGGGGCGCACGAGCAGGGCTCTGAGCGAGCTCGACTGGTCGAGGTAATCAGGTTCCCTGCGCGTTGCCACGGACGACACAGACGCCCGACCCGCAAAGTGAACGTGCTATTTCGAAGCAGCGCTCAGCATGGTACTGGCATCATATAACCCCAGTAGGCCCGCAGAGTCCACAGGCATGGTTCTTGGCCACTGGAAAGGAAGGTTCTGAGCCGTGAGTTTGGTATGATGGATCATTGATGAGTTTGTCATCTGACATTCTCAAGGTCTTCGTACCCATAGATGCATGTCAGGGTATCTCCAGGGAGAGATTCTTAATACATACCAGAATTGCGCACATGCAGGAGGAGAGCTTAGAGGCGGGCGCGTTGACGACCAAGCGCGACCATTTCGGGAACGCCACTAGTTTCGTACAGGTATTATGCAACAGAAACACAATTCAATCAAGGTACGCCTGCTTCCACGTAGACGGGTAGCCCTTGGGAACCTGGAATGAGATTTCCATACCAAAGTACCTACCAATTCCATCTACGGATCATTTATTCTGATCACGATATCAAAGGCGAAGCCATACATTGGACAGTTTACATGATGAGACTAATACCGATGCGATTTATCCTCCAGTGATGCGCTGATGCCGTAGAGATCTCGAAGATACGTTCCAGCACATCGTGCATTCCTCGCATCCGAATGTTGAGCTTGGGCCCGGGGGGGCTTCAAGCGGGACCTTGGGGAGCAAATAAGCGTAACGAGCTCAGTGAATGTGTTGTCGCATCAGTTGCGTGACATATCTCGCCTTTCCTATTTCGCAATCAATAACTTCATTACCAGCTTCGTATCTCTTGATGACAGGTCCAAGGGGAATGAGGTGGTGATGTGGGTCCTTCCAAAGGATAGATACCAGTATCCTGAACTCGTAACCTAGATTCAGGACCAGGGTGTTCAACGTCAACGTTCGACGGGATGCCTTCGATAACTGCTGTAACTCTAAATTCATAACCCCCCGGCCAACAGCCGAGATTCGGAAGAGGCAACCATAGACAGGCGGGCCATGTTCTTCATGGAATCACAGCCTGCCCGATGCTGAACGCAAATGGCTACATCTCTGTGGTCAAATATTAATATATTAACGTAATGATGAGATACAGGAACGAATCATTTACCTCGCATAAATCGTTCAGCGAGGGGGACTTGATATGATGTCTTGGACACCCGCGTGATGCTCGTCAGCAGTATATGATCTCAATTACATAGTTGAGCTTGAGGCATTTCAGATCATGGCCTCGCCATCCTTTTCCTCGGAGACGGATCAATCATCACGGGGACCTTCGACTAAAGGTCAAAGACTGGTAGTGTAATGCAAATGTTAACGTTCCACTTCAAGAGGATACTGGGCATTTGTCCACTCTTCCCAGACACGCAACTTCGACACCGTCCCGTAGGCAAGATTTCCAAGTCGAGGCAGTCAATGAGCCCCAACGATTTTGAAGAATGTAGTGTTATCGAAGGCGAAATAGGCCAGCCGGCGTTTGTTCTTTGTGCAGTCGTTGAGAAAGGATCATGACAAGTCACTGATAAATATGAACCCTCGAGTCTTTTGTCCAAGAGTCCAAGGAACGTAGGTGAGTTTCTCCACCATTCGTAAGTCTAGAGTCGGTGGATCATGGATGTGGAAAGCAAGAACATATCGCGGACTCGAGTCAGAGTACGGCGCCGGCCCGGAGCTTCCTTCACTCTAAACGCTCAGAATCATCGAGCCTTCTCTGATGGCCACTGACCGCGTCCTTAGTATACAGTCCCACGTCTCATATGGCTACGTCGGGGGCAAAGCAGCAGTATTCCCCCTGCAATGTCTTGGCTTCGATGTTGATGTATGCACCGCTGATCTCCCTCTAGAGATACTCCTAACTTGCACCTCTTAGATAATAAATAGCGTCAACTTCTCGAATCACTCTGGTTCGTACTGGAATTCTGCGGCGGGGTGGTGTCGTGTGCTCATTTTTTCTTGGGGGGACTTAGGATATGGCCGATTGGGCGGAACCCGCACGACGGCGGCAGAACTCAAGTCAATATTCGATGGGATGAAGCAGAACGAGCTCTTGACGCAGAAGCGGCTCGTCACCGGTGCGATTCATCTCCTTTTCACCAATTACCATGTCGGGTTGTTCATTGCTCATTGTTCCAATGTAGGATATGTGCCTGGAGCAGAGGGCCTGTCAGCCGTTCGAGATCTTGTTCGGACACTCAAGGAAACTGAGCCTGAACTAATCTACGTCCTAGATCGTGAGCCCAGTCCTTGCCTAAACCCACGCCTGAAAGGAGGCTCATGAATTGTTTTTAGCTGTGATGGGCGACGCAGGGAGACTGTATGTTGCACCCGACGTCATCCCCGTCTATCGGGAGATGCTCTCGCTTGCGACCGTTATAACGCCGAACTGGTTCGAAGTAGAGTGAGTACCCCGTGCTGATGCTCGTCGATACCTAGATTTCTCATCAATATTGCTAGAACGCTTACGGGCGTGGAGATGAAGGACGCTCAGTCGCTCCAACAAGCCTTCAAAATCCTCCACGAAGAATACAAATGTCCCAACGTCGTGATGAGCTCAATACCACTTAAGCCTTGGCTCGCAGATATCTTACCACCATCTATCCGCCCCGATCCAGAGATGGAGAGCCCTAGTGGTGAATACCTCATCTGCATCGCCTCATCGACTGACAATACCACTGGTACTGGCGAAGCATCGACGATCTACGCACGGTGTGTGCCGTTTATCTCTGGGTATTTCTCCGGAGTCGGGGACATCTTCTCTGCACTGCTCCTTGGTCACTATCTCACCAAGAACGTTGAAGCTACACCTGAAACGGCTTTGCCAGTCGCTGTGTCGCATGCACTTACCAAGACGCATGCGATATTGATTAGGACCCATGAACACGCGCTTACGCTTCCCGAAGATGACCTGCATGCCACAGATGACGAGAAGGATCTATCCGAACCGTTGAGAAAGACGAGGAGGATGAGAGGAAGGGAACTGCGGGTGATACAAAGCCAAGATATTATCCGTCAACAATTGCAGCCACAAGGTGGTGCGATAGAAGTTTGGGAGAACTTCTGGAGTTTGTAAACGCCAGAGATCAGGGTATCTGTCTATCCATAGTTTGTATAGCATGCTTAGACTTTAGAGACGAAGTCGCTCGTTCCAGCGCCTGGCACTGGCTGTCAACTCATTGATAATTCACCAACACTTACGGAGCCCCTTAGATTCGGGATAGCCCAATGAATACGAAGTCAACAACCACTACAACTGCCGGCAGATGTCGATGAGTTGCACCTCAAGTCGAGCTACCGCAAGGAAACGGACATTCTCTCCCCTGATGGAGGCTTGTTCGGTGAGTGTCTATCCTTTTGAAGGTCGTCATCGTGTCTCACTGCGGCATACGAATTGTAGATAAACATACGCATTTCCACCAATTTGGCAACAACTTTGCGACGCCTCTGGTCGTACCAGTTGACGCATACTAAACGGTCAATATCATCTGTAAAATTGTATAATCCTCCCGTCATCGCGCTTAGATATTGTCTTTCCGATGTCCGATGTACAACCCATATACCCCTTATCTCTTCCCACTTTCATGGACTTCATCAATTCAAATTGCTATCCAGCTTTTGGCTATCGTGTATTATTTATCAATACGCATTGAATTGCAACTCACTCGCGACGGCCCCTCTTAGCAATTGTATTATTGACGTCCGATGCGATAGTGAGGAAAGTAGGTGAAAATACAGAGTGTTTTGTTTCGACTAGTTCTCGCCCCGATTCAATTTATCCAGAGAGCGAACGCCTTGCTCGAACCACTCTTCCCGCGTTATCCAGAATTCTTGGCGATTCTTCATGATATCGGCGAGAACTGCTCCGCCAAGGAAGACCATATGTTTCCGGCGTGGAGGGTCTTCGATTCTGATCTTGAATTTCTGTTATTCAATGACAGGTTAGCGTTAAGACTCCACGCGCCAGGCCTGGAGCAAAAGAACCTACATTTAGGCGCGAGGGGTCGCCACCCAGGACTCGGGTGAGGTATAGCTGTTTCATTTCTTTCTCGAGGCGACTGGGGAGGCCAGGGTACATGCTAGATCCACCAGACAGGACAACGTGTTTGTAGAGTTCGCCACGGATATCGACGGCGGCAGTCTGGATCGTTTGGAACAACATTTCTTTATGCAATAGTTTAGCAAAATGTTGCAGTGTAAACTTGATCGAGAGGGAAAGCGTACCCGCGACTCCTGGCTGCTCTACATCAACAAGATGTGGCTGAAACATACATTCTGGTGCCTCGAAACGTTCTGAGCCGACTTTGATTGTCCGTCCATCCGGTAGCTAAGACAAAACGTCATGCGCACTACCCACAGGACAAAGCATAGACCTACCGTGTAGCTTTCTACAAGAACCGTAGTCTCTTCCGAGAGCCGTTGGTCCATATCTAGATCATAGCTTAAAACCACTTCGTTAGATGAGCCTCAAGACTCCATGATGCATTAATAGCACCGACCTGACGTAGCATAATTTCTCCTTGATCTCTCTGACCGTCTCGAAGTCCGCTGTTCTGTTGAACGCGTAGCCGCGCATAAGCAAGAGTTTGATCAAGTATCTGGTGACATCTCTTCCAGCGATGTCTAATCGCCTTGTCAGATGAGGTAATGCGAATCCATCGTATACGGGGACAATATGAGTGACACCATCGCCAGAATCGACGACCACGCCCGTAGTGAGACCTGCATCACGGTGAGTTGTAATCGAGCGTAGGCATACCGGGTTTAATGAATCGCGTACCTTGAGCATACAGCGTCAACACCGCTTGAATGGCGACATATACCCCGTCAAAGCCATACTCCTCGAACATGACCTGACACATCCTCTGCCGATTCGCCTTGGGATTCATGGGCGGCTCCGTCAACAGCACCTTCCTCCCTGCCGGGTTGACTTTCAGCTTTTCGTCAAATGTATAGTCCCACAGGTGCTTCATGTCCTCCCAATTGCGCACGATACCGTGTTCCATCGGCTGCGTGATTTGGAGGTAGTTGCGATTCTCAGCAGCCTCGTCCCCGATCATGATATCTTTGATCACAGCGCTGCCAACGCGTTCTTCAGCACGCAGGATGGGCCGACCGACGATAGATGGGAACACTGTTCAGCAACGAAGGCGCGCGCACGACGGAGTAGATCATTAAACTATCCGCGAAATAGTAGGCGACTGCTTTACCGTGTTCTGGGAAGTTGGAACCTGCATAGCCGACTTTGACGAACTGTGAAGAGAAATAAGATATAGATATTTCAGTTCAAAAGCTTCTCGTACACCAGTTCCATTGTCGACGACGATGGGCAGCGACGGGTCCATGTTGTAGATGAGTTGTCTCGATAGAGCAGTTACCTCACTGCGCGCAGACAGTTGTGACATGTCACGTCCTCACCCTGAGTGCTTGTCACACAGACAGGAGCACTCACTGTTTGCAGACGGCATGGTTGGCCAGCCTGGCCGTCTTTAACCAGACACAGGAATATAGGTTAAAAATGACAGACCTTTTACGCCTATGTATGACACAATCTACTGACACCCTCGATAGTTTGAATAACTCCTGTTCGACTTTCCAGTCCAGGGGTCAAAGACTCCCCGCCAAGGCCACCATGTAAACTTGGTCGGTGCCCGTATCACGGAGGGTGACATCACGTCAAGTTCTATTCCTCGGTGTTATACACTCTAAGTTGTAGATATGCACAGGAGAGTTCGTAAAACGGACAAGCAGAAAAAGAGAACCAAAGGGCGTAGGTATACTGGTTCTGTCCCAATCCAAAGTGTTGTTGATCAGAGCGCGGGGATATATGAGGCGTGGTGGGTGTACATGGGGTAATCTTGAGCCGTTTGATCTTGAACGGGTGTGGCTGATACAGATGTGGGGAGGAACGACGAAGATGAGGTGCAGGAGGAGAGCGGTAACAAGTTTGTACACAACAAGAAAGAAGGCAGATGAAGCAGCTTAGATAAATGAAATTGGACAACAATAAACGAATGAAGGAAAGAGCGTGACTACCCATAATTGTCGCGGGCGATGTCAACAGCAGATGTCTATGTCGGCAGAGGAAAAGAGGCAGATGGATAGATACAAAACAAGTTTTCCTGAGCGCAATAAATAAATAGATAGATGGCCCAGCCCATAAGGCAGGGAACGGATGACTTTTGTGTTGCTACAAGCTATCGCGAAGGGTTGGGGTTGGCCATCGACAACAAAGGGGTCGCGTTCCCCCGCGTAAGGTTGCCTATATTGGGGACCCCACGCTGGCCCGATAGGTTACTACCGCTGCGAGGCCTGGTTGTCCCTTGCCAGGAGGTTAGGCCGTAACCCAGTGGTGCCGAGTCACTCCGGGCTCTAGAGAATTTCTTAACGGCTGCAGTGCTTCCATTCGGTGATGAAAGGTTAGAAAGGGGATCGCTTCCATTTGACGCCAGAAGGCCGCTATCATCCGCCGCCATCCGTTGT
Organism: Sanguinoderma rugosum; assembly: GCA_017499575.1. Lineage (NCBI taxonomy): Eukaryota > Fungi > Basidiomycota > Agaricomycetes > Polyporales > Polyporaceae > Sanguinoderma > Sanguinoderma rugosum. The sequence goes on along the minus strand of VTPW01000018.1, from coordinate 2,510,105 downwards.
CTTTTGGTGCTAATGCGCCCTACATCACCCGCATCGCTATTATCGTAGAGGTCCATCGATATCGATCCGGGAGATGAGGAAGGCATGGGAGAAGGATTGCCACCATCGCCACGCGAGTAGGAGATGTGCTGGAAGCTATGCTGCCTAGACAAGGGTTGGGGATGTTGTTGGCTGGGATGAACGTGCGAAGCGGGGAATTCTGAGTTCGTTGGACTGGGGTTCGGCGAGCTCATGGTATGGTGCATCGAATGCATCGGAGGGTTTCCCATGTTCATGCTCAGCGGTGGTGGATAGCGTGAGGCACCCTGCGCCGACGTAACGAAGATGTTTGGATTTTCGGAAGAGTCCAGAAGATCGTTAGGGAACGGGGGCACTACAACGCAATGATCAGATACGGTATCGCCATGGATAACTGGTGACAAAAGCCGAAGTTTGCCTCCACCTCATCACGAGAGTAGTACTCACTGCTGCCGGGGAATCCCTTACCAACCACATCCCACAATTGAGCAACTACGTTGACCAACTTGTCGGCCCGCCGTCGCTCGATATTGACTTGTTCCCAAACTCGGCGATTTTCATCACGCATCGCGCCAAGCTGTGCCGCAACCTAGAAGGAAGCGATTCGTGATATCAGATCGCAGCATAAGCATAATGGGGTATCGTGATGGCTCACTTCGCCAGGCAGCTCGACTCGATGCTTGACGGCTGGATCAGGCTCAAGAGCCTTCCGCTTGATCTCATCAAGCAGGTCTGGCCGCCCCCGCAGGAACTTCAAATGCGAGAACTCCCAAGTTTGAGAATCCGTAGACGTCCGTTGCGCACGGGGGGTCTGTATATAAGCAGCGCACACGTCCATGTCGCACCCCGAATGAGAGGATGATTCCGAATCAGCATCAGCATCAGAGATGCAGTTGGATAGATGAGTTCCAACGGTGGGAGTAGCAGTATCGTCGTCGAGATTGATATCAGTTGGGAGAGACGATTCGCCCAAGGGACGAAGAGGTAAAGGCCGATGCACCGGGATATAGTGTTGCGGTGGGTTGTAGAGGGAGGTATACGAAGACGGGTACGATGGGTGCGGAGTGATGCCCGTATTGCATGATGAATCCATGGATGGGGGTAGCGTGGAATGGAGCAACACACGATTGATCAGTTAGGGAGAGGAAGGGAAAAGCAAAGTGCGAACCCTGTTGATTTTATGGAAGCCGTACATGTTCAATTGCCGAACAAAACTCGAGAACTGGGATGATGCACGTCAGTAAAATCGTTCGCAAAGCCCGACGAGTGAAACGACATCAAATCAAAGGAACGAACTGATACGCTGACACAGCTGACAAGTAGCCCGTATATGGACTAACATTAATAAAGAATGAAAATGGAAGAATGCAGAAAAGTGCGGATGGTAGAATGGCAAGATGGTTCTGGGATAAGGATAAATTAGATCAGGCGAGAAGACTTACGTTGTTATGTTTAAAGTGTGACCCCAGGATGCTCCTGCTGAATTCACCAACGTTCGAGACGACGAATGAAGTCCCATGTTCTGTCCACGCAATGAAGTGTGCTGACTTCGGATCACTGATCATCCTACATGCAATCGCCCAAGTTAGCGAACGCGAGAATCATGACAAATGGAGTAGTAAGAAAGGTGAAAGTTCGATTGAGAGGTATGGCCGTATATAGGCCTCCTGGAGAACACGAGAGTGATGAAAAGGCATCGACGTGTCCGACATAGTTGGGGTCGGAAGCTTTGAGAAGCTATGTTTAATCCACAGGGTCGACCCGTGAAAGAGAGGTCTCCCACTCCGGCTCTGTGAATGTGCGTACAATCTCCCTTCCCCAGCGAAAGTGCTAGACGACAGTGCAACCCTTGTCAACCCGTCGATCTATCAAGGCCAAAGGCTCGTTGATAGACATTTGGTAGAAGCGTGGGTGTGGGTAGCTCGCGAATATAAGTGACATGGAAGAGGTCCTAGGGCAGCTGAAACATATGATCGTAGAACACCATCCCCAAGATGAAGGGTAGGCGTAGGGGCTGCCGAAGAAGACCTGCCAGCGACCAGGGAAGACTAGTAACAATCGGGAAAGAGTATCGCCTCCGACAGTATATTAAGTGAAAGAATAGCTCATTTTGAGCCCACCGATGCCAGGCTCATTATCCTGCCCCCAGGCTTCCGCCCGTAATTGACTGCGAAGCAAGTTTACGCTGGCAAGGAGCCAGAAGGCAGCGGAACCGGGAAGCCAAGTTTGCGTTCGCGGTAAAGCGACTGGGCAAAGTAGCAAATAAGAAGGGGGACTCACTGGTATAATTTAGTCACGAAGTTGTTTGTGGCCATGGGCTTGCCAAGTATGTTCATACTACCAACAGATCCCAAACCGATCGACAACCCACTCCCCTCTCCGTTCCGGGGACGACCAGAAGCGGCACCCATGCCGTCGCCAGTGCCGTTACCAGATCCGCTACCCATCAAGCCGTCCTCACCGCCACTCCCGCTGCCATCGACTGGGCTAACGTTACCGGTGCCAGAGCCTGGGCCGGGAGTGTAGCGCATGTCCATTCCATCGTCGTAGGCCGTCGAGCCAGGAGTCGTGGTGTCCATAGACTCATCGTACGCTTCGTCAACCTCAACCAATGTGTCTGTGCTTGCCCCATTGGAGCTGAAACTGCGCTTACGAAGAAGAGAACTGCCGCCGTTGATGTTCGACAGGGACGTCGAAGTGGAGTGGGACGTGGACGCGGATGAAGAGCGCGAGCCCGTGGTAGGCGTCGACGACATACGCCGATCGAAGGGTAGTTGAGGCGTGCTTTCGTCGTAAGGTGTAGAATTTCCGCTACCCAGATGTCCATGACTGCTTCCAGGAACTTGCCCAGGCGCTCCCTGAGACTGCTGCTGCACGGGTGGTAAAGTGTTTTCGGGGACGTTGAATTGGAACTGGGAAGTAATGCTGTGATGAGCATGGTGATATGGATTATTATTTGGTGGGCTCAGCGGGGTCACAGGCGAGAGCGCGGCCGTGGGGTGTCCATGGCTTGACTGCGGGGGGTTAATGGGTGATAGATTCGCGGGGGACGTTACGGTCAACGATGAGAGGTTCAACGACAACGAAGAAGCCGTCCTGCTCATTCCTCCGTGACCGTGACCATGGTCTCCTGAGCCACCATTACCGGTTTGATTTGGATTGGCGGGGTTTTGAGACTGTCCACTTCCAGGGCCCTGTGAGTAGAATGGGTAGTGTTGACCATGGTCTGCGACTCCAGGCGAAGCCTGTCCCGAGTGCGCATGCGCCGACATCATATGGGGCGGCCAATTTGGTGGTGGTCGCTGTCCAGGGTGGTTATAATGGGGGTCTGCTTGCACCATCGAGTAGCCGTCCATGCTGTATACATGTACGCGATGAGTATTCAACTCGAATCAAGGGGTAAGGAGCAGATATGAAATGACCTGAGTGAAGACTGTGATTTTTGCTCAAAAGTAATCGGGCCAGATGACAGTTGAGGACGTCGCGCGTAGGCGAGGGCGTCGGGGAGGAGGCTTGGTGGTGAAGGAGTTGGGATTTTAAACTTGCTGGGTTGACTTATCGGCCTTGCGTTTGTAAAGGGACACGATTAAGGGTCCCTTTTCCCATATAGAGTCCGACCTCTCCGCCCTCAGTGCTTCTGACTTAGCAAATTTATTCATTCGCTTTTAACTCTTTACACTTTTGTGACTTAACAACGTCCGCCACTGCCTGCCACTGCCAACCACCCTGCCAACACATGTCTGTCATTCAAACACGCCCTCGCCTCTGTGTATCCTGCTCCTATGCGACCACCAGACTTACCCACTGCCTAACATGCCGCCTGTCCAAACACCTCAGCGCGCCGCTGGTCCCGGGAGGTCCAGCATCATACATGATAGATCACTTGGATCACCACCTGCATCATTATAATCACCAACTGTTGACGCAGAATGTGCCCCAGCAGCATTACTGAATACAGCGCGCATGAACCTGTGGGCAAATTAGCTAGGAAACCTCACGCTTTTACTTCTCCTATCATTTCGCGTAAGGTGTGTGTCTATTAATGACCTTGGGTTTATGGAATGAACGCGCGCAACCGCACGCTGCATTCTGCATCGCATGATCGATCGTTGACAACGCCGCACAGATCAGGGCGGATCGAACGGAGGCAACGAGCAACGTAGTCTGGTGGCGGTGAAGCGCCCTCCCCTATACATATGTTAACGCCGAGACGACACCTCGTCGACACGATGAATGATGACGCACCCAGAACATTGTCCAGCCCACGCGCACACGCTTCCATGCCCGCTTTCTCGCGTAACGAATTTGCTTTTGTTTCTGATAAGAGTCGCAAGACCAATTACTCTTGCCTATGTGACCTCCCCCTATCTCACATGCAGGCACAATAGGGGAACCTGACAGAAAACCTGGTCCTTTGGAAGACCCTGAAGGATCCCAACACTGAACACGTTAAGAGCCTCGCCAGGCCGTTAGACCTGTCGGGAAACGGTCATCTGAATATGCCAAAATCTCAGCTAGGATGAGCGCTCGGACACTTAGACGCTTCGGCGGTGGAGGCCTCCTGGCCTGCCCATTGCGTTTGTCAATCAAGCTCTAGGAAGAAGCGGATTTTCATCATTTCCATGTTTGAAAGAGGAACATACAACTTCCCCCCACACTTTGAAAGCCTCGGACGGTCGCATGGCGGCGTTTTTGAGGCCTGTTAACAAAAAATAGGACATGCTCAAACCAACCTTCACACCCATCGTCCAGGGTCCTTCCTTTGGGTCCCCAGTTTTTTTCCGAGTCCGCGAGAAATCAAGTAGCCGGCAGACCTGGTCAATTTGGGTTCAATCATTGACATCGTGTTTATCTGATCAATCAGTTTTCCCTGCCCACCCTTTTTGCCTCCGTATAAGGCTAGAGGAATTGGAAATTCAGCAGCCCTGAGAGTCGGTGTGGAGAGAGGGGCGGGGCGGAGGCTTCACCTCCATGACCACGACGCGTCCTATCTCTCCGGTTTCGTAGGCAAGAAAACTGTCTCCAACAGCGGCCGCGCCTAATCAAAACAAGGCGTAAATATACCGTCAAATCCGCGCTTGCCACCTCTTCTCACCAAGAAGGTACGCGCGGTCGCGAGTAGTCCGGCGGCGGCCAGCGCTCAAGCTTCTGACAAAATTCCGAATGAATCACTGAAACACGTACTGCCCTTTACGTGTTTCTTGTTTCCATAAGTACTTTGCGGTCGCGTAAGTCACGCTCAAGCCTAAACGAGGACCGCTCGGGCGTCGTAACATGAGGTCGAGCAAGGGGTGCGCACTGAGTAAGGGCTGCGAAACGAAGGTCCGGGTCGGGCATCGGGTGTAGATAGGTACCGATGGGTAACAATCTAAGCGAACACCACTCTAAACCAAAAGCGCTCTCAACGATGGGATAGCTGGAGAGGAACACATAATTAATATTTTGGATATTTTGATTCGCTAGAAGATGGGAGAACTTAGCTTCTTCGTTAAGTAGCTTGATGATATCAACTACACAGCTACAAACGTAAGTGGGAGGCCTGGAGGCCTTGAGGGTTCCATCACTGATTAACGATTCCATCTCAATTGAACATCATCGATGTATTATTACACGCAACGCGGCGGCTCTCGTAGCATGGTGTTGAGCACATGTCTGCACATGAACGCTTGATATGAATTGCTGCACCAGCCCTTGTTGGTCGTTCTCGGAACGTCAAGACTTCGTCATACTCACGTACGGCCACGTTTAGAGTTAGATGGACGAAAGGAGAGGTCGGACAAAGAAATGAAAGTCTAAAATGACGATATCTCGGTAAACTTGTGGGAGAATGAATGTGAGTGGGAGTGCAGTATTGATAGCAAGGGCTTCGGGATCATGGGATGATGGATTCGGCGGGCTAGAACCGCTGCTGTGGGGTTTAATTGTAGTTAGGTGGGGTGGATGCATGTGCCGCGCGGACAAGAAATGTGCGAGACGAGAAAATTATTGTCTTCGGTGGACAAAAGCGCAGGAGGTTCCTGAGGCTTTGGGTTTGGGAAGCGGCAGAGACGTCGTCGTGTGTTCTCGCTTGAACAGTTTTGCCTTCTCCTAAGTCTGGATGCCATACATACCGAAGTGAGTACCCCAGTCGTAGTGGCGGTCGAGGATCCCAGGGATAGCGGAAGCAAACTTTGTGGCTATAACTAGAGTAGTCGAGTGTCAAAGCATGACAAGCAGCTGCCATAATCAGGGTGCTCTGCTGTGGAAGGTGGGTGTAAGTAAGTCCTCGATTTAAACAAAGAAATTGCCAAGATGGGACGATTCACCGGAGTGCGTGTGCGAGGATGGCAAATCCAACGATAGCTCGCAAGTGCAATTGTTATTCGGCGGAAATATGGTGCGGGATAAATCCGATGGTGCTGCAATGGCTGAGACGAGACGATAGTTGGATAATAGTAATTGATTTTGATTTTCCTTCCAAGGACAAGAGCGAGGGTTCGGATTCGTGGATTCAGAGTGGATACGGCCGAAAGATGATCTACAGCAGGGGCGAGGGGTCATGGGTGAGATAATCAATTCGAAGTGCCACCATATGATCTCGACTCTCGTCGAGTGATAAGATATTGCGGAGAAGACGTATAGACGTATATGGCGCCAAGTCAGTGGTGCACTTCGTTCTTGAACGTGCTGGAATGATGAACCATGTGTTGTAGGTGAGTGATAGTGTCGGACGCTGGATATCGCACGCGTTAACGGGCTCAGTTGAGGTAGCGCACACCAAGTAATGATGGTGTCTGTATGTACAGCCAACGTACAGCGTGTAGTCAGCGCTAGAACCTGTGCCCCGTCGCGTAAGTCCGCCACGCTCAGCAAGTTTGAAGGAGAAAGCTTGAGAACTCACGGTATGAATATCCTCATGCACATATTGGAGACCAATCTCGGAGAAAGCCTTCCGCAACGAGAGTTTGGCCCCAGACCTTGCATTTACACCAGGATGCTCCTTACTACGAGTTACCTGCTCTACCCCGGTGTGCCGATGTACATTTCCCCCTTAGCTGGTGAATATAGTGCTAATTGCAAAGATTGAACACGAACTCACAAATACATCCCTTCAAGCCAGTCGTCGACAGACGCAAGGGGTGGTGAATGGTACTACTAAGTACCTTTAGAAGAGACAGTCGCATTTCATAGGGGGCGAGAAGATTAGATTAGATCTGAGAAGACGTTGGTTGAATCAACAGACGCCCGTAAACTCTTGGTGTCGCGCCGTCGGTGTCGCGTCGAAATGAGTTCCAAAGGTGCCCCTTCCAATTGGGATCCCATTCTTCTCATATCGCAGGTCAGTACATCCTTCTATGTGCTGTGCTGGATATCTTGCGCTAAGCTAGGTCCGACAGATAGTCTCAATGCAATGCCTGCATTATCTTACCCTCGCAGTTCTGACGCCGCCTCTTCTTGCCGTCTTTGCTGAGCCTGTCTCACTCTCGTGGGTTGGCGGAGCAGCAAACATCGGGATGCTAATGGACTGGCGAGAGATGGCGGGGCGGCCAACAGCCATGGCGAGGGGAAGCAGCGTCCAAGGCGACGACCGTTGGCGATCGTACACCCAATGGGCTTGGAGTGGTGGTGAGCGCGTTGCCCACGGGTGGTCCGTGGATCGCTGGGACGGCAGTATCGACCCCATCAGAGGATGGGTAATTGCTGCTTGCTGGTTAGCTGCATGTGGCGCCGAGTACGTTCTTCTTTCACCATTCCTACTTCCTACTGAACGCGACCCTCTACACCCTGCTTTACCTAGTATTTATTACCTGTATACCCTAATCCGTCGACCTCGCCTGATCCTCGATTTCTCCCTGACATTGGTGTTCAATCACCTCGTGCTCACGACGTATTACTCCGCCGCTCTTCCGACCTCGTTGTTCTTTTGGGCGATTCTACTAATCGGAGCGCTGATTTCAGTCGTCTCCGCAGAGCAGTTGTGCGTGAAGCGAGAGATGTCGGAAGGTCTTAATGTTACTGCCGTCCAGGAGGAGGCTGAGGAGTTGATTACAGATGAAATGGAGCTGGGTTCCATGAGGCGGCGGGATTAGTTGTGAATATCCCCTTAGTAGCCACATTGATATATTATTGAGCGTATTCGGTCTTGAGAGGTTCATTGTACTCGATCGAATTATTGCAGTCTCCACCAATGGTAACACTGACCAACGAATAATGTTCGAACTACATTAAAAAAGATGAGCTCAGTGTCACAACGAAGGCCCAACCAAACCAGAGAGCATCGACAGTGTTGCAGATATCATTTATAGATACATACTAAGCACTAAGTATACAGTACTCCCATATTAATGCCTCCTCACCATGTACTTGAGCTCGAAGAGCCTACTCAACTCGCGCCACGCCTCCTTGGGGTGAGCGCCATGCCCGACCTCAAGCCCAACAACTGCCACCGCACTAAAGTCTGAAGAAGTGTCGGGGAGGACAAAGTTAGCTGGGGACAATAGCGAGCGAAGCAAGGAACCAATTGAAAAGCGATTAGGGCGACTATGATCACCGTGGATAGAGGGCAGGTACGCTGAGTGCGGGTGGAACGGGCAGCGGCGGTGACCAAGGGGAGGCTTCCGGGGATTCTGTGCTCTTCGGAAGAAGCGTCTTCTGACTTTAGGTTCGGCTGGGCGGAGGGAGAAGGGGTAGTCTTGGAGTAGGCAAAGCGCGACCAGGAGTTTTGGTACGAGTTCAGCAATCCCATTAGACCTGATGGAGTGCGTCCCAAAGGCTTCGCGCCCAATGGAAGTTGATGTGGCTCATCCTCCTCCTTCTAAGTTTTGCCGTGACATCAAGGTAAACCATTATCACACAATGAAGTGGTAAAGCGGGGAGCGGGGCAGATAAAGAAAGAGACGAGGGAAGAACAGCCTACGGATCTCGCATCTCGCGGCTTGCTACTTCGCCGTTTCCTGTCATTCCCCTTCGTTCTCCATTCTCGCTTCTCTCACCATGTTTTGTGTTTCGTCTCGGGAGTGCACGACGCGTGCTCGCTCACCCTAGGCATGTATGCAGGGCACGTCGCCGTCGCCGTTTTAGTGTTCCCCATTCGATCTCTCTCGTTCTCTTCGTTTGGCATGGTTTGGGGTCGTTTTCCTTCGTCCTGGCCGTTTCTCGTGGTTCCCTTCGTTTCCGCTTCGCTTTGGTTCAATATCGCTGGCCAATCGCTGACTTTCAGTGTGAGTAAGAAGGTAGATAAAAAAATGGGGCAAGGTGGGTTTGAGGGCCTGGATAGCTCGTTGGGATGTTGAGATTGCGGGTAGAGGTCGGCTTGGGGCGAGTGAACGAGTGCGCGAGGGCGAGGATGGGCGGGAAATGGGGATAGGAGGAACCTCCGAATCAGGCCATAAGCCCCGTGACCGTGAATAACTCCATCAGGGGCTTCGGTGGCATGAGTCGCTGCTGCACGACGAGCACATACGTTCGGCGTTGACTGAGCTCCTTCTATGTCAGACGGTTCACGGTGAGTCGTCCTGCACGGGTACGTTTGAGCTGTCTAATTGGACACTAGCCTTCGAGAATCTTGGAATGATGCCTTTACCGAAGCAGAAGCCCACTTTCGCAAGCTACTTTCGGCCAACGACTGGAAGCGGGTGCAGAGCCCCAGTGACAGCGCCTCGACGAGGAAGGGCAAGGCTCGAACCTATGCGGTTCCAGAACTCGCGGACGTAGCACTGTACAGGAAGGCGACAAAGTCCGGCCAAGATGTGTACCGCGTAGTGCTCGATATCCCCGTACCAGCAGGCGAAGTCCCGTCACTCGAGCCCTGGAAGGCCCTCCTCACCACCCCGGAGCTTCGGCAGGAATGGGATCCATCCGTGGAGGAGGCGCATCTAGTCGAGCTGCTGGATCAGAACACGCGGATTTCAAAGACCAACTTTACCCTGGGGTGGCCTGCAAAGTGAGTCTGTCGTACATCGTATCTGGTTGCTTACTTATGATTGCATTACAAGCCCGAGGGATGCTGTTACTATATCCCGGTCATTCCACGACGCCTCCACGTTCATTGACATCTCGACGTCGTTGCCCCGCTCTCCTGACGAGCCAGCCTACCTTCGCCCTTCACCTCCCTACGTGCGGTCCCACGTCTCCTGTCAGTGATATCTGCTGCTTCTTACAGACACTGGCTCATCTCTTTGCATAGTATTCGCTTGGTGTATACAGCATATCACCCCGCAGCCGCCTTCCGCAGAAGCGTCGTCGTCATCGTCGAAACGCCGGGACTCCTCAGGTCCGCGGATGCGCGCCACCTGCTTCTGGCAGCATGACCTCCGCGCAATGTGGAACTTCGGCGCGCCGTCAAGTCTCCCGCAGCAGCTGTGTACGATGACGCTTGGGCTGCTCAAGTCGATTAAGAAGCGCGGGGCTCGTATCGCGAAGCTGTCAGCTTTTGGGAACGGTGTCAGCATCGAGCGGATGCGGTTTCAGGTTGATAGGGAGGCTCTGACGATCGAGTACGCTATTGTACCGGAGGATGAGCAATCTGCGCCGCCGCAAGGATTAGACGAACTGCATGCGGCAAGAGAACAGCGACGACTGACTCGATCGCTGGAGTGTATTCTACCTTCGTCAGACGGCTGGGACGTCCAGTTGACTACGAAAGCGTCATCGGAGGATGTGGAAAGACTGCCTTGGTCAGTTCATGCCAGCAAGACTGCTTCGAACACAGATCCTGCGCTTCGCGACCAGATTCGACTTCGTTTCTCGCATGCACCTCTTATAGATGACCACTCAGTTCTCAAAGTCAAGATTGTACTTGAAGTATCAGGCCCATCGAGTGGGTTACGGCTTAACGGTTTACCTCAGCCAATCGAAGAAATTGAGGAACGGGACCCGTCCTCGTATATCACCCCGCAACCCATTCTGCGGGACGTTTCGAGCGCTACGGATCTCAGCATGAACGTGACGGCGTCCTCTACGCATACTAGTCAAAGCTCGATATCTACAACCGTCTCTCCTAGAGTATCGGGCGACCGACCAGCTGCTGCCGAAAAGTCCATCCTGTCCCGCGTCAAACGCAATTATATCTACTTTTCTTCGTTATTGCAGGAACCCGAAGCTAAGTGGCGCAGGAGTAAGTTCGCATTTTTCCTTCTTGTATACGCCGGGAAATGACGAAACGTTTTATGAAGCTACGGAAGGCCGTGGTGTGTCTATTACGCAGCTAGATTCCATTGACCCTACACTTGTGGTCTACCGCGCGGAAGCTACTTTTGTAGGAGTTGGGATATGGGATCTGTACGGCGCGCTGGTGTCGCCAGGTGCACGGTCGTACTGGGACAAGCAATACGAGGATGCTGCACTCCTGGAAGATGTAAATGAACTGACGGAGTTGTGGCATTTCAAGAGCAAACCTGCCTGGCCGGCAAAGTGAGTATGCTAATACACCATTACATTTTCAAAGGATGCCTCTAACTTGCTCGAAGTGGGCGCGATTGCGTCGTGCTCAAGACCGTCTATAAATCACCCACGGCTATCCACGTCTTCGCCTTTTCAGCAGATGAACCACACCTGTTTCCCAATATCCCGCCTGTGGACGCCAATATCATACGTACGCAGGTCGACTTGCAGGGTTGGGCCATAGAAGCGCTGTCCCCATCTACGACGCTTCTGACGCTGCTGGAACAATCTGACCCGAAAGGATGGACGAACAAGACATCTATTCCCAACCAGATGATAAATGCCTTGGCCGGCATCGGCGAATTCGCTATCAAATGCGGGGGCCCTCCCGTCCTTACGCGGTTGTCGGGCGCCAGGTCCATTGACTCGAGGTATGATCACGAGCGATTGAGCTTCCGACTTCAATACGAGCCGTCGAGGAAGCGGATTGGTGCGGAGAAGGGCGGTGATGCAGTGAATAGCGCTTCGCCAGAATGCGAGATTCGATGCGATGTCGATACGTGGGCGTCTTCGCTGGATGTGGTCGTCGATCCGCCGCCGCATTCCATCTCGTGTCTGCGGCGACACCGGCTTTCCGTAGAGGGTGGGGGGCTGTGGCTGACTTTGTCGCATGATGCGATGCCGGTTGATGATGAACGACTTTTGGTTATCGTTCGCAAAGGGCCGGGGAAGGAGAAGGGCGTGGTAATGGTCAACGGCGCGAAGATCAACGTGGATGTGGATGAGCTTACGGAAGACGAGATCAAGGCTTTGGGGAAGAAGAAGCGCGTCAAGCCTACACGCGTACCGCTCGATCAGCCCCCCGTAATGGGTGTCATTCGAAATCGCCGTGCGGAGTGGGACGCAAACTCTGAGACGACGCCTCCTGAGGGTAGTAGCCCCACCTCGTCGGACTGGGCGTCCGCGCCGAAAATTTCGAGTCCTCTAGCAAGGTTCCTCAGCTATGCAGTAGAGCAAGCGACAGCTACGACACATCAATATGTCTCTGCTATCGCGCCCACGAGTACCTACGCCGACAACGCTGTACCGTCCTCGTCCAAGATGCCTATGCAATACGCTTTGGATGCGCTCGCGTGGATACAGGACTCCCATTCTAGGTCCAATGATGACTGGACGCTCGTCAGCGACAAAGGCATCACGATTCGCAAACGCATGGCGCCCGAGATATCGCCCACAATCCCCGTTCACAAGGGCGAAAAAGTCATCGAAGGCGTCTGCGCCGAAGAGTTGTACCCAATTATCAACTCCTCTGATTGTCGGAAGAAGTGGGATGACCGCTTTGATTCGGTGCATACTCTGGAATCGTTCGGGGCGCAAGCGAATACTGCGTTTGCGACGTACAAGGCGGGATTCCCGTTTAGGGATCGAGGGTTCTATCTCGCGTCGGTCATGTCCCGTTCTACTCTACCTTCTCTCTCTCGTCGGTCCACGACGGATGTGAATGAGGCATCGAACGGGACCAAGAACGCGATATTCTGCGTCTCTGCCTCGTTCAGCCCGCAATCAGTTGCTGGATTCAGCGCTGCAAAGTTTAATTCGTACACATTGCCTATCGGCCGTGTGTTCATCGACGCATGGGTGCTTGAAACGCTCGACCCATATACGAAGGAAAACTACGCTATACCGTCAACGAGATGCACGAGAATCACGGCGGTGGATTTTGCGGGGGCGATTCCCGTCGCTGTGAATTCGATGGTCAACGCGATGTTACCGAGAAATATCCTTTCGTTGGAGGCCTACGTTAAAGCTTCGACGGTCTGGCCTATAACACGGCTGCCTTCTCCCGGGTTCATTGTGACCGACCGGAAGCCAGACGATCTAATAGCGGGCCTCAGCGTGTCGTCGAGTTCATGGAAGCTACGCAAGCGGGATGAAATCAGGACGCTTCTGGATACGTCGTACACTGCGGCCTCGAGGGAGTACAAGAGTCTAATTACGATCAACCTCGCGCAGCATCATTCACCCAGGTCGCCCACTGTGAAGCCCGATTCCAGCCACCTTCGCTCTCCTCCTTCCATGGCTTTGGAGGCCTCCGACCCGACTACGTATCAGAAACTCTTCCCTGAGGACGAGGCGCATGAGCCAGAGACAATTTCAAGAGGCAACGGTTCTCCCGATTCGGGCTCGAGGACGGGAAGCGTTAGGACTAAGACTCCACCTGAATTAACGACTCCCTCTGCGATACGGCACGCAAAGACGTTTTCGGTATCCACTCCCCCAAGTACATCTACCTCCTCTCTACCCTCTAAATCTCCATCCCCAAAACCACTCTCCCCTCCGCCTAGCACGACTTCCTCTCGCCTGACCGTCCGAGGAAGGACGTCTACGTCAGCGTTTACAGTTAAGGGCGAAGTCCGGCCTCCTGCTGATATCTTAGCTGGGGAAATCATTGTCGACTCGAAATTATACCCTGAAGGGTACTCCGTCAATTTTCAGTCGCGGATACATGCGAAAGGGGAGGTTATAAGTCTCGATGATTTTTACACTACGTCCTCTCCTTCCCCTTCCCCTTCCTCTCCATCGCCATCACCTGCATCACCACCACCACCGCCACCATCAGACCTCCCACTCATCGTTTCGGTATACACGCTCCCTCCATCACCACTGCACCCATCTACGTTGACCGATGACCCTTCTTCTTCTCAACCTCGACATCTTGTTAGGTTCACCCTCCCCACGGCGAAGTACGAGATGCAAGTGAGCACCGTTATCGACCCGCTGACTGGGGAAGTGCGCGAGGCGAAGGAAGTTCCTGAGTGGCTCGCCCGGCTCAGGCAAGGCGATATAGCGGTGGTGTCCTTTGGTATAAAGCCCTTGTCGGCGAATTCTACCATCGTTCAAAAGACACCCGCTGTTAGTCACGAGAAGAGTAAGGTCGAGGTCGACGGCGTTGGCGTTCCCGTCTTGGATGAGATGGCGTCTCTTCGGAGTATTGGACGGGACGATCTTTTGGATGATAGAACCGGCAAGACATGTCTCTTGGTTAGGTAAGTAATTGTTCAGTGTCTGGCCTGGTTTCCTGACCGATGGATATGCAACAGAGTACCTGCTGATGCCGAATCGCTAACGCTTCCTCCTGAGTTCCAGTCGCCGATAGCTGTGGCCTCGCGATTCTTGGATGACGTTGTATCGAATGCAACGTCTCCCATGAGCGCCGACGGTTCTGCGCCTTTGACACCCTCCACGGAAGATACCAGCAAACTGGAAGGTGATGGAAGCGGCAATGTGACTGAGGTGCGCCGTTTCACTCCAGAGCTACCTTTTTGTTGTCTTACGGTAGAACAGAAGGAGGAGGATGAGCCACAGCAACTCCAGTCAGGCGCGAAGCCTTTGGGACGCACGCCCTCGGGTCTCATGGGATTCCTGAACTCGTATCAGAACCCCTGGTCGCGCTTTGCCTACTCCAAGACAACTCCTACCTCCTCCGCGCAGCCGACCCCCAAATCAGAAGACGCTCCTTCCGAAGAGCACAGAATTCCAGGAGGCCTCCCCTTGGCTACCACGACCGCCCGACCCACCCGCGCCCAGCGGACCTACCCTCTATCCACGGTGATCATAGTTGCCTTAATCGCTTTTTTAATTGGTTCTTTGCTTCGTTCATTGTTGTCTCCAGCCGACTTTGTCCTTGTCCCCGACACTTCTTCGGATTTCAGTGCGGTGCCAGTTGTTGGGCCCGAGATCGGGCATGGTGCCCACCCCAAGGAGGCGTGGCGTGAGCTGAGGAGGCTGTTCGAGCTCAAGTACATATTCGGGGGCTGGGATTTCCAGATTGCTATGGTGAGGAGACATTAATACTGTATACTTAGTATATCTATATATAATATCTGCAATGCTGTCGACGCTATCTCGTTTGGATGCCTTGTTGTGATATTGAGCTCCTATTCAACAGTCCCAGCATTACTCACCGCACCCGTTGATGTGGACTACGATAGATTAATGAAGCGTGAATAACTTATGCAGGCTTAGTGGTCAGAACCGCAAGTGGTTCTCTTCAGAATTGGTCTAATCTTGTTGCCCTATGAGTTGCGACCAATCCTAATCATCTTTGGGACTACTGAACTCATTCAACTTTGGCAGATCAGTACGGAGCCTTCTCAAGGCTATCCATGCAACTGTGGCCCAGCAAATGCAACCAGGCTCCAGCCGAATCCATGCAAGCTTAGACGAATACGGACATATCGCTAAACAACGAGCAAGGCGCTCAAGCAGACACTGTGGCCTAGATTTTGGGCATTGACATTCCCGCGATGGAGGATCATCATGATGCTGCGCCGTCGCATCGTTGCGGAATACTCTCAAGGTTACCTCGAGGAAGCTCACTATAACTCCTTGATACTCCCAAACAACTGTTTGTTGCCGTACCTTCAATCATCCTAGTAAAACTATTAGCACAGAAAAAGTCAGACGTTGAGTGAGCCTGGTCGCCCGAGATGGCCTGTAGTGTGAGTAAAAATGCATCAAGCGAGAATTGAACTCGCGGCGGGTCGATATACAACATGGCAACGACCCAGGTTACCACTACCCCATTGATGCCTTAGTACATCGTGACGTCTGAGCATAGACAGTGGCCTTGAGCCAGCGAATCCAGTATGCGCCTCATACTTTGAGATTGACTACAGTACAATGAGTCCGAAAGCTTGAGGATTAACTAGGGACAAGACTTATTCGGATCAATCAAAGCTGGTATCCGTCGGATACTCCCTTCGAGCACATTACGATGACTGGTTTTACAACGTCGCGCAGCGATAAAGTGATGAGGAGAAATCAATGCCGTTCTTGCTTCTCCTCATGCGAATCGGGGTCCACTGGCTGCAATCATAAAGGTGATGAACGGATACACGGCGCGAACACAATTAATGGGACGTACTTCGCGTACTTCGATTAGTCCAGCGGACGAGCCGTTCGGGGCCGATCCGTTTAGCACGCCGTTTAACCGGGGAACATGGTGGGAGTCCCGCAGTCCATTCGTAGGTAACGCTAGACCCTCGGGCGCAGGGGAATGAACGTCTCGCGGCGGGAGCTGGATGTCTGCGTGAGAAGAGGAGTGGCTCGTTCGGTATTCCATCTGCGAGGGCGCCATTGCGATTGCTAGTGTGTCGAGCAGTAAACTGAAAGAGCGGTCAGCGGCCTGGCAGGAGATCCTGAGTGTCTGGCGGCGTACTCGTTCTCAGCCTGCAGCTGCCTCTCTTTCTCGCTCGCTATCTCCAGTTCACGGCCGAATACTTCACGTTTCTGATGGTACGGTGAGCCTGAACTGATGCAAGGGCTACGCTGACGACGTACCGCATTGACATGCTCGTATCTCTCCCTCATTGCCTGGAACCTAGGTAGAACCTCCCATTAGCTCGCTACATCGCGTACATCAAGCAGCTCTAGGTGCGCACTTCTCCTTGTACCGAGTCGTTGCCCCCCGATGTGATGCGTGCTGTTCAGAACCGGGCAATGTGACTTCTCGTCAATAGGTGGCAAGCAGGGGATCGTACATGTTGGTGCGATTTGTGGGGCTTTGACATACGAGTGTCTTCTTGGGGCCGGTCGTACTGAGCGTCGAACACACGGGATGCATTCTGGTCGACACGAGAGGAACTTGAGATGGCGTCCATTAACCAAGAAGAGAGAGCACAGCCACAATCTCGCGGACCCTAAAATCACTAGGTTCGCGAAAGATTCCTGCTATCTTGATAACTCTCGCTTTCCATCCAAACTATGAGTTTTATAGTAGGACGGTATACAAGGGCGGTACAGGACGGATGACCGCGAAATATGTAAGTACAGGAGCAAGGAAGAAGCACGGAAAAATCGTTCCAAAGGTACGTCATAGTTGAAAGTACAACGAAGAAAGCCATTGTGTGCGGACTAACGGATACGGCGCACTGGGGAGGGAAGGGGTGGGAAGTAGTTCGATGAAGCCTCTGGCCCCCTTCGAACGCCTCTCGGGTCAGGGTGTAGGTTGTCCTATGATAGCCCTCCGCCCATGGCGTCGTCCCCGTTGAACCACTGCCCAAAGTTCCTCTCAAAATTGATGTCTCCATCTGGCCGGAATATGCTCGTATCGAAATCTTCCAGCGTGTTTGCCACGCTGTTGATAAAGTCCGTACTAAAGAGATCCGTGGTGATAGCCACTCCACCGCCATTCATGGATAGCATGGACGACGGCGAGGGGGCGGTCATTGGGTTGTTTGGCGTTGATGGGGGCAGGAGTCCGTTGTTCATACCGGCTCCAGGCGCTGGCGTTGACGGAGCAGTACCCGTTGCAGTCGGCGTCTGTCTCCCAAGAGCTTGGTTGAACTGGGGCGTCCCCGAGCCGCAGGGTCCGCCAAAGTTGAAGGGCGAGTCAGCGTTCGCGGCGGAGGACACGTCGTTACCGGGCATGGGCTGCTTGTGTATGTTTTGCATATTGTGTCGGTATGGAATTTCAGTCGAGACCATCTGAGGATTCCGCATCCCCCCCGCTTAAGGGTGGCTCATTCCGGGGCTCATCATCATATTGCCCATCGGGCCACCAACCATTCCTTGACCAAAAGGGCCGTTGACACCCATTGGTGGGCCGCCCATCATCGGACCACCCATCGGGTTCGGACGCATGATATTCATTGGTGGTTGTTGCTGCTGAGGATTCATAGAGGGAGGGCTCATTCCGGGGCTCATTATCATATTGCCCATCGGGCCACTAGCCATTCCTCGACCAAAAGGGCCGTTGAAACCCATTGGTGGACCTGGCATACCGCCCCCATCCATCGGGCCGCCCATCGGGTTCGGACGCATGATGTTCATTGGTGGTTGCTGAGGATTCATAAATGGGGTACTGCTTAACCAGCCGAGTCCACCAGGTTGGTGATTCGGCCTACCGCCAGGCTGCTGCTGTTGATACATAGGATGCTCGAGCGTTGGCGAGTGCTGTGCTTGTTTCACACTTCGTGGTGAAGACTGGCTATCATTTTTCCCAGGAAGAGTTCCATCCTGCAACGGAGTTGATATGTTGGTTTACACGCGTATTACGAGTGATGTATACTGCACCTCTTCACCAGGAAACGTGCCGTTTCGATTTTCAGCGCATTGACCCGGCTGCGGGCCGGATAAATCAGCAGCAGTGTTCACGCCTGCTTGCTCCCTCTTCGCTCGATGGAGATTTACAAGCTTTATCTGTCGTCGAGTCGTCAACATGGAGCACAACGTACGCCAAATAGCCTAGGGATCGCACCTTGTCTTGATCTGACAACGGCTGGTTGGTGTCTGGAATCCCTATCTCGGACTTGTATTGCTTCAACATCGTAAGCGGAATCTGGGCAAACTCAGCCTGCATGGCCTGATTATCCATACCATCCATGCCCATATTCGCAGGTATCCCTGGAACGAGATGGTCACCGGCGGTGTCACCTGTTTGGGGGAGTCGACTGTCACTAGGAACGTTGTCCGGAGTGATGTGCACCACACGCTTCATCCTGAATCACGGTGGATGAGTTAGAAATCGAATCATCTTTGATTCACTGACATGTCCACCAGGAGCGGTAAGTCATCAGCTGGCTCCATAGTAGACATATTGGTAACTTGACGAGCGTCCTCGTCGGTGAGAACATGTACCGCAGAATTTAACCCGCCCGCGTTACGCTTGCATTGGGATAATCAAGCGAGTCTGTAAGTGTAGCAAAGATCGCACCATAATCAGTGACTTACGTCGGAAATTGAGCTACGCTGCTCTCGGATGTCGAAGCTGTTCCCTTGCAAACCCTTCATGATGCCTTTGCGAATTGGAGTTTGCTGGTCAGGGCTCAAGCGAGACGTTGCTGCACAATAGGAAGCTGAGCTGGGGTTGAAGGTAGGGTGTATGGTTAGTCGATATCGATTGTACCTCCTCATATAGTGAGCGCTGAAGTTTGCTGTCCAAGTAGTGAGACTCCATCGCTGGATCTTTCCGGGCCTCAAGCTCAAGAGCCTAAAGTTAAGAATTTCGCTCATCTAAGCTCGTTGATAGGCAGCTGACGAGAGGTCCTCCCGGGCGATCGTAGGGACCATCTACTTACGCCACACTAGGGTGATACGTAGACAGACTCCTTTCCCGCAATCCAGGAGTTGATCGCGCCGAGCTCTAAAGAGAACACGAGGGTCAGTCAGCGAAGGGCATGATGATTTTCGAACTTGCCTCACATCTCCACGTCGAACCAAGCACCACTCAAGGAAATGGCGGAAACCGCGAAACAATGCTGGATACAGGCTGAGTGGGTCGAGTTGACTCCTCCGCATGCTGCATGTTGGCAAGCAGCAGATCCATCTGTACAGCTGTCCGTGAATACAACGGATGATTAGCTCTGGGCGAAGTTTATTCGTCGTCGTCCAAACCAACTCGAACCTAGCAAAAGTTTGAACTCCGTAAACTAAGATTGAGCAAGTCACAAACTACTCGTCAATTGGCATTTACCCGGACCTAGACCAAGTTCAGCACCACACACAGATAAGCCCCATGCTACATGCTCTCACATGTGTTGCATAGGTAGAGCCAATTGTCTTTGGCTCTGACTTGCTGGAACTTCGAACTGCAAGATCGACTCCGAGTCATTCCGCGAACGTATGAGCAAGTCTTCGACGATGACGCTGGGATGCCATTTTTAGCTACGACCGACCGACCCCATGATGGCCCAGAACCCGAGCTTCAGATCACCACCCACAGGGTTCTCCAGGGCACGAAACTTAAATGTTTGAATCTTTAATTTCCAGTACTACATAGCACCGTGGATATGGCAATGATTCCTCCGCGACCATGCTCAAGCTTCGGTTGGGCTTCGCGGCAGGTCAGACCATAGCTCAAGCGAACGTGCATGAAATTTGGAGATTTACCGACTCCGAGAACACTATTTGAACTCGTGTCTCCAAGAATTGTATCGTCAACAACCCAGACCACTGCAGTGTAACCAACGATGACGGACAGTACCAAACCCCAAATCGCACTGGTGGGTTCCTATTCCGACGCCTTCGTGAAGGCTTTGGGAGACGATAACTTTGACGTCGAGCAATGCGATTCAGTCCCCAACGTAAGTCGTTTCAGGCAGCGCAATATTCACCTCAGGCTAAACGTGACGGCAGCCCGCGACGAGGACATCGAGCCTCGCAGCGCTTGCTCTCAAGGGCGAGGAGTACACTCTCTCCGAAAGCGACATTACATTGATGCTGCCTGCCAAGACGGTCCTTATTTTCTTTGGGCCTACATCGACGCTCCTGGAGACCGTTCAAAGCGCCACCAACACACCTATCGACATCCCAAGTCTCGAACTAGTCGATGGCTTGCCGCTCCTCGTGTACATGTGAGTGTTGGAGTAAGCTATATTGATATGTCGACCTTCACGGCGATACAGGGTTGGTGGCATGGTCAACATCGCTACCAGTATTGTTCCCAGCGATGCTCAGGTCCTTCCGCTAGTACAAAGTGCTCTCAAAGGAAACAGTGAGACTGTGGCGACGGATGGATATCAACTACAATTGCCTCCAACCGATCCCGTTGAACAAGCCGTAATGTCCATCGATAACGCTGTTACCGAAGCGCAGAGCGACAGGGCCTATGTATCCACCCTTGATCCACCGATCGGAACTATGGGTTTTAAGAAGTAAGTGTGGGTTCTCCCGTTTGATCTAGCCTTACAACCGCAGTATAGGGGTACCCTGTCTAATTTCGCGAACATTTCGATCAACCGGCTTGCCTGGAGTCCAGCGGGGATCTATATGGCTGCGGCTCCTACATCCAGTATTCAGAGTTATACCTTGAAGTGGTACACGGATGTGTACTCGTACGCAACGGGCGCCGACTGTAGGAATAAAACCCCCACACAGTTCGCTAACGAGGGTGGTGTCGTGTACACCGTTGTCATCGATCGTGGCAACTTGCGACGCTCCCCGGATAGTGCGCCACGATATTGGGGACCTGAGCGGGGGTATTGTGCCTACTACTTCGTCGATCACAACATGACAACCCACCGTGCTGGCTCATCGCTAAATGTGCATACCTTCCAACCGCAAGGTCCAGACTCGCAGAATGAAAGCAAGATTGGCTGTAGGTGCCTTGTTGTAGTCACATCCTGCTGTGTTGTTGAACGTTCTACAGACAACATCAGCTATGAACAGGATATGCAGATGTTAAATAACAACGGACATTCAACATTCACATTCAAAGCCAAGTATATGAACGGGTTTGTCTTAGATCAATTTCAGCTACACGACAGCCTAGGGAATTCAGGCGTGGAGTTTTCGGTTGATTACAACGGCTACTATGTGCGCACCTATCACCGTCGAATTACAGTGATTTTACTGACCTTTGTGTGGCCTTTGTGTATTCAGGACTATTGGGCTGACCCGAATTTCGCCACCAAGCAATGGTGGAACCCTGGTGTCTACGAGAAACTCCCGAAATCCGGACGTTGGGCTGTTCGCGTTGGTCACTTTTCACTTACAATGCTGCCAGCTACCTGACCCGATCTCAAGGATGGTTTGCCGGCCGACAATATGCCTATCAATGCGTTAACTGTCTTCTCGTCGAGTGTTGGACAACACAGTATAAGTGTGTAGCCCCATGTTGCTTCCCAGGCCGTGATCTGATTGAAAGCACCCTCACAGCTTCCGAATTCTCTGCAGACATCAGAGCGTTCAAGTCTAATTACTGGGATACCAGTAGTGATCATCATAAGCCTGGTGAAGTTTCTAATTCTGACGGGAACGCACCTGTGAGTTACTTCGACCATGCAATTATCTGCGGGGGCTGATAATGGATGGTAGACCCATTTCCAGACAACCGGGATCTCTGAAAAAAGGACGTGGAATCGCGCGTTGTATTTGACCTGGACCTCTTGAAGAGGCTACGAATACAATTCAAGCACTGCATTCCTTGAGGATGAATGAGTAGTTACTAGTAGGCGAACAATGTCCATAACAGCAAATCTTGTCACTTTGCAAGGCTGTGATATAGCGTGGTAGTCCTCTTGAATTTTAGAGAGTTTCTCAGACCCCAACGAAGGCACTACCCCTGTGTCGCAGTGTCTTGGTAATCTGTGAAGGAGACAAAGCTTAGCGTCGGTACTATCATGAGTCGACTCGCCTCTTTTCGTGGGCCGTCTGCACCATCACCATCGCCAGTGCCAAACCCCCAATCGCCGTCGAACAAGAAGAAATCACGACGCTCCGACGCCCTCACCGACTCGTCTAGTCTCCAAACACTCTCGTCCCCCTCCCGATCCGCAACAGAATCCACATTCCACCGCAAAACTCGTGCCTATCTGTTAGAGTTCAAAGCCATAGCGAACAGTTGGGATGACCTGGTGCTGATAGACGGTGTAAGAGCGGCGAAGCACTTGGTTGATGCTAGGACCGAACTTGAGTGAGTTGATGGATTAGTTTCTGTGTTCACGAAGGCACTCAAGCTTAAGCGACGAAGAAATTCGATCTCGATAGCTCCAGAACGGCGGCCCCGCTATCATTTGGTAGGCGAGAAACTTGCGCTTGCGGAGAACAAGATCACAGAGCTTGAGAGTATCATCGCTACTTTGGTATGTACTCGCTGTATACATAGTGCTTGTGATCCACTCGTCTAACACTGAAGAATAGGAAAAACACTTCCGGAGGATGAACAATATCATCGACGGCTTGGAGGCACTCTATTTCGAAGCGACGAAGGCAAAGGGATTTCAATGGGCCGCGAAGGAGCCACTTTGGACTACATGGTCCCTCGAGAAATTTGGTACGCACACCGACAGCTTCTTCCTTCACCCCTCCCAGCTTATTTATGAATGCTACTTGCTGCTGCAGTCGTCTCCATCCCTTCGGTGCTCCCGGCGTACAACCGATCGCTTCACGAATGCAGGACCATTGTCAATACTCTTCGATCACACGTGGCGACATTCGAGGTGTCCAGAGATGCTATCGCTAGATGGGTGGAGCAGCCGTGGCTGGAAGAGTTTGGGTGGGACGCGAACTGGGAGGAGTTGTGCGCGGCTGAGGTAGAGAAGTGGGATCCATAATCGGGCCTGAGTTCTCCTTCAACGTTCAGATCTCTTTGAACGTTGGCCCCAAAGCAGGAAAGTTTCTTCGCCGACGGAAGTAATTCGACGAAAAGGTACCATTGCAGGGTCTACTCGGCTAACATATAAATGGACGCGAACGATAGTCTCGTACATTTCTTTTTTGACCACCAATCACCCACTGTCCCTACTTGCCCCATCGCTCATTCCCCACAATGGAATCTGCGCGTTCCCCGATCCCTTCTTATCTATGGGTAGCTCCCTACATACTTTCCTTCTCTGCGCTCCTCATGACCTCCCAACCTCTGCGCGCCGCGATGTTCGTCCCAATTGCCGGCATCCTCCTCCACATCACTACCCTCAGGATCGCGCCCTCCGAACACGCCATGGCGTGTGCGCTCACACAACTAACTTTACAGATGCTCGATTTCCTCATCCTGACTGACTCGCATTCGGAGCTGCGTTTGGCCGATCAAGTCAAAGATACAGACCAACTTCCCCTTTACGAACGCGTTAAATGGGCCCTGCGGTTGATGACGAGCCCGCGCCTCGTTGGTTGGGTGAATGAACCGAAGAATGGCATTCCTCCACGCCCCACTGATACGTCGAGGCTGCGTTTTGCCCTGAAACAGCTTGCGTACCTTGGCCTCAACCTCCTCGTCCTCAACATCGCGGACATCACTATGACTCTGCGCTCTCAGTGGCAATCCGTTCATGAACTAGGGGTAGCAGGCACGTGGGCTTTGCGGTCTGTCTATGCCCTTCAGCAAGGTCTGTTGACGTGGATGGGGATCAAGCTCTCGCATCATATCTGGATAATGCTGGTGCTGGCTACTGGGAGGTGGATGCCCAATGACCTTCCACCACTGTTCTCGAACCCAGGAAACGCGATTACTTTGCGCAAGTTTTGGGGGTGTGTATTTGCCGTTTTTCTCATCCTTCTCGCGTATTCATCTCATATTTCTAGACGAACATGGCACCAGATGCTTCGAAGAGTGCGTTCATAGTCATAAATCACGCTTACTTGCTGACGCGTGTGATCTCTGTAGGTCATAACATCACCCAGCGCCTTCGTCGCCAACACCCTCCTTAACCTCCCGCGACACGGCAAACTCTCCAGATACACGCAGCTCTACCTCGCGTTCTTCTTTTCCGGACTCATCCACGCCTGGCCCGAATACATGCTGTTCGGGCATTTCGGCGGGAGCATGCGGTTCTTTCTCCTACAGGCGCTGGCGATACACTGCGAGGATACGTCGATTTCTCTCGCCGGCGGGATGGGCGTGAAGCAGTCGAAGATGTGGGAGATTGCTGGGTACATTTGGGTGTGGCAGTGGTTTACTTGGTGCATTCCCGCGTGGGTAGGCCCTCTGCTCGAGAGTGGGGTCCCAGGCGCGAAGGTGGAGATCATACAAGGATTGTGTGCGTATCATAGTAAGGGGTGCTACCTCCCTGCGTAGGAGGGGATCAACCAGCGACGACGCAGCTGAGCGCTGATAGAATCGCGCTGATTCTCAGTTACTAACGGTTTATCAAGCAATGCCGCGCTGTTTAATTTTTGGTATCAAGACCAGCAATCATCCCGCGACCACACCGAAGCTTCCGTCGAAATTCGTACCATGGCCCAACTATGAATCAAATGAAAAGGCCTGAAGCCAAAATGCGGCGACTGATGCTTCACTCAATCGCGGGCTGCCTGTACGGGGCGTTGCCTACGAGGAAAGGCCAGTGTTCAAGGATACAAGTTCACGCATTTCCCTTTCTATCCAAACTATGAGTTGATAAGATAGTATACATGGGCGGTAGCATTATAGGAAAGCAGTGACGACATGGAGACGAAAACAAAGGGAGGGGAATAAAATATATGGTAGAAAAAAGAAGGCGAGTAGATGAGTAACTGAAATCAAGCAATATAAATGACTACTGGCCAAATGGCATGAAATATGGAAGTGCGTGTAGAAAGACAAGAATGGGCGGTGGGTGTCTGGGGTAGAAGGGCGGAATAGACTCCTTAGGCCTCTACTTCCAAGTTCAACGTTGTCAACCACCATGGCAAGTATCAGTCTCAAAACTATCGAAGCCTGCGACGAGAGGCGCATGCGCCACACACCATTAAGCACCAATTCCAATGCATATTCGACGTACACGAGCACGAAGGATCTCCCTCCGGAAAATCAAGTAACGAGGCAACGAAAACAAGATGAACTTAAGGGGATCATCTCGCACGAGTTACGAGATGCAACTTTCGAGGGCAACTGGGTACGAGAGGCGTTCTTCCCAGCATCAGGTGGCATTGATAAGGTGGTATTCGATGGGCTGCGAGGAAAGGAGTGGACGACAAACGTCGGCACCGACGGATTTGCGCTCCTAAATTGGTCAGAAGCCGGAAAAGGACACGAGCGATTATTCTACGAACCACTGGTGAAGTTGTTCAATACGATTATCGATAAATTCAAGGCCCTGCGCCCCAGCCAATACCAGAAATCCTATTTCAGAGATGTTCGTTTTGCCATCTACGACCGAGTTTTGCGAGGCTCTATCGACAGCGAAGCTCCTTTGAAACCGGATTTCGTAGCACTCGATGGCATCCTTGGCACTGATGTTCGCCTATATTGGTACCAGACGCTGATTGTTGGTGATGTCGAAGGCCATTGGGGCGACCTCGTTGCTCAAGCCGGAACTTATGCTCGATGCCTTTTCGCGGCGACGGAACATCGCATTTTCATCCCGATGTTCCTCTTTTGCCAGGACGATCTTTCGTTTCGAGTATGCCTGTATCACCGCGGTGGATTATTAGCAACCACCCCCATGGCTCTCGCCACCAAGGCCGGCTTTCGCGAAGTTGTTGCCACTATCGTTGGTATATGGCAATGGGAGACACTCTCTCAAGCCGGGTATGACCCTTGCATGACCCATTCCCATATCTCACTCAATCACGCCCAGTACCGTATCACCCAGGTTCTTTGCCGTCGGCAGGCCATCCGGGGTCGGGGCACGGGCGTTTTCGCAGTCAAGCTGGACAAGGAGCTTGGACGACCTTCGCGATCCCGGCTCCGTCGTTTTCTCCCAGAATTTACGAAGGAGCTACTGGAGAAAGTCGACCTCCGCGCATGGTCGCGACTGAACCCTTATGACGACTTGGAGGCGTGCAACCCCACTGCGACGAAGCCACTGAATGTCAAGTTGCCCGAATCTTTTATCGTAAAATGCTCCCATCAACCCGCTGGCCGCGATAAGGAAGAGGATATTTTCAGATCTGTTCAAGGCTACATTGGCATCCCTGATATTTTGATTGGGTATGAAGCACAGCAATTTCACACTTCGGAGAATGTCCCCGAATTCTGGCCTATCAAAATTCGCAAGAATAATGAAGACGCTATGAACCCACCTGATGAGGGGACGGCCACTCTTATATCTGACTCCACGGCTCAAGCCTTTGAGGTTCGATGCCATCGTCATCTAGTTATAGAAACAATGGGACACCCGCTAGATGAGACTTTGGGCCCTCAGAAACTTGCGCGGGCTCTCCAGCACGCCGCGATGGGTGAGTTTCTCTTATTACCTTGCGCACGCTAATATCATTCCTTCCCCCAATCAGGGCATTGTGCCTTGTTCACTCAAGGTCGTTACCTCCATCGTGATGTCAGTAATGGCAACATCATTGTTTTAGACGAACCCGTAACCCGACGAATACCTGATCTGTGAGTTATGGATCGACCTTTACGCATGGCACATGGACGCTAAGAAATGGCCTAGTTTAACTTCTGTAATACAAAGCCAGGACTGCGTCGCGTTCCTCATCGATGGTGATGGGGCTAAAAGATGGGGCAGTGCCGAGCAATCTTCGCATCGTTTCGTCAGTTCCTGTCCTTCGAGGTTGTGACAAGAGCTCTACTCACGATGTCTCAGGGTACGTTACCCTTCCTCTCCCTACGCATTTCGACGGAATGGGCCTCGGGCGGGCAAGCATCTCATACGCCCATCGACGATTTGGAGTCTTTTGCATGGGTACTCCTTTACGAACTACTTCACTGGGCACCGAGCAGGACGCAGTCGGAAACAAGATGGTGGAAGCTTCTCAACGCCGATGGAGTCTCGCATATGCCCTTCTCGAAACGATCCATTCTGTACGAATGGCAGGTTGAAGGGCCCAAGCTATCCCCCTACCTTTCCTGCTGTGAGAAGTTGCTGGAGAAGTGGTTCAACTGTGTGCAATCGTGGTCAAAGAAGTGCCAGAACCTCATGGACACGGGGGTTGCCTTAGATTCCGAAGATCTGATGGGACTTTTTGGCGAGGCGTACAAAGAGTTCATTGGGATTGTCGATACTCAGATTCCTCTCATGCGAATTCCGTAAGTAGCCAGACGAAGTTCGCTCTTGTATGCGCAATGCGGTATATCAGCCTTTCTTCATGCTCATCTTTGTCAATTCGTGGCGACCTGATCAACCGTCTCTCGTCCGCGCTTTTCTCCGCACCTCTGCCCGCCTTACATATCTGCATGTGTTTGGGAATGTAAATGAGCACTACCATAACTCAACGCAGACACTGTAGGGGTACTATCGTGTCCTTTCCTTCGACGTCGACTCGTTGACTTTCCATCCAAACTATGAGTTAATAAGACAGTATACATGGGCGGTAGCATTATAGTAAAGCAGTGACGACATGGAGACGAAAACAAGGGGAGGGGAATAAGATATACGGTGGAAAAAAGGCAAGTAAATGAGTAACTGAAATCAAGCAATATAAACGACTACTGGCCAAATGGCGTGAAATATGTAAGTGCGTGTAAAAGGACAAGAATGGGCGGTGGGGGGCCTGGGGTAGATGGGGTGGAATAGAGCGGATAGGAAGAACAGCAGAAGGGGAGCACCGAAGGGGAACAGGAAACTATCTACGGTAGGCATCGATCCAAAGATACATCATGGTTAGAAAGCACAATGAAAAAAGCCATTTTGTACGGACGAATAAATACGCGTCGATACGCACTGCGCACTGGGGAAAGAGTGTTACGTGAAAAAAAAACAAGCAAGTGTCACTTCCACAGGCAGGCAGGCCCCTAGATCTCGTCTTCCGCGCGTTGTCCTCTCACTCACAGATTTCCTCGCCTCTCATCTCCCGCATCCCACCCGCATGGCGAGGCGTGAAGCACTCTATGATAGTCCTCCGCCCATGGCGTCGTCCCCGTTGAACCACTGCCCAAAGTCCCGCTCAAAATTGATGTCTCCATCTGGCCGGAATATGCTCGTATCGAAATCCTCCAGCGTGTTTGCCACGCTGTTGATAAAGTCCGTACTGAAGAGATCCGTGGTGATAGCCGCTCCACCGCCATTCATGGATAGCATGGACGACGGCGAGGGAGCAGTCATGGGGTTGTTGTTTGGCGTTGATGGGGGAGGGGGTCCGTTGTTCATACCGGCTCCAGGCGCTGGCGTTGGCGGAGCAGTACCCGTCGCAGTCGGCGTCTGTCTCCCCATAGCTTGGTTCTGCGGCGATCCGCCAGGGCCACCAGGCTTGGGCCCATTCCCCAACGCGTTGTTCCCATCCTTCGGTCCTCCCGTGTTCTGGTCCTTCATGCCCGGAGACGGAGGCGGCGCCATGCTATTCATCGGCTTATTTTGTTGCTGAGGTCCAGGTCCAGGCCCCGGGCGGTTCCCAGGATTGAACTGCGGCGTCCCCGAGCCACTGGGTCCGCCAGGGTTGAAGGGCGAGTCAGCGTTAGCGGCGGGGGACCCGACGTTACCAGGCATGGGCTGCTTGTGTATGTTTTGCATGTTGTGTCGGTATGCCATTTCAGTCGAGAGCATCTGGGGTGTCCGCATGCCTCCCGCTTGAGGGTGGCTCATTCCGGGGCTCATTATCATATTGCCCATCGGGCCACTAGCCATTCCTTGACCAAAAGGGCCGTTGACACCCATTGGTGGACCTTGCATACCGCTGGGACCTGGACCGCCCCCCATCATGGACTGTGGTGGGCCGCCCATCATCGGACCCATCGGGTTCGGACGCATGATATTCATTGGCGGTTGTTGCTGCTGAGGATTCATAGAGGGAGTACCGGCTAGCCCGCCGGGTCCAC
The DNA here is from genome assembly GCA_017499575.1 of Sanguinoderma rugosum. Classification (NCBI taxonomy): domain Eukaryota; kingdom Fungi; phylum Basidiomycota; class Agaricomycetes; order Polyporales; family Polyporaceae; genus Sanguinoderma; species Sanguinoderma rugosum. The sequence continues at coordinate 2,480,593 of VTPW01000018.1, read as the reverse complement.
CAGGTTGGTGATTCGGCCCACCTCCGGGCTGCTGGGGCTGGCCTGGCTGGCCGAGCTGCTGCTGCTGATACATAGGATGCTCGAGCGTTGGCGAGTGACGTGCTCGTTTCGCGCTTCGCGGTGACGACTGACTGTCATTTTGCCCAGGAAGAGTTCCATGCTACAAGGGGTTGTTGCGCGTCAGTTTACGTGCGTATTACTAGTGATGGATATTACTGCACCTCTTCACCAGGAGACGTGCTGTTTCGCTTTCCGGCGCGTTGACCTGACTGTGGACCGGAGGGTCCAGGTGGTCCAGGAGGCCGCTGACCAGGGTGTTGCATAGGTGGTCTGTTCATCATTGAAGGGCCTGCAGCAGCGTTTACACCTACTTGCCCCCTCTTCGCTCGATGATGGCTCACGATTCTCATCTACCGTTGGATCGTAAGTACACTACAAGATAAATCATCCAGGATTCGCACCTTGTCTTGATCTGACAACGGTTGGTTGGTGTCTGGCATGCCTATCTCAGACTTGTATTGCTTTAGCAACATAGGCTGTATCTGGGCAAATTCGGCGAGGACGGCCTGAAGAGGCACGCCCATGCCCATACCCATGTTCGGTGGCATCCCTGGCGACATACCCATATTATTGGGAGACATTATACCGGGAGACATACCCATACCCATCTGACCAGGTGCGCCTGGAACCTGCCGGTTCATCAAGGACGGACTCTGCTGAACCATCATGCCTCCACTGCCCGGCGTGTTCGTGCGACTTGGTGGCCGATATCCAGGCGTCGATCCTTGGCCTTGCATGTTCATCCCTGGTTGCGGACCGCCGCCTGGCTGGCCTGAGTTAGGCGGCAACATTGACCCGCTAGGATTCCCACCCGGGAGCCCGCCGCTCGTTCCAGGTCGACTCATCGTCCCCCCCATCCCATGCGGGCCTGGCCCCATCTGGTTCATCGGCTGTCCTGCTCCTGGCTGCCCTTGCTGCTGCATCGGACCACCACCCTGGCCTCCGGGTCCTTGCTGCCCAGGTTGCCCGCCAGGCCCACTGTTAGGTGAGTTCGCCATCGTCGGGCTCTGCTGGAACGGCGGACCGCCCATACCGTTCGGCCGCTGTCCGGGGGGGCCAACGCCCGCGCCAGGTGCACCTTGAGGAAGACGTTGGGGGTTCATACCTGCAAAGCCAGGACTGCTTACAATGCCATTGGGCATGCCTTGGTTGCCGAAATTTGGCGTAGGCGCGCCATTTGGCAAAGTACCGTTAGTCATGCCGTTGGGAATGAAGCCAGAGTTAGGTGGGGGTCCTGGGCCTACAGATGGAGCTCCTGGGCCACCCTGGCGGGGCATACCATTCATCGTTCGCATTGGAGGGCCGGTAGCTGAGCCAGGTGGGCCGGGTTGTGGAGGGCCATTGGTGGTAACAGTTTGACCTACGCCGTGCAGAGCTAAGCCACCCTGCGCCTGCGCCTGCGCTTGAAGTCGTTGCTGTCGGACTGCCGCCTGTTGCGTTTGATGCTATCATTTCGAGATTACATGTAGAAGCGTGAGCCAACGGATCAGAAGAAGGGGATGTACAGAACGCACATGAGTGTAGAGGAGAGCATCCTCCGGCCCATTCCCGTTACTCTTCGTAGTGAACAGCACCCAGAATACACTCCACCATCTAAACCCGCAGCGAGTCACACATCATTCACACAGCAGACAAGTCACAGTGGCGGGCCCGACGATTAGAACTGTGTGCGCTAATGCAAGCTTAACACTCACTCAAACAGTAGACCCTGCTTTGCGTTGATCGGGGGTGTCGCATCGGGTGGAAGGTCTGCCTCGCTTAGCAGCTCCTGCGCCGTCTTGAGAAACCCTCGTTTGTGGCAGTAGTCGTAGATGTATATATTGAACCTGGGTATCCCACAAGTTCAGATTCGATTGGCAGTGTGTTAGATGATCATTTCGACAAAAAGTAAAGGCAAGACGTACATGCGGTCGCCCTCCCATGATAGCGCTGCGCCAGGATTTGGGTCTGAGGGGTTGAGCTTGAGCTGTTGCTGTTGCGACTGCTGCTGCTGCAGAGGCTGGGGAGTAGGGCCAGACTGTTGCTGCTGGGTGACGGTGGCCATATGTCGAGTGGATGCAAGCAGGATGGGGAAAAGAAGCGGAGTGGTGAGGGTGCGAGGTGAGGCCTCCGCAAGACCTTTGGAAATTAGAGTACAACAGCAGAGTGAAAGGAGAAAGAAAAGGATGGAAAACGCAAAAGATTATCCCTTTGGTGAATTAGAAGGGAGTATCGAAAGCCTGCCCAAATGACAGTTAGCCGACTGGCGAATAATCCTCCCACTCACGCCCTTCAGCGAATTAGACGCCCACTCTGCTCACCTCGGTTATGTAAGCGCATTTTTCACACTCCGAGCGATACTGCTACGCTACTGCCACCATGACAGCAATCACTCATTCCCATCTGACACACTCTTACAGGATACAGCTTCCTGATTCGTTGATGAACGGAACAGACACTCACTGCCCAGCCGATCTGCAAAGGCCCCTGCGCCGCATGCCATGCTTCTGAGTCCTGACGTCTCCGACGCCATCCTGGAAGTAAACGGTACAGTGAAGTAGTCGATGACACTATGTAGAGCTGCTCTTCTGGACACTGGCTTCTAGGATATAACTAGTATGGCGACATGACTCGTGAGACCGACATTTTTAGTAACGGCGGGGGAGTTGCGCGGTGGCGTCAGCCTGATCCGTTGCTTTCTTTGTTGACTACATGCCTTACATCGAATGTGACATACTGATGATCCACGAACATGTCGACAATGGGTAGTTCGAAAGAGTGGATAGGTTTCAGGTGGCTGGTGACATATCAATGGCGGTGTCAGACGACGAGCAAACGGTGAAGGCTGTTCGCGATATATACCCAAAAACGGTGCGAGCGTACACGACATATTGCCGACTTGAGCACGGATGAATGACAGTCAATGGAAAGTGTCGGACGGAAAGGTAGCAATGCACGCTAAAGTATTTATATATTGTATAGTCTGAAGAAGTATGACTGCGAAAGACAGTGGCATATCCTTTTGTCTAGTTAGACCAGGCAGTGATTAAATCAGTCATCACCCAACATTGCACCCATCACTCATCAGGGCTTCAGCAACGAAGGACTGTGCATAGCCTAGGCATCTCCAATGTTCGCATCTCTTCTCTGTTTCTCTCGCTCCTACACAGGAAGGTAACATCCCTTACCATGGAACACACACAACTGTGTTATAGTCTCCACTATCGCACCCAGGACCCGCCGCCGCCGCCGAAATGCCCGTAGAGCATGCATTTGGACCACGCGCGGATGAACCCTGAGAGGCTGCAGGCGAGGCAGAGCTGCGTGTATCTGAAGAGCTTCACGTGCCACGGGAGGCGGAGGATGATAGTGGCGATGAGGGCGCTGGGGGAGCTCATTGTCTGTATAAAATACGCGTGTTAGCTACGATAAAGGGAGAGCGAATCTCAACGTACCCTTCGGGGCATTTGTTGCTATGTTCGTCTGCAGATGTGATGAGAAGACGATTCGATCAAAGAAGATAGAGACAGTAGTGGATCCCCCCCTCCCGAAGCTTGCGCAAAGCGATCGCGTTGTCGGGGACTAGAACAATGGTGTAAGGTCACGGGGCGTCCACCTAGCCAACACCAGCAATATGCAATGCGAGCGCTCGATCACCACAGCCGGGCAGACCCTGCAATGATACCTTTCTTCAGATTACCTCCGTCGGCGAAGCGGTGTCCTGCTCTGGGGGTTCGAACGTCTGAAATCTGAACGTTGAATATCGAGCATCGGACTCAGTCTCGCTATGGATCCCACTTCTCTACCTCAGCCGCGCACAACTCCTCCCAGTTCGCGTCCCACCCAAACTCTTCTAGCCACGACTGCTCGACCCATCTAGCGACAGCATCTCTTGATACCTCAAACGTCGCCACGTGTGATCGAAGAGTATTGACAATGGTCCTGCATTCGTGAAGCGATCGGTTGTACGCCGGGAGCACCGAAGGGATGGAGACGACTGCAGCAGCAAGTAGTATTCAGAAATAAGCTGGGAGGGGTCAAGGAAGAAGCTGTCGGTGTGCGTACCAAATTTCTCGAGGGACCATGTAGTCCAAAGTGGCTCCTTCGCGGCCCATTGAAATCCCTTTGCCTTCGTCGCTTCGAAATAGAGTGCCTCCAAGCCGTCGATGATATTGTTCATCCTCCGGAAGTGTTTTTCCTATTCTTCAGTGTTAGACGAGTGGATCACAAGCACTATGTATACAGCGAGTACATACCAAAGTAGCGATGATACTCTCAAGCTCTGTGATCTTGTTCTCCGCAAGCGCAAGTTTCTCGCCTACCAAATGATAGCGGGGCCGCCGTTCTGGAGCTATCGAGATCGAATTTCTTCGTCGCTTAAGCTTGAGTGCCTTCGTGAACACAGAAACTAATCCATCAACTCACTCAAGTTCGGTCCTAGCATCAACCAAGTGCTTCGCCGCTCTTACACCGTCGATCAACACCAAATCATCCCAACTGTTCGCTATGGCTTTGAACTCCAACAGATAGGCACGAGTTTTGCGGTGGAATGTGGATTCTGTTGCGGATCGGGAGGGGGACGATGGTGGTTGGAAGTTAGAGGAGTCGGTTAGGGCATCGGAGCGTCGGGATTTCTTTTTATTCGATGGGGATTGCGGGTTTGGGACTGGCGATGCTGATGGAGCAGATGGACCACGAAAAGAGGCGAGGCGGCTCATAACAAACACAACGCCAGTCAACCTTGAATTTGTTACCTTCACAGTTTATTCCATGGACTGTAGGCAACTTGGTGGCACGGGAGCAAATAGGGGTAAGGGGATAACTCAATAACCGTATTCAAATGCGGATCCTCCACAATATACAGTCACTAAATCGTTGGAGAACTAGCATGTTTCGTTTAATACACTAATCATGTTGGCATTTACGGAGATCTATTACCGGACCACTTCATCCACGATGAATAAGCTGATAGTGTCCATGAGCCACAGAAACCTTCTTAGGCCCAACTTAAGTCCATGGTACGGGTACTTCCATTGGAGGCGTAAACACCCGCGATTGTTTGAAAGCGGATCTGGTATCGGCCGGGATTAGGACTCAAAAAGACCTCCACGATTCAAGTGATGCGACCTACATCATTCGCCTCGTCAGTCGAGGTCTGCCAGCAATTAGACTTGAATGCCCTATGCTCAGTAGAACACTTAGAAGCTGTGGTCGTGTTTATGATCAATTCACTGTTTGGAAAACGACAGGGTCACTCACTGAGAGTATGTTTGCCAACACTTGACGAGAAGACAATCAAGCCATTGATAGGAACGTTGTCGGCTGGCAAGTCTCCCTTTCCGTAGACGTCGATTACAATGTTTCTTGCATCATGAGCAAGAAGAAACCCACCCGAACAACCCAATGTTTCCATCCGTCTCGGTAGACCTCCTCGAAGACGCCAGGGCTGTACCATTGATCGGTGGTGAAGTTCGGATCGGCCCAACGGTTCTGAGTAATAAGAAGGTCAACGAAATCGCGATGCTCCGATGTCAATTGGCGCGCACATAGTAGCCATTGTAATCAACCGAGAAGTCGACGCCGCCTGTGCTGCTATTTGGGACCTGGTGTATCTCAAATTGATTCAGGGTAAAACTGTTCGAATATTGAGCGTTGAACGTATATGTCGAGTTCCCGTTGTTATTGAACATCTGCATGGCCTGCTGGAAGTCGATGTCGTCTGTAAAACGTTCAGTGATACAACACGGTAGATATGTGACCGGAAACTCACAACTAAACGTTTTGTCGGTCTGCGAAACAGTACCGCGAGGCTGGTATGTACGCATTTGTAACGAAGAACCGGGGTGGTGGCCTGTCATGTTAACGTCAACGAAGTAGTACCCGCAATACCCCGGGTGAGGTCCCCAATATCGTGGTGCACTGTCCGCAGCGCGTTGCATGTTGCCACGATCTATAACGACGGTGTATACGACACCGCCTTCGCTAGTAAACTGGTCGGAGGTTTTACCCCTGGGGTCTGCACCCGTTGCGTACGCATACACATCCGTGGACCAATTCCAGGCGTACTTTTGGATCAGGGACGAATCAGTAGTCTGAACACTGAATTCGCCGCTTGGGCTCCAAGCCAGTTGAGCGCGATGCGAACTGTGTTGCTCAACGTTCCCCTATAATGCAGTCGTAAGTTTCACGGAACATTGACCAAGGAGACAGACTTACCTCTTAAAACCAATCACACCGGTTGGTGGGTCAAGATTGGACACGTAGCCTCTGTTACCTTTTGTTGCGGCGACAGCGGTAGAAATGGACAGTACAGCTTGCTCGACGGGATCAACTGAAGGCAAAGTCAGTTGAAAGCCTCCTTGAGGAGTGCTGTCGTCCCCTTCAATCGCACTCTGCACTAGGGGGAGGACCTTGGCTTCATCTGGGAGATTATTTGTAGCGATGGTCACCATGCCATCAACCCTGTATCGTCGTGAACTTCGACGCATCAATATAGCTCACTGCAACACTGACATGTACACGAGGAGCGGCAAGCCATCGACTAGTTTGAGACTTGGGATGTCGATAGGTGTGTTGGTGGCGCTTTGGACAGTCTCCAGGAGCGTCGATGTAGGCCCAAAGAAAATAAGGACCGTCTTGGCGGGTAGCATCAATGTAATATCGCTTTCGGAGAGGGTGTACTCCTCGCCCTTGAGAGCAAGCGCTGTGAAACTCGGTGTCTTTGTCGTGGGCTGAGGTCATGTTTAGCCCAAGGTGAACATCGCGCTGCCTGGAACGACTTACGTTGGGAACTGAGTCACATTGCTCGACTTCGAAGTCCTCGTCCTGCAAAGCCTTCACGAAGGCGTCGGAATAGGAACCCACCAGTGCGATTTGGGGTTTGGTACTGTCCGACATCGTTCGTTACGCTGCGGTGATCCGGGTTGCTGATGATACAATTCTTGGAGACACGAGTTCAAATAGTGTTCTCGGAGTCGATAAATCTCCAAATTTCATGCACGTTCGCTTGAGCTATGGTCTGACCTGCCGCGAAGCCCAACCGAAGCTTTGGCATGGTCACGGAGGAATCACTGCCATATCCACGGTGCTATTACTGGAAATTAAAGATTCAAACATTTAAGTTTCGTGCCCTGAAGAACCCTGTGGGTGGTGATTTGAAGCTCGGGTTCTGGGTCATCATGGGGTCGGTCGGTCGTAGCTAAAAATGGCATCCCAGCGTCATCGTCGAAGACTTGCTCATACGTTCGCGGAACGACTCGGAGTCGATCTTCCAGAAAACGCAGTTCGAACTTCCAAGAAGTTAGAGCCAAAGGCAATTGGCTCTACCTATGCAACGCATGAGGAGTAGTCGTTTGCGACTCGGACGTTCAATCGTTCAATCGTTAGGATATTTGTACATGTTTTCAATAGCTTACGGAGTTCAAACTTTTGCCAGCTTCGAGTTGATTTGGACAACGACGAATACACTCTGCCCAGAGCTAGTCATCCGTTGTATTCGTGACGAAGAATTGTACAGATGGACCTTATGCGTGCCAACATGTAGCTTCCGGAGGAGTCAACTTGATCCACTCGGCTTTATTCAGCATTGTTTAGTAGTTTCGAGATGCCAGGCAAGCCCGAAAGTCATCATGCCCCTCGCTGACTGGACCTTGTGTTCTAGTCGGAACTGAGCTTCCAAGGTTAGAGTAAGCATTGTCTTCTGGAACGCGATCCTAAAGGTCTTCTATTCCACACCCATCTTCTGTGCCAGGGGGACATGTTCAACACCCGCGACATTCCAAGCAGCGAAACCGTGCGACAGCCTTTCATTGGCCAACACCCTCAAATGAGGGAATTAGGCCTTTGGGCACGGATGGCGTCCAGCCTGGATGGGGTCTTATGCCTATGTACCGAACTACGAATTCGAAGAACTTTACCTTATGAAGAGGGATCAATCGATGGCGATAGCGGAGATTCGCGCAAGTGAGTTGCCATTATTGATGTTGTAATTCACAGAGTATCCCAACGTCTCTCTAGAAATACATATCCACTCCACCGTGACTCAAGGCTTGCACCCATGCCTTGGTCGAATTCAAGTTTAATGACGATCCTCGACAAGGGGACACGGCGCTGCCTCACTACTTAAGCCGGATCTCTAAACTATACAAATATTCATCCAACTTGTTCTCGTACAACAATGGCAGACTCGACTCCCAAACTTCGAATCTCCCTCATCGGCGCCCACTCGGACGGCTTCGTAAAGGTCCTGGAAGCAAGCAATTTTGATATTGAGCGTTGGACCTCGATTTCCGACGTAAGTTACTTCTTGTTATGCAATGAGCACCCAATTGATAGTCGTATCACAACTGAAGCGTAAGAAAAGCGGGTCGCACTTCGCAGTTCTTGCCCTCATCGGTGATGAACATACACTCTCTGAGAGCGATGTCGACAAGACGCTACACGCCGGAACGGTCCTTTGTCTCTTCAGACCAAGTCGCGCCCTCTTGCAGGCTGTTCACAAAGCCACCAGGACACCCATTGACATCCCAAGTCTAGAGCTGGCCGATGGATTACCACTCCTGGTATACATGTCAGTGCTGCATCAATTGGCGCTTTATTTTTTACTCATTTGTCGTGCAACAGGGTGAACGATGTGGTGCACATCACTCCGAACAACGCTCCTAGTGAGGCTAAGGTCCAAGAACTCGTGCGAAGCGCTCTTGAGAAAAACGGAAAAGCTCCTCCAGAAAAGTCCTTTTCGGTCTCCACAGCGTCGGTCGATCCCCACGAACAAGCCGTGATGTCCATAACTCGCGCTGTTTCCGTGACAAAGGCCTCACGATCTTCCGTCTCCAAGCTTGAACCGCCCTCCAGTGTGATTGGTTTTAAGAAGCAAGTTCGCATCTTTGCTCATATTCAATTTGCGCTAATCACGACAATTTACAGGGGCACCATCGATAACACTGCCCACATTACAATCACTTGGTTGGCATGGAGCACGGACGGCATCTACAACTTTTACACGAAAGATCCACAATATATACAGAAGTTTGACCTGAACTGGTACACCGATTTCTACGTGTACGCAACAGGTGCCGATTGTAGGGGTAAGACTGGCGACGAGTTCACTCAGGCAGGCGGCCTTGTGTACACCCTTGTTATCGACCGTGGTAACGTGCGACGTTCGTCAGACGGCGCCCCGCGATTCCTGGGGCCTACGAGTGGCTATTGTAGTTATTACTTCATTGACTGGAATCGGACGGGGAACTTTTCCCCAGGCTTCACGATGGATCTGCTGTCATATCAGCCTCGCGACCCTGCTTCGCAGAATGGGACAACATACAATTGTCAGTGCTGACTCTGGACATCCCTATGTAGCGCTGAACGTTCCCCAGACTCCATCGACTTCCAGCAAGACATGCAGATGCTCAATGACAATGGCGATTCGAAGTACACGTTCTCGGCCCAGTACTCCAATGATTTCACTTTGGAAAAATTCCAGCAACACGCCATAGAGCTTGACTCGGGGGTCGATTTTTCTGTTGACTACAAGGATGGCTATGTGAGCACCGAGTTTGAACATACGTTCGGGATATTTTTTACTTACAATCGATGGCAGGACCACTGGGTCGATCCGCAATTATCTACCGACACTTGGTATTACCCTGGTATTACCCAGTGGGTCAACAGAGAAGGATATGAGCATTTCATCATCCGGGTGCGTCTTATCACTTATGATGCCGCCGATGATCTGACCATTCAATTATATATGAAGGAAGACATGCCAGCAGATGATTTGCCCATCAACGGCTTGACAGTCCTCTCATCGAGTGTTGGCAAGCATTGGTTCTGTATGTAACCCCTCTCACATTCCGAAGTGGAGGGATTAGAGAAACATATACATTTCACAGCATCTGCGTACTCCACAGCGTGCAGGGCCTTCAAATCTAATTCATGGCGTACCACAAGTGATGGCCACAACGTGAGTCCGGCTTGCAGATTACCTCAGTTTTTCGCCGTCTCATCTCAGACAGGTTGAGTTCCAAACTATCCCAATCACGTATGGGAATGGAAATGGGTGGCTCCGTACCTTGGATTTGACTTGGCCGTAAGCACGCGGTCTCTATGACTGCGTATCCTCCAATCGCTTGCCAGGTGCTGTACCATAACCTGTCTTAAAAATGTATTACATCTGAGCAACGAAGAGCCATTGCGTCTGAACGCGAGCCTTAAAGGCCCCAATAATCGAGGGATTTCCGAAGGTCAAAATTACGAAACGTGTCGTCGACCCAGCAGCAATGCAACACATTGTTACATAGTGCCAGAATACCTGCATGTACATTCCACGCAACCCACATGTTCATGGTTTATGAAGTTTGGAATTCTTTGGATTCAATCAGATTTGTTCTGGCTACTTCATTCGGCCACGGGTCAATTGAACATCTTCGTGTCCTGGCCATTTCTCAAACGGTGGAGATGGATCTATTAGATCATGGAAAAATCGCATTAATGGGGTAGTGGTAACCTGGGTCGTTGCCAGTCGAATAATTCGACCCGCCGCGAGTTCGATTCTCGCTTAATGCATGATGCGGCTCGCGTCCCTCTTTTTTGAATTAGCCCAGTACATCTATCCCGCCAATGCACGATAGGCCTGAGTACTGGGTAGAGTATTGAGCATTCCTTTGTACTACGTAGTATGCCCAGCTCACTTTACGTTGTAAAGAATCACCATTATCTAGGTTTTGGTGACGGTTGGTCGAACGATCTACAGCAAATCAGTATACACGTCACGGTGCTCTATCAGTTCATGATTCCGAAATCTCGTCGCAAGTCGGGTCTGCTTGTACCTGCTTCTATCTGTTGGTCCATTCAAGGTCCATTGTCAGTAATCAATGATTGTTGTGCATGTAATGATTTGCAATCTACAATCAATTTCCCTGGAGCGCCTCAATTCATACAATATTCGTCGAGTCCTTGCAAAGGGCGGTGTGATTCATTCCGTTTTCCGAGACGGACCGAGTCTTGCCACCTTGTCGACATCCTCCCCAACCTTGTGCATTTCGTGATTACTTCATAACCTGTTGCCATATTTACCAACTTTCCACCTTTTACAGGATCCGAAACGATCTGTCGAAGTGGAGCTGCTCTGACATTTTTACACATATTCGACAGTGCCCCTTGGATGAATATCCCAGTGAAAGAAAGGAATGTTGAGCCCCCATAGTAATACTGATCGTTCTCGATAAGTAAAGAGGGGAAACTTGTGTTTCCATTTTCCAGGAACGAGACATTTCTCTCGTTTCTCTCGGCAAACAGGGTCGCTGCGAATGATCGTGTGCAGCCTGATGCAGCCTGATGGCGGTAATCAACCGAGCATGTGACGAGTTTTCTCCTCCCACACAAATTGGGTCGCTGTCATTGTCAAGCCGATAGCAGGCCTTCGGTTTGTTCTCTTCTTTCTCATCAACCACCACCTTCTCGCCGTGTTGGTGAGGAACGCGTCCACTGGTGCAGTTTGGATGCTTGTATAGGCCCAGTACCACCCACTCTCGTTTATCTTCGCTCCCTAAACTCTCGCTCTTTTTTCCGTTTGTAAAATATCCGAAAAACCGAACCGTAATGGCGAAATCAAGTCATATCACCCGACGGAGGCATTCGATGCGCGAGGGGCGCAAGTTGAAGGAGATAGTGGCAAGACAGAGGACTGGCCTGATCCCAGGCGATGGTATAGTTCCTGGCGACGAAGCACCCGTGCCCCGACCAGTAACTACAACAACGCCTAGGCCAATCGCACCACCAACGACCACGCTTGTCCGGGTGGCACCAACCGCGACCACAACTGCCTCAGTCGTGCGAGTCTCAGTACCAGTTCGCCCGACGACTTCGCCTGCTGTAATTGTGCCACCCGCCAGCACGAGTTCTCCGGTCCCAGTAAGATCCACGACTCCTGCAAGGGTCCTGCCGTCGTCTTCATCACCGGTATGTCTAGCTTTGTAGTTGAGCAAACGTATTTTATTGAGTCGCGAACAGGCCCCTACTTCTCGAGTTGCTACGTCTTCTAAGCCCAGAGCCCGCGCAACAAACACTGTTTCAAGCGCAAGTATCTCTGCTTCTGCATCAGCTTTGCCTAGCGAGTCCGGATCTACCGGCACGGGAGCTCTTGCAGGTGGTGTAATCGGCGGCATCGCATTATTGGCTCTTCTCTCGTTCGGTATCGTTTACTACATGGTGCGCTTCTCACTGTTAATTTCACGCTATATTTCAAAAAGAATTGCTGCTGACGGTTTATCCATCTGTTGATAGCGTCGGTTCCAGAAAAGAAAGCAGAACATCGCTTTCGAAGCTTCTGCGTTTAGACGCTCTGCCATCCTTCTCGACGACTCCAAGTCGGAGACCAAGGCGAACGGCGGTGCCTCGTCCTCTCCAATGCAGGAGAAATACATCTCACCCGCCGAGCACCCTTTTGCGCCGCAATTCCAATTCCCCACGAAATCCACCAATCCGAGCGTGTACAGTGGCACTGGCTACGATCAGCAAGGGTATCCGGGTGGTCAAGAGAATAATCTCAGGCTTGACACCGCGCTCCCACCACCGCCTGTTGCGACATCCGCTTCACCGTGGGGGACAGCTGCTCTTGTCTCGGCAGCAGCATACGGGAACTCAGCCTATGGAATGAACTCCGCTCCATCGCCATATTCGCCATACTCGCAGAAACATACTCAGCCGGATCAACAGCCTCCCCCCTCCCCTATGTCTGCAATTTCGTATCTCCCAAATCCATATGCAGACAACGACCGGGACAACATGCAGACCACCCAGTCATTGTCTCGCCAGCCTTCCCCGCCCTCCACCGTCATGGTACGTGAACGTGAACGCGAACGTCAGCCGCCTCCTTCTCCTGTATACGGGATGCACGGTCAATATGTCGACCTGACGCGCGGCCCCCCACTTCCTCCTCCCACCATGAGCAAACCCCCAACGATCCGTCGGAAATTCTTTGTCCAAAACCCTACTCCCGAACCCGAGGAAACCCCTTCTCCCTCTCAGCCATCATCACAGCCCTGGAATAACGCACAGCAGGCAGTCGCGACGGACAGGAAACGTCCCGACACTGTGTATTCCACGATTTACAACCCTGAAGATGCGTATGGCGGATTTTGACCCTGATCACGATTTTGGTTATCGTCAGTCCTAGGAATGTGTAAATTTCACTCTTCGCCGACCTCGTCTTGGATGCGTAGGTGGCAAGCTGGCCAAGTCTATGTTGTACTTCTTACACGCCGCTTTCTATGTCCCCGCGCCTTTTGACGGGCGTATACGAGGCTATCTTTATTGTTATTATTCCTTTTTCTTCTTCCCAATACTCAATCGTCCCCCTATCCCGCTTCAGTACATATTTTGTTTCTCCCTTTTCGATGCGCTGCATATACCTTTTCATACACCGCGGCTTGTGGGGGTATGTCGATCATATAATACCCTAGTTTGTCAAGAGGGCTGGTTGAATTTTGTCTTTTGGCTTTTTGCCTATACGTAGAATTGGGAAGGTTAACGTTAACCCTTGTCGTCAAGATTATACCAACTACACAATGAACCTGAATAGACATAAAGCTACAGTGGCCAAATTTCGTGTGAGTATTAATGCGATAGTATACTATGACTAGATATACAGTGGGCCGCCGGAGACTGAGTGGGTGGGGAGAGCCCACAAGGGGGCAGGTATTTTCTTCTGAGCTGAATGAGGATTTATTTGCGGACACTGCACCTTCGGTGCCGGATTTCCGAAGATACCATCCAGCTGTGTTTGGATGGGATGGTCAAAACAACCCTAGTGTCCATGTTCAGCGTATGAAAAAAGATGGGAGAAAGAGATCAAACGTACTCTGAGGCTCGGCGAAGCTGCCGCCCAGTGTCTCCTTTTTGCCTTGAAGAGGGTGGGGGTTAAAATTAGTTTCTGAGAGCCAAGACTGATGATTCCAAAAAATACCTCATGCCGCACGCTGGCTTGCTTCTTTTCTGTTACGTGAGATTCAGCACACGGGCGGCACCGCGTTATCTGGAAAACTCACCGACTGAACGATGTGGAACCTGCGCAGAAGCTTGAACTCCTGCCGCAACTCTGCGTCGTCCGATTCGACGTCGATCTGCTCGATATCTTCGGGGCCGCCCACAGCTTGGATCTGCTGGCTAGATACACGTATTATGGTACCGCAATTACAGCTATCAAGCCAAGGAGCAAGACATAAGCATGGAGGCATTGTGATCGATGAGATATGCTATTCTTGTTACTCACCGTGCTGGGGCGCCAATATCATTTCCGGAGGAGTCGTAGGGTTGCTGACAGCTTGGGCAGACCCGTTCGGAACGTTTGGTGCACAATATTATGTTCACACAGATGGTAGCCTCCGGTTTGACGAGGTCGTGCCAAGTGGCTTCGCTGACGATGGCGTGCGTTTCTTCATGTACCAGCTCAAACGCGCCGCGAGCGATAAGAGCACCGCCCGCCCCGTGCCTTAGATGAGTTTTCAAAGCGAAGCGGAACGACTGCGGGTGATCAAATTTAGCCAAATGAAAAGAACCACAGAACGAGTTACTTACCTCCCAGGTGGAGAAAATTTCGAACGGGAAGCGCATGCGATGTAGAGAGGCGTCTACCAGCCATACGCTTGGCCCGCTAAGGAGTTTGTAGATATCATCCAGCTGCGTAAATCTGCGGATCATGATGTCTTCAATGCGACCTGTTGATACCCTATAATGGGATAATGCGGTTATGAGTGGAGCACAATAGCTATAACTGATTTTCGGGCGCTTACAGTAGAATCGACGAAAGCAACATGCCGAGAGACTCCCTTTGGTGAGACAGCTCGGCCTTCAGCTTCGCGACTTGCTTTTTTTTGAGGGCTGCCCAGCATAATCGCTTCCAGATAGAAACGAAACGATTCCCCGTGGATGATTCAGAGAGATATTTGTTGTATCCTTCCGTTCTCTTGGTGAATGACGTTAGTAGGTCGAAGCATCGTTGTATGACCTCTTGGATATCTGAGGAAAATGGTGGAGCGAGTTGGCAGACGCTATCGGTAGAGGAAGACTCCAGTAGTCGTTGGGAGACTATGGTGAGATCGTTTTCAGCCTCGCTGGCTAACGCAACGCGCTCGACGTTGGAGAAAAGTATGCGAAGCGAGGCGAGCTCTTTCTGCAGTTCTTGGTATTCTGCAGGCGCGTATCGGCTGTCGCGTATAACTCTCGTAGCTTTAGTGGCTAGTGAGATTATGGCGACAACATCGCCCATATTGACGAAAGAGGCCATACCGTCTGCGACTGGTGGAGAAAGCGAAGGTGATAGGGACAGTTTATCTAAGGGAGGTCCTTTTAGCCTGAGCCATGATACTGGTCCTAGCCGCCACTCCATTAATAGGCGCAGACCGATCGAAGTAGCGGTGCAGCCACTTAATGGGAAGGCGCATCGATAAAGAGGATTAGTCCAGATAGGTCGAGTTTGCTATGTTTTCCATGATAGAACCCGAGGAATCCGGACTAAAAGGATGCGCAGCGTATCCTATCACCACATAAAATAACATATGCATCAGCCGCCATGGACCCGTCACGAAATGAATCGCAGACTTTCATGCATATACAGCCAAGTGAACATTTAGCGCACAGTCTCCAAGTATCGCTACTCTCAGATCAGTATACAGCACCGGTCCATTCGAAGGACGTACCATAGAAGATAAACTACGCTCACTCTTCGTGACTGTCGCGCAGCGCCGACAGAAAAGGCGATTCTTGAAACAGTACGTTCTCCACTCTAGCTAGTCTTCGGCGGCCATCAAATCCTCAGCCACACTATCCTCGATTTCCTCCGTATTTGCCTGCATAAACGCTGAAAACAATAAACCGCACCTTATAGGGACATGTACAATGTCAAACATAGGGATCACATCAAGAAACCAGAGACAGGTCAGTAATGAAATTACCCCTCGATGCATTGGTAGGAGAAGCCGCATACCTGTTCACTAGACAAAACAGGTTCCTGGTACAACAGCAGTTATTTGAAATAAAAGCAAGGATCGCTTGTGCTAAAGCGGTTGAAACGTTGAAGAACGAAAGAAAGGTAGTGTCATACTTAGCGGTAAATTGATCGATTCTCACGCGAGCACGTGAGGACTCAACGAACATTTTCTGAAAGTGGCACGGCCAATCATCCGCTCTGGCATATTGGGTAGCCCCTGGTTTTAAATAGTAGATAAATCATGAGAATAGTACTGTATCACTGGATGTGAATAACACACATGTCCCCGTCTCGATTCCTGCGAGAAGGGAGTACGTACTAACCGTAAACAGCACAATACGCTCAAACAAGAGAGAACGTATATACGCATATGTACGAAGGATAATATGTACACTAACGCAGTCGAGGCGAAGACAACAACACATCAAGTGACATGGTTTGGTATATAGAAATGTTGCCAGGGAAATGGGGATAAGCGCGTACACGGGGTGATATGCCAGGGGGAAGGGGGGATAATTCAGATTGGAAGTGCCGCTGTGAAAATTTGAGGTCGTCAAGCCATTTTCGGAGGGTTGGATCAAATGCCTCCGTATACATCTTCGTCGTCAACTCTAGATATCACCCTGGAATCTCGGGGAGCGCCAGTGCGAGTGGTAGCGCGAGCTGCAGGAACAGCCAAGCCACCATTGTAGGGGTTACTCGAGGGTACTGGATCTTGAGCATAGGGATGGGGAGGTGTATAACCGCTATGGCCATGATCAGACACATTATTGGCATAGTTCTGCGTGTAGCCGTTGTTGTAGCCGTTGTTATACCCGCCATTGTACCCTTGTCCCTGCTGAGCGTAATCTTGTGCGCCATACCCGTAATTGTCGTAGTTTGCATAAGCGCCTGGAACAGGGGATGGTGCAACGTTTTGATTGTCGAGTTTACGCTGGATCATGCTGGGCGGGCGAGGATTGAAGGTGTCGTAGTTGTCGCCCTTGGAAGCGCCGTCATCAAGAAGAACAGCAGAGCGGCGGAAAGTGACCGAGTCGAATTGATCGTCGTCATAGGATCGCCTGCGTAAACGTCGCTGCGCCGAGTGTCAGCACATCCTCGTCACAAAGGCGAGAAGATTACTGACCATAAGGAACATGACCAAAACAACGAGCAGGCCTATACCAACGAGGCCTCCTGCAATGCCTCCGACAATCGCACCAGTATTGAGGGCACCCGAAGCTTCTGGGGCGACGGAAGAAGTCGCACTGGAAATACTAGCGGTGTTCACAAAGGTGGTTCGCGGAAGAGTACTGAAGCTGCTTGTCTGGCGGGTAGCTGGCGAAGCAAGAGGCAATGTCGTCTGCGAAATTTGATATTAGGAGTATGTAAAATTGTGTAAACAGACTACGCACAATGCCAGTGGTCGAAGAGCTGACCGTGGTCGAAGAAACGCTGCTGCTACTGGATTCGGTGGTCTCGACGCTGCTAGAGGAAGTCGTCGTTGATGCGGATGTCGCAGTCGTTGAAGGTGTAGTCACATTTGGAGTGGTGGTAGAAGATGGTCTGGCTCTGGAAGATTCCTGGTTGTTGTTATTGTTTGCTGGGGGTGTGGGGGTAGGGGTGACGCGAGAAGACGGGGGTGTGGCTATTAAACGATGTGTAAGCCAGCCGTACGAACATCAGATTCAAGTCGACGCTACTTACAGCTTGGAGGGGCAGGGGCAGGTGCCGGCGGCGTCGGGGTCGGAGAAGGTTCTTCAGGGGGATTAGTTGGCGGCGAGCTGCTCACTGGGAGAGCGGGGGTGCTAGATTCTTGTCGAGCTAGAAGGCGGTTGTGCGAGGCACGCTTCTTGGTGAAATCTTGATGATACGCCATTGCACTAGGCTAGCATATGGTCCCGCTAAGGCGTAAATTTCAAAAAGAATGTGAGTCTAAACGAATGTAATGTCTCCTGGATAAGGAGGACGAGGAGGAGCAGATGAGGAGGGGAGGAAACGGAGCGTGGGAAATTGGACTGCAAGATCACAGTTCCTTTTTGCTGTCTGGTTGCCACATGGTGACCGTGTCCAAGTCCGTGCTTTCCTTCATCATGCGTATCGCGTACCTGGCCATCAGGTTTTTCCAAGCCCAGAGAATTACGAACGGACTCGAAGGGCAATACAACTTCCATTGTGGTTGAGCCAACGCCGGCGACGAGTTGAACTCTTCATCAACTCTGGCTCTCAATCATCACAATCATTCAAGTGCGGTGATTCATCAAATTGTCGCCGCTGTCAGGAATTAACTTGCCTTGACTGTTGTAATGGAGCCCAATCCCGCCTGCCACCATTGCACGCTCGAATGGGGTTGAAGCGGACTGAGCGCTTCAAGGCTGAGCGCTGCACTCTCACCGAGACCTGGCACGCCCGGGATACCAACCACTGCGTGATCAAAGTGCGATCATAATCGAGTGGTTTCAAACTTTGAAGCGTATCATCTCCCCACAAGGCAATGAGTTTCCTATAAATGGATGGGAACGATCAGGAGCGCAACTCGTGGTTGAGCTTATAGCCATGTGCCCCTGGACGACGTAAAAGCCTGACCCTTTAATGAACCTTGTTGAACGTGCAGTCGATAGATAACGACAACGCGTAACCTATTGAAGCCCAGATTCATGAAGGTACTTATAGGTACTTTACGCCACTCACTGCTATGTGAAACAGGATGGGAGCCAAACGTGGCACATTCAGTAAGTCCTCGTACAAACGGTCCTACTAGGGATTCCCTAGGTAGGCCGCCTACCCCGTTCTTCTCCCTGGGATGAGTTACTGTTCGACATTATTATTTGTACGCTCTCTGCTTCCTTATGATTAAGCCCACCACCGATGGGCGGTCTTCGCTTCCCCACCGGCCGGAATGAATAAGGTCCCGCCGAATGAGACACGGGTTGTCTTGTACATTGAAGAAGGTTATTTGAAGGGGCTTATCCGAGAAACAGGGTTTCCAAACTGTATGATCAGTTATCCGAAGTCGAGTAACGGGAGCAAAACGCGTGAAATTTGAAACAAACTACACAACTGTTATTGGAGAGAGTACATGTCGTCGAAGCGGCATCTTCAGGGGTAACACTTAAATGTCCAAAAGTACTTGGTTCAACTTCTGAAAGTCGGGATTCGTCCGTATGCTGCGAGCTGGAGGAGAAAGTCAATGCATGGTCCGCAGAGAGCAGGTTCTACGGAACGTACTATTCAATCAAACCGCAGGAAGACCTGGAAGACCTGGAAGACTTGGAAGACCTGTAGCACTCATGCAAGCATGGAGCGTGCTAGGCTTGGCTACCGACCCAAAGATCATCAACGGAAGAAACATGAATACAGAATCTAGTACTCACCGCCACTACACTCGTATTTGCAGTCTACCTGACCAGTAGCGCACGCGGCCTGTTGAATGTTGACTATGCCGAGGGAAGGGGTCGCGGGGAGGACGGTGGGGACGCAAGGCAAGATCGCCGGTAAAGCGGGTGTCGGAACGGCAATAGGGATATTTGGGATGTCGGCCAGGCTGCATTTAACAGGGACGGTATCTGTTTGTGCGTAAGACACACAGAGAGTAGCGAGAGTCACTAGAGATGCGAGAAACATTGGGGTAGTCGAGGGATACTTCGAAAAGACTAGGTCAGGTTAAAGAGAGATAGCCAATAATGGCCTACTTATACTAAACGATGCTGCCAATATAAGGGACGCCCGAAGCCCATATCGCCTGATAGTGGTGATCGACTCGAAGCCCGCTCGTCAGAAACGACGATAGATGACGGGTAAATGAGGCTTTGATCCATGAAACAGGCTCTTAAACTTCAACTAGAAGTCGAGGCTATCCAAGTCTCAACCCAAGTTAGGCGTATGTGTACTACCTTTTCACGAACATAGAGATACAGTACCGGAGAGACAGTCCGGGTGTCCCCTGCGGAACGCTCGAACGGTGTGATTCCCCCAGAGAAAGCGTCAGCCTTGGAGCATCGAACCTCCTGGCTTCATTTGTGGGGGAGCATAGAAGTCGTGCGCATTCTATGAAGAAGCTGGAGACGTCGGCGGCGTATACGACGAAGTCGCCAGCATCAGAAGGCCATATATTGGAAGTGGGCTACGGCTTGTACAGTCCTATAAGCCCACGCGCTGCGTTAGCCTCGATCTTTTAACTAAGGTGAATGGTGAATGCCACGGCTCACAGATACCCTTCAGAAACTTAACTTCAGTACGTCCCAGCGCGAAGAATTGAAGGCAAAGGAGATCGGGTGACTGCAAGACTTTCGTTGACAGCGCGGCTCCTCCACTGTTGAAGAGGGTGTATCGGATTCCTCGTCTGTAGGCTATCAGTATGCTAGTTAAGTGGGCAGTAGGAAAGTGGTCAAACAAAGCTTCAGGACTGACTCTGACAGGAGTTTCCACCGGCTGATCCCAAGCCTTTCAATCTCAGCGAGTCCACGTGATGTAATTTAGGCGTCTGTCCGGATTCAGTCACGGTCTTCTATTCGGTTGAACAGCAACTAGGTTGAACTCTTCCTTCCTTCATGCACAAAGCCTTCGGTGCTGTTGTTTCACTGCTACCTCTCCGCTCAAGCTTCTCAAAGCTGTTGAGCTTGGACTTCCGGATTTGTACTGCTGGACAATACGTGGATGCTCCCCAACCGGAAGAAGTTTGGCCGCGCTTTGGTCACTCGGAAGCCGTTGTGAGCCATCTGGACCAATGGGGTCCTTTCGAGTCGAATTCACCCCGGAACGCTCGCGTAATTACGGTGGGCTGTGCAATTATCTCTTCTACATGCCAAATTGGGACCAGAAAACACTCCGAAATTACCCTCCTGCACGCTGCATCGTCACGCATTTCCGACATGGATTTGATACCCTGGCAGGGCGTGAGTGCAACCTCGCGGTGGATACAAGAAGACAATCCCGTACTTTCTCAGCCATTTACCCATATACGATACGCGGTGCAAGCTGGCTGTGTGGGCTTACGTATGTTTTCTGTCTCCGCGGAGTCGCGACGCGCCCAGGTGCTCTAGACATGATTTTGAGAATATCATGTCAGCCACATTGCAGCGACAGAAATGAAATAGTTCACAAGCTTTGGTTCTTGTTCTCACTCGTCTCCAGCTGGTACCGGGCAGTGTGTCGGGCAACCTTGACGATTCACTTTCACCCCATGGCGTAGACTTAACCTCTGGGCTCTTCGGTAACTGCACACTGTGCGGCTGGCGGTTGGCGGTTTGCGAGCTTTACTCTGGCGACTACTCCTCTCGACGTGGCAAACGGCAACTGCCTCCCTAGGAGGCATGTCACTCATGTGAACCCGAACGATTGATTAATTAGCGACGTCGGGAAACTCTCCTTAAAATCACTGGTAGAACAGCTCTCCCAGAGACTTCCACGGTTATGACATCGCCTGCCGCCAGCGATTGTCTTTCTTCCATGCTCCAACCGTGTTCCGAAACCTTGTGGCTGCTCTGCAACAAACAACATGACTTCACCCGTTTTGTTTTCCCTCAGATCGAAGCTCCCTTATCCGAAGGCAATCATGTAGAACTTATCAACCGGTCTACGTTTTTAATGAAGACTTTCAGGAATATTAGCGCTTCTCTATCAGTTACAGGACCCTACATTAAAATGCGTTGCACGTCCCAGGGCGCGAAGTACGAGCTGGCCGCGAAGGGCTCAAATGACACTCGGTGCGACGCCGGCAACTGTCTCCGCGAAGCGTTAGGTGGGTTAGTCACGCTCCGATCTTACGACATCCCCCTGTCATTGTACGATCAACGCTGCTCAAAATACAACGTTGACCACACTGCGGTATCGAATCAGGAACAAATTACTATCATCGGTTCTATGGTTCTCGCTTCTGATTACTGAACACTAAGAACACAGAGTTCTCCGCGATCAGTGTGCCTTGACTAGCTAGCCGACTAAATCCTTGCCTCCTCAATAGACCTCTACCTCTGGCGGGATGCGTGTACTACTGCTTCATCATTCATGCTTCAGCACGATGAACTGGTCCTCGTTCTCTTGATTTACGTGAAGCCGAAAGCCGCATCTTCGAAGAAACATCAAGAACTCGTTGTCCTCGTTGGCCGAATCACTTTGACTGAGAAACCTGCATTGAGGACGCATGACATTGTCACGGCCATTGTCATCTCCTGTGATCCGATTTGAAGCCTCTGGACATACCTGGTACGGGCACTGCTTGTCTACTTGCTCCCATTGGTCCAACTCCCTATCTGTAACATCAGAAGCGTCGGTAGAACCAGAAACCTTCACGTTTACCCTCGACTTGTCGCCCTATGAGTGGGGTCAAGAATCATCCGGGAAAACCACGCTTGACAGCGAGTTGCGAAACTTACGCAAGTGTCTCTTCTTCCTTTCCCATAACGCCGCGCCGGACACAAAGAATACTGTGGTCCTCTACGTATAAAAGCAAGGAAAGCAGACCAAGTATCCTCAGCAACTTACCAGTTGAAGCAAACCGAGCTCATATCTCAGTAATACCTCAGTAAACATGCGCTTCACCGCCCTCTTCGCTCCCATCGTCCTCGCTGCTGCCGTCTTCGCAGAAACGACTGTTTGCGGGTTTGACGCAACCGCTACGAACCCAGGCCTTGGCGGCATCCTCGACATTATCAGCCAGCTCACTGGTATCCTCGGCATTCTGAACGGCTTGCCCTTGATTGGCACGCTCCTCCCCGGCTTGAACCTTGGTGGCTTGTTGGGCACCCTCAACGCCATGAAGGTTCCCAACAACCTCTGCGAGTTGAGTGGAGGAATCGCAGTTAGTAAGTGGAAGCGCAACACATTCTTGTTCAATAACTGATTCACTTTGACAGATGGAGCCTGCTCTTGCTCTGCCTAAATGTACTTCCTTGTAAATGAGATTTTCAGCTCCACCGTATCCGTTGGATAAACACTAACGATCTCTCTTAGAAACAGGCATGGGCTTCCCGGTCCGGTTCCAATTCGTCGACAAGGTGATATACGAAAATCGAAATAAACCCATATACAAATGTTGTGATCTTGTCGAGTTTGTACGATTATTATGCAATGGAGAGATGTTATTATGTGTCTGTTCATTCCTGTTCATTCATGCCAGCGAGTGCCAAGACGGTGGAATTATTTGAATCTCCGCGAACATCACCTTGACTTACTTCTCCGTTGAAACATCAACTGACAGCGGAATACTCCTTGGAAGCAGGGTTTTATCATTGCCGCGAAGATTAGTTTTGACCATAATTTTAAACTGTAGTGGCTATCTGTGCTTTCGCCGCGTACTCAGAGACTTATCTCATCAACAAATACATATCCAAGTCGACAATTTATATTCATACTCCAACTTTGAGCCACAATCCAACAAATGTACCATTTATTTCTTGGAATCATATTGGAAAATCTCGGTCTGGTGATGTAGACCAAGGGTCAGTTATGATTGTCTAGAAAGCAGTTGGCAAGGCCTACCCGCACTACATCTGGTTGAGTTGATTGCTGTTAGACATATTCACGCCTCGGGGCAAGCGCACGCTCCATCTACAATATGAAGGAATCGATCAGATCATGTTTACTGCGGAAAATTAGGACTGACCAGTGCCAGTACCACCCGTTAACTCGCAGACGCTGGTTGGCACAGCAGGCACTGTGATGCTACCGGCATCGCTGAGTCCGCTGACGGCAGGGAGGCCCTCAACGAAATCTACGAAACCAGCAATACCTGCCAACGTGGAATCTGCCTGACTAATGCCTGCAGCGCACACACTCGCCTGGGCATAGGCAGAGGCAGCGAGGACGAGAGAGGCGAAGACGTATGAAAGTTGCATGTTGCTCTGAAGGTGGGCTTTGGTTGAAAGTGGGTGCTAACTCGCTGGAGATTGTTGTCCCTATCCCACAGGCTTTATAGAGACGGTATAGCACCAGTGCAGCCAAGTACTATGACGGTACTTCTGTAGAGCCGCCATGTCATTGTAGATTGGTTAATCAGCACAACCGGGTAGTACATGGGTGGAGAGAAGACGACGGACCGGAGAAAGAAACGGAAGAATTTCAGCCTTCCTCGCTGGAGCCCTGTGAAAGCACATATTTTTGCCATAGTCCGTTGACCTCCTGTGAACGTTGGAGTAGATGAGATTATCATTAGTGTCGCCCATCTTGTGTCCATCGGTGTGTCCAAACACGTGGGAGGATGCTCACTGAAGAATATTGCACTGTTGTCGGTATTGGAACTTCACAAGCTGGATGGACATCCAACTACATGGCCAGTAGTTTGTGGGACGTTCGCGGGGGAGCCGACCGGCAACAACTGCGATAGGCGACTTGCTTTGGGTGGTCAACGTCCAGAAACAATGCGCCAAACTCCAGAGATAATTACACAGCAGAGTTTCAGATTGCCGTTCAAGTCTATTAAAATCAACTCGGGAGTGCATGATAGATGAAAGCAAAGAGCTGGTCTAAACTGATTTCCCCCCTCGAATGACGTATTCCTAAGAAGAACTTGTGAGAAGAAGATGGAGCGGGAAATATATGAACGAGGGAATACTCGGAGAAGTCCCTAAGAAGCCACATAAAACGAGGAAGATCGGCTGGAAAGACGCGGAAGGTGTCCGATCAAATGTAAGGTGCTGATACATATCCTATCGGTATACATATCAGTCAGGACATGGCGCAATGAGCACCCTTAACTTGGATGTCGCTACGAATTCGCGCCGACGATGATCGTTTATGTCATAATCGGGGTTGTCGTTGCAGGGTCAAACGCAGGGCGTGATTTGCAGGCAGAAGTACCAGTTTCCACGATGGGTCCGGCGGGGGTTCGACGATGAACGCGTTTGAACAAGGATGGATGATCAGAAGGGAGTCTGTGGGGAATGTCGTAGCATATATAGATGTGCTCACACCCGCCCAAAATAAACGATGTTCTTGCTGGTCGAAGCCGACGCTCAGCGCTGATAGGGAACTTTGGGCCGAAAGGCCATGTACTCAGCTGCAATCGAGCCCGATGTACTGCTCCATTAGAACCCTTACTTATAGATACTGACCTATCATAGCATGCATCGACCAACAGCAAGTGAAAGCAAAAGCGGAGAAGACTGAAAATTGTTCATGTATTCCAAGAGCTTCTGTGTACCTAGTGGCGTGGGTTTCTAAGAACGATGGAGATCGTGAGTATGATTACTTCACCAGCCCGGGGAAGAGACTAACAAAACGCCATGAGAGAGAACGTGTGCGACGAAATCTCTCGAACTAAACTGGTCCTGAGCAAGTACACTCAGACTGGGGAACCGTGGTGGAGGAGGGAGCTGGAAGTGTTCGGGACAATCAACAACCATGTTACAAGGCTAGTAGCCCAACGTACGAGTTATATCCACACAGCCAGTAGATTGCTGACCGGGACAGCCATGACTACACAGGTAGCTACACAGGGAAGTGCCCCCGACCGTAGAGCTACACGGCGCGTTGACAGTCCATGGTGCGCCGCTGCAATCTTGAGCCATTACGAGGGTGGCAATGGTTACAAGTGCAAGCATCGAAGCGAGTTTAAACTGCATATTGAACATTGTGGGTAAGCAGGAAATCTAGTATGAGTAAGTTGGATTGCAGTACGTGCAGATTTACTCGCCTTTTATACGCACAATCAGACCCTCTACGCCTATAACATGTCAGTGTACGTTAGCCATCCTTGTAAGCACAGTAGTTTGGGGATGCTGACTCCCCGGCATAATTCAACGGGGACCTCGACCCAGGAACGACTCTATCCCTTGAACGGCGGGCTCGGCTGTGCCCATATATGCATGTCTTATTCATGATCGTCTTTCAAGCCTGGGGTGGATTGGGGGTGGGGAGCACTTCGCACTTGTTTCAGGTTGCCTTCCACTTTCCCATTTGTTGATCCGAGCCACGTTCGGTACCCACAGTTCATTATTATTAAAATCCTTGCAGATAATCGCCGCCCTAGTATAACATACGATGTGAACAGGTTCAACTTTGGCCATGAATACCTCCGACGAAACCTAGCCGAATTTGCGGCACCGCAAAGTATCTGAAGGTTCAGAGGCCTAGAGTTGCATCCCAGGGATGAGCTGTATCCCGGATGAACGAACTGATCGACCTTGATGCCAGCGCAAGCATCTGTCGCGAGATGGTGATGGATATGTGGAATGTTGACTGCACGCCCAGTCGACGCGGAATTCCAACTGTTCGGGTCTGCTCTAGCCTGATGCGAGAAGATATATTCGATCCATAAAGCGGTCTTATAGACACACGCACGCTGCTTCTCCGTGGAAGTGGTCAAGTTTGCCTGTCGGTGACCAGTGAGAATATGACAAATAGCTGACGGAGGTGGATGTCCTTAGGCCTTAATGGGTAACCCCAACCACAGTGCTAAGATGCATTATCGGATCATGTCGACGGCGCGCACAAAGCTGGAAGGTTTCATCAACAAAAACACATCTGCTCCGACATTTGTCCGAACAACTCGATGGAAGGGCAAGAACGCCTACGGTGAGAATCGTCGGCTTTGGTAACATACGGAGAAAGAAAGGACACCACAGCTGGTTGCCCAGATGGACTTGCTCAGTTAGGAGTTTACCAAGATCATTACTGAAGTTCGAAAGCCTGAGCTTAACATTGATCACTGACACCAATAAATAATTGCGTGCGTTGGAAGTATGTCATCAACTGGTACTGGCAAAGGAAGGTAAGATAGCAATAATGATGACGACCACTCGCCTGTCGCTTGGCGTAAACCACGGTTTTAGAAAAAGTTAATGTACCTCTAGGAGTAAGTATATGTATCCACAAGAAGAGAAAGGGGTAACGGCCAGAACACATCATGAAGATTCGATTTCGAACTCGGTGTGCATGGGTATTGATGTAGAGGGTGGTGGTGGTGGCGACTGGGCATCGGTGGTAGTTTCGGGCGCCACCATTTTACGTCGTTTCTCGCCAACCTTCCAGATCACATCCTTGAGTTCCTGTACAACATCACCGGTAGGACCCCATTTTTCCACGCCGCTTTCGTCACTATCGACGCTCATGCCTAGACCGACTCCAAGCTTCCCACCACTGCTTTCCCTCTTCTCTTTCATGAGCTTGATTCGTTCCTCGCGGGAGAGCTTGGGCCGATCTCGAGTAAACACGGGCATGCTGCCGCTGTCGCTCTCGAATACCTCTTCGGCTCCAATCGGAGGGAGATGTTGCGCAGACGTCGACAACAGCAGATGAGCAGTTGCATCGTCCATACCTGTGGGTTCTGGCTCCCCATTGTCAGGAGACAGGATGGCCAGGTCAAGGGACATCACATGGGTTTCGTCATCGACCTGAAAAGAGGATTCAGCCTTATCAGAATCACTGCCATGATCTTGACCGAGGGCTGGAAGTTCTTCCTGATCCTCTGCGCGCTTGTGAGGGGAAACAATGTCAAGCAAACGCTCTCGACCTCTTTCGCATTCGCGAAGCGCTAGGCCGAGCTCCCTGCGAAGTCGTTCGTATGATTGAAGAGAAGCAAGGCCAGCAAGACCTTGTGGATCGTCAGGCGATGGATGGGGAACTTGAGTATTAGGAGGCGCTTCCCGAAGTGTAGTAACCGTTTGCAAGAGGTATTCGCGTGCGTCAGTTAAAGCGGTAGAGATAGCTTCAACGTGAAGTGCAAATCTCGATAGCTGACTCGGCATAGGGGCGAACGTCGGGGTACTTGGACCAGTACTCGACGACACGGAAGATTTGTATAGACCTTCAGACAATATATCTTCAGGATTGTAACTAGTCCTCCGTGACTGGGTCTCAGGTGTTGGCGTCTGGTCTTTGACTCGGCGTGCCTCTGCTTCATCCAGGGATTCTGACAACCGGGCGGACGCATCGGCAAAGGTAGATGCCAGCAGACCCATCACAGAGCGTACATCCTCCCAATAGGCTTCGTCTTCTTCATCCAAGAAACGTAGAGCCAAGAGATAAGAACATGTATATCGCTTAGATGATAGTGCGGCTTGAAGGGCGAGATTGAGGGCGGAGATGGAAAGGGGGTGGCGGTTGGTGTGAGGGGAGGTGAAATGAGACCCTGATGTCATGATTGAGGGCGATGAGCGTTTAGACGACAAGCCCAGAGCTTCCATGCCAGCGGATTGTCGTTTCCGCCGCAGATCAAGAGCGGCAACACCGAATGGTATGTAACTACTCGAAGCCTCATTCTCAGCTTCAGCATCCGAGTCCTCCTCCTTAACACCTGCAAGAGTAGCACCAGAAGTTGAAGGTGTAGTAGGCGCACTGAAGCTCTTGGTTGAAGAGAGCGATGACTTGAGAAGGGTTGACAAGTCTGATCTCCGTTTCTCTCGACGTCGTGAGGGCATAGGCGGGCTTCCAGCTACTGCCAAGGAAGCGTAAGAACCGTTCCACGTGGATCGCTTATTGTAACCGCCGGCTACTGTACGTTGCCTTGATGATGACTGCGATGCTGAGAGGGAGAGGGGACGGGGGCTAGAAGGTTCGAGGTCGTATGAAGTCTTGGTCGGTGAGGGGGGAGCGTACATCTCGGAAAGTTGAGGTAACTCCGAGGGCGAGGTTAACGCGGATAAAAGTTGTCGTATATTGTCGCATTGGGATTGGGTAGTATGTAACGAGGAGTTGAGGGCAACGCGGAGGTGTGATAAAGGAGAGGACGGCGTAGTTGGGCCATAGAATACACTGGGTGTGATTTTCAGGACGCAAAAACCAAGCGAAGTTTCAAGGGTTCTTACCTTCGTTCTTCATTCTCGAGCTGGTGGATTGCATCATGGACAACGGAATCCCATATATCGCTGGCGCTAATGAGCTCTTCCAGACTTTGCATGGTCTTGGTTTGGTGACTTAGACCTGTCTGAGCTAGAACGGCAGACTGAATACTCACTGGTGCCATGTCGTGTCTCTGTGTCCCCTCCGAGTTTGCTTGCATGTAAGCAGCCCCCAACACCAACGCCGCCAACAAGTAGAACCCCGCACCGAACGCGGCCACTGCCAACGCCAAGAGTCCGTGGTTGTATCGGGTCGTTACATCCGAGTATTGGTTCGTCTTGATGCTAGCGTCCTGGGGCGGGGGAGGTTGATTGTAGTCCAAGCTACGCGACCGGCTCTTGGATCTGAGCTGGCCCGGAATGCAAGGAGAAGAGGGTCGGCGAGAGGCAGATAGGGATGATGATAGAAGGGAAGAGGAGATCACATCGTACTTGAAACGCTCGATGAACGGACTGGGTTGCTGAGAAAAACGCGTCGTGAAGAGGTTGCTAAGGATCTGCAGTACATTTAGCTTTCCGCTCCAAATTGGGTCGACCATCACGAATAGAATTGTCACTAATCTCCTAGCCTATGTAATAGACCGCGACTGAAATTGAAACTCACTTCGAAGATGTCCAGTATCCACGATGGCTCTCGCGGTACTGCAGTATGCTCGTCACTGAGCGCGTCAAACTCGTCGTCTTGCGGGAGAAAGTCGGTAGATCCCCCAGGCATCAACTTGGAAGCTTCACCGAGTTCTACCGCGACCTTGAGCACCCGCCAAATACACTGCAAGTGCAAGGCCGACTTACCGTTCAGGTACATCTGAAGAGGATGTTCGTCATATACGGCTTGGGCCATTGATGGCAAAGTAGAGGGCCGTCGGCGTCGTTAGATAGTAGACCGTTAAATACCAGAGAGAACGGGGAGGAGGAAGGGAGGAGGAGGAAGAGGAGGAAAAGAGCGTGATGATAGTCAGGTTGAGGAGAACGACCTGGTGAATATCAACATCAAGTTCTGGGAAACTTCTCCGCAGGTTCGCTCTCGCTTGGAATGGCCCATTGTGCTTACGTAAGGACCATTGTCCCTCGCTAAGAAGCTCAATAGGGGCGCTAGTAGCCACTATTTGCAAACCAGTAGCTCTTCCAAATTCAAGACTAAGAGGCACTAGTAGGATATGGAGCAGACGTTTTTATATTCATAGGTATGCATAATTTATAGCAAACAAAGGAACTATGAACTACCACCCGTGATCCCAAATGAACGTGCTTGGCTCTACAACAAAATATTAGAATGATTGCTGGCACGATAGCTGGATTCACGCTTACTGGCTTTTGGGGTAGTCTGTATTTACTGGAGGATGTATCCAGCAACACCCTCGTCTGAGTAGCCGAGGTTCGTGATGGCGTTATTCCGCTCGTTCCAGTTGGTGGTGTAGAAGTGGTTGACGGAGCCACCGTGGTACAGACGATACAATGGGACGGCCCCGCAGATTTGAGTGCTGAAGACGTAACCAGCAACGCCCTCGCGATTGTAGCCGAGGGTGGTGGCGGCGTTATTGGCCTCCCACTGGTTGGTGGTGTAAAAGTGGTTGGGGCGGGACGGGTTGTAGAGGCGGTAGAATGGAACGGTTGAAGGGGCCTTGCTGGGGAAGACACGGCCAGCCTGGCCCTCACGCTGGTAACCGCCAGCGTTCTGGACCTCAACTGCGTTGGTTGTGTAGAAGTGGTCGGTGACCGAGGGGTTGAAGGCACGGTACAAAGGTACGGCGTTCCGGGAGTTGGGGCAACGAGGAGCAGCCTATATGAATGATCTGTCAGTAAAGCGCGATGGTATTAGCTGAGTGAGTATACACACATCAGCAGCCTCGACCTCCTTGACCTCGGCGGGGAGAGCAACAGCCTGAGCTGCGATGAAGAGGGAGGCAACGACGGCGAAGGAGAACTTCATTGTAGGGCATCAGTAAACCGGCACATCCTTCAAGGGGGCTTGGAATGGCTTGGTCGCTTTTGTAGTGGCTTCGCCTTCACGCGCAGGACTTTCGTGGTCCTTCATGACGAGTCGCATTACTTGATGTGAGCTTCCGTACTTAGAAATTTAGTTGTAACTTTTATCTTACTTTTCTGAACATGCTTATCATTCGTTTGCGGTGGTTAAGCTTTTGTAACAGTCTTCAACTTGCTAGGTGCAGATTCAAGTATTCATGCATGATATTTGCGCTGTATTTAGAAAGCCGTCTCGTGTGCATGATGGTCGGCGTACTTGTTTACATAGAAATGGGAGAACGCATCGAAAGTATGATAAAAGGCGAAGTCGTCGGGAAGAAAGGATGAGCCTGCGACACCAACAAGGTGGGCACCACGGAAAATGGTATCAAGATGGACAACAGCAGTAAATGGCTGTCCGTTGGGGTCTGTGTCGGGCTCAACAACCCAGAGGCCGGTAATTGGGTCAGGAGAAACACCAGTTGGAGAAAACCAGTGGACAAGAGCGCATGGATAGTCCTCTCCCTTCCAGTTGAAGGAGAAGAGGAGGCACAATCGTGCTACGTGTAGGCCCCGAAACCCTGCTTCGCCTGATCCGTTCGAAAGAAACACTGCATCGTATCTACCCCCAACGTCGTCGCGCCATTGAGGCATGGCTCGAATCCGTTCGTAGTGCATCCCTTCCGTACCGGAGAAATCACTGGGAGCGTAGAATGTTGAGATGGCGGAGGGGTAGACATTGACTTTAGTGAGTACCGGAAGAATCGGAAGCTGCTGAGACCTTGCAGGATCGCTTCCATAGAGGTTAGCCTGATCAAATAAGAACTCCCGGACCAAGTGGTCGAGCTCTGGATGGCCAATGGCAGGGCCTAACTCTTGTAACAGCCGCGGATAATTTCGATCTGTTGGATGATACATCCATTAGCCGAACACATGGAGCAGTGGTCAGATAGTGAGTACACATCAGCAAGATAGCACATCGCTGGACGGCGCTGGGGATCCGGGAAATGTCATCTGCCGGATCCGGGCACCCCCAACCCCAGTTTGTTCCCACAGTCACGTCTACTGCCGAGGTTGTTAGAGTCCGACTTCCATCTCGCCACCATTGCCTTCGCCACTCTGAGCTCACATTGTCCGACTTTTCTTCCTCTGTTCTATCATAATGTCCGACTCATCGTTGCAGCAACAACCAAAGCCATTCCCCCCACCCACAATATTTGGGGTGTACTTCAGGGATACGCGAGCCCATGCCAACCCCGACTGTGCTATCAATATTCACCGTGCGCTGATGGCTGCATCGCGTGCTGTAGAGTCCGATACGAAGCTTCGCCCTCCATCAGAGTGTAAGTTGTGCAGGATTTTGACTCTTGATTGCACAAAGCCTGTCACCTAACATTGATATCAGCTCTCCGATGTGACACCTGCGACTCCCTACGCAGAAAACACAATTGGGAACTTCCCTCCCACTGGTGCCGGCCATCAGACTGCCAGCCCGAGCCCGAATGTCTTCCTGTGTCATCGGAATTGGTGATGCTGTACTGCAGCATATCAGCGCTACGCAAAATGTACCACGAACTTCGAGAAGAGGTGTCTGTGATGGGAGTGATGGTAGAAAGTGCTGGAGAAGGAGGCTCGGTGGATTTGGATGCACTGAAGGATCAGGTTGGGGTGATGGCACACATCATGGCTGCGTTCAAGAGCCTCGCTTTTTAGGTTCCTTTACTTTGTTTACTATCTTCAACAATCATTCTGTGAAGCCGAACAACTCGCACATTGGCTGAATATCTAATACATTCATAAGGAGAGTATCTCACAAGCATGGTGGTCAATGTACTTGTTCAAGTAAAAAGATTGGTAGATATCTAAGCTATATGTATGGCCTAACTCAACGGGAACCGTGTCCATGCCAAACACTGGAATCAAATGAGCCGCACGCAACATGGTATCTAAGTGGACCACCGAGTACAGAGGTTCTTGCTGGCGACCACGGGTTTCGGGATATACAACCCAGAGGCCTGTACTAGAATCTGGTCGTTGACCGCGCCGCTTGAACCACTGAACGAGCGCACACGGAATTGTCTGCCCACTATGCTTGAAAGAGAAGAAGAGGTGCACGCGCACAACACTCATGCCCCGAAAGCCTGGTTGGTTGTCATCTTCTACGATAAGGGCACAGTCGCGGCGCTGACGTTTGCCACGCCATGATGGAGTTGACCGTATCCATTCACGTCGCATGCCGTGAATTCCAGACTCGTCACTGGGTGCAAAAAATGTAGCGACAGCTGAATGGAAGACCGAAACCTTTGAATGGATGATTGGGCAATCTCCAAGTTGGATTTCGTTGGAGGCGAGCGCTGAATTGGGGTAAATGTAGTCGTATAGAAAACGTCGCGCAAGTTCATGTAGTTGTGGTATATCTAGGAACTCTCCTAGCGCGGCAATCTCGCGAGGATAGGTTCGGACTAAGATGGTTTGATTAGTATGAATTCATGTTCCTTGATAGAGAGAAATTACTTCGAGTACGTGCCAGGCTAACATTCCCCTCAACCACCTCATCTATCGGTCCGCATTCCTCTTCATCCGCGTTGGCGGGACCTCCAGTGGCAACACTGAGCGTAGGCGCAGGGAGATCATGAGCAGGGGGGAGCATGCCCCGGTCCACATAGCCGACTCGCATTGCAGCAAGCTTATCCAATCGCTCGTTCGTAGTTAGCATTTGACCAAGTGCACTGAAACGGTTAGAACGGCGCCAGGGTTTCTTGACTGCCGTAATATGTCGGGATTCGGTTATGGAAGAACAAAGCCCGTTGGGAGCTCCGAATTCCTGGATGAGATGATGGTAATGCATGAGGGAATGTTGGCGGGGTAAGGAGAATCCATCTGGTCGAATGCCCGTATCACAGAATATTTCGCGTGACACATGAAAGGCCTCAAGTTCATATTGAAGCTTGACTAAGGTGTCTGGCGTGAACGAGTTCCGGCGAACTAGATAGCAGAAGTTGAGAAAGTGCTTGAATGTTTCCAATATCTCAATCGGCACAAAGCCTACAAGAGCTGGAAGGTATACCTAATAAAATCGTTCAGCTAGGCCCTGCCAGTGTATGGTCATACGGCACAGTAGTATGCAAACCTTCATTAGCGCTTTCGAATCATCCCCGGTCCATTGCTTGAACCGCCGTCCGTCAGGAAATCTACGCAGTCCAGGAAAACTCGGAGTGGCGGCGATGCTGCGTGATGGTTAGTATGACTCAAATTATCAGCATAGAGACATACCGGTGGTCTATTTCATCCATGATGCGATCAGCCTCCTTCTCTGTATGTTCTTGATGTAGATATCGGCCCACCCATGTAACGAGATGATCTTTGAATGATCCTTTGATGATTTGGTGCAGTAAGTCCGGTGCGAGCAGCTCATGGATATCTGCTCGTGGAAAATCACTTGTGAAAGGCTAAAGAAGGCATCATTAGCTTTTCGGTCGAAGGGAGATACAGAAGACATACCACAATATCATCATCGATTCCGAACTCATCCCACAGAATTCCTGGATCAAATAAAGATATGATTTCATCGGCCGAAGACTGAGTGCGACGAATAGCGAATGTTAGATCATCGAGGTTTGTATTCAATGCGGTGCATCTGCGGGTGGAGGTGTCAGTCTACGCAAGCAAACAAAGTTCATATTGGCACCTACCGTGCGCACCACCCTTGTACAATCCCTGCAAGCATAACTTGTTCCGGGTAGTCTGCAATGAATGGCCCGAATCCAAAGATGACACGGCGGTGGTGGCCATCAGGGCATCGGCGGACCACTGGCACGGTCATGTGTGGCTTGATACTGTTGAATATTGCAGATATCGAGGCAT
Organism: Sanguinoderma rugosum; assembly: GCA_017499575.1. Taxonomy (NCBI): domain Eukaryota; kingdom Fungi; phylum Basidiomycota; class Agaricomycetes; order Polyporales; family Polyporaceae; genus Sanguinoderma; species Sanguinoderma rugosum. The sequence continues at coordinate 2,445,985 of VTPW01000018.1, read as the reverse complement.
GGTAAAGTTGCCGCTTGAATTTGCGGAATGCGGGATCATTGTCGTAGCGTCGATCAGCTGTCAATCAATGAGCACTATTGCTGGCCAATAATCGAGCCGGAACGAACATACCTTTCGGAATAGCTAAGAAGGCAACTGGCACAACACCCTGTCGATGTGCTCGCCGGACATTGTTATGAATATTACCAATTGATACATATAGGGGATGGTATTCGACCTGTCCCGTTGCTACTGAGACTGTGGTTTTATCACTGCCCTGGATGATTGCGCAATACATTGCACCCTCGTTCTGCTGAGGATGCTCTGCATGTACTTGAGTCTAGAGCAGAGGGTCAGAATGATAATCATCATGCCAGAAGGGGGGACGTACGGCTTGCTTCCATGCAAAGTTCCCTGACATGAAATTGCTCCAGCGACGTTGGCGGTTCTTATCGAGCTCCACATATGGTGTGTAATCAAATTGACCGTTGAAATCTGGATTATCGAGCATGTTCCGTAGGACAGTATCTGGGTCCCGATACCAAACTTCATATTTCTTCTTCCTCCACGCAGGAGCACTCTGCGGTATATCACCTTCGAATCCTGCTTCTAAGCACTGCCATGGAGCACTGCCTAGTGTTCCAGAGTCGACGGCGTCGTAGAGATGCTTATGGGTACCAAACGGCGGGGTATTCAGTGAGTCTACATCGTCAGAGGAAAGGCTCCATATAGATAGTAACTCGTCGATGTTTTTTGCAGACATTTGAACCTTTCGAAATAGGAGATCAGCAAGCTCAAATTGCTGCTGGCCATCAAAAGGTGCCCAGTCGTCGGGAGTGGCAGTGGCACGAGGAGGCGGTGGGGTATCTGGTGGTAGGTAGTTACCATTCACATCACATGGTGTACCTACTCAACGTAAGTCATAGGCATAATGCGAGCAACACACCATACTTGCCTGTGAGATATGGATGTGTTTGTTGCCCTAGTCGCTCAACCTCGGGGCCGGGACTTGGTTGTGGACTAGGAGGGGGACTTGGTGAACATATACTAGAGGGCGAACTTGGATGAAAAGGCGGTTCTTGGTCACCGTTCAAGTTTGAGATTTGAGGATTGCTCGATTGGTGTTGAATATTGGCGAGAGAGTGAATTGACCGGACATGGTATGTTCGCCCATGCTGGGTGGCAAAGCGAGTCTTGCACCATGAAAACGGGCAGGCCAGAATCTTCGCCATCGTTCTTTTAGCGTTGGAATTTGACGGTCAGTTGTCTGCGATTATTGAGCCGGTGAATTCCATGTGGATTTTCAAATTGCCTCAAATTTGACTTACCCACGGCGAAAAATCAACACAACTCTCCAACTTACCCTCTCAACATGCCGCCAAAAGTTCCTAGCAAGCCTCGCCCACGCCCTGCTACAAAGCATCAGCAAACACAGGGTGTAGAAGCACCAGAGGCCTCACAGACTTCCAAGACGAAGCGGCAACAGAAGGTGAAAGCACCGGCTCCTCCATCTCAAGCGGTGACTGTTGACAGAATAACTCGTTCGTCAAATAAAACTACGCATCCCGGTCAGATTGTTATAGACAACAAGCAAAAGCGACGAACCTCTGAGCAGGTTCGCGAAGACGAGCACGCAAAAGCAGTTAAGCTTATTGCCGACAAGGTGGTCGCAACCACTCAGTTTCAAGAAACGATACGGAAGGCCGCGGCTGCAGAAGATCGTGTTCGTCGAAAGGAACTTCTTGAGCGGCAACTTGCTGAGCGACCAGATCTCGCCGAGGAGTTTGCATCCTTCGTATGAGGATTACTTCACCTTGAAAATTGTAACTAATGTGAATATGCTGAAACAGGTCATGAAAAGGACATCCCTCACAGACAGCAACCAGGATATGGCTATCGATGTATCCAGCGATTCGGAATCCGCAGATATTGAAGATGCATTCACTTTCGAGCGAGAGATTCCGGAGGCATCTGTAGCTGATGAAACTTCAGAGCCATCTATTGGCGAGGGCATGGTTGATGAAGATCTGTATGGCGACGATGAAGAGTTCATATTGGATGCATCAATCTTGGATGGTGATGACGTGTCACCCAGCGACATTGAGGGCAAGCCTGTGCGAATATTGAAGGCGAAAAAGAAGGTTAGTTGTACTTCAAGTATTATCAACGGTGAACCACTTACTATCGAGAACCAACAAGGATACCACAAAGCATGGTGGTCCTGTCGATGTTTTTCCCAGCGACACTGAAGATGAACCTGTTCGAAAACCAAAGGTGAAAAAGAACAAGGTTAGCTGTACTAGCATCGGTGTCAACAGTGAAGCACCTTCTAACAAGAACCAAAAAAGGACCCTAAAGGGACCCTCCGCACAGCGGTCAACGCAAAGCACAGTGAGCTCGACGTGGTATCTGGAACAAAAAGAAAGGCATCAGTATCTCACACTGGTGGAGGCGTGGGCAAAGAAGTGTAAGTATTACCTTCTTTCCACACGATCAGGCTGAACAGTGATCCTCAGCGGTAAACGTGCGAAGTCTGAGGGTGGACTTAGAGCGGACTGGCGTCAAACTGCATTAGCTAGTTCACCTGGGTCCACTGTCACGGCACAATCGTCCGCTCCCCGAGTCCAAGTTTCTAACCACAGCACGCACGACGACAGTGCCGATGAACCGGAGGTCGAGGGCGAGTTCAACCAGGATGAAGATAAGACTGCCTTGAAGGCAGTGCGTGCCTCTAAGATGACCAGTGCCGTGGCGGGATCACAGGCGAGCCAACCATCTGGACGCCGAACAACAGCACAGGTGAGTTCATATTCACAAGAAATTTGAATAGAGGTGTCAACGCTGAGCGCTGAACCTACTTGTATGCAGATGGGGATCAAACTTGAGCCTCAGGGTTCTCCGGCTACTGTTCAAAACGCCAATGCAGTCAAACCTCGCACAGCTGATCTTCCCTTCCCGCGTGGTCAAAGTGGAAGATATACTCAGGGCTTGAAGGTCTTCAAAGCAACGGTCATAAATTTCAGCGGCACTTGCGTTGATATGTTTGCGGCAGCAAGTGACCCAGCGTTTGAGGAGGTTGTCAGCGATGCGTGGAAGGCTATTTTCCCCGATCTCGCTCAGCATTCTGCAAGCAAAGTAGTTCTCGCAGTGGTAGGTTTACCTATAAGTTGCCTCGTGGTCCGCAATTACTCATGAAGACTCTAAACAATCATCATCATAGTCGCAGGGAGCCCTAAGTGATCACCGAAGCGCCATGGGGAAAATGGCTCTCACCTTGTTCACAAAGCTTGTCCCGACCGAAAAGCCAGTCACGGAAGTCATCGCATTCGTGAAGCAATACCGAACGCCAAGATTCATTGCCCGGGATCCAGATGCTGAGGTATGCCGCCCAACTCTCGCTGCCACCAAGTTCACTCAAAGAAACTACTCAGAGCAACCGCGGTACTTATCTCGCGCCGCTGCTGCTCCAAGTGTTTGCATTCCACCTAGGGGTGATTATGAATGCTCGGGGGGGCTTTGGCCGTCCAATTGGCGCGCTCGCCCTGACATGTGCTGCGGTACGTTCCGAATCTCAACGAGCTTGCTTCTTAATGCTAACACTCTGGTGCTTCGTCGCATTTTCCTATAGCTCGAGCGTGCCATCAATGGCTGGAAGAACGGCACAAATGAGATCTTCGACGCTGCAAAACAAGGCCACAGAAAGCTAATCAGCGGCCTTGCATTCTCCTCTGAAAACTGGGGCAGCAACGCTGTTGGTTGGACAAGTGGTATCTCAGCGCTGACGGAGAAACGATGGGAAACCATTATAAACGAAGCCTCTCGACATGTTCCCAACAAACAAGTACGACATGCCTCCTCATCGTGAACTGTAGTGGCTAAACCAAGGTCGGCAGGTCATGAAAACCCTAACTGATGATGCAATGGTCGCGGAACAAGATATCCGGCAGGCCATCGTCGTCTCCGATGACGAGTTCCTTGAATGAAAGTAGGGTACGTCACGACCACTCTCTTTCTTGCATTGCTCAATCATTGACACTTGACTCATGTAGCACAATCCCGCATAGTGTACATAGCTCTACCAATACATGTACCGCAAATGTATCGCCGTGTATGGCCCCAAACGAATACAACCCCCTCTCAGCAGTATCCTCGGCCCCATAGTTCCAAGCTGGCCCCATCTTCCCAGGGCGTCCAAGAAGCAAGCTGGTATCTTCCAAGTACCTTCGGATCCGGGGGACCTGTTGGGGCTTCCGGAAACGCTGGGACTGCTGGTACCGACTCCCCTGGAAATCTGCTATCTTGCTGATGCACACCTTTGCGTCTTGCTAATGTTGTCTCGGCAGTAGTTTCCCTGTTGATAGAGCCGTTATCCGGAGCCGGTTTGTATTTCGGATGACTCTTGTGGTTTGGATTGACCAACATCCCGTAGCTTTCAAAGTGTATCCGGGCTGCCGCAAGTTTGTCTAGGCGCTGGTTTGTCATTAGGATCTGTCGAAGTGCTTTGTGCCGACTCGAACGGCGCCATGGCTTTTTAATGGCTTTGATATGTTTGTTTTCGGTTATAGATGAGCAAAGGCCGTTTGGGGCCCCAAACTCTTCGATGAGGTGAGGATAATGGAAAATGGAATGTTGACGAGGTAAATTAAAGTCGGCTCGGATTCCAAGCTCTTTGAATATGGCCCGATGCTGATGAAACTCGTCGAGGACAGCTTGAATGGAAGTGATCGTATCTTGGGAGATGATGGAGCGTCGCACCAGATAGCAGAATTCAGTGAATGAGCATATAGCTGCAACCATCTCGTCAGGAACGCGACCTGCAATTGCGGGAATGAAAACCTAATGACACATTTGTAAGGCTGGCGACGCACAAACTATGCCAACACACGCACCTTCATCAAAGCCTTTGAGTCATCGCCTGTCCATTGTTTGAAGTTGCGTCCTTCCGGAAATCGTTGAAGGCCAGGAAACGGAGGTGCTGCCGCAATTCTATCACAGAGATTAGAGGTCTATGATTAGTCTTCAAACTAGTGCATACCTTCGGTCAATGTCAGCGAGAATCCGAGCCGCATCTGCCTTCGTGTGTTCAGCATTGACGTAGTCCACCACCCATTCAACGAGGTGATCCTTGAAGGTCCCTTTGATTACTTGGTGTAGGAGATCCATAGATAGCATCTCATGGATATCAGCGCGGGGGAAAGCAGATGTGAAAGGCTAATATGTTCAGATTGAACTTGGCCGATGACTCGATATAAACTGTTATTGCTTACAATCAGATCTCCCACTATGCCATAGCTATCCCAAAGTTCCCGCAGCGTACATGCCTCTCGTAACGCTGATGTATGTTCGCAGAACCGACGATCACCCGGTAAGTCGAGGTGGTCATTGAGCGCAGTGCATCTGTACATAACTGGATTAGTATGGTGTTGCCCATGCGTACAGTAAATCAACAAACTTTGGACACCATCCGGTGTCACACTCAGTGGGGTTTTCACTAAATGTTTTGGATGTAGTTGGATCAGTCAAGATAGATCGAACAGTCACCCAAGTTGTGCAGGCTGAGAGGTGTGTTATTGATAATAATGGCTTAGGAAACTATACTACAGAGTAGTACAGATAGGGGAAATAGGAGTGGAAAGGGGTAAAAAGGTCGGAAGGAAAGAAAGAAGTTTAAGGTAAACTTCACAACACGTTAATACGAACTACTCAACAAGTGAATAATACGTAGGTAAACACAAACAAATAGTAAACTGACTGAGACAAGTAGCACTGAGACGGAGGAATATTCCTGACTGAGTATACTAGCAATGCTCCAATAATACAAAACTGCGATACAACAATTCAACTGAAATATGAAGCTCTAGATCAGACGTTTCTGCTAGATCACTTCCGATATTATTACTAAACACCTATAGAATCGTTCTATAGTCTAATGCTTAGCCAGTAACGGTCTATACGAAATCAATACGACTGGGGAGCAATCACTAAAGTATAAAGACTTAGGTGCACACAAGACACGTAATCTTATTTTCTCTAGCAGGGGTTTCACAGGTCGAAGCACTCAATTATCAACTAATCAAGTCTATTCTTTACTATGTAACCTACAGTAATACTCTACTTAATAAGAAGTAGGTACTGCAAAAGAAAAGGAGGGAAGAGGATGAGAAATGAGGGCAGGAGAAAGAAAGAAGGTAAAAAAAAATGTTGATTTTTCTATCTACTACAATTTGGGGTTTATATAGGCTACAGAGGAAAGGAGGCAGTGCAATGCCAAGCATTTCAAGGCTGTGCTGAATCTCTGAATGACTCATATTTCAGCAGGAATAAGCCAATGATTTGTAATGGCCAAGCCAAAGCTTAGTAAGTTAAGGCTTGCTGCTTAGTAAGTACAATTTTCCGTTACATCCTGGAAAGTTCTATAAACTTCTCAGACATTCTACTATGTTCTTGTATGTCTTTCAAGTTATTTGAGCTTTTCATGAACAAGATCTAATGTCACTTTGATAAGTATTTGCAAAATACTAGAAGGTTCCGTAAAGTTCTTCAACTTTCCGTACAGTTCTTGTCAGTTCCACAATCTTTACTTATCATGTAACATAATGATTTAAGACTTGTTGACTTAATAGGATGTTAGGATATTAATTAGGGGTCCCAGGAGTAGATAGGGGAATAGGGGAAAATAAGAAATAATGTCTATGATTGTTATATGAGGTCCGTTCGACTTGACTCAATTTGCAAGAGTATACCTAGTAGCGTATGAAATAGCTACAAAACTCTAATATTCATGTCACTTACTACAAATTCCAATTTGGAGTATGACATCTGCAGGCAACATTGAATCAATCGTCCCCGATTGCGAACTAAGCCTCATTCACATTGTCCACAATTTGATAAAGAGCATAAATATATGGTCCATGGCCGTAATCATTTGATACCTAAGTACTCGTCATAGTAGTAAATACTACGTCTACTTGGTACTTGGTGTCAGTTAACCTAATAAGCGAATCATTGATTAAATCGAAGTCTGTTACCGGTCCATTCATGCCATTCTGTATGAACTCAAGCGCACCAGTATGAATAGAAACACGAGTATAATGAACCCATACCGCCACAAACGTTACTAATCCTCCCATATCTCCATGGTTGCGAAAAGAAATCAATATCTGAAGATATTGACCTAGTTGGTTGATAATTCCCTGAGCGATCCCTACTCCGAGACGAGGGTGAAAAATGAGGTCGCTAGATGATATGGGAATGTTGCTGGCTTCCATGATGACTTTATAGATAAGTCGAGAGGTGATATTCCTCATAGTCTCGATGAGGATGATGTTCGTGTAGGGTGGAGGATTCACTAATTGTACCCATTTATCCATTTTAGTGTCGTATTGGATATCGAAATCGGTAGGGAGGTTATTGAGGAGAGTGAAGTCGCAATAATTGCTAAGGCCGGCAACGATAGCATCGTCAGGATGAATAGGAAATGGGTTCGACGAAATATATGGGTCGAAGACGATGATGTATTGGTTACGAAAGAATGTTCCATTCTTTGTGAGGGCGGCGGGAATAATAGAAAGCGGTTTGGTAGGAACGTTTGCTACGTTGGCCATATTGTTTCGAGTATGTCGTAGTGCTTGTCTAAAATATATGATTGCTTATAAGCAATTTTATTGAGACGTGTCAATTTCACATTGGTCGAACCGTGGAAAAATTTAATTTTTCTTATGGAAAGCCTAGCTCTCTATAGCGAATAGTTTCTCTACGATGATATCAGTTTTCTTTTTATATAGTGCCATACAATATCTTTTCAGGAATATTTAAGCATGCCAAGCTTGTGGTACTTTAACGTCTTATTATTTTTACGATACGCCTGCTGGGACTCAGCAATTGTAGGGTGACGAGGGCATTTTATATTTTTCTCCTGTATCTTCTAGGGTCGTTCTTTTCGACACCTAATGGCATCATATCATGATATTGTTTCCTATCTTTTCGAAGAGATTCCTATATTGTTTAGCGAACTATTTTCCAATACTAGTGCCTATGTGCAGGCAACATTAAGTTTGAACACGGTGCAGGCAACATTAAATATCCACTTCTTATGCGTTTCAAATTTCCTAGACATCACATATAAATGAAATGATGACATGACAATTACGGTACATTTGACCAGTAGGATATGAAACGTAAGAATATAAGAATCATACATATGAGGGTTCTGCAAGTACAAAACTCCTACGAAGTATACGTTCTTTAAAACTTTGCCAACGATCATGCCAGGACAGAACTAGATCTCCAGCATCAATCCAGGCATGATACTCGAATAAATATAATTCATGAGCAATAGGAGGTCTGCCATGAATACGAATGCGCAATAAAATGTACCTGCCACACATTACTTTCTGTTCAACGACATGCCCTAATCCTTTCTTTGGCACTTCAATCCAATCCCCAACATAAAGGCGTTGTTCAGGAATGAGGAGGATATGACTCTCTCCACCCAACCGAGTTACAACCTCTCTTTCTTCAACGCTAATGACATTTCGACGATAGTCCATCAACATGGGCAAAAACCTTTGCGCCATGATGGGGACAGCGAAGAAACTAGGCACGTTAATGATGGCTTCCGGTTTAGGTAAGCCTTCATCATCAGGCGCTGATGGCAACGAAGTTGGTACTGGTGGTGGTGGTGTGATTGGCGCGGGGGGTAATGGTAAAGGGACACCGTGTAATTGTGATGATGGCGTATTGGTGTAATGAGTGGTGGTGATTATAGTGAAGGCTGCTTCACTGATAGAACTGTGTGAGCTGGATGACATTGCTGGTATAGAGCGTAGATGCTGGTGGTGTGAATCGAAAAGGAATGGGAAGGGGGAATTACATGTGTTTGTCGCTCGTTTTGCATACTCAGGGTCAACTCCTTGCTTAACAATCCTAGATAGGGGCTTCTTCTTCTTCAGATTCCGGTACTATTTCTTCTACTAACTCGTCTTCTGATATTTCTTCAATTATAGCATCATGATTCAGAATTGGGTCATCTCTGGAAATATAACTCATAATGCGGAATGCAGCAAAAGGTTTTGCCAGTATAGTACCGTCTAATTCTTGTACCACATAATTTCCATTAGGGGTCCTTTCCACGACTTGATAGGGGCCGAGATAACGTGGCTGGGTCTTCATGGCACTTAATGTATCTTCTACTTGACTATTTCTTACTAGTACCAGATCTCCAACATTATAAGTAGTTTTCTGAATGCGATGCTTGAAACGTCTCATAAATTGATCTCTAGATTTGCACCTAGCTTTCTTGAGAGTCTCTGATGCGGCAATAATATCATTAGGACGTTTCTCCAATTGCTGAATTCGTAATGCCAATAAATCTGAAGTATCCATTTCTGGCTTGAAGCCAGTCACAAGAAAACTTGCTTCTGTATAGTCCAAAGGTAGGACTGGATGTACTCCATGTAACAGATAATAAGGTGAATAGCCAGTTACTGAACTGACGGTCACTTTGTCTGCAAAGACTGCCAATTCTACTTGTTTATGCCATTGAATAATTGTTCCGTCAAGTCGTTTTGGGGAAGATTTAACGATAGCTTCTCTAAGAATATAATGTCCTCTTTCCACAACTCCATTAGCTGTTTTGTTATACGGAGTGATTTTAACATGTGGAATCCTAAGTCGCTTTATGACGTCTGCAAATGCTCCTTCTAGTTCTGATCCATTATCAGTAACAACTCGGCCAATGGCTCCGTATCTATAATAAATTTGTTCAAGAAAGAATTTGGCAAGGTTAGCAGAGCTTTTATTTCGTAGAGCTCTTGCTTCTGTTACACCAGTAAGATCATCTTTGGCGGCAATAATAAATTCATATCCCGCGCATTTAGGCATCTTCATAAGGTCAATATACACCTTTTCAAATATTCGTATTGGTGCAGATATTTCGTAAGGCATTTTGAATAACTTTGTATTCCTAATCTGACATTCATGGCATGATGCAATATAGAAATGAACATCTGCACGAAGACTAGGCCAATAGAATCTAAGCTGAATAAGTTCGAAGACAGCTTGTTCTCCTTTATGCCCTAATTTGTCATGTGCCTGGTATAGAATTTTCTCCTTTTGACTCTGATCAATAATGACATGACGAGGAGATTCTTGTGTAGTCCGTCTATATAATTCTCCATTATAAAGAAAGAATGGTTTGACTTTCTTCAGAAACCTATCCTGATTTTGGATAGATTCTAATGGTGGTAACTCCGAAGTCTTCAAATATTCAATAATGTCATGAAACATATCTTCATATTTTGATGACTTGACTGACGAGGGTAAGGTAAGGAGTACCATAGGGGTTGAATATAGGGGCCTTTCTATGCGGAAAGTATCTGTTTCGAAGGGATTTGGCATGAATACTGGTAGTGCAATTTCATCAAGCCATTCATCATCTTCTGGTACGAATTCATCTGGGTGGGGTTGTCTTCTTGAAAGTGCATCTGGACCTTTAAACTTGACACCAGGAATGTGAACTAATTGGAAGTCAAACATTAGAATGCCTTGAATCCACCGATTCATAGCATTACTAGGCTGTAAGTCTGGTTCCTTTAGCATTCCCTTAATATATTTTGCATCTACTTCCACAATTAATCTTCTTGCTCCAATTATGTAGAGACGCCAGTGTCGAAGTGCTCGATATAGTCCATACAATTCAAGCTTGGGCTGAGAATACCTTGCTTGGGTACTATCCATAGGAATGGATCCATAACGGGCTGGTCTACGTTTTCCCTTTTCATCTTCTTGGGAGAGAATAAAACCTGTTGCGATGTAACTAGTGTCCACAGACAATATAATAGGTTTATCTGAGGAATAGTCAATGGGACGTAAGGCTGGTGCTGATGAGACTTTAGTTTTGAGAATATCAAATGCTTGCTGACGTCTTTCAGTCCATTCAAAAACTGCATCTTTATGCACGAGTTCGGTTAATGGTCGGGCAATAGCGGAGTAATCTTGGATCCATATCCTAACTGTTCCACATAACCCGAGGAATCCCCTAACTTCTTTTGGAGAAGTCAGTTGAGGCCACTTAAGAATCTTTGCGACTCTGTCATCATCTGGACACCGTCCTTGAGGTGTGCATTTCTGTCCTACTATCACAACTTCTTGTCTACAAATCTGTGTTTTCTTTGCCGAGAATGTTGCACCTGCACATTTAATTCGGTGCATAATCCGATGAACATCTTGGGCATGTTCCCAAATGAATCTACGAATTCCTGGGTTCTCAGGCAACGTTTCTGGTTCACCATTAGAATCCAAATACTGAGTCTTGGGTCCTTTAATAGGTAAATCATCAATAAAGATATTCGCAACATGAGGTATTTCATCTTGAAGAATATGCATCATGCATTTCTGAAATTCCGTAGGTGAGTTGGTATATCCCATTGGTAAGGCTGTGAGTCTTAATAATCCTAAAGGAGTCCAAAATGCCGTCATGTCCCGAGATGTAACATCTACGATACGAGCATCAAATCCCCAATAAAGATCAAATGTGGTACAGACTTCACATCCTGCGTACGGTTCTACAAAATCATCCACTATTGGTAATAAACCAGCATCACGAATAGATATAGCATTCAAGGGTCTAAGATCATGAATAAATCTTAATGATCCATTTTTCTTAAGTACACAAAACCATCTACACCGATATGATGATTGACATGGTTCGTATACTCCAGCGTCTATCTTACTCCTAAGCATTTCAACAACTTTATCCTTAATGCCTGGAGGTATAGGAATGTTCTTGTATTCCCATGGCGTGTGCGGTACGGTGGGCATAATGTAATCCGAAAAATAGTCTTTGCGTAATGTTCCTCTATCTGTTTCTTCAAAAGCTAGGGACATTTCGTTGACTTGCAATATGTGATTGAATAACTTTTCCTCTTCTGGTCTGAGAAAGTTATCTTTATTGACTTCAATGCCTTTCAATCTTTCCATAGTTAACCGTTTTCCTGGCACGAAATCCGGTGGATGTTTTGAAAGAGGAGGTAATGAAGCTAGTGGGTCCTCTGGGAAGCTACGAATGACTTTAACATCTTCAGGATATACTCCCGAGACTGGGTGAATCTTTTCAGCTACACGCTTATATGCGGTGAAAGCTTTGAACTCAAAGTCAGATGGTGTATCACTTTCCGTAGGGAGAAATAGGATATCTTCATTCCAGTTAATATCATTAGCAAATGTGTGGATATGTTGTATCTCATCATCAATTGCATCTATACTGTAGAAGGAACCTTTATCTGTCATAATTTTCAATTGCGAAGTATCTTTGGTAGAGTTGGAAATGACCGTAAGTCCAACCAATGATGAGGATATCTCTGAATTATAATCCTGAGATAATTTCTGAGAGTCTAGCCTTTGAATACTCTGATCTTTGAGAGAACATTGTGATATAATCTTATCCAGTTCCTCATTCACTGAGTTATACTTAAGAATAGAATCCAAAAAATTATGTCTGACAAGTCGAAATAATTGACCCAATAACACCAGTATTATTGAGTACATCAACCAGTGAGAGCACATGGATGTGGTATGATCTACTAAGGATAGTGGAGTCATATCTAAAGCCATGGTAGAGGGAAGCAGTAATAAGTACAGAAAAATACAAGTCCAATATGATTTGAAATATTTGGTAAGTACTGAGAGGAAAAGAATAGGGAAAGTCCAACATGGTACGTAGCATGCTGTATATATAGGGGAATCCAAGAGGCAAAATGTTCGTACAGATTGCAAGAAGAGGAGAGAAGAAAGAGTCCTTTCAAAAACTTGGAGAAAGAAATGGGTACAGGTATATATATAGTTGAATTCAAATGTCCACGCTGAGCGTAATATAGGTGAGAAAAGCAAGATGAAACAACACAAGAGGAAGGCAGGTATGTCCGAAATATAAAAGAGAGAGGTCTTTGGTATGTGGTTTTTATATATGTAGGGGAATGCGAAGTAAGGAAGAAAGGAAGGAAGGTAAATCAAAATAAAACAAGTTGCTAGAGAAAGAAGGACTTGAGACAGTCTCGAAGTCATGATACGACGGTGACTTACATCAATAAGCGGCAAGGGGATCTCTGCACCACATAATGGCGCGTCGATTATTCTGACCGTCGAAAATGTAGTCGGGATCGAGGTATCCATGAACGAAGAGGCTGCGGACATGAGAAGATAGGAAGTAAGAGATTTCGCGTAAGTGGCGACAGGTATTTGCCATTCGAATAACCTCTTGATATTCGAAGTATTCGCTGATATGGTGAAGGAATTCGTCTTCTTCGGCGGTGAGGAGTGGGTTTCGAGGTGGATTAGGTCGCCGTTCGGTCCAAGTATGCGACGAACCAACTTCCGGGTGAACACATTCGCAGGAAAAACCTTGAAAGAGGAGGGGAATGTGGTAATCCAAGAATCGAAAGAAGGCGCAATGATGGTAGAAGTAGTGTCGCATGTCACTGGGTGCTTGTGGGCTGTCGATGAAGCGTCGAAATTCCGGAGTGAAGACGTAGTAGATAAGTTCGCGAAAGAACTGTAAAATATCGATGCGAATCCGTCGCAAATAGATTATCTTGACGTTCCATGGATTAAAAGCGACGACGTGGTTATCCGAAGCCCAAGGATTCTTGTAGTGCTCGACGTAGTAGTCGTAAGGTGCGAGTTGCCCATAATTCTTCGGTAGGACGTCGACGTTGAAGAATAGAAGTCGATTACCTTCGACAGATTCAAGGGGTTCTTCGTCGTGATTAGCGCTACAGAGTTCGCATTCATCTAGTTCGTGGAGGTGTCCTCGTAAGTTCCTGTAGACGTGTCTGACAGCGTCCTGGGCTTTCACAATATACTCTGGTGGTCCGTCGATATCGTGCCAGGCTTCTGGGAGTAGGATTCCTTGCCTGGATGCTTCGCAAATATCAACAACATACTGCGCGATGTCAGTATCGCCGTCGTCCTTCCAGTAGTCGTGGTAGTCGGTAGGTGCCTCGAATCGGTTATGCCAGTTGCGTAGTGGATGGTTATCGTAAGTTCCTTCATATTTGACCATTGTGCGTATTCGTTTGAAGTCGGCGTGGTTGTCGAGCCAATAAGGATGGTTCTCGGGTGGTTCAGCCGTATATTTCGCCTGTTCTTTCGTGTACGAGGGCGGGTTGCTCATGCGACGAATTACGGTAGTCTCGGCGTTATTATAGTCCCATGGGTCAGGCGCATCCGTGGCCAATTCATACATTAATTCGCCAGGATAGATTTGCTGCGTAGTGGCGAATATACTGGTAGGAATGATGTTACGATTGGGAGGAAGGTTTGGGGGATGATGGTAATCGATGATGGGCGTGTCAAACGTTTCATGGAGTCGAGCCTGAACTTGGATGGGTGGGTGAAGAAGGATGATAGTTTCGTCGTCTTTCACGGTAACGTCCTCTCGAGATTCGTCTGAGGGGTCGGTTGACGATGGCGGGGAGTCTACAGCATCCGGACTATAGTCAGACTCATCCATAGACATGTAGTCCTGGCTCGACTTATCATTCTCTGAATCGTCGGCCGTCTTAGTAAGGAATGTAGGGTATTTGAGGTTCGTCCAGTCTGTGTTAGTTTTCGTCGGTTCAAGTTCGCGTTCTGGTGTTGGGTATGGAGTCGAAGTACGGTAGGTTCCATCGGCGATCTGTGTTCCTCGTAGCGCAGCTTCGGTTGGAGGGTGAAGGATAAGTTCGAATGAGCTAGATGATGTCGAATCGTTGTCGTGATTGTAGAGGTCGTGTAGTCGAGGTAAGGCTTTTGGTTCGCGAAATTCATTGACTACGATGCGAGGGACGTTGTGGTTGAAAAACAGCGTCATAACTTTGACAGGTTCGTCAGTTTGTGTGGTCGTATCCGTTGTTTGAGTGCGTTCGTCGCCAGATTGTGCAGGAGCGATGTCAGGCGACATCACGCTCGACTGCGAGCCTAGTGTTACTGAGTCTGACGAAGGTGAGTCCATTGCTGCATCAAGTGCTGCAGCGTACTCACTCAATTCTTCCTCAGTAAGTCGAGGTAACGGAGGAGGTTGTTCTTGAGGTTGCGACGGCGTATCCATGTTCAGCGTACGTAGATACTCGTCTAGTTCGTACTCGTTCATATTGTCGACCTCATTGAGTGTAAGTCCGCTTTCTTGCAAGGCGTAGTGTTGCGCATGAGTGAGGTTGTGTCGTAGACATACGAGTGAGCCATGTGGGGGGTGGAGACAGTCCTTGGGGTCGTAATCTTTATCCATTCTATCTATTTTGATGAGGTTAGGTGGCGAGGGTTGGCTGATGAGTGCTGGGTTGACAGTAGCGTTTGTCGTCGATTCAATCGGTTCAATTTCGTGTGAGGGGTTGGTCTTCCTGCCTAAGAAGTTATAGGCTCGCTCTCGAATTTCCTGAAGTCGTTTCGGCGGAAGATTCAACGGACTGGTGCTAACTTGGCTACTATCCGATTCTTCTAAGTGTTCGACACTTTCTAGACTGGGTAGGGAGTGATTGGAGTCGACGTTGACAGGCGTGACGACTGGTTCAGCGTACTGAGATGCGGAGAGAGGAAGGCCGAATGGTTGAGATGCGATGGTCGAAGTACTGAAGATAGAATTGAGGAAACGTTCCTCAATTGCAGTGGGAGGTCGTGCGTCGTGAGTTCGTGGTTCTCGAGGGTCGTCGTCAAGCTCGATACTCATATCACTGCTAGTAGAGTCTCGTCGACTTCCAGGACGCGTAGGCGAATATACAGCGGAGGTAGAGTCGGCTACGGAAGCCCCATCGTTATTGTCGTCCTGCTTATCATTCTTCTTTGACAGAATAGCCGCGTAATCTGGTAGTTCACCACGAATTAGACGGTCTACAGGTATGTCAAAGATAGGCCACTGACTGAGATTTATCTCTTCTTGGCTATCAGGTACTTCGTCGTCGTCTGAGTCTTCGATGATAATGGGTCGGGGAACGCGTAAACGAGGGCTGCCAATTCCGAGACGAGTGGCAACGGGGTTAGCGGCGTGCTGGAATCCTTCGGCGGGGTGCTCCATACGAGGTGTGACGAAAGTATAGAATAAATGACCACGTTGAATGGGAGCTCGATGTTCGTTTCGAAGCGTCTGGGAGACGATGGATGCGTTCAGCATCACTCCCTGTTGAACCAGGAGGGAGTCCATGCCCATACTGGATAGTTCGATCGTGTTGTTCGACGACATGATCGAAATTACGCGATCGTCCAAAGGTCGATTGGTATATGCTTGAGCAGCTTCGTCGATGAGTTGCGCATGATAATGTGCATCTCGAAACGACGTACGCATGCTGGGAAGACTGCTAGGGTTCCAATAACGGACGAGGTGATTCGGGGTGGGCGGCCAATCAGTAATCGTGGCTGCGAGACGTGTGAGAGCCTCAGAAGACGGTGTGTCAATCGTGGGGTCGATCATGGGGTAATCCTCGTGGCCGGGAATAGCGTGAAGCGACCCGGTGTACAAGACGACCGGTAGATCTGGCATGTCAATTTGATCAAAAGAAGAGGTGGTGCAAGATTTGTGAGATGGCTTAGAATGCGAAGTGTAGAATGAGGAGATCTTGCTGTTTCTACCTCGTTTATATACAAAATAATGCCCTATAAATTCTAGAAACTTTGTGAGTAGTCGCGCAATAGCATATACTAGCTGCGGAAGGCTTGGTATTGCGAAAGCAATGGTTAAAATTAAAACTAGAACTGGATTACACCATAATACTACCTTATGGAATAATTCCACTGATTCTCTGAGTGAAATCTCCCACTTCTGGGACGTACCATACGGTCTACAATTCTCCAAGTCTAGTTCCATACTATCGAAGTAGTTCTGTGACGGATACAGAGGTCGATGGTTGTTACTATACCTAATATCATTGTTGTCTTGGTTTTCTGAGGTTAGAAGACGGTCTAATTTTCCAGAATCTTCGTCATAAGCCTGGACATTGAGTGTATAAGCCTCTGGAAGAGTCTCAGAATTTTCTAGATCATCCTCAGCCTCAGATTCTGTGTCAGAATCGAAAAACGAGTCATAGGGGTCCTCCTGATAGGGGAAAGGGGTCATCGAGGCTAACAATGAAGTCTCTATACGTGCTGGACGAGTTGCTGTTGGCAATTCTAACTTTCTACCAGGTCTTCCTTGTGTTGGAAAAACTAGGTAGGCTCCTGTTTCTCTTTGTTCAATGCTAACTTGATTCTCTACTTGCCACGGTCTGCCTAATAATGCTTGGAATGGTACATTTTCACCAATATAGAAATCTGCGATAGTTTCTATATCACCGTTTCGTAAGCGAACTCCACGGATAAGTCCTTTAAGTTCTTTTGCACCACTACTAGCCACAATAATTTGTCTTACTGTGTCTGGTTCAATGGGTGATCTAATAAAATCAGGTACGAGATCAGCATTAATAATATTAAGCTGTGATCCAGTATCTATAATTGATTCTATTGGTATAGTACTACCATCACAACTCCATTGAGTGTAGATTAAGTTACCGGCGGTGGTAGCATTACTATTTTGTAAGTGTACCTGAACAGGTAAAGATGGCGGCGCAACCGAGGTACTAGATCCTATAAGGTGAATTTTAGAGTTTTGAGTTGTTGATGGCCGGGCTTGATTCCTAATTGGTGATATTTTGAGTTTGCTTCCGCTTAGCTCCTGATTTGGGAGATTTTCCATCGGCGGTGTTACCAAGTTAGATCCGGTTCCCGATTTGGGATTCTTTCTTTTCAACTGTTCAGAAAACGCATCTGAGAGTTCCTTTGATGCTCCCAGTAACTTACTAAGAGGAACATGGACTGTCATATCTAGTACTTCCCGTATCATTTTCTGTATATCTGTCTGAAGAGATAACTCTGATTGCCGGGGCTGTGTTTTCTGTCGTGGGGGATCCTGAGATGCTGGTTTCAATACTGTTGGTGAGCTTTCCCTCTGAGTCAGATCCTTCATGACAGTGTCCTCATTAGCAGGTGGGCGTATACGAGGTGTCCTGACATCAATAGGCTTGACTACAGGTAAATTTGCTGGCCGAAATGTTGTCTGTGTCCTTGATTGATTTATACTTGGCGGTCTTGATCGAGTATTCATAGAAGGTGTGTTGTCCTTATTCACATGTGGTGAGGCCGTAGGCTCTTCAATAGACTGACGTCTAGTAGAAGTAGTCTTTTTCTCCACCCTTTGTGCGGGATAAACAGCTGAAGATTGGACTGGGTAGGATTCATCAAAATCGTAGTCATCCATATAGTCTTCTGACACATATTCTTCAGAGTCTAATGCTACAAAGTGTGACTGTAACGGCTGCTGACGTCTTTTTAAGACATCCACAAGAGGATCGTGAGGTCCAAAAGAAAGGACTGTTCCATCTCTTAGTGCGATTTTGCCATTTCCGTTTCTAATTATTGTACCTGCTCTGAATAACTCAGTAGCCTTGGAACATCCTCTAATAGTGTGCCCAAGCTCTCCGCATACATAACACTTCATAGGTTCAGCATTTCCTCCTGTAAGAGTAGGGGGTCTTGCATTAACTGGAGTAGGCGGACGCGGTGCAGAATAATTGAAACTTTGAGGCTGATCTGCAAATGAAACTCTAGCATGTGGTCTTCTAGATGGAGGATGATTAAAGCCTGGTGGACTTATAATATCAACAACCATAGGATCCAATTTAATAGCCTTATAGTAGACTACAGCATATCCAGGATCTGAAATATCCATTTTACTCATTTGAGTGATAAGCTGTTCTACTTCCTCCTGACTTTCAGTGTCTTTGTAGGATTTAGAATGTCGACCATTTTTCCTGGACCTAGAAGACCTATTCTTCTTCTTATTTTCTACTTCAGAGTCACTGTCATCTTTTCTAGATGACCTAGAACGAGATTTACGGTGTTCTCTATGCCTTTTAGATTTACGACGGCGGTCGCTATCTGTAGAGTCATCATCAGAATCATCTGAATCTGTTTGCGTATACCAATCTGGTCTCTCAGTATTAACTCCCATAAGACTATACTCAAACCGATTTCGTTCAAGCAAGCCTTCAGCTATACTAGATACTAAATCAATAGGATAAGCTTTCTTAGGAGTCAGAGTCGGATTGGTGGCAAATAACCGTATTTCTATATCTTGTCTAAATTTACGATGTATCCCTTGCCAAAAATATCCAGCTTCCATTTCTTTGGTAACTTTATCTTTGGACCTAAGCCAACCAGCTTTAGTAAGGAATTCACGTTGATATTCTTTCCATGTTGCTAGACCAGTGATTTTAATATGTTGCCATTCCTCAGCTAGTTCTGCTAACTGATCCGGTATATATCTAGTCTCATCAAGATCTGCATCATAGTATTTAAGTACATCCTTCTCTAATTGTGCCCATTGTCCACGTTGATAACTAGGTAGTGACTCTATGAATAATCTCACAGATCTACTACAATAATCAACAAGTCGCTCACACTTTTCTTGTGGATCAACTAGATTATAGGCTGCACAGAGACGGTTATACTTTCTGATAAATTGTTTGACCAAATCGAAATCTCCTTTAAAACGTGTAGGAGCAGCTTTCTCTCCTGGACCAGGCATCATGTCTGGTGATCTGCCTTTGACATAATCATGACGTAAATGGGGAGGTTCATCACGGTGTAAACTAATATCAGATAGTTCTGTAAAGTTGGATTCCGGTGAGGAATCAATGGTACGAGTTGGTTCTCTCATTTGAGAGAAATCAATATTCTGATGGGGGGTAGGGAAGTTAAAAGGATTGGCGGATGTTGAAGGAACGGGGTTGGATGACATAGTAATGTTTTTGAATGTCGATATGGAATGAGATGATGAAGCCAAGATTAACGAAGGTAATCCTCTGTCCTGCGGTGGTCACCAAATTCTTGTCACACTCAGTGGGGTTTTCACTAAATGTTTTGGATGTAGTTGGATCAGTCAAGATAGATCGAACAGTCACCCAAGTTGTGCAGGCTGAGAGGTGTGTTATTGATAATAATGGCTTAGGAAACTATACTACAGAGTAGTACAGATAGGGGAAATAGGAGTGGAAAGGGGTAAAAAGGTCGGAAGGAAAGAAAGAAGTTTAAGGTAAACTTCACAACACGTTAATACGAACTACTCAACAAGTGAATAATACGTAGGTAAACACAAACAAATAGTAAACTGACTGAGACAAGTAGCACTGAGACGGAGGAATATTCCTGACTGAGTATACTAGCAATGCTCCAATAATACAAAACTGCGATACAACAATTCAACTGAAATATGAAGCTCTAGATCAGACGTTTCTGCTAGATCACTTCCGATATTATTACTAAACACCTATAGAATCGTTCTATAGTCTAATGCTTAGCCAGTAACGGTCTATACGAAATCAATACGACTGGGGAGCAATCACTAAAGTATAAAGACTTAGGTGCACACAAGACACGTAATCTTATTTTCTCTAGCAGGGGTTTCACAGGTCGAAGCACTCAATTATCAACTAATCAAGTCTATTCTTTACTATGTAACCTACAGTAATACTCTACTTAATAAGAAGTAGGTACTGCAAAAGAAAAGGAGGGAAGAGGATGAGAAATGAGGGCAGGAGAAAGAAAGAAGGTAAAAAAAAATGTTGATTTTTCTATCTACTACAATTTGGGGTTTATATAGGCTACAGAGGAAAGGAGGCAGTGCAATGCCAAGCATTTCAAGGCTGTGCTGAATCTCTGAATGACTCATATTTCAGCAGGAATAAGCCAATGATTTGTAATGGCCAAGCCAAAGCTTAGTAAGTTAAGGCTTGCTGCTTAGTAAGTACAATTTTCCGTTACATCCTGGAAAGTTCTATAAACTTCTCAGACATTCTACTATGTTCTTGTATGTCTTTCAAGTTATTTGAGCTTTTCATGAACAAGATCTAATGTCACTTTGATAAGTATTTGCAAAATACTAGAAGGTTCCGTAAAGTTCTTCAACTTTCCGTACAGTTCTTGTCAGTTCCACAATCTTTACTTATCATGTAACATAATGATTTAAGACTTGTTGACTTAATAGGATGTTAGGATATTAATTAGGGGTCCCAGGAGTAGATAGGGGAATAGGGGAAAATAAGAAATAATGTCTATGATTGTTATATGAGGTCCGTTCGACTTGACTCAATTTGCAAGAGTATACCTAGTAGCGTATGAAATAGCTACAAAACTCTAATATTCATGTCACTTACTACAAATTCCAATTTGGAGTATGACACCGGACACGGTACAGGCCAATAAGGCTTGCTCTGGGTAATCGGCAATATAAGGGCCAAGTGAGTAAATAGCCCGTCGAAAATGGCCATCAGAACATTTCGAAACCCGTGGGCGAGTCATATACGGTCGTAGTGAGCGGAGGATGTGGTACAAGGAGGTGTGGAAAAGTTGACGCCGAAATTTGCGAAAGTCTGAGTCGTTCTGGTACTCTCGAGATGCTGAAGTGAAATGAAATCAGCGCGACTCGAGAGAATTTGAAGTTGACTTACTCTTTGGAATTGCGAGTAAAGCTATAAGGGAGATTGCGTCCCTATGAGCACGACGGACATTATTATGGACATTGCCGATGCCTCCGTACAATGGATAAAACTCATTGTTGCCAGTTGCAATCGAAACCGTTGTCTTGTCACTTCCAAGTATGACTGGGACTAGCATGGCACCGTCACATGCTTTGTCTGCTGCAATTTTATTCTACATGATGCGAACATGCGACTGTTAGTAGAGGGACAATTAATATGGATCAAGTGCTCACCGCTTCACGCCAAGCCCAATTCCCAGACATGAAATCTGCGTACTGGCGCATACCGTTGTCATGTACTAGCTTTGGCGCATAGTCAATCTCTCCGCAGAAATCTGGATTAGCGAGTTGCTTCTCCATAATCGCAAGTGGATCACGGTACCAGACTTCGTACGTGGCTGTCATCCAGCTTGGAGGATGAGAATCGGGGTCGATCTTGCCATTGTATGACACACTGAATGACTTCCATTGGATGGATCCATGTTCAACGGCGTCAATCGTGGCATACAGGTCATCATGATTTTCGAACAGGGGTCCTTGGCCTGGATATAGCGCTCCAAGAATCTCTGATAATTTGTCAAGATTTCCGCCTGACATCTCATCATTTTTGTAGAGGAATTCAGCGAATTCGAAGTCGGCGCAAGAGGTGAATGGGTCGAAGTCCTCTGTATCAACGTCTGGAGGAGGCGAGGGTGCGGTGCCATCAGGTAAGTCAGCCCCAATATCATTGCAGGGAGTACCGTCGATAATCGGGTGGTACTGGATGGTGGTCGTCGCTGCAACCTGAGGTAGATCACCGTCTGTGTCTGTGTCCATGTTGACGTTGGGTGCATCTGGAGTTCCATTGTCTGGTGGGGCTGGAGAGGGTTCTTGCGGGCGTGTTTGGGGAAGAATAGGCGGTGAACTTGGAGCATCACTATGGAATGGTGAGCCGTTCCAGAACTTGCACTGGTCTTGATGCCGCCTTAGTCCCGAGGTTGTCTTACACACTTTTCTACACTTCGGGGCGTTGCAAGCTAAATTCTGTGGCTGGCGGCGGCGCTGGGCAGTCAGCATGTTTTGGGTAGAAATTTCCAGCAATCAGTGAAGGGCGCTGTTCAGGCCCGGGCTGGCCTTTCTTCCTAATGCGTTAAAGACACAGATATATTTCCATAATGACAGACTTATTGTGGAGTGGAGGCGGACGAACATACAACAAATGGAACATAATCCCACCTTGCCCATAGACACTCCACTTCTATGACACGGCGGCAGTCCTGTAGTCACCATATAAAAAATCATCATTTCCCCCAGTTTTGCACACGTACCTGACCTCCCCCATCATACAGATGCCGCCAAAATCTTCGTCAGACGAGCCACCCATCGTAGCTAATGGGATGTCGCTTCGTGGCCATCGCAGCAAGAATGTTGGTGCTCCGGACATGAAACGTCTCAGGCGGCCCAACGGTGAGGCTGCAGCGGAAAGAACTGAAAAGGCTCAGACGAAAGTTAGCAACGACAAAATAAAGAAACAAGGCTTACGCAAGGTTGCAATGGTGGAACAAGCAGCAAAGTTGGCTGACAAGGAGAACCACCACCGTCCCTCCTTACCTGCACGCTCAAAAGTGATCAGAGGTAAGTGAGCCCATCCTTGACCTAGTCCTAGTGAGCTCAACAGGTGATACAGACGCTGAGGAGCACGTACCCGATTCTGATGACGAGCGCAAGAGGGAAAAGGAAGAGAAGAATGCGGAGAAGAAAGCAAAGAAGCGACTCACTCGCAGGTTTATAGAAGAGGAGCGTGCCACCATGGACTCCGTCAACTCTGGGAATGCTCCCATCAAGATCAAGCGCAAGGCTGATAAAGCGGCCGCTGAGTTCGATTGAGTTCCCCTCCATACAGTTTGATGCTCACATGCTCATAGGTCATCCGCAAAGAAGGCGAAGACTGGGAAGAATCCCATTGGTGGGCTGCGACCTGATTGGTTGATCAAGGACAATGTACCTCCCCAGGCCACGCATGCCCATGTTAATGATCAAGACTTCGATTGCCAGTGTGAGCCGATCGGAGGAATTAGTGATGACAACAACATCTCGGGTGAGCGTGCAGCCCTCGACATTAATCCCACAGGCCCCCGCTACAAGTCACTTGCCAAAGTCAACTTGACACCCGTCGTTCCAATCCCACAGCTGTCAGGCAAACGCCAACAAACCCTGCTCCGCAAGAAGAAGATTACACGCAACGATATTCCTGATGGAATCCGACGGGAATTCTATGATAAATATATACCGTATGCCATTCGGTTGGCGGGCTTCAAGGACGCATGGTATAATCCAACACACAATGACGCATATCAATCCTGGGTCGCTGTTCTAGCACACTCTGACAGTGGATACGGGCAGCCGGACTCAAAATTTCACTCCTGAGAATTCATCTGATCCAACCGCATGATCAATAGATCAACAACACGCTCTCACAGGTTCGCAATAGAATGAAGGAAGCCGCAGTCAAGGCCCTGGATATTCTACTTAGAAACGAGGAGAAGAACTCGATTGAAGAGAGGAAGGACTATGTTAAATGGCTTCAGGGTGGAGGCTTGCAGGACAGCGCACCACCGTTCTACTTTAAGGTATACAATGTCGGACCTGGGGTATCCAAGAGAAAGGTATGTGCACTCTCTTTTCTGGATGCTAGCGCACTGACATCTTGTTGAAGGGACCATTTCAGTCGTTTCTTATTGCATTCACCTTCTCGCTCCATGTGGCCGCAATTTCAGGAGTCCCGGACGATGGTCAAGCTACTGATGGGGTCATCAAACAACCAGGTGCACTGGTCATGGCAGTCCAAGCCGTGCGTAGCAAACCACCATGTTTCTTCCTTCAGTACTCACTTTTAAACAGGTCAAACGCGCTATATTTTACTATCGCAGTGGTGTGAAAGAAGAACCGAATCCACGCGATACATTGTCGCACTTCTCACACTCAAACTGGGCTGATCACAATGAAATACTCATCGATGACTGCGGAGAATCCACCACAACACTTATCCCGACGATGACTTCAATCAAGAACCTTGTTGACCAACTCAAGCCCTCACAGTGGGCAAAGATCAACCAAGAAGCTGCGCAGTTCATAGCAAAAGAAACTGGACCTCCTTCGCCAGTCGCCACCGTTGGCACATACAACGAGAATCCCAAACTAATCGACGATGACTCAGATGACGACGACCCGCAGCAACAAGGACCTGCACCTTACGGCACCGACTTCGACCAGTCGCAGGCGAGTGGCAGTGAATGGGGTGCGCCGGCGCCTGACAACTTGCTTGATTTCGACGACGGTGATATGGCCATGGAAGGTGCAACAGACAACGAAGAAGAATCTGTCACGGAGTCCGATTCTGAGATGCCAGATGTCGCGCCATCAACGATCAAATGGGTTCGCTGGGAAGGTGACAGTGATAGTGCGGCTGTTGAATCCGATTCCGTCCACGAATCAGGTTCAGATTTGGACAAAGAACACGAGTGAAAGAGTGAGTCTCGAGTTCATTGATTTAACTTCATAAGTTTATCCTGATCCAGTTCTTTCAGTCACTCGTGCACCACGCTGCTCAACCAGCACATGTTCAGCATCACCCTTTTACCGCATTCAACTGCGCCGAATACTTAGACTACATATAGCAATACACACGACACTATATCATTAATGTAAATTATTGTTATATATTTGCAAATCTCCAGTGAGCCTTTCGTGATACCTCCTGCTTGTAAACTGTGCTTAGGCATTGGCTTGAGGTTCGTGCTTCTGCTTGGCTTCTGCTTTAGGTTGTACTTAATCACACCCTTTCCGAAGAACCTTTCACTTTCGCAAGCACGGAACACATCTGAAGGGCTTTACAAGGAAAGGACATAGCTTCTGAAGAACGCGCCGGCTTATGGCTTAAACGGCTTGAAACGGCTTGAAAAAGCCAGAAAGCCGTGACAAAGCCGTTTGACCGTTTTACTGATGGGACTAGTGATGATGTTCGATGCTGATGCTAGAACTTCGAGTAGATGCGATTGCAACCTGAAGAAATTAGGTGCGTATCCGTACCCTTATATACCTTCTGAGCGGGTGGGTACCCTACGCTTTCAGAACGCTCGAGCTTCCTATGTAGAACGGTGGAAGCCTGATAACTACACCACAGGCACGGTGGCAGCATGGACGACTCGCCCAGTCAGCGGGCAAATCCTTCTAAGAACACAATACCACCGTTCTAGGGCATCGCCCCCCGCTGCGAGATATCAAGTGCACTAGCATGCAGCACTGGGCGCTCACCCCCAATTGACTGTGTTGGTGTCATTCATTGCGTTTACCGTGAAATTGGAATGGTAGACGGAGTAGACAGACACGGGGGTATCTACTCATTGTCGTGATAGTTCCTAGTCATTGACTTGATCGTCAGTTCCACTCAACGCAAAAGAGTCTATACCAGCTCACCAATCTATCTCGAGCCACGCGGAAAGGATCACAAGAGTCCGTAGCCAAGTCATGATGAGATAGTCTAGAAAACAGACACACCTGCATGCATTATTGTGCCACAAGTACCAATAGAACGAATAGGACGCATGTCGAGTTCTTGTGAAGTGTGGAGGTATATCACAAGTCGTCCACGAAAATTCGGCAAGGCCTGAGACGACATGAAATCAGTTGAAACTTCCGCGTCGAGGCCGAGCTTTAGAATCGTGTGGGGTGCAGATCGCCGGCGGATGGACAGCGGGGACAGCGGTAGAACGCCTGAGACTTGGTCACGGACCGGTATTGAACGCGATGAGTCAGGATTCGAGTATCAGCGTGCAAATTTCAATATGAACTACGCGTTGCTACTCACTGGCCAATATCAGCAAAGAACCCATCGGGGCATGTACCTCCTTATCGTCTCGATTTGAAGGAGGGGGACCGTAAACATGACGGTGGAATCATGTTCGTCCGACTGAGAGGCAGAGCTTCCTAAAAGCAAAGGGGTTCTCCGTAAGCTTCAATACGGTCTTCAGAAGCTAGAAAGACCACTGAGCGAGTATTATCGATTCATCTGGGAAACTTGTTAGCACTATGAGATGACAACTTTGGTTGAACGCCATTAGCCTCGTCGCAATCTGAACTCAGCGCTTAGTCGAGTCTTGTCTTGAGTTTGCTTTCTCTCCAGCTTGCGAAGAGTTCGTGTGCAGGTAAATGCTGACATTGATAAGTAGAGTACATTGATAATAGAATCGGAATGTAGGTCATCAAAGTAGAAAAGAATCGAGATATGCTACAATTCGTAGTAATTCGGTGTTGAAATTCATGGCCAATATGAGTCGTGAGTCGTAACTTGGGAGGTGCAGAAATGGTTAGGCGATCAACTTAACACTATTCAATACATATGATAGAATCCTGGGCGCCCCTCGATTGGTGGAGCACGACCTTCGCGCACGGCCTTGTTCTTGTAGTAGTAGAACACAGTGAGGGCACAAGTGGTGAGGATGATGACGAACTGTGCACCGATAGCAACCCATACTAACATCAGAGAACAATTTCAGATGAATGATCAAGGGTATACACGTAGACACTCACGCCCAGGCCTATAACCAGGGGCATCCTTGGAACGGAAAACCGTGGACGCTACAATTCCACCAACACCGGCCCCACCAATGGTAAGAGCAGACGCAAAGGAGCGCTTAGTGTATCCAGTAACATTGTTTTGCATGTAACCTATGTAGTTATTAGCATCGATGAGATTTTAAACACCTGCGAACGATGCACGCTCACCAAGGATAGCCGGGATGTTGCCGGCACTGCCAGCGACGCCTAAAAAGGAACCGAAGTACCGAACAGCATTGTGGGTGTGGAAGGCAGTCTTAGAAGTTAGTCACAATCAGCAGTTGCAGCTGTGAAAGTATACAATCATGCTAACCAAGGTCAGTCCAATGATTGTGATAATTGATTGAAAGATCAGGAGTGGCGCGCGGAGTGCGTACTTATCGCTCAGCCACGCCAACCCAAAACAGAAGACAGCAGCAAAGATGCTAGGTGGAGAATTCAGGAGCTGTGCCTCCAGCGTCGAGTAACCCAGTCCCTGCACGAGAATGATAGGAAGGAAGAATGCGAATGCCTTTATGATCTCATGAGACTTTCGACGCCATTCGCAGAAAAGGGAAGTGTCGTACATATGCAGTTGTAAATGCGCTCGCGAGCATGAGCGTGAATCCCCACAATTGAATGTCCATCACGTAAGACCAGAACTTAGGCATCGTCCAATGGTCGTACTCGGCATCGGAGCGATCCTTGTCAATGCGTGAGAGGACAAACTCCGTTTGTTTCGCAGTCAAGAATTTGTTCTTGTCTGGGAAGTCCTGAACGAAGACGAAGGCACATAATCCAGCAATGACTGTGACAAGTCCCATGAGGATCTTAACGCGACGTCAGCCACAGATATGTAATGTAAAACCAATACTCACAAAAATCCATTGCCAACCGCCGAGGCCTCCTACACCGGCCATCTCAGCAATACCTCCTGCGAGGGCTGAAGAGAATCCAGATATCATGACAGAGACGATGTAGAAACCGGTCATGCGTTTTTGGATTTCCCTGCGAACATACTGTAGTGGTGAATGTACGTGTAGACTAGTAGATAGTCTAATGATAATGCGAGGGTCCGCCTCCGGCAGGACAAGTCCGTGTGACACCCGAGTGAACTAAGTGTGAGAACGATGAGTCCGAGAGCGAGAACAAATGCGTAAGAAACTTCGGATGCTTCGGATGCTTCGGATGGCTTCGGATGCGCTCGGACGCGTAACAGACAACTCGGCTTCGGATAGTACGATGAGGACGGCAGGAGAATGAATAGGACGGCAGGAGAAACTGGCTTCGGATTGGACTCGGACTCGGACAACGGCGAACTCTGACAACGGATGAGGAGAAAGCTTCGGACGACTTAGACTCTGACTCGATGTGGGGGGGAAACAAGCTTAGTTCTTCTAACTACGAGTACAGGAGTTTTTGTAGCTAAAAGAACGGAAAGATCCGAAGCGAAAGGTACAAGGAATGAGTGATGGAATATACTAGTCAAAATATTAGAGTCCGCGACAAAAGAGATACGACACTTCGGTCCGAGATGTTTGATCCGTTATCATGTGTATCCGGTGCGGGTCCGTGACGTCCGAGTCATGTGCGAGCGAGTCCGAGGAGTCGGAGAGGGGTCGATAGGAGATAGGGGCGGCCGGAATACACGGAACGAAAGGGTTCCACCCTTACATCCCCCGGGGACTTTATGTGTTGACCCTCCGGGGCAACGTACACGGCGAGCAAGAATTGCGAAGTGGGAAGGTGGGTGGGTGAACCAAAATAGCGGCGTGGGACAAAAGGAAGCGCGGTCACCTGACGGTTTGTTGATATTTCGTTGAAGTCCAACATCCACTCTTGCCCTCTCTCTTTATCACAACCACCACCATCCTAACCATGTCGAGTTCCCTTCAGCACGTTCCCGCCCACACGACCGAAGAACTCCGGATGATGAAGAAGAAGGAGGCCGTCGTCGCCTATGAGACGGAGGTCCAATACTTTGCCGGAATGGGTGAAGTGATGCCGGAGCTGGACGACGACCACCGTGCCGACGTCGAGCTAGCTGTCGCCGACATGGAGCAGCAACAGGTGAGTGGTGGTGGCAGCGCCGTCGTTCGTTACTGACAGACCCTAGGACTGGTTGTCGGCCGCTGAGGAGATTTTGGTTGCGCGGGAGCTGCAGGGGAGCGTAGAGGATGAAGTCCGGGCCAAGATGGCGACAGCTACAGGCCAACTTCTCGAGGCGCAGGGACGGCTTGCAGAATGGCAGGCGGAGGACGAACGAGAAGCGCAGGCAGCGCGGGACGCTGCGGAGGCACAGCGACGGAAGGAGGAAGACGAACGACGACGGGAGGCCGCGGCGCTGGAGGAACGACAGGCTGAGGAAGCTCGGAGAGCTGCGGAGGTGCGTGACACTCGACGACGGGACGCGCTCGCAGCTGAGGAGCGTCGCCGGGCGGCACAGAAGCCGAAATTCGTGGCTGGATCGGGCACCCTCGGAGCCGGGAGCGCAAGAGCGGAGCAGACGGAAACAGAGAAAGTCCCGGACGTGATAGAGATTCCGTCGGGCGCAGAGGACGACGCCACCCCGGTCCCACGCACGCGTCGAAGGGTCAGCGCCATCCGAGCTGGCAAACGTAAGGCCGTGGAGAGCGACGCGGGCGAGCCCGAGACAACGCCCCGGGCCAAGCGACTCCGAAAGCGCGGGGGCAACGCGGAGGAGGACAAGGACAAGACCCCGCCGCCACCAGCACCCCTTGACACTTCCTACTACGGCGAGTACAACCCAGCTGGTAAGCGGATACGGCCGATGATGCCTAGCGAGGCTGACGAATTCCACAGATGCGAGCTCAAGTCCGAACAACGTGGAGTGGGGCTGCGGGTACGGCGCATCGAAGGAGTCCTGTCCGCATCCCGTTGTCGAGTTCTCGGACGCCCGGCAATGTTTCCGTTGTCAGCAGGGCTACTACGCCTGCGTGGGCACCGGATGCCATGCGTGCGAAGCTTGTACGGGCTCGAAGGTGAAGTGCTCGCACGCGAAGACGCGCGCTAGGCAGGTGAAGACAGTGGTAGCGGAGGCATCCGGTAGTAAGGCAGCGGGTGGAAAGGGAAAGCAGCGGGCGAGCTCGGGGCCGAGGACACGACGACAGGCGGCAGAAGTTGATGAGACACATCGGATCACGCGAGCAGCGTCGGGGAGCGCGATGATGCCGCTCCTCGTTGAAGGGTGCGCAGATCACGAGATGCGGATGCTCGCGCAAGCCATGTCGTCGATGGACGCTCGAATCGCCGCTCTGCGGCAAGCAATGGAAGACGCGGAGAGCACCCGGGCGGCAGCGACACGGCGTCTGACCGCGTTGATTCTGCGAAGGGAGCTCGAGGATGCGGAACGGGCGGCAGCGGCGGACGAAGAGGAACGAGAAGCGGACAGCCGGGACGACGAGGAGTATGGATGGGAGTGAGAAGTAAGAAGAGAGGTGAAGGGCAAAAGGGCGCTTGGCCCGTCCGACTAAGTTTCTTGAGAGTACGTAGATAAAATATAACAGCATTTCTTGGGAACGAACGAGCGAATAAGTGAGAGAATATGAGTCAAAGAAAATGGACGCAGCGTGGAATCCGAAGAAGTCCGGAGTACTCGGACACAGAAAGGATCACCGGAGTCGTCGGATGGCTTGTACGGAACTTCGGAAGTAGGAAATAAGTATCGGAAACGAGCTATTAAATGAGAGAGGAGAAAGATGAGAGACGGAAAGTGACCGAAGTCTGGTATACAACACAGGGTGAACCCTGGTCTGGGTGGAAAAAATTTTAGAGTACTAGACGGTTAGGCTGCCGCGAAGGCGTCAAAACTCGGTCGTTCGTCAGATTTTGTAGTCCGGCGAAGTTTGCAGCGGGTTGAGGTTCCGGAAGGTCTTCGGAGTCGTCGGAGTCGTCGGGTTCGGGAGATTGGGGAACGGGAAGGAGATGGCGGTGTCGGGCGTAGTAAGGAATGACACGGAATGCTGCGTAGCGTAGAGTTGAAACGGAGCCATCGAGTTCGGAAAGGACGTAGGATCCACCATGAGTGCGTCGGACGACAACCATAGGTCCCATATAGCGAGGCATATGCTTGAGGGAGTGGTCTCCTTCTATCTTCTTGTCTCGAACAAGAACGAGCTGTCCGGGCAGAAAATTGAAGTCCTTGATCGTCCGGGCAAACCGACGTTCGAATTCTTCAAGGGAGGCAATCCGACTCCGAATAACTTTCTCGCGCATACGTTCGATATCATCCGGACGCTTCTGGAGTTGTCGGGCGCGCATGGAAATAAGTTGTTCTGTGGTGAGAGTGGTATCGGGAGGAGGGGCGAGATAGGTAGCTTCGTGGAGGTCGAACGGAAAGAGGGGCTCGATGCCATGTACCATATAGTAGGGAGACATTCCGGAGGTTTTGGAGATGGTGACACGTTCGGCCCAGAAGACGGATGGTGCGACTTCAACCCACTTCTTCTCGTTGCCATCCGCAGTCTTCAGGAGTGAAGCCCGAACGTCCCGGTGTCTGCGCTCGACGAGTCCGTTGGCTTGGGAGTTGTACGGAGAGATTCGGATGTGTCGGATGCCATACTTCTCTGCGAGATATTCGACTGCCTTCACAAACGGGGTACCGTTATCCGTCACAAGTTCTTCAATGGCGCCCCAGCGGCATAGAATCTCCTGGAAAATAAACAAGCCGAGCGTCTCCGCGGTCTCCCGGCGCAGCGCGCGCCACTCCGGATAGGAAGTAAGAGCGCAGCGAGCGTGGACTATTTTGTTGAATTTGTTGACGGAAGGCATAACCATGCAGTCGATGTGGACGCGTCGGAAAAGGGAGAGGGGAATTGTCGGAGTCGGCGGGATGTGCAGTTTGAAGCTGGAGCGGATCTGGCACTGATGACAAGTCTTAACAAACCAGCGGACGTCCTGGTCGAGGTAGGGCCACCAGAAACGCTCAAGGAGGCGTGTCCGGATGACGAAGATACCCTTGTGTCCGAGAGAGTCGTGAGCAGCTCGGATAAGATAGAGGCGGCGACCCGGATGGATGTAGACCTTATGCTTCCCATGGTTGTCCTTGCGCCAGAGCTTGCCGTCGCGGTAGAAAAAGTTGAGCGCTTGTCGGACGAAGTTGCGCATGGCGGGTTCAGTGAGTCCGACGGGAGCCTTGCTGGTCCGGAGGAAGGTTTCTATCTCCAGCATCCGTGCGTCCTTACCCGAGGCCTTCGGAGTCCGGGGAATGTCGTCGGAGTCGTCGGAGTCGTGGAATCCAGCAGAGTCTTCGTCATAGATGAAGGTGCGGACGAGGGATCCGAGATGACCCCGGAAACGGTTCTGAGCAACCCGAGAGAGAGAGGCGTCGCCGTCGGAGTGAACCTGTAAAGTAAAACCACAAGCTTCGTCTATCCAACCCTCAACATCTTCTACAAGTACCGGGTCTTCTTCGGCTCTTCTTCGTCGTGAAAGGCCATCGGCCGGAGTGTGATCCCGAGCGGGAACGTGTTTGAGTTTGAAGGAAAAGGTAAGGATGGCGGCGATCCATCGGTTCATCGCAGCGTTCGGAACGATGTCCGGATTGTTGATCATACCTTTGATATATTTTGCGTCGACCTCGACAGTGAGATTGCGAGCTCCGATGAGCCAAAGCTTCGTGGCCTGGAGTGCCCGGAAGAGTCCGTAGAGCTCGATTTTGGATTGGGAGTAGCGAGATTCTCGGTCGTTCCAAGTGATAGACCCGAAACGGGACGGATAGTGTTTGTTGTCGGCGCCCATCTGGGAGAGAATGAATCCGACGGCTACGGTGGAGGAGTCGACAGCCAGGATGACTTCGCGATCGGATGAATGGTCGATAGCTCGGAGTGCGGGGGAAGTGATGGCAAGGTTCTTCAATGTGTCGATGGCAGCGAGTTCGTCCGGACCCATGACAAAGTCAACGTCCTTCTTGGTCAACTGCACAAGTGGTTTAGCATGTTTCGCAAAGTCTCGGATGAAGATACGCATGACTCCGATGGTACCCAGGAAACCCCGGACGTCGGTGACGTTCTCGGGCACGGGCCAATCGCGAATCTTTTGGACCCTGTCATCGTCGGGTTCTCTACCCTCGTAAGTGCACATGTGTCCGACAATGGATGCACGCTGAACACAAATACGTAGCTTGACTCCGGAGAATGTTCCACCAAACTTCTTCATCCGGTGAGCAATCCGATGCATGTTTGCGATATGTTCATAAACGAAGCGTCGGATGTTCGGATTATCGGGGAGGGTCTCGTAGGAACCGTCGGGTTGCTCGTATCGGGTACGCGGACCCTTGACAGGGCAATCGTCGATGTACGGATCGGTGACATGGGGAATTTCGTCTCGCATAATGAAGGTGAGGTCGCCATGCTGAATCTGGACGGAGTTGGTGAAGCCCATAGGAATGACGGTGAGACGCTTGGCTCCGAGAGGTGTCTGGAATGTCGTGAGATCGCGCGAGCTTTCCGAGAGCTTCCGTTGGTCAAATCCGACGAACAAGTCATAAATACCATAGCAAGACCGGCCTCCGAAGGTTTCGGCATAAGTCTCGACCCGAGGCGGAATAGAGGCGTCCTTGATAGTGGCGGCATTGAGAGGCTGAAGATCGTGGACCAGGCGGAGAGACTTTCCATCCTTCTTGAGAACGCAGAACCAGCGAGACCGGTAAGAAGAGCTGGACTCCTCGTAGACTCCGGACTTGATCTTGTCTCGGATGACTCGGACGACCTCGTCGTAAATACCCGGAGGAATGGGAATGTTTCGGAGGGCCCAGGGAACGTGCTCGATAGTAGGCATCACTACAGGGTCAAACCACTCGTCAGAGAACTTGCCTCGTTCATCCTCGGACCATGCGAAGGCGTCCTCATCAGTCCGGATGAACCAGTGTGCCAGTTTGATTTCCTCGGGAGAAAGCCAGTTGTCCGGATCGACGGACTGCTTGTCAGCGCGTTCCTGAGTGTACCGGAGTCCCGGAGTGAAGTCGGGTGGTTGAGTAGGCAGAGGTAGAAGGTCGGCTAAGATGTCGGGCGGTTCACGTCGAACAATCCGATACTGTTCTGGAAGGGTAGTGGAGACAGGTACGGTGTGATTGGCGACCTTCCGATACGGCTTCTTTCCGTATGTTGGCATCCGGGCAGTCGCTGCGAATACTTCTGCGATCGGAGTCGGCACGGAGTCATCGGATGGGGGAGGAGGGACATCGGAGTCGGAAGGGGTAAACCACGATGTAAAGGTAGAGTAGGAAGTAGTAGTGGAAAGGGGAATATCAAAATAAGAAGCACTCCGAGTAATGCCATCTTCGATGATATCAACAAGACCTGTAGAGATCCGTTGCTCATCCGGCAAATCGTCATACGCGCGAGAAGAATGAGTATTAGGTACGGACGCGGGGTCACAAGTATACACCGGAGTCATCGGATCGGGAACGGAGTCATGCGGAACAATATATGTACTTTTTCGGTTCATGGAACGGGGGACAGACAGAAGAGGAAGAGATGGATCGGACACGGAAGGAGAGGTATCATATAAAAGTGTCTTCGGATAGGTAAAGCAGCGGAACGGAACGGAGTCGGACAATGATATCATGAGAGAGGAATAGAACGGGGGTATAAAAGATTCGTCTCGCCACACAGGTTCCTCGACGGTATCTAAAAATGCTCCTTAGGCTCTCGGGAACGGTGGACTCTTTTGAAAGTAGGGATGAGGAAGCGGCGGCTGGAGTTCGGATCGTGTATGGTCAAGTCCTGGCGACCGTCGGGGTAGTCGCGGGTGACTGCGGATGTGAGACAGAAGAAGGGGCGTCCGAGGAGTACCTCATAAGGTGCATCGTTCACGATCTGCGCCTGGACGTAGAGATCGACGGGTCCGAGAGACATCTTCACATTGTGCGCGAGTCCGATGGTCTGGTTCGACGATAGGTTCGCGGACTCCATGGTGATGAACTTGTCAATGTCGATGAGCAGTCCGAGATTGTCGAAGACGTCGCGGCGCATCGCGATGATCTGGGATCCGGTGTCCAGGATGCATTCGACCTCATACCGATCATTGAAGATAGGCCGGATGATCCGGAGTGACTGGGTCGGAGCTGCGACAATGCAATCCTTGTTCGGGTCGCGGGTGGCGGACATCAGAACTTCTACGACGTCCTCGGGTTCATCGTAGCACGCGGCCATGTTGACGGATGCGTAGTTGGATTCCGTAGAGACTCGCTTCGACGAAATGAGATCCCGAAGTCCTTTCCGAGCGTCGAACGAGAGTGCGAAGAGTTCCCGTTGAGTGATGGTGAGCGTGGTGTTAAGGGCGCGTTCTAGGACATCGGAGGCTACCTTCGGATTCTCGATGTTGGACTGAACCCGATAGTTCGGACGATACGTCGTGCGACCGGTCTCAATGGCTTCGGCTAGCTGAGACCGAGCTGATGAGGAAGGGAAGGGGACCGGAATAGGAGGAGGGAGGGGTGCTTCGGACGGAGTCTTTGCCGGAGTGCTCGGAGTCGTTTCGAGCGGCTCGGAGAAACGGACGTCCTTCCTCTTCTGAGATGAAGTGTACTTCTTCGCAACTTCGGGCATCCGTTGCATGAGAACCTGCAAGAAGATTTCCTCTTTCTCTTCTTCCTCCAAGTCGAACGGACTCGGAAGCTCCTGGATGAACGCCCGAGACTCGGACTCGTCGGACTCGGTATAGTGGAAGGTGCTAACTTCGACCATGTTCGCGGACGCTACTCCGGAACTTGTGGCTGCAGGAGTGACGATCGGGTGAGGCGGCGCATCGCGATCCTGAGATCTGTTGTTGGCTCTCATCCAGTTGTCGACCTGATCTTTGAACGAGTCTCCGGGGAAGGAACGATTGATAGTTTCTCTGCTCGGGAGCACCATCCATCGGCCTTCTTCGTTCCGGCCGATCCATCCGTTCCGTTCGTATCGGACAGCATCCGGACACGAGCCCATCGTGTGGTAGAGGGAATGACAGAAGTGGCACTTCCGGGGAGGTCTCGGATCAGTCCCTTGTGGCGCGGGAGGAGGAGGAGGACGAGATTGCTGCGTTTGGGAAGGCTGAGGTGGCTGAGACGGATACTGATAGTTTTGTTGGGGAGGGACTGGCTGATAGGCATATGCTTGGGCGGTCGGAGGCGGAGGATACGGATAGAATGAGTTCGGATTATACGGATATTGCGGAGGAGGGGGGGGATACTGCGGATGCGATTGCTGAATCGTCATGAACTGCTGCATCATAGCTTGCAGGGCACGGATGTCAGCGGATTCGGTTTTGACCGGAGCCGGAGTCGTCGGACTCACAGTCGGAGATGTCGAAGACGTTGTGAGAGTCGCCGGAGTCGAGGTCCCGAGAATGAAGTTCGCTTCCGTATAGATCTCCGTGATCGTGTAAGGATCGTCCGGATGATGCTGCATGTGGACCATCGCCAATCTGTCCTTGATCTTTTGACGGGTGCTCGGATCGAACCCTGCGAGATAGTCCCGTCCGACGTCCTGGGTGGAGACGCTATTTTTGGAGAGGAGCCAGTTGGCAGGGACGAGGAACTTTCTATGATAGACTCCGAGATCATCCTTTGTGAGCATCGGGGTCTGGGACTGGAGAGCAGCAATAGTGGAAAGATCGGACGGACGCCATCGTCGTTCGTTATCCGATCCGGGGTAGAGCTTCCCGATACACGTTTTGAATGCTTCCCAGTCGTCTCCATCGGCTGCATCGCCGCTGCTGCGCCAGATTTCCCAGTCGGAGTCGTCGAGATATCCGATTGTAGCTCGGATGAGATCCCGGCCTTCGACCTGAGCACGGGCAGCGAGGTACTCCACTTCGGAGAAGAAGCGATGGAGTCCTTCGGGCTTTCCGTTGAACTTCGGAGCGGTATGGTGACCGCGGACGGGCATCGTTGTGGCCATCGTAGGAGGAGGAATAGGGGAAGGTGAAGAAGTGGGCGGAAGGTTTTCGGATGAGTCGGTAAGTGATGAGGGTGTCCCGGATGTTGCGTCGTTTGACTCCGGAGTGGTTCGGTGAAAGGCTGCTGCGGGATTATAGAACAGACTGTGTCGGAGCGACGGAGGAGTAGGGCGCGATAGGATATCCGGATGTTCGGATTCTGGGCGTCCGGTAAGTGCGAACTGCCAAACAACGGTGTCGGGATCGGGAACCCAAGAGCGGACTATTTTGAACGGGAAATATGCGGATGTCTTCTCGAAGAGGAAGTTGATAGCCCGCTGCGTCGGACCTTCCGGAAAGATGTCGTGGAGAGGATCGGGAGGGAATTCGAATTCAATGACGGAAGAGGATGATTATGTGACTGTGAAACGGGGGGGGTGTCTTGAACTTTAAACCCCTCGCGGTGGGCTCCAGAATGTAGTGGTGAATGTACGTGTAGACTAGTAGATAGTCTAATGATAATGCGAGGGTCCGCCTCCGGCAGGACAAGTCCGTGTGACACCCGAGTGAACTAAGTGTGAGAACGATGAGTCCGAGAGCGAGAACAAATGCGTAAGAAACTTCGGATGCTTCGGATGCTTCGGATGGCTTCGGATGCGCTCGGACGCGTAACAGACAACTCGGCTTCGGATAGTACGATGAGGACGGCAGGAGAATGAATAGGACGGCAGGAGAAACTGGCTTCGGATTGGACTCGGACTCGGACAACGGCGAACTCTGACAACGGATGAGGAGAAAGCTTCGGACGACTTAGACTCTGACTCGATGTGGGGGGGAAACAAGCTTAGTTCTTCTAACTACGAGTACAGGAGTTTTTGTAGCTAAAAGAACGGAAAGATCCGAAGCGAAAGGTACAAGGAATGAGTGATGGAATATACTAGTCAAAATATTAGAGTCCGCGACAAAAGAGATACGACACTTCGGTCCGAGATGTTTGATCCGTTATCATGTGTATCCGGTGCGGGTCCGTGACGTCCGAGTCATGTGCGAGCGAGTCCGAGGAGTCGGAGAGGGGTCGATAGGAGATAGGGGCGGCCGGAATACACGGAACGAAAGGGTTCCACCCTTACAATACCAAGTACTGATGATGTACGTGCAAGCTGGAAGAAACCCAGATTCAAGGGCACCAAGTAAAGCACGGCAGATGACGAGCTCCCACCAGGTCTTGGTAAATCCTATCATCAGTGTTAGTGTGCAACGAAGTACCCCAATGAATGTGCCTACCCATCCCAATCGTGACGATCCCCCACAAAGTAGTGATGCTACCAATCCAGCGAGCAGCACCAACCTTGCGCATCACAATGTTGGAGGGAAGTTCTAAGAGGATGAAACTAGATCAAGTGTTAATAGCGAACTCATCAACAACTGCGAATAGAGCGTACGGGACAAAAAAGATCAAAGTAGCTAGGGAGTAGCGCGACCCAATTTGCAGTTGAAGCTCGCCAGCCATGCCAGCGATATAAGCATTCCTACGAGGTACTGTGTCAGAGGGCTGGTTCAGCTGATTAAGACGCTCAAGGCACTCACGAGATATTGATACGATCCGTTAACGATACAGAGTAGAGAATAGCCAGCATCGGGAGGAGGTAGAAGTCGACCCGGCGTATTGTCCTCCTGACGAACGCTGGGTCGGCATTGACCTCGGGATCAACATGCTCCCTCTTTTCGTAGCCTTCAACGACGCTATCAGAGCCCTTTTCTGAGAGAGACATGGTGAAGAGATCGAGGTACGCCGTCGATTCGAGGAGAATGGCCCATGATTTATGTGCTCGGACGCCTCGAAAGGGTTGCAATATCGTGAAAACCAACCTGTCAATGCACGAGCATCGGAGTGCTGCATGACTTTGGACTGACCAGTCTCGCGAGAGAAGTTAATCATGCAGGCATCTTGGAGGAATCGGATAGCGCATAACCGGGGGGCTTGAGGACGCGGGTTCTGATAGAACACACTGACAGACCGTTACAGGGGGATCTTGTGCTAGTTTTGTCAGTTCATAGTCTCTGATCCTACTGATTGTCGTCGATCATTCGGTAGATCATGGTAGAAAAGGTTCCGCTCCGTCAGGTTCGCGGCCTCTGCACGTCAACATCTACAGAAAGAGATGGAAAGCAGTGGCACTCGCAAATGCCCGTACCGGCCGCCTGTGCGATTGGGATGGTTTAAAGTGTTTTTCCGCCGATAGGATTCGCGGTCCTGCGACGCGACTAGTTTCCTAGTGTTAACGGCCACTATCAGACATAGCTGAGAGCAATAATTCCGGTTCCTGGAACACGCGTTGTGAGCTTCGCCTCCTAAGCACGTACTTACATTCAACGACTACAGTAAGGCACGTTGCAGACTGTCAGGTACTCAAATTATCAAACAATTATAGGACAAGTCCCCAATTGGGACTCGGAACGACGTACCGCTGGATAATCTCCCCTTCAAAAAACACTGGGGCTGTTAGTTCGGCACCGACTGTCGCGATGCAAGTTGAAGGTGCGTCAAAGCTCGTCAGCATGTGTTTTCAGGGACAGCAAATTCTGTAAAGGGTGCAATAAGGACACTGCTATCGTACATTTTCTGAGAACGGTCGGATTATAACGACCAAGTCAAATCTAGGGTGCGCGACCAACCACTTCCATTAGAGTACGAAGTCCACGCTACCTGGAAATGAGTCTGCCAGGCAGAATGAGGATTGATGAGGGATTGAATGAACTAATGGTGATGAACTCACAGTGCTGTCGTCGCTAGTGGTACGCCAGGCATTGGATTTGAACGCACTGAACGATGAACGATATTTGGATGCTATGAAATGTGTTTGTAAGTCCCCGTCCAGGAAGCGAAGGGGTCACAAACTGAGAGTATGTTTGCCAACACTCGATGAGAAGAGAGTTAGGCCATTGATGGGTATATTGTCGGCCGGTAAGTACTCCTAGAAACCGATATCCAATGATTAGATCGATATGATATCAAGCATCAAAAGAGACCCACTCGGACGATCCAATGCTCCCATCCTTCTCTGTTCACCTTCTCATAGACGCCAGGGTTCCACCAGGTTTGGGTATCGAATTCTGGATCAACCCAGTGGTCCTACACCCGACGCGAGTGAGAATTGGCGGTAAGGCATTCCGAACTCAATATTCACGTAGTAATCTTTGTAATCAACAGAAAAGTCAACTCCCGCGGAGTCCTGCAACTGGTGCTGTTGGAACCGATCCAAACCGAAGCCATTCGAATATTGGGCCTTGAACGTATACGTGGAATTCCCGTTGTTATTGAACATCTGCATGTCTTGTTGGAAGTCGATGGAATCTGGAAACATTTAGCAATGCAGCGGGGATGTGTTATATAGCAACACTGACAATTGTATGTTGTACCACCCTGCGAATCCAAACCACGAGGTTGGTAGGACAGCATCCGCATAGAAGAACCAGCATGGTTCCCCGTTCGGTGGCAGTCGACGAAGTAATACCCACAATATCCGCTAGTAGGCCCCAAGAATCGCGGCGCGCCGGCTGACGAGCGCCGCAAACTACCGCGGTCGATGGCAACGGTATATACAACGCCGCCTGCATTAGTGAACTCTGCGGCAGTCTTACCCCTGCAATCGGTGCCAGTTGCGTACGAGTAGAAGTCGGTGTACCAGTTTAGGTCGTACTTCTGGATATACGCAGGATCTGTGGTGGTGACATTGTATTGACCATCCCTCCTCCAAGCGAGCCAAGTGATTGTGATGCGAGTCGTGTTATCGAGCGTGCCCCTGCAGTGCAAAAGTGAGCAAAAATCGAATACTTACAGGAAAAGATCGCGAACTTACTTCTTGAAACCGATCACACCGGTGGGTGGGTCAAGATTGGAGACGAAAGCTCTCAAACTTTGTACCGCAAAAACAGCGCGAGAGATGGAGAGCACAGCTTGCTCGTGGGGTTCAACTGCCACTGCAGACACCGAGAAGGACTCATCTGGAGGAGCCTTTCCGTCCTTTTCAAGAGCACTTTGCACCAGCTCGTGAACCTTGGCTTCGCTAGGAACGTTGTTGGAAGTGATGTGCACCACACCGTTCGCCCTATCCCTGTGGATGAGTGAAAATCAACATACGATCAATATGGCACTGACATGTACACCAAGAGTGGAAGTTCATCGGCCAGTTCCAGACTTGGTATATCGATGGGTGTATTGGTGGCTTTATGGACGGTTTCCAAGAGCGCGCGGCTTGGCCTGAATAATGCAAGAACAGTCCTGGCACGTAGCAGGACGTTGATATCGTTTTCGGACAGTGTGTGGTCCCCGTCAGTAAGAGCTAGCACCGTAAGAGCCGACGCGCATGTCTTGGGCTTGTGTGAAGAGACGGATGTGAATGGGGCACAAATCGTGAAATACATGGCCAGCTTACATCGGGAATTGTGTCGCATCTCTCGACATCAAAGTTGTCGACTTGCAGGGCCTTCACGAAGCCGTCCGAATATGTGCCAACAAGGGCGATGTGAGGCTTAGTAGGAGAGTCAGACATCGTCCGAGAACAGAAGTCGGGGTGATTGTCGATCCATGGTATGGGGAACTGGCTTAAATAGTGATATGATCCTGCGAGCTATCGATGCGTAAAGGCCCCTCGACCGTCGTTTTCGTTATACCCTAGTTCGGTTTGAATTCGGTCGAAGGTGATGGAAGCCTTGTGTGGCATATGTTCACGTATTTCTGCTCGGCTGTTGAATTCTCCGTGCACCCCAGAACCAAGAATGTCAACTCACCAGTGTCAGCTGGTGGAAGTCCTCGCCGTCGCCATCGATTATTATGTCTTCTGACCGACTTCTGATGTAGCCTTTGGCCACAGTTCGGTCCTCAAAATGGTTTCCACTGCCGGAACCATCGAAGCCCCGAGACCCCGCAGGCAAGAATATCGCTTTCATCTTGGTTCACCAATGGACGGTGGTGAGGTGTGACTTCGGGGGCAACACATATATCCTCCGCTAGCACGGTGCTTGAAAGTTGGATAGAAGACTCAGTCGTTTGTAGTCCATATATGATGGGATAAGAATTCGAGGATTCAAGCGGGTTTGACTTGGTTGCAAGCAACAAATGTTCGAGTCAGTTTAGCGCCCAGCTATCTACGTGGCGCTTATTTACCAAAGGAGGTGGTTGAGCGAACAGCAGCTGAGCATTCAATAAGCCATCCATTTAAATACTATCTACGCCGTCTATACTGTGCAATAACGCTGCAGTTCCGTGTAGTAAAAGCACCTTCAGTGTGCCGTTCTAAGTCATCTACGTTTGTTTTCGTTTGTGTTCCATACAAAAGGCGTCATACGTCAAGCTTCAGGCCTCATTCTCCGTTTCAGCACGTCCAGTATTCGTCCATCTGGCTCGGTCTTGCATAGACGGTCGTAGTCATACCAAACGAGCATCGAGTCTGATGTGGTGACGACTTTCTGTTGGGCGTACGAATATATTATCGCTTTGCACCCGAACTGAGTATTGTCGCCCTCGCGTACGACATGCGGTTTATGTCCTATCAGAAGCTGGGGGGGTTGATAATAGTTATGTCCGGGAACGAACGTAACGGCGAAGTTTGGGAAGACGTACTGTGTCCGGATATGTCACGGGCCGCTTGTAGTTGAGGGACACGGACTTCAAGATCA
This sequence comes from Sanguinoderma rugosum, assembly GCA_017499575.1. NCBI lineage: Eukaryota > Fungi > Basidiomycota > Agaricomycetes > Polyporales > Polyporaceae > Sanguinoderma > Sanguinoderma rugosum. The sequence continues at coordinate 2,403,339 of VTPW01000018.1, read as the reverse complement.
AAGAGACGCCCTTGCCACTCATCATGTCTTTCGCTTTCTGAGGACCGCCTATCTCACGCCCCAAAGTCATCATCCAGTGAATGCGTCCCTACGAAGGATGCGGTGAGGTACGTCCCCTTTCTTATACCAAAATACAACTCACAGATTCCAGGTATCGAACTAAAGGCATCAGGTGAACTAACAAATCATCCGGAAAGAACAGGCAAACTCACGATAGTTGACATTGTTGACATGTCTTCATGGGGTATACGATGAGAGATGGATCCAAGCTACATGGATGCAGAACTCACTGGAAAGAATCGTGTTCACCCCATTGTACTGTCTGCTCCCAAAACGACTCCGGGTCGTGTCCGTGATCCGTCAATAGCCGACGGCCTGCCTCGGCGGGAGAAACCTCGTGCTTCGTCGAAGTGGTCGAAGTCGAATACTGCGCCGAAGAAGGGGGCTCGTCCGGCGAGGCAGGGCCCTGGGTTCCTGGGGCGATGTGGAACGGCGACGATGGGTCACGGAAAGCAGCCTGAAGTGCCTGTGCTTTAGGTCAGCCAATAAGTCCAAATTATTCTGGGGATCTTACGCTGATCGTGGAATTGCGACGAGTCCATCGAAGGAACGAGCAGGACGCCTTAAACGACGACCGCGTTCGGAGACTAGCCATTGATTAGCCCGGTCCGTGCGTAAAGACACAACCATAACTCCAGGCACGTGCCAGCTTCAAAGTTTGAAAGCCCGACAGACTTCCAGCTATCGACTACCTAATATGGTCAATTCCTTGCCTAATTCGTCATCAAGTCTGTCCATGACGGAGACTTTGTCAACCGTTCTCGACAGCCGACGAGTGCCGAGCCATTGACAGCGAGAGTATAAGTACGGGGCATGCTCGAAATTAAGACCCCACCCTTCTTTCTTTCCTTCCCTCATCATTCGATCCTGGTGATCTTCTATCAACTTTCTTTCCACACTACTATACTTCCTGCGACTGGTATCGCCTCGGTTTTCTTCAATTTACACACACACGCCTTTTAAAAATCTTTCGTAACGACCACTTCACTTAATTAGTCATGGTTGCTGTATCTTCCCGCCTTGCTGTTCTGGTCGCCTTTGCCTGGTTTGCGGGTGTCACAGGTGCCCCAGTTCAGGATACCACTTCCAACGACCTTAGCCACCGCGCAACTCACTCGGATCGTGCCCACAAACACTCGAAGCCTCCGGTAATCCCCGCTCCAAAGGGCCACAAGGCGGCCAAAGGACGTAGCCATAAGCAGCTTAAAGAGGCTCACAAACGCGTACGTTGCTTCGTTTCGCCACTTCTCCTGTGCTTATCGGAATGTTCACAGTCAGCCGCCAACATGTTTGCTTCCAATCCTTTTGCCAAAATGGCCGCATTCGCCATGAATGGGCCAGCCCGGCGTCAGGGCGGCAGCATCTTCAAACGGCAGCAGGCCCTGCTCTCAGCGTCAGCTACGAGATCGCACTTAGGCCGTCGGGACCACGATCACGATCACGACCATGATGACCACCACCACCATCACCACGATGAAGATGACGACGATCACCACCACGATCACCATCACCATCATCATGGCCGTGACTTCGTCAGGGTGAAAGCAGGTGGCAAGCTTGACATTGCTGTCAGTCGTAGAGATGAGAGCACAAAAGGCGCTACAGGAACAGTGGTCATCATGGTAGGAGATTCCGGATGTATGCGATCCATCAACTGATCTACCAACATCAATAGAGCGGATCTACCAACTCGCCGGATAAAACCTTGGCCTCTATGTGTATGGAGCCAGCAGAGGGCAAACTCCTCCTTGATGCTTGCGAGAAGAAGCAGACCGAGATGAAGATGGTCCACGTGTCAAGCGCCGACCCAGAGAACAATTCCGACAGGGCCGTCCAATTACAGGTTCCCGTCTATAACAAAGATTATATGTTGACGCAGGACTACTGTGCTACGTATGACAGAGATCCGCCAGCGACGGGAAGCCCGATAGAGATGCGTCCGTGTGGGGAAGAGAATCAGTCAAAGAGTCAAATGTTCTCTTTCAACCCACAGACCAACGAACTACGGCCTGCCAAGTTTAGCACTGCTAACGATGCGTCGGGTATCGCTCAGGTTAAGGAGGACAAGGGCGGGCTTGCTCAACGTGCGGATGCGGACAGCGTCCAGATGAAATTCGTTCCGACGAACGTAGAAATACCGGAGTCGTCGAGCACAAGCGCGGGATACACAAGCACTATCACAGCTACCGAAACCTCTACCTCAACGGCGACCGTGACAGTGTCTGCGACTCCCGATACTTCGTCATCATCCTTGATGACGGATACTTCATCATCCGCGACGACGTCCACAACGGTAGCGCCTTTAGCCTCCTCGACTATGCCTGCAGCGCTTGATATCATCCTGGAGACCCCAAGTTCCAGCAATGCTCCTTCAGTTTCTTCAACTTCGATTGAGCCCACTGCGACGTCAACTTCTTCCACCACAGCACCCACTGCAGATGTTTCTGCGACGTCAACTTCGGTGGATGCTGCTGCAGTCGCGTCCAGCATTGCCGTAGGCGGCGAATCAGTGAGTGATGCTTCGCACTCATTTGATGGTATTTCCCCTTACAAGTTGGTCTTTCACCAGAGTTCGTGAATGCTTGTGTGTAGTTATTTTTAAAGTACTGTGATTATGTTTGTGAAAGTTACATAACCCTGTGACAATGATGTGACGGTTTTCACGAAACGACGATTTTGCGAGTTTGACCCCATCCTTGCTCCCCGCTCTTCTTTACTCAGTTTTCTGGGTCACCACATTCCTTACCACCGACACTCCTTCACAGAACTGCAGTCATGATCTCCCACAGACGTGCACCTGCAGCGCACAATCGCAAATTCGCCAGGGTCCCAGCTGGGATTCGCCTTCACCCCCGGTTCAGTCCAACGGCCATCTATCCAGGCATGACTGAGACGGATCTGGAGCCGACTCCTACTTCAACGCCCCGTAAGTCGTTTCTACATTGTGCGCAGCCTTGCTAGGTCTCATAGAACCTGTAACATCACAGCCAGCGTCACTCCTCCCTCTACACCGGTAACGACCTCGGGTCCTGTCACCACTCCCAACCCAGTCAACCCCCCGCCCCGACCTAGTACTACAACGCCCGCTGCGAACCGTCCAGTCACACCAGTTGTTCCGACCACGACCGCGACCACGATCCCTCCCACTGTGGCTGTCCCTACTGTCCTCCCCACTACCACAGAAGGAGCTGCTGACGCTGTTCTTAGCACCCCTACTACTACGACCCCACTGACATCCGTTGTAGTTGCAACGCCAGTCTTAAATGGTGGAACGACAAC